>OZ004600.1:108401850-109601850 GCA_963924605.1 Malthinus seriepunctatus | reverse complement strand
AGTAACACAAGTTAAGGGATTCTTATATTACAAGTGCTAAACTGCTAATACATTCAGTTAGAAGTTTCGTTTGAATGAGAACACTACAAACTACAACTGACAACCTAAAAGATTGTTTTAAGTGTGAAGTAATTAAGTAATTACTCATTGTAAAACTGAGTTCTTACATTACTTAAAATTAAATTATTATTATTATTAGATTAGATAGAAGAAGTAAAATTAAAAACTTGACCATACTGGTTATTTCAAGTAAAGCAGCAGTTAGCTAAGGATTTGTTTAATAAATTAATTCATATAGGTACCTACACAGTACACAGTGCGTTTCAAACTAAAGGGTGGTGACCAAACCTCTCGGTCATATATGTATTTAACATGGAAAACTTTCGTAATTTCCTGCTTCCCAAGTTATTTTAGAAAAAAACGTTTAGAGCATAAATTCTGCATCTACCTTTAGACCAGTGTTTCTCAACGTGAGGCCCACGCCCCACAAGGGGCAATTTGATTGTTAAGGAGGGCAATTCGAAAATTGACTCGCCCAGAGTTTCTTCAGTGAACAATTCAATTGTTTAATATTAAAAATTATGTATATGTTACATAGTGGCATAAGAATTTTAGAAAGGCTTAGGTGGAGTATATGGCACAAAAAAGGTTGTGAAACACTGCTTTAGACGCAGTAATAGAAACGCATAATTAGGGGCGGATTTTCGAGATACAGTGAGATGAAATAAGTTTTAGATGGACAATCCTTACAAACCTTGCAATGTTTTCAATTTGTGGCACTGTATATCGCTAAATATTGAACTTTTACTCCGAAATTATTAAATCGATATGAAAATAAGCCCTAAAATTTATTCAATGGCACTGATGATAGCACTTAAATTGTGAAACAACAAAGGAACGCAATCATTATTTAATAAACAAATTGTAACTTGATGCATAAATCTTAGGGTACCTAAAGCAAAGCAATTGCAAGTGGCAGTACAACACTCATAATGTATGCATTAAAAATTCAATCCAAAACAAAATCAAATTGCTGGTGGCTGGTGGTGATGGAATCATGACCTTCTTATTAGCTCAAGCACAAGTACTTAACGCATAGTTAACGACTAAAACATCTGATAGATAGGTCTAATTTGGCCAGATTTTCCACTCTTCAGTACCAATGATTTAAGATTTATTATAAAGTTAAATAACCATCTGAACCGCTCTGAACAGGAAGAAGAATAAAATTCATTATCAATTTCAACCAAATTGTAGGTCAAATACTTAGTAGAGGATTTTATACGACTTTATTATTAGCTCATTTATAATGAGGTTTTTTAAGCTTAAACTAATTAATTCAAATTAAAAAATAAATAAAAAAGTGACTGAGAACTAACAGCATTGATTGGCAATTTTTTCTTGAATGTTTTCCACATAAATATTATGAATTATAGAGGAAGTAGGGATTATCCATGAAGCGCGTGCTTCAGGGCCCGGTGTTGAGAATTGAGAAGGGCCCGGAGGAAAGAAAAAAACTCAAAAAATCTATATTATTGAACTTGAAAACGGTAGGTTCTAGGGAAAAAAAATCCTTTTAGCAAAACGAAAGCTTATCAAATTCCCTACAAGAATGTTTCTAATTATTTTTTCTCTATTCCTTATTAGTACAGGGTCTATCGGTTTCAACCTGGAAAAACGACATATGTGGCTGTAAATTTACAATTAGCTAGCCTTAAGAGTCTACATAAAGACATAAAAAAGTTTACCACTCCTAGAGGTGTGCAACATGAAGTAAATGTGCCCTCAACATTCAAAGAATACTAGCTCGAAAATAAATGAGAATTTCGAAATTCTGATAAAGCTATTTAATAGAGCATGGAATTCTGAACAATTTATGAATCTATAAAAATTTTTGTACCAATAGTACTTTTCCAGAAAAACGCGATGAAAGACAAATAGGGATAAACCGTTAGAAATCTGAAAATTGGAAATTTTACAGCGTAGTGACTCACAAACATGTTTGCCATTTTGTAATTAATTGTCAGATCATCATTTCGAGTAAATTTTTGGAAAGAAGATGGTTTTAGCTTTAAATTGACGGGGATATTTTTTAATTTATTTATTTTCATCATCCCTGAAATTGTACTAGAAGTTTTATTTTTCATTTTTCTGACGACTCTTTACATATTAATGTACCATAAGCTACAGAGAGTTCAAATTTAAAAAATATTCTGGATATATGTTTTATAATATATTTGTAATGACATCATGCTACTAATTATGTTAAAACAATTTTCAGTTTTAAAAAAACACCCCTTAAATATTTCAACTTTTTAGAATTGTATTTTTTACTTATAATTAAATTTTTAAGAGGCAGCGTAAGATGGAAAAATGTAATTTCCAAAAAAATAAATATACGGTTTTGTAGGTAATTCATCGTGCTTTCAAATGGTGTATTTAAAATTTATTCTACTTCATGTACTTTCTATGAAATTAAGATGAAGTGCGCGCGTCTCAAAAAGGGCACTTTTTTCGTAAGATTGACGGCATTTTTTTACGTAAACGTTATATCTTAAAAACGTTTGCGGATAATGAAAGAGGATATTTCAACGTTTCAGTTCATCATATTAAATATTGATTTCTGACTACCTGTTCCGAAAAAAGAACCCCGAAAAAACTGTTTTTTTCGATGATCCTGAACAAAAGGCAAAAACAAGCTACATTTCGTAAAACAACATATGTGGCTGAAAATTTGAAATAAGCTTGTATTGAAAGCCTAGAAAAAGAGACAAAAAAGTTTACCACTCTCAGAGGTGTGCAACATCGAGTGGAACTGCCCTCAACTGTTAAAAGAGTAACTGGAAGCATAATGGAAAAATAGAAATTTGGTTATAGTCAATTTATAGAGAATTAAATTTTAAACAATTTTTATATCTATGAAATTTTCTGTATTTGCAATAGTTTTACAGTAAGCTATAAAAGAGACATTTATATAGCCTTAACATCAATGTAGAGCACAGGCTGGAAAAACAACATATGTGGCTGAAAATTTGAAATAAGGTAGTATTAAAAACCTAGAAAAAGAGGCAAAAAAGTTTACCACTCTCAGGGGTGTGCAACATGGAATAAATGTGTCCTCAACTGTTAAAAGAGTAACTGGAAGTGTAATAGAAAAATCTAAATTTTGTTTGGGCCAATTTATAGAGAATGCAATTCTAAACAACTTATACATCTATGAAATGTTCTGTACTTGCAATAGTTTTTCCGTAAACGCGTCGAAAGAACCATTTATATAGCCTTAATATCTTTCTAGGGCACAGACTGGAAAAACACCATATGTGGCTGAAAATTTGAAATAAGGTAGTATTAAAAGCCTATAAAAAGAGGCAAAAAAGTTTACCACTCTCAGGGATGTGCAACATGGAATAAATGTGTCCTCAACTGTTAAAAGAGTAACTGGAAGTGTAATGGAAAAATCTAAATTTTGTTTGGCCCAATTTATAGAGAATTAAATTCTAAGCAATTTATATATCTATGAAATTTTCTGTACTTTCAATAGTTGTACCATAAGCACCACGAAAGGAACATTTAGATAGCCTCTACATCAATTTCTATAAAAAAAATTAAATAAATTAGTTTAAAATCTCAATTACATCTCTTTTTTATCTTTTTTATTCCTCATCATTTACAGTAACCGCTAAATCGAAAAAAAATGTTAAAAAAGCAGAATGTTATTATTTTGGCAGCTGATTTAACAGTTTGCAGTTGTTAAACTACAATTTTGACATCATATTCGTAATCAGCGACCCCAAAAATATAAAGTACCATGTCCTTATCAAAAAATAATTAGATTTAAAAAAACGCCCCCTAAAAACAATATATGGGTGGGATCTACCCATGTTGCACACCCCTGACGACGGTAAACTTTTTAGCGTCTTGTAGTACATATCACATAATGCCCAAATCCAAATTTTCAACCACATATGTTTTATTTCCAGGTCGATGCCGATATTCGCCTTTGGGATCTGTACTATATAGTTTTCGAGATATCTGCCCGCAAAACTCGTTAATGTATGAACACATAAAATAGTAAAAGAAATTTCTTTTCTGAACTTTTACTGAAAAACGAAGAGCTGAGGTGCTAGAAACAAAAGTTTCACGAAAAGCATTTGGCTAAAATTTGTTTCATACATTAACAATTTTTGCGGGTGAATATCTCGAAAACTTAAGGAATAGAGAAAAAATGAATACAAACAATCTTATAGAAAATTTTATAAGCTTTCATTTTACTGAGAATAATTTTTTCCCTAGGATTTACGGTTTTCGAGATATAAGCGAAAACCCCAAAAACAGGACCATTTCCCCCCCCTCCAACCCTTAGCCATGTAGCCAGGACTGGGAACGTTCAGTATTTTAATTTTTTTACCTCTTAACTAATTCAAACACATTCTTGAAAAGAAATTTCACCCTCTTCCATGTTCTCTAGGTATAACACCTTCATTGACTAGAACATTTGCTTTGTGGACTGCAGTGTATTTTTGAAGGGGCCCGAAAATAATTAGCTCCTCGGATCCAACGTTTGTTGATCCGGTTCTGAGGGAAAGTCAGGAATTAAGTCTGCAAAAGGGCGCATTCAAAGCACTTTTAGCAGAGTCGAATTACCGGAAAAAACAGATCAGAGGCGTGCGGGAACAGGGTCTAAATTGTCTTTGTAGCAAAACTGCTAATTTTGACAATATCTTTGATCACATTGAAGATAGCGAAGAAATAAATCTTAGGTAATTTGTAATGTACAAAATTACGAAAAGAATGAGACCAGTCCGAGCCCAAACGGGTAGTTCGTTTATGCAGAAAAAATTGAAACCACAGAAAGTTCATTTATTTTTAAATTTAATTTAACAAATTAAAGTAGTATTATAATACTACTAGTAGTATTATAGTTTAGCTCTATATGGCTACGACGCGTCAGAGACTCCCATAACAATAATAAAAACAACGGATGTGGCCATACGAGGAACTTTTTCCTGTTGTATTTTTTTGTGCATTTTTTTAAAAGTTTATAATTTAAAATTTTCTTTAATGTATTTTATTTCATTTATAAGATATCAAATTAAATTTTATATAAAAAATAAAACAGGAAAAAGTTCCTCGTATGGCCACATTCGTTGTTTTATTTGTTAAATTTGGCATAAATTCAAGTTCAAAATATACATTATTTTATATCATAAGAAAGCTAATTTTATGAGCTTTGAAAATATTGAAAAATATACAGGGTGTTCCATTTAAATTAATAAATTTGATTAAATTTCCGGTTAAACCGGAAGTCAACATGTAAAGTGTTTGGTATCATTTAATATCTAATTTTACGAGCTTTTAAAATATTTAAAAATATAAATGGTGTTTCGAAAAATTTTGATATTTTTCTAATTTCCGGTTTAACCGGAAGCGTTTTGTTAATCGAAAATAATGTCAAATAATAGATATTTATGAAATTGATATAAATATCCAATTTCAAGTTTTCATTTTTATTACAAAAGAAATTATAAATTTTTTAAATTTTGACATTCAAAAAATCGTTACTCCAAAACGGCTGGGGCAATTGTGATAAAAATTTATATTTCGATAGAAAATTACTTTGTCTATAACATACTCAAATTTGTTGAAATCGGCCGGACTAGTTTTTGAGAAAGTCCATTTCAAAGTTTTGACCTATTTTGGCTCCTTAAAGGTAGGCAATTTTAAAACAATTTTAAAAATCAACTTAGGTAGGACGAAAGCCCTATATTTTGGCTGTCCAATGCCGTTTTGAAATTTTTATAAGAATAATTACCGGCCAAGTTATAAGGAAAAAACCACAAAATGAGACAATCGTTCTATTGGTCGCCATTTTGAATAAAAAAAAACGAAATTTTTTTTTTCAATTGGGGGTCACATGTACTATCTTATAGCCAAGTAAAATTGAATTTGGCTCAAATTTGCAAATATGCGCCCAAAATAACCACCTTATTTTTGGACACCCTGTATAGATTTCTTATAAAAGCTTAGTTTGCCGATGAAATAATTTTAAAGTGTCTAAAATCAAATTTTATCAAAATCGGTTCAGTAGTTTTTGCCCCACACAGTTCCGGACATACATACTACATACATCCACATGCATCCAGTGACATTTTGGTTCAAAAAATCAAAAAATTTTTTTTTAGATTTTTGGAATCAGGGTGACTCAAAACGTCGAGAACTTCAATAAAAAAAATTTATAAAAAAATTTTTTTTCTCGATGATAGTAACTTTTTCTTGGATTGGGAAAAAGTTAAAAATGTTCATATTGGCCAGGCGCGGACTGACTATACTTTTCCTAGGGACCCGCAATGTAAAATTTTGAATTACTTAGACTTACGCCCCTGACATTTTTGAAAAGGCCCACTCTGTATAAATCTGAAAATGCAGAAATTTTTTAATTATTAATTTCTAAAGAAAGCTCAGATTTGCCATAACTTCAGGGACCCCGGACGCTGTAGCGCTCAGCCAGTCCGTGCCTGCTATTGGCTTTTATTCTATCATCTCTGAAATTTTTTGAAGTTGATACAGAATCATCCTACCCTGTATTTAAAACGCGAAGGCTTTTCTGACTTTTCTTCACCCGTAGGTAATTATAGCATTCTTTTCTACTGGACCTAGATTATTTTTTTTTAAATCGAAGCTAATTTTTATTGCTTCAAATTATTATTATTATTAAAAGAGCGTTTAAATAAATAAATTCATGCAAAACACTCCATGCGTCCATAAAGACCCTAGGTTTATAGCTATCATACAACAGATATCTTCAAGAGTCCTCCACCCTTATCTTCATAGTGTCGTACGAAAACATCTTCACTAAATTTTTAGAACTTTGCTTGTTTGTTTTCTTTTTCAAACGAAAAATATAAATTCTCAAAAATGTTATCAAAAGGTCGCTAACATTTCGTGCGTGTGTCGAACAATCAATTATAAAATATTTGAATTTTCCGCTAAAATTAGGACCATTGTTGCGCAATACGTAATTAATAAAAGATAAAAACTGTCACAAGAAAGAGACAAGGCTAAGTTTTGACGTTCATCCTAGTCGTCATACACCCTGCAGTTTTTTAACTTATCTCCGTATTATTTTTAAATGGGTTTACATATTTGTGTGTAATTAACATTTTTATGACAATTACTCAATTTTTACATGGCATCTGATACAATATACGGATACATTCCAACAATAGAACCTGATGGATTTGTAAGTTTTTTCTACTCACCATTCAATGTCATCCACCTATTTTCATATAAACATTTAATAATATCGTTCATTCCATATAATTAATTCATCCAGGAATTTTATTTTATTGTAACAATATAAAAAGGTTACTTATATTACTGTTAAACATAACTTTTTAATGATTTTATTGATCTTCCGACTTAACCTAATTTTAATGTTTTTAGTCTGAAGAACCAACAAGTAAATTACGTTTAAGAGTTTTAAATGGACATCAACTAGCTAAAAAAGACATATTCGGAGCAAGGTAAGTTTCATCGTTTATATAAAATAAATTGCTAATAAATACCTATCATGTGATTTAATTGGTACTAACACTTTAGTTTTAGCGATCCTTACGTTAAAATAGACTTAAGTACAATAAACGGAGATGAAATAGTAGACAATGTTGTTACAAAAACGAAAAAAAAGGTAAATTATTTAATTTAAGGGGAAGCACTTAAATTGCATTTATTTTTAGACGCTGAATCCAATATGGGATGAAGAATTTATCTTTAGGGTAAACATTTGTAATTGAAATAAATCGAATAATTTATTTTTTAAATTTAAGGTAAAACCCGCAGAACACAAGTTGGTTTTACAAGTATTTGACGAGAATAGATTAACACGTGATGATTTCCTCGGTATGATAGAATTAACGTTAATAAATTTACCGAAAGAACAGGAAGGTAGAGTTATTCAACCAAAAAAATATATTTTAAGACCACGCAGGTGAGTTCGATATAATTAAGCTCAGTTCGATATAATTTTTTCCATCTTGAGATTGTTTGCATGTTTCTTTTTGGGCTTTTCATAAAAGTTAAGGATAAAAAAACTACTGAAAGGTTCGGATTCATTTATTTTAACAAAATCTATTTGGCCTATTAAAATTTCTTTAACTTTATAAAGTTAATTAATTAATAATGCTCATAAGTTATATAGAATTAATGAAAAGCTTAAATTAAATTTGAATGGGAGGTTGCGTTTCATTTCATAAAATGACATTATTTTCTATAACTTACAGCTTTATAATGTTTTGCATGCTAACTTTTTGTTTGGATGCACCTGTGGTGCTTATATAGTGGTTACAGTGCTAGGTCGAGAGTTCGTGGTCATTTGGAAATTTATCACGCTTATATAAGAGATGGTTCGATCGCTCCAACAGCTGAAGCAGAAGCAGCGGAAGAAATTGCCGACGACCGTGAGTGGGAAATCGTACATAATTATGTAACAGAAGGACCTGCACAGGTAAGCGATTAAAGCGAATTTATGCTAAGAAAAATTGTGATGAATTTTTTTAGCCGATTTTCATGAATTCGACAGATGATAGTTCAGTTCCCCTACCACCGGGATGGGAAGAACGACAAGATGCAAATGGTAGAACGTATTATGTCAATCATTTAGCAAGAACCACACAGTGGGAGAGACCTACATTCAGGTATTACAATATTTAAATATTTATCAATATTTTTTTAATATATACAACCTATTACAAAATTAAAATCAATAATCATTAATTATACACAAAATTATTTAAATATAAAAGTGATCACTTTATCTAATTAATAAGTTTTAATTTTATTGTTAATTTTAATTTGTTTTTTAAAAATTTAGTAATAATGTTGAAGAACGTGAACAACGAGTATTAGATCAAGCAGCTGATTTTGAGAGAAGATTTCATATTAGTGCAGATGACGAAAGTAATAATAGAAGAGATTCTCTTATCAGTTCTGGGCCGGTGAGTTATTAAACATTAAAATTTATATTTATTTTTGAGGCCACTCAAAATCAAATAAATACCTCAGTTATGAAATTAGTGTTTATATTGATTGGTTTTATGTGACCTTAACACAAGCATGATTGATTTTTGTGCAATTGAGCTTCAAAATTAATAAAACATTCATTTGCATGCTTTAAAAAAAATTATTTTTATTCTAATAATTTCTTTCTCATTTTAAAATCTTGTTTTATAACCAATATTGATTTTTGCGTTACTAATTTATATTTAAAAAAATTCTAAACTAATTGATTTTCTTGATAATAGAATCTTATATACAGGGCGATTTAAATTAATTCAATTATGAATTAATAAAAATTAAAATAAATAATAATAAGCTATTATTGTGCCACAATTTTAATTGAAACTCGAAATTGTTTAAATTGGAAGAGTGTATCTACGTCTAGGCTTCAAAAATTTCCTCAAAAGCAAGATTTTAATTGTTGTTGCATGATCAATCAAATGCTACCTAACTCATCTCTAAAACTGAACTTCTTTATTAGTATTTTTCTTCTAATTACAATAAAAATTTTAAAATATTCGTTCCCTGACATTTTAAAATTTTCAATGTGTATATATTTTTGTATAAATGATTTGCTGTACTTAAATATTATTAAGATGGGTTATTTGGATGTATTTGCATGCTGAGCAGGGTGAAACTGTGAGATCCATTTCAAGCTCTAGTAATCATCATGAAGATGAACAATTAGGTAGTTCTGAAAATCTTCAAAATGGAAATAATAGCGAAGAACGTATTAACAATTTAAATAAATCGTCTGGTAGTAATTTGGTAAGGTGTGATTCAGATTATAATGCATCTGCTGAAAGCAATGCGAGTAGTCGTCGAGTCTCGTCTTTGGAGTCGTGGGACTCTTTTGAAGGAGAATGCGAAGCTTGTCAAAGTCGTACGCAACCACCGAATGTTGATGAAGAACACAACAATAATATGTTTGTTTTATTAAGAAGAGAAGAGGTTTGTATTAGTCGTATTTGTCAGATAGTTTGGTGTAATGTTTCTTAGATATCTTCCTATACCTTCTTATGCATGTTTGAATTGCTTATTTTTAACGGAAGTTCCATTAGTGTAGTACTTGCTAGTCATAAATTTTTTAAAGCTATATGTAGAACTATGCATAATTTAACAGCTAACACTGTTTTTAAAAATCAATAAATTACTAGATAGTAGACCGCATAAAACCAATAAAATTTAATTAAAGATGTTCAAAAAGAAAAAAAACTTTTATCCATACAATGTATGGTCACATTGCAGTTTAATTATTTAAACCACATAATAATAAATAAATATTAATAATTTATTTAAATATTTTCCCTGTAAATAAAGTTCTATTTGAGCTTTCATTGATTGTTTGAAAAAATGAAATAAAATAACCAATAATACTTTGACATTAGAATGAAGATGTAACTGATAATAATACATCAACAACAACGTCTCGTCGAGGATCGACAGTTTCGACTAGTAGTGCAAATCAAAACAATTTGCAAGCTGCTTCTGAAGGTTTACCTGCTGGATGGTCAATGCAGTTAGCACCAAATGGTAGATGGTTTTTTATTGACCACAATGAAAAAACAACAACTTGGATTGATCCTAGAAGCGGCCGACCTAGCGCCATGCCTAATCAAGTTACAACACCTGCTCCTAGTAGAAAACCCGACGACGACTTAGGGCCTCTTCCTGAAGGTTGGGAAGAACGAGTTCATTCCGATGGAAGAATATTTTTTATCGATCATAGTAAGTTAAATTTTTTATTTAAAACATCCCTTTAAACTTTTTTCAACCAAGAAAAAGTTTTATAATCGAGAAAAAAAAAATAATAATAAAATTTTTTTTTGCATTTCTCGACGTTTTGAGTCTCCCTGATTCCAAAAATGCAAAAATTTTTTTTTGATTTTTTGAACTAAAATGTCTATGGATGCCCCCCCCCCTCCTAGAGCAAAAACTACTGAAGCGATATTGATGAAATTTGATTTTAACCACTTTAAAATTATTTTATCGGCAAAAATAGCTTTAATAAGAAATATATACAGGGTGTCCAAAAATAAGGTGGTTATTTTGGGCGCATATTTGCAAATTTGGGCCAAATTCATTTCTACTTGGCGATAAGATAGTACATGTTAGCCCCAATTGAAAATAAAAATTTAAAATTATTTTAGTCAAAATGGCGGCCAATAGAACTAATGTCCCATTTTGTGTTATTTCCCTTATAACTTGGTTGGTAATTATTATTATAAAATTTTCAAAACGGCATTGTACAGCCAAAATACAGGGCTTTCGTTCTAAATAAGTCGATTTTCAAAATTGTTTCAAAATTGCCTACCTTTAAGGGGCCAAAGTAGGTTAACATTTTGAAATGAATTTTCTCAAAATTCCCTCTGCCATATTTTTTGTTTTTTGGATATGTTACAGAAAACGTAATTATCTATCAAAATCGCTCGAGTCGTTTTGGAGTAATGATTTTTTGAATGTCAAAACTTCAAAAATCTCTAATTTCTTTTGTAATAGAAATGAAAACTTGAAATAATATCTATTATTTGACACTATTTTCGGTTAACAAAACGCTTCCGGTTTTACCGGAAATTACAAAAATATTAAAATTTTTAGGAACACCCTGTGTATTTTTAAATATAAATGAAATACATTAAAGAAAATTTTTAATTATAAACTTTTAGAAATGCACAAAAAAAGACAACAGGAAAAAGTTCCTCGTATGGCCACATCCGTTGTTTTATTTTCAAAGAACAAAAGTTAATCTATTTTTTGTAAAATACAGATACAAGAACTACACAATGGGAAGATCCGAGATTATCTAATCCTCAAATTGCCGGTCCTGCAGTACCTTATTCTAGAGATTACAAACGAAAATATGAGTTTATGAAAACGCAATTGAGAAAACCTGTATGAACAGTAAAAATTTACAATTCTTAGCTAACGTAAACATTTTTTAGACTAACGTACCCAATAAATTTGAAATTAAAGTTAGAAGAACTTCAATATTGGAAGATTCGTATAGAGCAATAACAACAGTTCCAAGAGTAGATCTTTTAAAAACGAAATTATGGATCGAATTTGAAGGTGAAGTAGGTTTAGATTATGGTGGGTTGGCCAGAGAATGGTTTTATCTACTTTCCAAAGAAATGTTTAATCCTTACTATGGCCTCTTTGAATATTCAGCGATGTAAGCCAAAATAAAACAAAGTAGGCACGAAACTAATTAACCTGTTTTAGGGACAATTATACGTTACAAATAAATCCTTTTTCGGGTATGTGCAATGAAGAACATCTGAATTATTTTAAATTTATAGGTAGAATAGCTGGTATGGCCGTTTATCATGGAAAACTATTAGATGGTAAAACAGATTTTTTTTTAAATTTCGCGTATTGAACAAATCCTTTTTAGCATTCTTTATTCGGCCTTTTTATAAAATGATGTTAGGTAAACCAATAGACTTGAAAGATATGGAATCTGTCGATAGCGAATATTACAAATCACTATTGTGGATTAAAGAAAATGATCCGTTAGGATTAGACCTTACATTTTCAGTAGATGAAGATTCTTTCGGTCACACCCTGCAATATGAACTTAAACCAAATGGTGCCGATATTCCAGTTGACAATTCCAATAAAGACGAATATATTAAGTAAGTTTGTTTAAAAAACCTATAAAGTAGTAAATACGTTTAATTTCTTTTAGTTGTGTGATTAAATGGAGATTTGTTGAAAGAGTGCAAGACCAAATGAATGCTTTCTTGGAAGGTTTTAGCGATTTAGTACCTCTTAATGTAATTAAAATATTTGACGAAAATGAATTAGAGTTGCTAATGTGTGGAATTCAAAATGTCGATGTTAAAGATTGGAAATTAAATACTTTATACAAAGGAGACTATCACGCTAATCATATTGTGATTCAATGGTTTTGGAGAGTACGTAATTTTTATTTTCTTACTTCTTGTCATTAATAATTATCTTTTATAGGTAGTTCTATCGTTTTCTAATGAAATGAGGTCTCGATTACTTCAGTTTGTAACTGGTACGTCAAGGGTACCTATGAATGGCTTTAAAGAATTGTACGGAAGTAATGGACCTCAATTGTTTACTATTGAAAAGTGGGGAACTCCAGACAACTTTCCCCGAGCTCACACTTGGTAAATTAAATAAATTGAAATATCGATTCATAACAAATATAATTTTTTTTTTAGTTTTAACCGTATAGATTTACCACCATATGACAGTTATCAACATTTAAGAGAAAAATTAATTAAAGCGATCGAAGGTTCTCAGGGCTTTGCGGGTGTGGATTAAAATAAAGCAAGTCGCGCATTTTATACTTATTTCATATTGTTGACATTGTAATTTATTCTGTCCATGTTTACTTAATGAGCTATATAAATATATATATTTAATATGCCTTTAGGACTTGATTTAAAAAAATTTATATTTGCACTTTATGGAGTGATTAACTTAAAATAAGTAGTGTATCTTAACAAAGTTTGTAAATATTTGTGTTTTTAAGGCTAATCATACATTTAAATGTAAATTTAAAGTATTACGACGCTTCTGCTCTAGTAATACAAATTATTATATTATATACATATGTTGAATTTCTTTAAATGGTGATATTCTTAATTCGGCTTATTAGCATTTAAAATTTTATTATGAAGTTGATTAGATGTTGAACATGATTGTTTGAAAATTATTTAGGGAAAACTATTTTGTTTGCTAAAGTTGCACTTTATTATTAACTAAATTTTGCTAACTAGAAATATTTTTGATATTGTAAATACTTTAGTTTTAAATTTATACGTGACATTCTCCGAAAAGGAAATTAAAATAATTATTATTAATTAAGAGAAAGTCATGTTTGTTTGTCTTTTCACTAACGTTAAAACAATGGACCAATAATACGAAGAAAATCTGATGGTTTCTTTATTAAATTGTTATGATTTATTGAAATGTTTTTGAATATAAATCAATTATATATTTGCTGATGGCTTCCTTTGCTAATATTTCTATTTAAAATTGTTTCTCTTTAAATGTACATGTTTAACTATTGTTTGTTTCGTGATATATTATTTAGTTACTGTAAAAATGAAAATTCATATATTTTAATAATTCCAATTTTAGTGTACTTGGTACACAAAAACTTTCAAGTAACTTAGCTGTACTATTTGAAAAAAAAATAAAATTAATACAGAATTATTCAAGTTTTATGCCGTTATGAAATTAGTAAATAAGCCTTATTCAGTGCTTCGTTGTATTGTGAAAAATTGTTAACAGTTCTTCTTAAACGCTCGTATCTTACTAGTCTATTAGTAGTCTATGAGGAGTATCGCCCACAGTTGCAGAGAAAGACCTGTAATAATATAACAAAGACTTCGATACATTATCGAAGTACATATGTTACATAGAACATATTATATTATAAATATTATTAATTAATTAATTATTTTATGCACTTTATAAAGCCCCCACAAATGTTTACACACTTTTAATGAACTCTAGAACCCATCTTCCTTCTAAAAAAGTTTTTGAGAAAAAAAAAATGATAATATAAAAATTTTTTTATTCAAAATGGCGGCAAATAGAACGATTGTTCCATTTTGTGGTCTTTCCCTTATAACTTGGCCGGTAATTATTATAAAAATTTCAAAACGGCATTGTACAGCCAAAATATAAGGTTTTCGTCCTAAACAAATCGATTTTCAAAATTGTTTTAAAATCGCCTACTTTAAGGGCCAAAGGAGGTCAAAATTTTGAAATAGATTTTTTCAAAATTTCCTCTGCCATATTCTTTCTTTTTCGGTTATTTTACTGACAACGTAATTCTCTATCAAAATATATAGTATTTAACATTACAAGCCAGGTAAAACTGGTTTAACTGGCGCAAAGAGGATTATGATTGGCGAGCCGCCCCGGCGAGCCTGTCGCCTCTTTGAGCCTGTTAAAACAGTTACCTGGCGTGTAATGTACAATACTTTACTTGTTACTCATGCTTAATTCACTTACAAATTAATTAAATTACAATTAAACAATTTTTGTCAGCTGTCAGTAGCGTCAAAAATGTCCATAAATTGTTTTTAGAAAGCTTTGAAAGTCAAACTTGTAAACATTGATTTTCAAAGGTTATAGACAGCTTGGTTAGATGACGTTTTACAATTGAGTAACAAGTAAAATTTTTTATCAAAATCGCTCGAGCCGTTTTGGAGTAATGATTTTTTAAATGTCAAAACTTCAAAAATATCCATATATTTAAAACGCGAAGCCTTTTCTTTTCCGCTAATTTTAGCGTACTTCTACTGGACCGATTTTGATGATTTTTTTTTTAAATTGAAGCTCTTGATCCACAGATATGTCACCACTATTTTTTTTCTCAAAATTATTAATTTCATACATTGTTTTATATTTTATAATATACATAATAAAATAATCAATTTTATAATTTAAAATAATCCAATTGTAAAAATTTTAAATGAGAATAACTGTAGATAGTATTTGGTTTTTTACGATAAGGCACACATTATACATTTGGTCGTGGTGATAAAATTTTCAATACTTTTATTCGACCAGTACGTTTCTAATACGCGATATGGTCAGGTTGGTGCGTGCATTTTTAATTACATTTCGTGCTTTTGTGAATTTTGGATTTTTGAGACGGTTTTTTATGTTGCCCTCTTTGGCTTAGTTATCTCTAAGGTTAGTTTTCTTATTTTTTTTTATAAAATAGTCATAGCTCATTCATATCTTCAAAAACTTCGTCGATTTCGACGGGGGTGACCGCTATTTTTTTTTTAAATTGAAGCTGTCGACCCTCAGATATGTCAGCACTAATTATTTTCTTCAAATTACCAATTTCATAAATTTTTTTAAATTAATAAATTAACAAACAATCATCGGTGTAGGAAGTAAGTGCGTTATAATTGGTTATAATAATTTTTGAAAATTTCATTTTTCTAACACATTCATCTCTACAACTACTTCGTCGAATTTCGACGGGGGCGCCCGCTCGTCTAATTTATTGTAATAGAAATGAAAACTTGAAACTTGTGACGAGCTGAGGGGAAGCGCCTTCCTTAAACACGATTGGTTTAAAATAAATTCGTTTGTATCATTGGCTACTAAATTATAAGTAACATACAGCTAAAATAATTTAACAGGAGGTAAGTTCGCGCAGGTTTGTTTGACCTACCCTGTATATTGAGATTGAGCATTTATTATGATTTATAACCTCAAAATTATAAAAATCGAATGTGATGTTTGTGTTTACTCTCAAGTACTATTTAATTCGACTAATGATCAACAAGGTGAGTATTAAATACATCTACAATTAGCAATATAACCAATTTTACGTTTAGAAAGTAAAACCATCAATATCTATGATTTAACTTGGAAATCACCCATCGGTTACAAAAATTAATAACAATTATGGATGTAGACAAAAGCTTTAGATTATCAGCTCTTTCAAAATCGAAATATATTAACCAGTATGTAAAAACCACAACAATTGGCCCTAAGAGGTCACCTATAACAGTAGAAGAAACTGTTACAAATGGAACTAAAGGAGACGAACCCAAAACTTCGATACTTTTAGAACATAATTATGTTACAACAAAGGCTTCTTCTGCTATAAAAAAATTTATGTTTGAGTTGGAAAATTTAAGACAAGGAAAGGTACAAGAGGCAGTAAATTTGCGGATTAAGCAAATTTCGGATTTTTCAATACAACAAAAATTAAAAACTGAAGAACAAATAACCAGACATCAGCAGTTGTTAATGCATGAAATACAAGAAAAAGAAGTAGTAATTTTACAAACTTTAGAACAACATGACAAGGATATGTTGGAACAACAAGAACAATTACTTCAGTATAATAAAATTTTAGAGGAAAAAAGGAAACAACACAATAAAGTGTTGGAAGACCAACAAAAAAGAAGACAGAAATTGTGCGCATTATTTGACGAAATAAAACAAAATCAAATTCAATTTTGCAGTATTTATCAGAAAATAATTAGTGATATTAAAAATTGCCAATTTTCCAGTCAATTGAGAGATCATTTAGGTGATTTAACGCAACAACTGAAAACTTTGGCAGATCATTTTGAAGAAATCATTGCTAACTGCAAAGCAAAAAATATAACTGAAACTGATAGCATTAAATCAAGTCAATTAATTGAAGATATAAAAGGTATGATTATTGTGTAGCATAATTAAAACTAAAAAATATCAAGAAAAAATTTTTTTTTTAATTGCTTCCGCCAAGGAACCTGGGACTTCAGTGTGTAAGCAGTATTTTTAGATGTAAACTGTTTCAAAAATTTCATTTGAAACATGAGCTTTGAAAATATTGAGAAATATACAGGGTATACATATGTTCAGAAAGATAATTTTCCGAGCTTTTAAAATATTGAAAAATATACAAGGTGTTTCATTTAAATTAAGAAATTTGATCCCATTTCCGGTTAAACCGGAAGTCAAAATATAAAGTGTTTGGTATCGTGTAATAGCTAATTTAACGAGCTTTCAAAATTATAAAAAAATATACAGGGTGTTCCTTATAATTTTGATATTTTTGTAATTTCCGGTTTAACCGGAAGCGTTTTGTTAACCGAAAATAGTGTCAAATAATAGATATTCATGGGATTGATACATATATCCATTTTCAAGTTTTCATTTTTATTACAAAAAAAATTAAGAGATTTTTGCAGCTTTGACATTCAAAAAATCATTACTCCAAAACGGCTCGAGCGATTTTGATAAAAATTTATATTTTGATAGAGCATTTCGTTGCCTATAACATACCCAAAAAGAAAAAATATGGCAGAGGAAATTTCGAGAAAATCCGTTTCAAAGTTTTGACCTACTTTGGGGGGCTTAAAGGTAGGCAATTTTAAAACAATTTTGAAAATTGACTAGGTTAGAACGAAAGCCCTATATTTAGGCTGTACTATGCCGTTTTAAAATTTTTATAATAATATTTGCCGGTCAAGCTATAAGGGTTGAGAAATGCAAAAAAAGTTTTTTATTATTATTTTTTTCTTCTCGATTCCTATTACACGATACCAAACACTTTATATTTTGACTTCCGGTTTAACCGGAAATGGGATCAAATTTCTTAATTTAAATGGAACACCTTGTATATTTTTCAATTTTTTAAAAGCTCGGAAAATTAGCTTTCTGAACATATGTATACCCTGTATATTTCTCAATATTTTCAAAGCTCATGTTTCAAATGAAATTTTTGAAACAGTTTATATCTAAAAATACTGCTTAGGTACACACTGAAGTCCCAGGTTCCTTGGCGGAAGCAATTAAAAATACATTTTTTTTTGAATTTTTTTCTAAAATCATGTAATTTACAAAGTTCTTCGTATGGCCACATTTGTTGTTTGTATTTTGGCGTTTTACTATTCGTTGTAATTGTGAAAATTAGTTACAGTATTATTTTGTAGGTTTACAGTCTTGGGTAGAAGAAAAAATATCAATAATTAACAAAGAACAAGAAGCAACAGTAAAACCTCCACCAGCTATCGTACAACTAAATAAACATGACATAGTTCAAAGAAACTCAGAAACAAAACCAATTGTAACAAGCACTCAAGTTAATCAGTGTGTTAGCACATCCTTAGTAAAAGTATTCACAGAACTACAGATATAGTATTTAGAAAACTATAAACAATTGTTTCAGGACATAAATGAAAATAGTACATTGAAGAAATTTCGTTTTCTGTGTCAGAAAGCAGTCAACATTCCCATAAATACTGTCTCAGCGACAAATCCACAGCATTTAATGGACAAGTACAATAGATTATTTAATTTATTAGCGGGCAAACGCGTTCAAGTGGGAGATGATGAGGTTTGTGCTGCAGATCATCCCCAAGGCGTTGCATTTTGTACAAGTTTAGTGGCAGAAAAATTCCTAGAACAAGCTGATTTAACAATTTCGACAAATCCTAATGCTGCCTTTTGTTATGCATCAATTATAATAGCCTTATGGCACAATAATCCAGAATTTGGAAAATTACTTTTAGCGCAATTTCATGCACAATGTCCATATTTGATACCCATATTTTTACCTCATGCAGTTGAGCAAACGGATCAAGAATTTTACAAAAGTCAAAGGTATAGGTGTATTGATGGGGTTGTTGAATCAAAAGAAAAGTTTTTAAAACATATGACCGGAATCATGAGACTTTATTCTGCAATAATTATTGCTAATCCTAGAAAAGGACAGAAAAATCCATTAGGAATTGTGGAAGGTTGGAGATGGTTAACATGTTCTCTAAATCAGGAACCTAAGGAAGATATAACTGCAACGTTATTGCATATTTTCTTTGAAATATGTGGTGCTGCAATGTGCAATACTTATGGTAAAATATTTGAGAAATTAATGGAATACGTTTGTGGTTTTTATTTACCAAAGATTCAGAAAATTGATAAAGGAGGACCTGTAACGAGATTGGAATCAATTCTAGTGAATTATTACAAAACTAAAAAATTTGAAGAGCCAAATGGTGTTTTAGCTGTTAATTTTTGGTAGATTTTAATTATTAAAAAGACTACTTTTGTACTACGTAAGAATAATATTTTGATTTAAAAAAATTCTTTTAAATTGTTTGTCTAATTGTCTTTAATAAGTCTCAGTAACTGCATAACTATTATTTGGTGTAGGTCAATTCAAAATATTTATAAAAGCATAGCTACTTATACTTTCTTTAATTCAAGCAGTATAAATGTCAAAGAAATTACAAATAATTATTACAATTTAGCTCTAAACTACATTTTGTTCATTTTTAATTAATAGTCTTTTATTTGGTTGATTTTTTAATTGCAATTCCATTCTAGACACCCTCCAATTATCACTCTCGCTATTTCTCAATGCCCAGAAGTGTAAAATACCTTTTTGTTTTGAACCGATTACAGTTACTTCATAGTGTGCCTTCAACGGGTCGGTATAATTTTTGGAGGTATCACTTACATCAATAAGACCATCTCGAATTGGCTCTCCTAATAAATATATTACACCTTTATGAGTTTTTAAAATACTTAATGCTTCTTTATAATATTCGGTTTCAGCAATATTATTATTTATTTTCCTTCTTAATGCATATCCCATTCCAGCAGTTACAAATCCACCTATTGCAGCTATTTGCATTAATGTTGAAGTACTAACTGGCATTTTATTTCTCTTTTTATTATTATGAATACATTTACGTTTTCAAAAAATATTTAGCAAAAACTAAAGTTAGGTTATGTTGATGTTTACGTTTTTTAGTGAAAACGACTTTTCTATTACACTATTACATAATCTCGCAACGTGGAATGTGGCAAAAATCCATATCACAAATCAAAAGTTCGTTGTCTTGACAAATTAGTTTTAATTAAGTTCTAAATGGCTTTGAAGTGGGGTATCGCCGGTGCAGGTAAAATAAGTACCCAGTTTGCAAAAGCAGTATCGGTACTGCCAAAAGATGAACATGAACTTATAGCAGTTGCTTCTCAAAATCTACAACGAGCTCAAGAATTTTCCAAAAGTCTAAACATTTCAAAAGCTTACGGTAATTACGCCAGCTTAGCAGAAGATAATGATATTGGTATATTCTTATTATTACGTTTTATAAGTTTTTTAAATTACCATAAGATTTTTACAGATATCGTATACGTTGGAAATTTAAATACGCAGCATTTAGAAGTAGTTAAGTTAATGTTAAATCATGGTAAACATGTACTATGCGAGAAACCTTTAACAGTAAATGAAAAAGGAACTTTAGAGTTGATTGAATATGCCCGAAATAAAAATTTATTTTTGATGGAAGCAATTTGGTCACGTTGTTTTCCATCATATGCAGAACTTAAAAACTTGATCCAATCTGGTATAATTGGTGACGTTATGTACATTTACGCTACATTTGGAAGAGCTTTTGATTATGTCGAACGCTTGGAGTAAGAGTTTTCAAATTAAAATGAAATTTTTTTAATTTTTATAGTTTAGATCTAAAGATATGGGTGGAGGAACAATATTAGATTTGGGAATATATGCGCTTCAGTTAGTGCAGTTTGTTTACGAAAAAGAGCAACCTATTTCAATTGTTGCCAATGGACATTTAAACCAAAGTGGTGTCGACGAGTCTGCGAATGCTATCCTGACATACCCTGGTGGTAAAACTGCTGTTATTACAACACATGCTCGTGCAAATTTACCTAATGAGGCCGTAATTATAGGTACTAAAGGAACTATTACGGTAAGTTTGTAGTTGAAGTTTGAAGAACATTTTTGAGTTTGACCGATTATATGCGTAGTTATGCAATATAGTGGATGAACAGTTTTTGATTTAACGAATTCGTCCAAAATTTTTAAGACATCGACGTTAAAATATTTGAATACTTACCAGTATTCACTTTTTAATTTATCTCACGTATGTTCTACACAAAAAAACTTGATTAAATTAAAAGTTATTTTTGAATTCAAATATCGCAAACATTTTTATCAAATTCGCGCAAGCGCAAAAACAAACGGTGCGCAAATGCGACGTTGCGCGCTCTTACGACGCTTCTCCGTACTAAATTTTAGCGCAAATTTCAAACGTGTTCATTTCTTAAGTTTTACCATTTGACTGCAACAAACAGTTCCGTTTAAATTAATAAGTAGGAACTTAAACATTCACTTAAATGGTTTTAAAAAGAACGAAAAGAATAAATTAGGAATAGTTTCAATAGTCTGTAAACGCGAATTTGAAACAGTCTGTCTATTACTAACTACTAGCACTACTACAATACAGATTCAATTGCTTTGTGAATTTAAATTTTTAGATTCCTCGATTTTGGTGTCCAACAACAATAATTACACCGACACAGACAATAAACTTTGAACTACCTGACACATGTAATGTCCAATTTAAACACCCATACACTGTTGGGATGTGTTATGAAATCCAAGAAGCTAGAAATTGTATAAAAAACGGTAAATCGCAAACTTATGCAGTATCAAAAATTGTAAATGAATTTTTAGGATTATTAGAAAGTTCCAAAATAACACATAATGAAAGTATACAATTAGCGAAAATTATGGACAAAATTCGAAAAGATATTGGTGTTAAGTTTCCAGAAGACGAATTTTAAAATTAAAAATATTCGTACTGAGTTATTTAAGATAAACACAAATATTTTTTAAATTTTATTAAAAAAATACAAAACTATATTAAGTAATTTTCTTCATAACATTCTCTTAAATCAAATATCCTATCTAAGCATTCAGTAAATTCTTGAGATTCCAATCCAGCTGCTGAAAATCCATGAAAACGACCGAACTTTATTTTCTTTGATTCTGTGTGCAGACTTTCTATCATATCTCCTACACCAGATCCTGAATGTAAACCTGCTAATACTGGCACAGATCCTATAACTATAAAGGTGTTAAAAATCATTAATAAAAACTAATCATCGCATTACCTGAATTTTCTTGTCGGGCAATATTATTTATATTGCCATCAATGTCAACAAATGAATCAAAAATATTTGGATAAGGAGTTTTTACCGGCATGCCTTTTGAGACAGTTGTAACATTATTTAAACACATAAAATTATTGCAATTTAAATACATGCTCAACATTTCATTTACTGTTTGGCATTTATATGCTGGCATGGTTTTTTGATTGCTAGATTGTTGTACGGGTCGTTTTAGTCTATCTTCATTAATTCCTCTTAACGTCAGAGTTTGAAATAATTTATCGGTACCTAACAAAATAAAACTGTACAAAAGAATACACATACTTTAGAAGATTACCTATTAAACAATTCGGTGATATACTTTGTGTTAAAGGTCCTTCCCACCGATCTAAACAGTCTATAAAATCAGCTCCCTTGTTAAATGAAAATGGTAGACTAAGACTAGCAGCAGCAGCTTTACGACCATGTAGATTCAAATCTGCACAAAGGTCACTTACGGAATAAAAAGTTGACTTAGTGCGATATTTAAGTGTTATAGTGTCTAAAGCAGATGCTAAGATAGCACTTGTGTGGTATGACAATTTATGCTAAAAATAAAACGGTATTCAAATTAATGTAAAACTTGAAGACTTCTTTTTGGGGACCTAGATAAAGAAATAATATTTTGGAGTCCTTATACTTACATCATACAAAAGATGGTTAAATTCCCTTTTTAATCCCGGTTGTCGCCAACCTTTTGTACTTGTGCATAATGGAACAAACAACGAACTATGCTCATTTAATGCATCGAAGCACAATACAGTATTTAAAACTCGAAGTGAATCTTTAATCAAAGATTGATGTCTCTCTTCTTCTGAATTAAATAAATAATCTGAATAATATGCTGGAATTACAGGGAATGATAAAACTGATTTGGATGCATATTCATCACTTAGATACTCGATGCAAGAGCAAGACAAGCCAGCAAATGCATTAGTAGCATCTAAAGTAACATGAAAGCCCTGAAAATTTACTTTTAGAATATTTTCAAATGAATTTAATTGAATAGTACCTGGAAACTATCACACTCTTCAATATAGTTTCTGATTTTATCTGTGAAAGTTTCTTCAAACTCTTCCGTTTTCCATAAATTTGCCCCTAATGGAAAAACATCAAATTGAGACGCTTTGTTTTCATGTTCGTATTCCTTAATTATATTCACAGTTCGTGGATGAAATTGAGTGTAAAGATAATCAGACCAAACTTTAACATCTTTATTTAAATCATATTTTTTCTGAAATAAACTTGAAGAATGTGTTACAGTATCTAAATCTTCTTGAAAACTATTTTTTGCTTCTTTTTCCTTTTTATCGATTTCAACAGCATCTTCATCCCATACTACTTTACTTGTCGAACAATCTGGGATAGGTTCATATAAAGATCCATCTTCGGGCAAACTTTTAAGACTACCTTTTAGATCAACCAATAAAAGTCTTGGTGTAAATGTTACTTGACCCTATAAATTTCATTTAATACAAGTACGAAGGTGATAACTAAACGAACCTTGTTTGTCAGGCCTTCGCGAAACAGTACATCATGATTACATTCAGAAGAATTTTTCGAATCGTATTCAAAACTTGCTTCTTGAATATTCCACCAATGACTACCGATAAAATTGGAATAATGTCCAAATTGTAAAGACAATATTTCTCTAGTACTCATAATTTGTTATTGTAAGATTGTTCTAACAATTTTGCATTACCTTGTATATTCAAAACTTGAAAGTAAACAAATGTTTTTAACCTCACTTTTTAAATAAAGTTTGTTCAAGTAATTTTTAATTATTCAATTTGAATCCTTTTAGATAAACTGAAATAATAAAATAGAATTCAATTATTGAAAATCCAAAATAAAGATTTGAGGATTAAAATAGGAAATTTGGGTTCAATGTGATGGAGTTTGGCGACAGGTGAAGACGTTGGATATTTAAAGAAAGATTAATTTTATAAGTTGATATAACAAATAGAAGTCAAGTTCATTTAATTTAGCACATACCTACGCTTCGAGGACCCCAATACATTAAAGGAAATGCTTATAATAAGCCACAAGCTTAATGTTTTGATGACAGACGTATCATGTATCATGTGACATGTGATTTTGCGGTTATAGTTAACCTTAAATTTGTTTTAAAAATGAATATTTTTTTGTAAAGAAAGTTACTTAAAATGTGTGCATATTATTTAACACCAGTTTTCAAAAATTGCTTGTTTAGAAGAAATGTACAAGAACTATTCATAAGGCAATCAAGCAAAACTTTGCTCGGAGATAAAATTAGCACCGCACCTCAAAAGACCTTAATTGGACGGTTACTACTGTATCTGGATAAAAGTGCTAATAAACAGTATCAACATATGGGTGAGAGTAACACTATCAATCGTATAGTAAAAGGAGACTTGCGTATTTTACAAACTTTAAATGTTAACGAAATTACCGATTTGTTTTATAATATGAGTACTACAAACTTTACTTATAATAAACAACATATCCAGAAAGCTTTAAACGCTTTAGACGTTGAATGTTCATTAAGACTGAATAGCATGGATTTAAAAACAGCATTCAAAGTTTTAGGAGGATTTATGCATATTATCCCAAATCGTATTACTCAGTACAAATTCTACAAGTGTCTTACCGATAGTATTAGTATCGACCAACGTGTTAAAAGTGCTTCGAAAGAGGAGCTAATACAAATAATTTTTTACTTAGGTTTAGAAAAGAAAAGTAAAAAAATTCAAGAAGAAGTTAGAAAATGTTTAGATCGAATTAGTAAGGAATATTTGAAGGAGTTAAATGTCGAAGAAATTTGCATTATATGCAATTCAACGTATCGAACACGTACTAAAATAAATGAAAGCAATATTTTAGATAAAGTTAAACAAACTTTACAAGAAAATTTATTTTTATTGAAAGATACAGACTTTTTAATTACATTAATTAAAACAATTAGAAGTAATCATTGCCAAGATGATGATTTATTAAGTACAATAGCTTGTACAATATTTTTTAATAAAACTGTTCAGTATTACAACTTGGCTGCTATGTGCCATATATTAACGTTATTTGCTGATTATTTATATTACGATAAAGAGTTATTAGATTTATTCGTGAATAAGTGTTTCAAAGAACTACAAGAAAATAAAGTTTCTAGAAGCACTCATGTAAAGGAATCGATGCGTGCCAAAGATTTAACAACATTTTTGTGGGTATTAAGTGTTTTGGATTACACTACTATTGATCATGATATTTTAAAAAATTTAGTAATACCAAAAATAAAAAACTACATCATAAACGGAGAATACAAGAGAACACCTGATCAACTTATAGATTCAATACTACATATGTGGATAATGGGTTTTCATGCTAAAGAACTGTTTTCTTATATTATACTTAAAGAAGATGCAGTATATTTTCAAAGTAAGTGCTAGTTTTTAGCTCTTATCACTAATTTTATTTATTTAATTATCGCTCGATTTATCGTATAGCTTCAGTTTTTAATTTTAATCAAAAAACGAGTACGATAAATGTTGTGTATTATTTATGAGTTACGCAATATAAATGTTATTATTTTGATATTCATTGAATTGGTAAATTACTTAAACAAATTATTTGTAGCTGTACCAAAATTTTAGAAGGTGTCTCATTAGTGCCTATTAAACGAAGTTCATAGGATACTGTAAGAAATTTTTGCTTATAGTAAAATTATGCTGGTTTTGATGTGTAAGCTTCTTCTTTGAGGTTTGTAGGGTTAGTGCATTTTGAAATGACTACGTATGAGAATATTCTGTAGTATAAACAAATAACAACTTCTTAGTTACCAGACATTGCCTTTAACTTAAAATGAGCCCTACATATGATTTAAATTTCTTAGGTTGAAAAATTGTTGTAGTTCTAACATAACTGCTAAACTAAATTTAATTGGCATGTAAACTTAAAAACGTAAAAATAGTGTAACACTCAATGTTGACTCCTGTGAGATATTAGTACTTACGATTAAGTCTATTTCCAGGTAATCCTCAAGCTAAGGCCAGATTTAATTTACTCACTACTTGTATTAAGTATGAAGATCCTTCTTTATTTGAAAGTCTTAAGATAAAATCTAACAGACTTTCAAATTATAATGCATCTGCACAAATTCAAAATCGTCCAATTTTACAAAAAGTGTTTGAAAATTTAAACGCAATATCGGGGGACTTAGGAATTGATCAATTTGAATTGGAACCACAAATACCACATTTGAATATTGTTGGAGTATCAGGGTACAAAAATAAAATAAAGACTGTGAATATTGAAGTTTTAGACGAATTTACTTGCCTTAAAAATAAAGACTGTTATCCTTCAGGACTGATGAATTTGAAGTTGAGAATTTTAGAAAATTTAAATGTACCCGTTGTTACAGTAAGTTGTTAAAAAAATTTTTGATATAATATTAGCATGATTTACTCGTTGATCTATTTCTAGATAGCACAACTGGATGTTGATGAAATAGATGATTTGGAGTTGAGACAACATTTAAAAGACGAAATTAAAATATTCTGTGAGAAGTAAAATTATACACTTGTAGTTCCAATTGAAATGATGAGACTGGAATGTTTACACTATTTTTTTGAGATTGTTCCTTATTTTCATTTAGTGATTATTAAAACAAAGATTTAAAACTTGTTGTGTAAGAAAATTCATTACCTCTTAAGATGTCAACAAGATTTTTATAACGAGAATTATAGAGTACAACTGTTTAAAGAAAGTAATAAAACAATGGATGTGGCCATACGAGTAACTTTTTCCTGTTGTCTTTTTTTGTGCATTTCTTTAAAAGTTTATAATTTAAAATTTTCTTTAATGTATTTCATTTATAAGATATCAAATTAAATTTTAATAAAAAAAAATATAAAATTATAATATTTGACCGACAGGAAAAAGTTCTATGGCTAATTTTTTAAAAATGTAAAATATACATTATTTTATATGTTTAGAAAGCTAATTTTATGAGCTTGAAAATATTAAAAAATATACAGGTTGTTCCATTTAAATTAAGAAATTTGATTCTATTTCCGGTTAAACCGGAAGTCAAAATTGAAAGTGTTTGGTATCGTGTAATACCTCATTTTACGTGCTTTCAAAATATTTAAAAATATACAGGACGTTCCTAAAAATTTTGATATTTTTGTAATTTCCGGTTTAACCTGAAGCGTTTTGTTAACCGAAAATAGTGTTAAATAATATATATTTACAGGATTGTTAAATTTATCCATTTTCAAATTTTCATTTCTATTACAAAAAATTAGAGATTTTTAAAGTTTCGACATTCAAGAAATCATTACTCCAAAACGGCTCGAGCGATTTTGATAAAAATTTATATTTCGATAGAGAATTGCGTTTTCTGTAACATATCCAAAAAAGAAAAAATATGGCAGAGGAAACTTTGAGAAAATCCATTTTAAAATTTTGACCTACTTTGGCCCCTTAAAGGTAGGCAATTTTGAAAATCGATTTGTTTAGGACGAAAGCCCTATATTTTGGCTAACAATGCCGTTTTGAAATTTTTATAAAAATTTCCTAGTTATAAGGGTTATATTTTTATAAGTGTTATATATTTTTTTCAGTTGGGGCTCACGTGTCACGTCGAGATATGAAAAAAAAAATTTTATTATTTTTTTTTCTCGATTATAACAACTTTTTCTTGGATTGGAAAAAGTTAATAGAGAATTTTAAAATGATTAAATCACAGGTTTTCTACACAAAATCACAATCACATTTAAAATTTAATTAAATAAATATTATAAAATACATTATTAGGTAGGTGTTAAGTAATTTTGGGGTATTAAATGTACAGGGAACCATCAGCTGGACCTAAATAATGTAATGAAATCAATATAACATCAACAAGTGTCCATACTCCAAGACCACCAAAACTAAATAATTTACCAATACCCTCTTGCCAATGGCCCAAATAAAAACGATCTGCTCCAAAGCCACCTAACGTTACACTTAAAATTAAAGCGGTAGACCAACGATAGCCAACAGTCCAATTACATTGTATATTTTTGTAAAATTTTCTATTTCCTTTAAAGTCAAATGTTTAGTAAATATTAATATTGGATGTTAAAATCTTACCTAAACAAAGTACATTGGATTTAACAGTACAATTACTTCTATAATAGTGTTTAGGTGTTGCAGCTGAATTGCAGTTTGCTTTTAAATCACAATCATGTTCCCATACATCTGTTTGATAACAATATCTACATAAAAGAGATCGCTCGAATGTTCTCGATTCCTTAAAAAAATACACTCTTTGACACACTGTACATATTAGTCATTAATGTATTTAGTACTTAAGTTGACTTGAATCGCAGTATTAAATACTGCGATACTAAAGTATTAACTAGGTCAAATAATTTTGACAACTAACCTTACATTTTACTTCTTGTTTGGCGCGACAAGTAACATTAACTAAATTACCATATATACAATTAATATTATAATCACATGTAATACAAGGTGCATTTAACTGACTACACTCAACATCTGTGGGACAAGGCAGTACAGAGTCGATCTAAAAATGGTAAAATGTTTACAATGTTTATGAATGTAAAAAACGACTTACTGTAGAACTTTTTAATTTAAATGATTCAAAATCGTTATTAGATACGTTTTTTTGTTCTTTTGTAAAGAAGTCCATGTTATTATCCGCTGCAAAGTTAAATTATATATAAATATGAAATACTTTTCACAGTAAACTTACCTAATTGTGTTAATTGAATATTGTTTAAAAAAGTTGAAAATAATACAAAAATTACATTATATTTGCTTATATGAATACATTTCATGGTTTTTATTTATTTTTATAGGTTATCTGATTCAGATTGAAACTGACATTTAACGGTTGTGTTAGTCCCTAGTAGATGGCATTAGCAGTCAAATTATTAATTTATTTTGCCGCTGAGTTTAAAATAATCAAAATTAAGTGCGGTTTTACTGGTTTGTTTATCGTGTGCATGTGATAATCCTCTTTATTATATATTATATTTGTATATGAATATATAATATTAGAGGCAATTTTATGAAATTAAAACTATAAATATGATAGGTATACATAGTAATTCTTTCCTTACAATTAGTGATGATATTTTGTACCTACACATTAGGTGTTGTTTGTATTTATGTACGATATACAACTATAAATATACTTTTACGGTCAGGTAACAAAGTGAGGACATACCTTATAGCGTATAAAGTGAGGACTACTAGAAAAAATAGACTTAGAGCATCTAAAATTAATTAAAAAAGTATATTTCCTCGTTGAGAATCATAAAATCACGAGTATACTCGAAAAATATGAAAGGAAACCTTTCTTTCGTTTTTGTTTTTACGTGTATATTAAACATAGTGAGGACCGATCGTTTATTTATTATAGCGAGGTCCGTATAAATTATTTGTCTTTCTAACAATGTGAGGCTCTTTATACAATGGGGAATTAGACTGCTTTTTTTTTTATTTTATTTTATAAAAATAGAGATAAAAAGAATACTTTTGGCTATTTTAATTTTTCTCGATCTTCAATACTAAGCCCAAAAATAATTCTTATAAGTGCTTGTATGGAAAATCGTCGTTTTTATTCATGTTGCAACTGCGCCTACAAAGCGAGTGAGATGTAATATAATCGAAACTAGTTAGACAAAGATAGACAATGTGGTCGTTTTTTTCAAAAATGTAATTAAAAGAGATGTGTAAAATCGAATTTTGTTATTTTCTTATTCAAGTTGTCAGAAAACTGGCGAAAGTCATAACATAGGTTATGATTTTTCTGACAGTTTTCAGAAAAAATCCAGTTTTCCACTGGTTTTTCGAATTTGATAATAAAGAGACATGTAAAACCGTATTTTTTATTAAAAGTGTCAGAAAAATTATAACCTATGTAACACTACCGTCAGTTTTTTGACAATAACTTGAATAAAAAAATAACAAAATTCGATTTTACACATCTCTTTTACCTAATTATATTTTTGAAGAAACTACCATATTGCCTATCTCTGTCTAACTACTTTCGATTGTAGCGATCTCACTCGCTTTGTAGGCGCAGTTGCAACATGAATAAAAACGACGATTTTCCATACAAGCACTTTTAAAAATTATTTTTGAGCTTAATTTACGAGTTATAGAAAAATTAAAAATTCAGATACAGTCTAATTCCCCATTATTTATTCGTGGAACTGACGAAGTGAGATCCGGCGGTGTTGCCATCACAGGGACGTAGCTAGGGGTGGGCACGGGTGGGCAGTGCCCACCTAAAAATTCGCTCTGCCCACCCGTCTGCCCACCTCAAAAAATTTGGAATATAATAAAAATTATAATTCAAATGATTATACAAAATTGCAGGATAAACGAACACATTTAAAAATCTTATCTCTATATTTTAGTACTATTACAATTATAGAGGATGAAGTTACGATGTATATTTTGATTTTGATAAGTTGCACGAGTACGTGCTTTTTGTTGAAGTATAGAATTACATTATAATTAACGGGAGCCTGTTTTGACTGTTCCTACATTTTTTAACTTGTCATCACAAAATTATCTTTGTATATGAATACAAGCATAAAGGAACCAATACAATAGAGAAACAATAGTATAGGGAGAAATGTTACACGAATAGTTGCAGGCGGGGAAAGACGGGTGCACGACGGGTGTAATGAGCAATAATGCTGCCACATCTCGTGAAAATGAAAAAGTTTCTTTTTTTTAAAAACTTTAAAAAAAGGTTGTGATCTTAAATTAACCAATGACGACAAATAATCTCAATCGTAAAATAAACGTATTCATTACAAAAGCATTCAAATAAAAGATAACTTAAAACTTGTACAAAGTGTTCATTGTTGAATGAAAAGGAAAAGAGGTTGTTAATAAACATTCTCATTTCGCAGAAAAGATTAATTTATATGAATACAAAAATAATTTTCTAGTTGATTAAAATTAAAACACTTCCACTTTTAAACTTTTGAAATTTTTTTAAATCAGTTTCAAAACCCACCGACGTAAAATTAAAATGCCTATCTATTACATATTAACGTTTTCCAAGAAAAAGTTATAATTTAGAAAAATTTTATTTCATTTTTCCACGTTTTGGGTCCCCTTGGTTCCAAAAATAGAAAAAAAACATTTTTTCGGATCTTTATTGAGATAGCCGTTTGTCTGTCTGTTACACCTCTGGAGCAAAAACTACTGGGTGTCCAAAAATGAGGTAGTTGTTTTGGGCGCATTCCCATAAAAAATCCATTTTTATTCAAAACGGCGCGGCGGCCAATAGAACGAGTATTCTATTTTGTAGTTTATAACTAGGCCGGTAATTATTATTATAGAAATTTCAAAACGGTATTGTGCATCCAAAATATAGGGCTTTCCTTTAAACCCAGTCGATATTTTAAAATTGTTTCAGAATTGCCTATCTTTGAAGGACCAAAGTAGGTCAAAATTTTGAAATGGATTTTCTCAACATTTCCTCCGATATATTTTTTACTTTTTTGGATATGTTACAGGCAACACAGTTCTCTATTGAAATCTAAATTTTTATCAAAATCGCCACAGCGAAACCAGAGTTTTTGTATGTCAAAATTTCAAAAATTTCAAATTTATTTTGTAACAAAAATGAAAACTTGAAAATTGATATACAGGGTGAATCAGAGCACCCGTATCAGGCGTTTTTCTCAAAAACGATTAGTCGTAGAGAGTTGAGTAAAAAATTTTGATTACAAAAGCCGTAATAAAGAATGAAATGGTGGTATTGTTATTCCGCGAAAAATCGGCATGCCGAAGATATTGTCTCAAAATGTGAAGAACTCCAGAATTTTAAATGGCAAGATAGGTCGAAAGTGGTATCAATGAAAAGATCTTTAAAAACCAAGCAAGTTTTGTAGAGAAAATTTTTTGAATACTGCCATTCCAAATTCTGAAGTCTTCAGATCTTATATCGTTCTTAGCTTTTTTTTCAAAATCGATTAGATGGTCCTAGAGAGTTGGGATAAAAAATTGTACCACAAAAGCCTTATTAATGAATGGAATGGTAATATTTTTTTTCCGCAGAGAGGTCGGAATGCCAAAAGTTTTTCTCAGAAGTTCACGAACTTCAAAATTTGGAATGGCAGTATTCAAAAAATTTTCTCTACAAAACTTGCTTGGTTTTTAAAGATCTTTTCATTGATACCACTTTCGACCTATCTTGCCATTTAAAATTCTGGAGTTCTTCACATTTTGAGACAATATCTTCGGCATGCCGATTTTTCGCGGAATAACAATACCACCATTTCATTCTTTATTACGGCTTTTGTAATCAAAATTTTTTACTCAACTCTCTACGACTAATCGTTTTTGAGAAAAACGCCTGATACGGGTGCTCTGATTCACCCTGTATGTATCAATTATTTTTACTGTTATTTGACACTCTTTTTGGTTAACAAAACGTTTCCGGTAAAATCGGAAACTACACAAAAATCAAATTGTTTAAGAACACCCTGTATATTTTAAAAGCTCGTACAATTATCACGTTACCAAACACTTTATATTTTTACTTCCGGTTTAATCAGAACTATCTTAATTTAAATGAAACAGAAGGTGTCCGTTACGTAAACTTGGGTCTCAATTTTTTTGCTCCCAGGGCAAAAACCCCTGCTTTCAGATGAAAAAAGAGGTACCAAAAATTTTTAAGCTCTATCTCAAAACAACCTGTGCCGAAATCCAATCAAAGTTTTAAATCCAAATAACATGGTAATTTTCATGGCAATAATATAAAAAATTAAAAAAAAAACATGTTTTATTTGTACCTTGTATCGAGGCTTTGGGCATGCGTAAAATCGATCGCGAGGCAATAGACAAAGATCCAAGAAAAAGTAGACTCGATTCTTGAGCAATTTCCGAAAAACTTAAATTTTAACGATTTTTTCTGGATGTGAAAAAAAATAACATCATTTTATAAATTTACCATTTGCATTTAAAACTTTTGATTGGATTTCGGCACGGGTTAATTTTGAGATACAGCTTAAAAATTTTAGGTACTTCTTTTTTTTTATCTGAAAGCAGAGGTTTTTGCCCTGGGAACAAAAATAATGTTACACAAGTTTACGTAACAGACACCCTCGAACACACCCTGTATATTTTTCAATAATTAGAAAGCTCGTAAAATTAGCTTTCTCAAGATGTTAAATTTATTTCTGATTAATAAAAATACAAAATTACGAGATTTTACGGACAGGAAAAAGTTTTTCGTATGGCCGCATCGGTTGTTCTGTTACTATTTTAGGCTTACAAAGCGCTTCCGGTTAAACTGGAAATGAGAACAATATGCTTTTTAGGAACACCTTTTATACATATTTATTAATAGACTGAAAGTTTATAATTATCTGTTAAATAGTTTAAAATAGGTTAAAAGTATTTCAGTCGCTAAATTTGACAAGTAACTGTCACTAAAACTGAATATAGGTTAATATTAAGACATTAAATTTGAAAAGTACAACGTGCTATTATTTTGAAAGGTTTTATCCGAGGGGTTATACCAGCAGTCAATGTATAAAAATTGAGTTGTCAGCGGTAGTCATCTGCAGTCAGTGGCAGCCATAGCATATGCAGTCATAGGCCGTCAACTGCAGTCAATGTACAAATTCATAACAGTGGTTGACCCCTCGGTTTTATCATAACCTAAATTAGTTGTAGATGCACGCGACTTTTAACTGTAGGTACCTGTACCTAACCTGAATTCTTGATTATTATTGGACGAATCTTTTCCCGCAAAAGAAGATTTTAAATAAAATTATTTAAGTAGACATATTTTCCGTAACGCAAAATTAGTTGGTGGGGCTCTATCAATTCGCAAAAATCGGTTAATCAAACAAGGCCCACTCTAACTTAAAAATTATTATTTATTATTATATATTTCTGGGCCACCTTTACTTTTCGCATCAAACTCTGTTTTATTTCGCTAAAGCATTATGGGGCGCTTAAAACCAAACTGGTTTAGGAGATCAAAGAATCAATTACAGACGCCACCTACACTTGAGCCGGTCCTGAATAATCGTTTTCTTTATTAATATGCTAATTATTGATCATTTTATAATAATAATCGATTTAAAATAATAATTGATTCTGAATTCTAATAATCGGTAAATTTTGGTTTTATTGGATACTTGATACTGCAGTACAAAAATGAATTAAAAATAATATAATAAAGGCATTCTAATTTTGCTAAATAGTAGTAGTTGTTTTAATAATTCTTGTAGCAATAAAAAGAAATTTGATATACAAAGTGGAAGATAAGCAGCCGGCGAGTTTGCAAGGTCAATGTTTGTGTTGTGTGTGTCTGTGTATTGGTGACGTTATTGTCTCGCATTCTTTTAGCCGAGTAACTTACCATTTCTATATTCCCTACAATTCCATCATATGAACTAACGATGTACCGACATATAGAGGTCGACGCAAAACTCAGTGCAAATTTCGCGTTAACACTTGTTAACATGACAAATGTTCCTCTATTGTATTGGTTCCTTTATGATACAAGGTAATTATTTTTTAATTTCAAATAAGTTCAAATAATAAAATGAAAACATTTTATTTCCTTATTAATTTCAGTTCTTTAGTTCTCGTACTTCGGGATACGCGTACAAGTAGATACAGTTAGGCGTCGTTCCTCTAAAACAGATTCGTGCTCAGGGGCGTAACTACCGGGGTGCGGTGGGTGCAAGGCACACGGGCCCCCGTCCAAAAGGAGCCCTCGCCTTTAGTTTTTTTTTTTAATTTTGGCTGCTGTTTTACCCTACGAGCTAAACTGACTAAAGTGCACTTTACACGGTGCAATTTGTTGCAGCAATCTGTTGCTGCAAGCTGCAACAAATCGCAGCAACACAGCTTATTTAATAACCTCAAATTTTTAAAACTAAAAACGAAGATGTCGATAATATTTTATGTTGGTGATGGTGTTAAAAATTCAAATATTACTAAAAATTACTAGATTGCATGAAAATATTGCATGGAAATTGGAGCAGGTTCTAATTCAAAAAAATCGCATGTGCATTCAGTTGCAAGCGCATAAGCAACTGGGGTATTACACGAGGCAATAGGCTGCTGCGATCTGTTGCAGTAACAGATTGCTGCAACAAATTGCACCGTGTAAAGTGCACTTAAAGCTCAAGACGCCAAAATCTAAGGGGCTCCAGAAATTTACAACGTTAAAACGCGTTGACCTTCAGATGACAAAAATTTTCGCCTGCGGCGCTTTGGGAGTAAACCCCTGGAACTTCCCCCAGACACGTACTTTCAGAGGAACCGATTAATTTTTAACCCAAGGCACCATGAAGCCTAAAAACATCCCTAGAGCCACCAGTTTTTAAAGATCGCAGAGAATTCGTGCTTTAAAAAAACCTTGTATTGGTATAATATAGGTAATAAATTAAGTCAAGGCCGATTATACAATTTGGCAATACTAAATATTGAACTTAAACCAGGTTGTAGTTGACTTTGACTCGAGCCACCAAAATAGGAAAATTATTTTACACTAGGGTAAGTGCATTTTTTAGTCATAATTTTGTAGCCCTCCCCAGAAATTAAGCTTCCCAAACTTTGCCCACCCAATGTTTTAAGTCTAGCTACGTCCCTGTGCCATCATGTTATAATGCTAGATCAACATTTTTTTATCTTTCAACCAAGTCTCTGTTTATTTCATAAGGCGATTGTTTAATGTTTAGTGATACACGTGTTTTTGAACAACGCTAACCAAGATAAGGAAATTTTATTTCACTTGATTTGAGAATGTTATTTAATCACAAGGAAACCTGATAACTTATTTATCTTTTTCAAATTGTCATCTTAAGTACCTACGTCTAAAAATCTAAACCACCTAATACCTTAAAAAAATTGTTGAGCCTCTGAAAACCAACCTGTTAACTATTGCACTTTTTAATTATGTTTCTCTATATAAAAGTTTAATTTGATTACGACTATTTGATGAGTGATGACATTGGTTTATTCCGGTTTTTTCATAGATGAACCGAACTTTAAAAATTTTACAACTGGCGAAATGCAGCAAGAAGAATGATGATTCTGAAATTCTAAGAAATTTAGAAATTCCAAATTTTTGTTTTTATAAAATTAATTGTTTAATTTGTTTGAGTTTGATTAGTAATTGTTTAAGTTTGATGAAGTTTCAAAATAAGATATTGCATTAGTACATTAAAAGTTACTTTTGTTTTACTTGTAGTTTTACTGCCATATTATGCACTAGGCTGACAAAGCTAAAGTCTAAAGCGCATTTTGCTGAAAAGGCGCTAACTTCTAAAATTACTTCTTATGTATGTGGCAAATTAGCCCTAAACATTACCATTTTGGACAAAATTTTCAAAAAAAATTTCCCCAAACCCCCCGACGACGATGATAGTACGCCACGACCCAACAAAATTGTACCTAGGAATAATAGGCGTCAAATCTATATTAGCCTAGTGCACCAAACAGACGTAATCCGGCCCTGTGTTTTAGAACTCAGTCATGTACCTAATTAAAGAGTTACAATTATACCAACAACTGACTTTTTGAGAACCACCCATTCGAAAATTTAATATTCAATGTGCTTTTAGTAACAAAATAACCAAAAATTAAAACAAAATTTACTGATTTAATTGAAATTATTTTGAGATAAAAATTGAGATGTACGTTTTAAGCTCATTGATAACATACGGAAATCAATTTTACAACAGACTTCAGGCTTAAGTTTTCATAAAATATAATAAAAGCGACCAGTAATAAATTTGTCTTTCTGTTAAGAGCAAAAATTTAAATAAAGTAATGAGTTTGAGCGGTGATAGAAATACAATTAATTCATTGAGTAACATACGAGAATAATAAAGCTTTAAAATGGTCCTATGTACAGAGAAACAAAAATGCCTCGAGTGTTAACTTGTGATCTTGAAATGATTCATTTTATCGCGAATAGCCAGTAGTGGAATTTTATCCTTCATTCTAAATTTACGGTCTTCTACTATTATAAATAGTGGGTATATTGTTTAATTCGAGGTCATATTAGAAGAACCGTACAAAATGAGTACCAGGCGCTATTGCCAGTCTTCTGGACCTAACTTTACATGGTACACTGTAATGTGATGTTAACTGAATATACATGTATGGAATTACATTAACATTAAAAGAGCGCCCCCAAACGGCAAACCTAAAAACTAAAAATATGCAAAATTTTGATGGTCCTATCAAAATGAGGTCCATTAAATTTAGGTACGAATAGCTTAGTAGATGATAGAGGGAGCTAATAGACAATTATATAAAGAGAGGTCCGTATATGGACCTCAGTTTGTCGTGGACCTCACTTTACATGCAATTTTTGTATAGCCGGTCCTCACTTTATACGCTCGCAAGAAATAGGGTCTAATTTCAATTTAAAAATGATACTTGATATCAAGGTATGAAAACTTAATTTTTAAATGCTTATATAGCTTACGTCAAACTTATCTTGTATTTAATTCTTATCAAATACCAAATATAATAGTACTCAACCATTGTAATGACAGTGTGTACATAATTTTTATACTTACGTGCAACAATTTTTCAGATTCGTGCTATTTAATATAAGACTATTACATCTGCAAATACAATAATTAAAAATGAGTATCGATAATATATTAGTCACAGGTTTTGGTCCTTTTAGAGAGCACAAAATTAATGCAAGTTGGGAAGCTGTAAAACTCTTAAAAGATTTTACATTTCCACCTCATATGAATGTTATTGTTGAGGAAATATCAGTGACGTACAATGACATTGAAGAAAAAATTCCATTGTTATGGGAAACTTATAAGCCGAAGGTAAGAAGTACTTTTAATGAAATATATTCTTTTAATTATTTTATTTTTTAGTTAGTAGTTCATGTTGGTGTTTCTAGTGATATAGACAAACTCTTTCTAGAAACTCAAGCTTTTAGAACTGGTTATAGTAAACCAGATTGCGAATTTAATCAACATCCTACAGGTGAAATTTGTTCTGCTGAAAGTGGTACTGAATGTATACAAACTAATCTTGATATTAACAAAATATGTGAATTTATTAATGATGATGAAAAGTTAAAGGCTCACGTTTCTACAAGTGCAGGGAGGTAAGTTAATAATGTGTACTTATTAGAACTCATCTTTATCTTATCTTATCTTGATACACGACTTAGGGCCTCTTATTTAGCCGATTAATAAACAGGTACTATGAGTCCACTCTGAGCAAGGGACTTAACGTTACAAGATCTTTAAATATACTTACACGAATTAATTAGGTATTCTTTTTTAGGTATTTATGTGAGTTTATTTATTACAAGTCACTGAATCTTGATAATAATAGAACTCTATTTGTTCATGTACCTCCTCTGGAAAAACCATATAATGCTCAAGAACTTGCTGATGGTATTTCAAAAATTATTTTGTGTGCTATGGAGCAATTGAAGCTGAAGCAATGTTAGTGCATTAAAGAAAATTGAAAACTAGAATTTTATGTATTTTATTTCATGAGTGTACAATCTAAGATTACCGTGCTATTTTTTTATATAACTCAAGCTTTGCATAAAGCTCTCATAAGATTTGTAATAGCGTTTTTGATTGGAGCCGTACCGACACTGTGCCAGTGCACTTTTACACAGGTCGAGTGCAAGTTGCTTTAAACAGGCACAGGTGAGTGCACTGTTGAGGGCCAACATTAATAAAACACGTGAAACTGGTATAGTGCAAATAAAAGTGCACTGGCACCGCAATGGTGCAACCAATCGAAAACGCCCGTCATAAATGTATTTTTGTGCAACATTTTGCTAAAGAGATAGAATAATACATTTTAATTTTATATTTAGAGCAGTTAAGAAGTAATGTTTCCAGTAGTAGTTGTTATACAACTTGTCTCATTTCCTTCCTGAAATTGAAGCATAATTAATAGATATGTCGTTCCAGCACTTACAATCTAAAACACAGTTTAATTGAAATAGTAATATTTTATATAACTAGTAATATATTTGAATAAACATAAGTAGGTATTTACCATAAATAACAGTGGTGCGTCGATTGGAAATAAACCACAAGCAGTAAACTCGACAGGACAGTGAAAAATTTGTTGCGAAAATATTATTAACTGTAAATTAAATATATTGATATAGTTAATTAAGGGTAAATGTTTAATTATTTTTAACTCACTTTTTCACGAATAATATTTTGATCTGAATTCATAAGTAATTTATGAACTTCCACGCCAGTTTTTTGAGCCTGTAAAAATTAGTAAAATAATTTTATCTGCTAATAATTATTTAATATAAGATGGTTTATACCTGAAGTGTAGTTATGTAACATGGAACTACAATTAGCATTATTTCAAAAGTATTCATTGTTGCCCAAGTTATCCAACTTATGGATGATGGTGGTGTGGACAATATCTAAATTGAAATGATTAAAATTTGATTATATCGATTTTTGAATAGAAAATTGGAAGTTTTGTAACTATTTTGAAAAGAATTAGCAAATTTAGAGCTTCTAATGCTTTTCTAAGTTCATTTTGTCATAGAAACATTAAATTGCGAGTTCAATTCCTTTACTGTAATTTTAAAAACATTTTAACTGCCATTACACTTAGAAATTTAATAAATAAATGGAATAAATAAATACTGTGTTCCAATGTTAGTATTAACGTTTGTTAAACTTTGTCCAATTTGAAGATTTTAAAATTCAATTCTACTTACAAACAGTTCCAAATAAGCAAAATTTATTCCAAAAACGAGTTTTATGAAGAGAACTGCCAAACAAATCAAAATTTGAAACGAATAGTTCGTATTTATGTCACTTGCAACATCTACAGTTGTATCGTATACTTCCATCAACGTTTCAATTTTTCTTAAAGTTGCTCCTGATTTCGATTCATTATTGATTTGTTTTGATGATCGAACAACTAAAATTGTTCGTTATAATTTAAGATACATTTTATGCACAAAAGACCCTAATTACCTGTAATTACATCTTCATTTGAGAATTTTTCTTTAAAATTAGTTTCATTTGGTTGATACATTTCTTGTAATAATTCATTAACAGCTTGAAGACGTTGATAAATTAAATAAATTACAGACGCAAATTGACATTCCATTACAAAAATAATTAAATTGGGAAAATAATAGACAAACCATAAAGACTTATTTGTACTAAAAGGCGAGTGATCAGGTAAAATAATCAAGTGCATTAAACTCGCATAACCGATAATGAAAATTCCACCCCCTAGTAATATTGTGCTTTGCCACAAAGTTCTTCTATAGTTGCTAACGTGTCCCAAATCGTGTAAAATTGAATCAATATTAGCTATTTGATTAATTGCAGTTCTAATATTTTTAGATATTATAAAACTAAATATATATATCACATAAATTAAAACTATTTGTCCGACTACATCTAAACATACTCCTATTATACTCATTGCATTGTTAAAGTAAATGTTGTTAGTTTCTAGTTCTAAATTTTCTGTACTGTATACTATACTACAAGTGTATATAGCTAAATATAATAATGTTATTATTTGAAATACTTTAGACGATTTCAAGTTATAATGTTTTCCATCGGTTTTTTGGAAATAAAGTGAACTCGTTCCCATCAAATTGGATACAAGAAAGATGGGACTGAGAGCTTCAAATAAGTGGCTTGGATACATTATAATGACCTAAAAAATGTAATGAATTAAATAAGAGAAATAACTACTTATTAATTTGGTAACTCACTTAAAGTTTAACTGATTATCTATGTTCTTTCATTCATTACAATGAACTTATTAAATAATTTAGTCTAAAATAAAAAAGAATTGAGAGAATTATTAAAATTGGATCAACTTCCAACTTACCCAATAATAGGAAAAATTGTTTTAGTAACAAACCAGCTTTTCTTATTACTTGGTGATTGTACACTAAAATATTGAAATTATAAATCGGTGGCATTTTCACAATGACAACAAAACCTATCACTTCTTATGCTCATGTTTTTTTATCGTTTATCAAAATTAACTTTTTATTAAATGATAACTAAACAAATAATTTGAATTAAGTGGATACGCTTGATCGTTTGATCGTGATTTCCATTAGTAGATAAATCTGTATGTTAAATTATAAATCAATTGTATATGTATATCATTTATGTAAATTGAGCCATAGTTTCAATTGGTCATAATAGTTAAAAATTCATGTTTTGTAGATAAATTCAAAATGACCTCAAAGATTTTTATCTTTATTTATATCATTTGTAAAGACATTATAATATCATGCAATATACACACTTATTTTTATATTAAATTGATTACTTAATTACTTAATAGTAAGATAGGTAATGACACAAAATGTAAATAAAAATTATAAAATGCAAATATTTTTTAGTTTAAATTAAAATGGTCACTCCTTAATTCCGTGTGTGCAATCAAAATAATTATATTGAACTTTACTCTCTAACTTTTGAACGAAAACCTTGTTTAGTTGATTTTGTGTTTTTACAAGTATTTTTTGCTGTTAAAAGTAATTAAATTTATTTATTACAATCATAGTTTGAAAACTCTTTTATACAATTTGAATTGAAATGTCTATTCTGATGTATACCTATTGTATCTACATTAAGACATTTTATGCATTATCTAATAAGTTAATAAGTAGCTTCTCATTAAGATGTATGTGATTTAATTTTAAACCATGCATGGTTTCTGTGTTTTTTATGTCAGAAAATATTATAAAAGAGTCGGATGCAATAAGAATAAGCCACTCTTGACAAAAGATAAAATATTTGAAAGAATTCTATTTCTGCCTTATAAAAAATGTACTCATTCAATGCATAAAAACAATATTAAAATGTAATTTTAGTATTAATGCATACTAATTAGGTTGGTGCTAATGAGAAATTATATTTTTAGAAGCTAAGCTAAAATAGAAGAAATTCAAGTTATAAATTCATATTATGTATTTTGATAACTCATCAGTGATCCCAAACCGAATAAAAGTGGAAAACTATTTTATCTATTTTTGTATTTATTTTTCATGTTAAAAGTAGCAAGTAGTGTTTCTATTAATAAAAGTTTTGATATTTGCTAGATAAATAAAAGTAGCTAATGTAAGAAGAATTTGAAAAATTAGAACACATCTAATTTGTTTAAAAAAAATAAAATAATGGTTTATAGTTTATTCATATTAAACAATTATTTCAAAATTAGGAGTTTGAAGGTCTTCCCAACATGGAATTTTTTTGAAAAAGTTCATAAAGGCGTTAATTATAATAGTTAAAAGGTTTGTCTTATCAGGCCGTATATGGCTTCGTTTTTCAGAAAACAATTATTTTCGATTCTCCCATAGTAAGTACTTGTAAACTTTGATTTTGAGTTTGAAGGCCTTCCCAACATGGAATTTTTTTGAAAAAGTTCATAAAGGCGTTAATTATAAGAGTTAAAAGGTTTGTCTAATCAGCCAGTATGTAAATGGCATCGTTTTTGAAAAAACAATTATTTTCGATTTTCCCATAGTAAGTACTTGTAAACTTGGATTTTGAGTTTGAAGGCCCTTCCCAACATGGAATTTTTTTGAAAAAATTCATAAAGGCGTTAATTATAATAGTTAAAAGGTTTGTCTTATCAGGCCGTATATGGCTTCGTTTTTCAGAAAACAATTATTTTCGATTCTCCCATAGTAAGTACTTGTAAACTTTGATTTTGAGTTTGAAGGCCTTCCCAACATGGAATTTTTTTGAAAAAGTTCATAAAGGCGTTAATTATAATAGTTAAAAGGTTTGTCTTATCAGCCCGTATATGGCTTCGTTTTTCAGAAAACAATTATTTTCGATTCTCCCATAGTAAGTACTTGTAAACTTTGATTTTGAGTTTGAAGGCCTTCCCAACATGGAATTTTTTTGAAAAAGTTTATAAAGGCGTTAATTATAAGAGTTAAAAGGTTTGTCTAATCAGCCAGTATGTAAATGGCATCGTTTTTGAAAAAACAATTATTTTCGATTTTCCCATAGTAAGTACTTGTAAACTTTGATTTTGAGTTTGAAGGCCCTTCCCAACATGGAATTTTTTTGAAAAAATTCATAAAGGAGTTAATTATAATAGTTAAAAGGTTTGTCTAATCAGCCAGCATGTAAATAGCGTCGTTTTTGAAAAAACAATTATTTTCGATTTTCCCATAGTAAGTACTTACTTGTAAACTTTGATTTTGAGTTTGAAGGCCTTCCCAAGATGGAATTTTTTTGAAAAAATTCATAAAGGCGTTAATTATAATAGTTAAAAGGTTTGTCTTATCAGCCAGTATGTAAATGGCATCGTTTTTGAAAAAACAATTATTTTCGATTTTCCCATAGTAAGTACTTGTAAACTTTGATTTTGAGTTTGAAGGCCCTTCCCAACATGGAATTTTTTTGAAAAAATTCATAAAGGCGTTAATTATAATAGTTAAAAGGTTTGTCTAATCAGCCAGTATGTAAATAGCGTCGTTTTTGAAAAAACAATTATTTTCGATTTTCCCATAGTAAGTAGGTACTTGTAAACTTTGATTTTGAGTTTGAAGGCCTTTCCAACATGGAATTTTTTTGAAAAAATTCATAAAGGCGTTAATTATAATAGTTAAAAGGTTTGTCTTATCAGCCCGTATGTAAATGGCTTCGTTTTTGAAAAAGCAATTATTTTCGATTTTTCCTCGGATTTTTCCATAGTAAGTAGGTACAGCCGGCCAAAAAGTTTTGAGCCACCCCCTAACGCATTTAAAAAGCAACCAACATTACAGGCCGTGTAAATTAAACGGCGTGTAATGTTGGTTGCTTTTTAAATGCGTCAGGGGGTGGCTAAAAACTTTTTGGCCGGCTGTACTTGTAAACTTTGATTTTGAGTTTGAAGGCTTTGCCAACATGGAATTTTTTGTCCTTTTTATTTTTTTATTTTTGTCCTTGAAATTATATTCATAAACGCATTTTTAAAAAGGTATAGACTCTTAAAGTTGGGGTTAAAAACAGATCGCCTTATGTATCTTGGGGAACTAATTACGAAATAGTGCAGTTTTTATGTCATGATCATGATCTCTTATTACTAGATTTAAAAAATTTTCAAAAATGTAGGGCTCTATTTAAAGGGAAAAATGTAATCAGGAGTATTTTTGACTGCAATATATCTATTGATATTTGGATGTATTGTATTATTGTTCAATGCTCAGATCAATAATCAAAATTAATGGTCTAAATCTAAATAATTTATTGAAATCAATGATATCATTGATTGAAATGTTCTACGAGCTATTTAACACAAATTTACGCCTAATGGCTATGCAACCAACCGTACTCCCATTTGAATATTTTATCTCTCATGACTTTTTAAATTTGATAGTTATCAGCTGTTTCTGCTAGTCAGTGCTTGAAGAGGTTATGTTAGTGACTTGTATGAATTTGTAATCCACTTTATCAATTTTTTTCGTTAAAATATGGACATAAACGCAATAATTAAAGTATTATTAGGCAATCAAAAATCCACATGGATGGAAACTACGAGAATAATTTTAAAATTATCCAATAACATCTTACAAGATCCATTTAATCTCAAGTATAGAAGTTTAAAAAAGGCAAATTCTAATATAAATTCAAATATTATAAAAGTTAGGGGAGGAATAGAATGTTTAAAATATATGGGATTTGAAGAGGTACGTATTATTACAATTTTTTAACCGAATAAACTATAATATAGTTTTACAGAATGAAACAGCATTTGTGTTAGATTTGAATGCACCATTAGAAAATATAGAAAAAGTTTATGAGAAGTTTTCGAATATTCAGGATAGTAGCAACGAAATAAATCTATCGTCTCTAAGTGAAAATGAAAACGAAGTTAAGGACGCAGAATTAAGTTCATCGTCGAGCGATAATGAAAGCACAATTAGTGAAGGAGGCGACGATGATTGTGGTCCTGTTGTTTTAGTAAGTTTTAATTAAGCGTAATGTATAAATTAATCGAAAAAAGCCAGTATACTGGTGAATAGAATCTGTATTGGAAACAAACTTGATTTAATTGGGTTTTTATCCCGTTTTGGGTTTCTATGAATGTACATTGTTGTAAAGTTAGGTGAGAAAATAATAGAAGCCATAAAGTTAGTAAAAGTACATTAGGAAGTCAAAATTGTATGCCTTATTGTATAATTTGTGTTTTGAGTGAACTAAAAACTTGTGAATTTTAGTACAAGTTGCAACACTTAAAAATTAGTAGTATTGAACCACGGTTATCTACGAGTAGATGACCATGATTGTAACTAATGTTTTGTCGTTATGAAGCTCAGTATTCAGTAATCCAATATTGAAAATGTGATGCGCGTCTAATACAATGCACCGAATATTGCTTAATTGAAAAATCTAAATTATTTCTTTAAAATCTATTAGACTCAATTTAAATATTGCAGTAAAATATATTTGTAATTGAGTTTCGTACTACGTACTTGTAGATGACTAAAAAATACTGAAATGTTAATTTAATAAAATGCTTTGCCTATAATTAACAGGTTGTGATTTGAATAAGTAATGTTATAGCTACTGCATTTGGTAATGTATATCTTTTACATCTTTTTGCTCGATCAGAGCCGAATCGTTCAATAATTGTGAAATCTGTTCTCAGTTTTGTTATCTTTGTGTTCGTTTATCATAAAAGCGAGCATTAGGAGCATGATCTGAACGCTCAGAGTTTTTAGACAGATTTGAATCGTATTGAGCAGAAAGAGGTAAAAACAACGGATGTGACCATATGAGAAACTTTTTCCTGTTGTATTTATTGCACTTATAAACTTCACGCAATAATGGAATCATATTAAGCTGAAAAGAGCATAAACTGCGAATAACCCACGCCTTGAACGAATTTTGATGAAATTTTTTTAATTTAGTTCTAAATATCCTAAAGATCAAAGTTTATATTGTTAAAAAGTGTGCATTTGCCTCATCATATTTTTAAATCACTTCTTGTGAATTCAATTTTCAAAATCATAAAAATTAGCTGAAAAAGAATTTTTATTTCATAATTTTGGGTCCAAATGCTTGCTCGTTTGATAATTAGTACTAAGCAACAAGTTTACAGAAAATAAATTTCAAAAAGACATGATGAAATTCATTTTTTAACACTAACATTTATTTAACAGTAACTAATAAAGCACTTCTTGGCATCTCAAAAACTTCAAATTTGGTACGAATGTATCACGTACGAATTTCAAAATATTTATTATTTTATATGTTCAGAAAGCTAATTTTCCGAGCTTTTAAAATATTGAAAAATATACAAGGTGTTCCATTTAAATTAAGAAATTTGATCCCATTTCCGGTTAAACCGGAAGTCAAAAGATAAAGTATTTGGTATTGCGTAATAGCTAATTTTACGAGCTTTCAAAGTATTAAAAAATATTCAGGGTGTTCCTAAAAATGTTAGTATTTTTGTAATTTCCGGTTTAACCGGAAGCGTTTTGTTAACCGAAAATAATGTCAAATAATAGATATTCATGAGATTGCTACATATATCCATTTTCAAGTTTTAATTTCTATTACAAAAGAAATTAGAGATTTTAGAAGTTTTGACATTTAAAAAATCATTACTCCAAAACGACTCGAGTGATTTTGATAAAAATTTATATTTCGATAGAGAATTACGTTTTCTGTAACATATCCAAAACAGAAAAAATATGGTAGAGGGAATTTTGAGAAAATCCATTTCAAAATTTTGACCTACTTGGGCCCTTTAAAACTAGGCAATTTTAAAACAATTTTGAAAATCGACTAGTTTAGAACGAAAGCCCTATATTTTGACTGTACAATGCCGTTTCGAAATTTTTGTAATAATAATTACCTTCCAAGTTATAAAGAAAAAACCACGAAATGGGACAATTGTTCTATTGGCCGCCAATTTGAATAAAATAATTTGAAATTTGTTTTTTTAATTGAAGTTCTCATGAACTATCTTATAACCAAGTAAAAATAAACTTGGCCCAAATTTGCAAATATGCGTCCAAAATAACCATCTTATTTTTGGACACACTGTATAGATTTCTTATAAAAGCTGTTTTTGCCGATGAAATAATTTTAAAGTGGCTTTCAGTAGTTTTTGCTAAATTTGTTTTTGCATCTTTGGACTTAAAACGTCGAGAAATATTTTTTTTCTCGATTATAATTTTTTCTTGGATTGGAAAAAGTTAAAATGTACATTACCGAATGAAGTAATCAAACAATTTTGTAAAGTTTTAATATTTTAACTTTTTCCTCAATATGTGTTTTTTGCCTATGCTAAAATTAAGAATTTAAAGTAGATTTTTATCAAAATAATAAAAGAGATTTGATTGAGTAGAATTCGTTCAAATCATGTTTTAACACCTGCAGTTTTGATACTTACTTTTGCCACCTCCTTTGTCACCAAGACATCAGTTATCTTATTATTATCTTGTTGCTTTTTAACAAAAATATATTAAAATTTTCATTTCTATACTTTTTGAATTTAATTAATTTAATTAGGGATTTAAAAATTTAACCGTCCAATAATACTTTCATTACTCTATGATTTTTGACCAGTAATGTGTGTCATTACTCACTAGTTGCAAATCATTGAATAATATACATATTACTCAATGACTATTACATTACTCAATGGTTTACCGGGCGACACAGGGGATTGGAAAACTTTTATAGCTCCGTTATTTGTCAATGTATCAAAATGAAATTTGCTGTGAGTTATAGTCATATAAAATGCAATTTGTTTAACTACTTTTGAAAATTCTTCCACTTCTCGTGTCGCAAATTCCTTCTTGTGAGTAATGAGCTTCATTACCCGCTCGTTGGATAATATACTATTTCTCTTTGATTCAAAAATTATATTTGATCTCTTTTTCAGTTACCTAATAGTCCTGGAGAAAATTGTGATGCATGTTTAAAGAAGGTCACACATGGACATCTTCCACAAAATATCCCTCAAGTTGCGATTCCAACATTTACTAATGTAAGTTACAATTATTTTATTTTTGCACGTGGTTTATTTTTATCGTATATTTTATAATTACTATCTAAGTGTATTTTCAAGAATTGTTAATTAAGAAAGGTGCAGTAATTAATTTCGAACAATATAAATACGTGTTACATTGCCAATTATAATTGTATGGAGCTCGTTCTCTTTGTTGGCTTTCTAATTAGCTTTACATGTTAAAGGAAGTGAAGCTTGTTGAAACTGCAACATTATCGTTAAGAACATTGCAGCTGAACTAATGATCTACAAATATTATTTTAATAATTATGTATAAATGAGGTACTTTCGTATTAAATACCGAAAATAGTAAAGTAATATCTAAAGCCAACATTTTCCACAATGAGAAGCTTATGTTAGTATGCATGAGTTGGTTTGAAAATTCCATTAACTAAAACTAGAATATTTCTAAAACTGTTAAATGTGTGTATCGAATACTGCTTTTACTTGATTTTCAACGTTTTCATTTTTCACTTTCAACAGCATTTTGTGCACCTTTCGAGCTGCGATTTTCGGCTAAAACCAAAACAGTTTTAATTGCAAATTTTTTCAGTTCATTACAAGCTTTACTTGTTTCATTACGAGATCGCATCCTATACTCATTTGTAAGATTTCTCCAAGCTTGATAAAAACCCACATCATCCAAAATATTGATGAATAAGGAAAGTGCGAATACTAAAAATTATTTTCATAGTATTTAAATCATTTTTACATTTCGTCAGCGTAGAATTGCATTGTTCTATGTCCAATGTATTTGGAGATAAATCGAAATGAAGTTAAAATATTACGTTATCTCCGAGGGGTTATCCACTTTCTGCAGTCAATGTACAAAAATTGAGCTGTCAACGATAGTCATCTGCAGTCAATGACAGTCATAGCATACGCACTCATGGGCAGTCAACTGCAGTCAGTGTACAAATTCAGAACAGTGGTTGACCCCTCGGTTATCTCTTATGGGATATAGAAAATACTTACGGTGGAAAATTATCCTTCGGCTTCTTATATTGACTATTTTATTGTGGATGTACATTGTACAACAAAGCAATGCTTATTTAACAAGATATGATCCTTTCCTAACTCAAAATACCAAAAAATGGATATAGAACAATGCAATTCTACGCTGACGATTTGTAACTACTTACATTCCAATAACAAAAGAAAGCCGCACATACCACAATTCCATATTGTTCAAACAAATTAACTGTTCCTCGTATGATATTATCGTTGTTAACTATTTTCGTTATATCGCATAGTTCGTAATAAATTGTTCTTAAAAATTGTATTTTATGAACCAAAGTTACTATTTGATTGTTCTGCAATTTGGCTTCTACTACTTCTATAAATGCTTTTTTGTTTAGAACAACTTTAATAGACAAATCTCAAAATACTTACTGTGATAAACAATTTGTTCATTTTTACGACCAATTTGCTTAATTAAATTTTCAAATTGATTGTTAATTATTGCAAATCGTTCATAAAGTAACAAAACTTTACCAGCAAATTGGTTTGTATAAAAATTAGTCGCCAACGAAGAAAATGCTAGTACAAACCAAGTACTATTAGACAAAGTTCTGGACCCTTCTTCGTCGAAGCTCAACTTGTGATAATAAACGGTGACCAAAATAAGAGTTGCAAAAGTGACTTGAACTGTAATTTGATATTTAAACGCTCTTGTGTAATTGCACCGTTGTTTAAATTTTTCCAACATTTCATCAATCGAATTTATTCTTTCTAAAGTTGATATGAGGGACGGTGTTTTGGTAAAGCTTGAAATATATATGATGAAGGCATTTAATATTCCCACAATAAATAAAAAAGCCATACTAACGTTAGCAACGTCATTTTTACCATAATAGTGTGTAAAGGCGTTTTCATAATTAAATGTTGTTAAAACCAAAAAAGTTAATATTAATAAATAGCAACCACCTAAGAAGTAAAGCAAGAGATTCGCTTTTAAAGTTGGTCCATTTTTATCGTTTACTATTGAAATTGGCGATATTGCCGTAATTAACGATAAATAAAGAGACGGTGAAATGCTTCGATAAAATAGTTGAGACATATTTAGCTTTAAAGGTTTAATAACTTGTGTGAAAGATTACAATGTAGTGGTAATATTTAAGACAATAAAATGTGAAGTTATTGGTATTTGATTATCATTTGGATTTGAAAGATTGTATCTGGAATATCATCACAACATACACATTTAAATAAGTACATCGTACTAAACCTTGTTATATCATTTACTCAAACGATTTACAATAATTAATTAATTCTTTGTTTGCGTTTTTAAATTGCTAGTGCTTTAGGGTGCTTTAAACTAGGTGCCCATTATTTTTATGAATGTATGGTTTTTGTATAGGTAAAGGGGGCGCCACACACACGGTCTATACTCCGGTTTGGCTTGTGCAGGCCAAAACTGCGCAAGCCAAACAGTGTGGATGCACAATGCACATGCAGCAACGACTGCGACTAATCACACAGTTCTATTTAAAATAGAATTATGGTACATTTATTTTCATATATAATACTACTAGTAACTAGGAAATTGCCGACAATTTTTTAAGTAGGTACGAGTGTGCTTGTTGCTTGATCAATTCGTTACGAGTCCTTTAGGACGAGTAACGAATTTACAAAAGCAACAAGCATACGAGTACCTACTTATTCAAAAATTGCAGGCAATTTCCTAGTTACGAGTAGTATTCGGAAGACAATCTGACGAACTATATAAATTATTATGAGTGAATTTTGATCTTTCATATTTGACAAAACAAAATTATTTTTATTAATTAAAATCAAGATACAGAATTTGTCATTTTTTCATAACCATTTATAACTGCGGCTTTGGAAAAAAAATTGTTGGAGTTGTTACGCTTTCCGGTTGTTATGGTTGTTATGTTGTTATAAACAAAAACAAATTGATGTAAATTAAGTAAAATAAAATTAATTTCAGGTTTTTTAAACAATTTAAATAAATCAATTTTGTTATTAAAATGGAATCAAAAAGATTTGGCCAAAGTAGTATGCAAGAAATTGACGAGCTGATAAGTAGTAAAACTCCAAAAAATACTAAAAAATCCCACGATTCTGTATGGAAACAGTTTATGGAATTTTGTACGGAAAAGGAATATATTATCGAAAAGAAAACTACCTCGGAAGAATTGAATATCATCTTGAAGAGCTGGGCCCAAAATATGAAGCGGAAGGATAAAAGAGATTATAAAGAAAGTGTCGTTAAGTAGCTGTGGAACGTAACCGCAAAATTGCTGCAGGAAATGTTTTTCAAAAAATACAATACAAAAATAGATCCGTTTTCCGATATTATTTTTAAGCCGGCAAGAGATGCGAGAGATGCAAAAAGAAAATTTCTTCAAGGTATACCAGACAAACGCAAACAAAGTTGTGATGCATTAACAGGAGCCGAATATACCAATTTAATTAATGCATGCGACGAAGACACACCAAGCGGTCTCCAAAAAAAATTCTTCTTTATAGTGTCTTTATTAGAGCTAGCATGGCGTGGTGGGGAAGCCGTTAATTGCAAGTTAGAATTTTTTAAAGAAGAAATCGACAACACTGGAAAAATGACCGGAAGAATAGAATACAACAGCTATTTCTCAAAAACTTGTCAAGGGGGTGCACACAAGCTGGCGGAATCTAAGTGGCTGGTTGTAAATAAAAATCCAGATGTGTGTCCTGTGAGGTAAGAAATAAAAAAACTTTTATAGCAGAATTTAACATTTTGGCGAATATTTTAGATTATACAGAAAACTTCTTTCAAAAAGAAGTACAATCAAAATCACTCGTTTCTTTGTAACTCCAAACCCATTTTGGGCAAAAACTAGCACGAGCGCATGGTATAAAAATAGTGCAGCTGGTATACACGAAATTGGGAAGTGGGTGAGCTCCACAGCCGAGTTAACAGGAATAGATATTAAAAAGAGAAAAATTTCGAATCATTCAACTCGTTCTACAGCAGTTTCAATGTTAGCGAAGGCTGGAGTTGGAGAGCAAAGTCTTATTAAAGTTACAGGGCATAGCAACATAAACTCAATAAAACCATATCTTCAGATGGATCAAGAATACCACGAAGAAATAATACAACAAATGCGGCAAACAGTAACTGGTACTGCCATTAACGTGGGAAGTACTTTAAGCAATCCATCTTCCAGTAAAAATGAACCTCATCAAATCGTGTATAATAATTGTTCCTTTATAATCAATAATAATAACTAAAAGTGTATTGAATTATGAATAAAACTTGAGGGTTATGATAATTACATTACAGGTCATTTTCCTTATGTAGGTTTAAAAAAAATTATAAAAAATTATAAATAAATTATGATCTGCATAAGAAACAAATTTAAATTACACATTTGTCAAAAAATGACGTAAAACAGGAAGTTAAGTCTAAAAACAGGAAGGCAAAAAAATTGTCACTCAAATTTAGTACTGTCCTATAGGACAGTCATAAATTGTCACCAAATTCTGCTGTGATTGGTTTAATTTGCTTAAAATATGTAATACTATTGGTCTAAAATTAAGTGAGTCGGATTGTCATTCAAATTTTATTAAATAACATTAATGGATTCTAAAAAATATCCCAAAGAATTTTTGAGAGAATTCACTCTTTATTTTATGAGAATTCTTTTTTTTTATTCAGGGCGTAAGGTGCTAGGGTACTTATCAAAATTATTTGATAAGTACTCTCTTTATTCTTCTTTTATGAGAAGACTCTTTATTTTATTTTAAACTCTTTTAAAATTTCTCTTTATTTTACGAGAATTCTTTTTTTTGCGTTTTATTCAGGACGTAAGGTGCTAGGGTACTTGTCAAAATTATTTGTACGTTGGTTCCGGCTGGCCTGCACAGTTTTGATCTGCCCAGGCTTGCTATGTGGATGGATGGGTGCAAAGTGATAGTTTCGGCTTGCCTGCGCAGTTTTGGCCTGCACAATTGCATAGGTCAAACTAGAGTATAAGCCCGTGTATGTGACGCCGCCTTAAGATGGTGGATCAACTGATTCAAAGTTTAGTTTGTAAATGTAACATACAGTTTTTGGTTAATTTAAGATGTTTGTGCTATGCTGTTTACATCGCAGGTATTGGGAGTTGAAGATTGTTGAAATTGTAGCAGTATGGTCATAAATGTAGCACTTGAACTAATTACCTAAAAATATTAATTGTTTAGTTTAAATATTTCATGTAAAAAAATTATAAATACCGAATATAATAAAGTTGCGTCAAGCCTCAACATTCCAAATAAAGTCAATTTAACATTTCTATGCAAAAGTTGATGTGAAAATTCCTTTAACTGAAACAAAACGGTTTCATAAAACCTCATGGTTTGTGGTACATAAATAACGAAATAACACGTAAAACATAAACTTTAACTGAAGCAAAATGTTTTCTTCAAACCTCATGTTTTTTGGTACTTAAATAAGGAAATAGCACGTGAAACATAAAAATGCTCATTTTTCATGGTCTAGTGTGTTTTAGCTACATTATTATATCTTGTTTCAGTAGAACACCCGGTATATTTTTGCCTATTTAGATTCTCCGTTCGATGACGATGAAAATGATGTAAGTATGGGTTGATGAGCCTGTTATATGTTTATATTCTGTTCAGTGAACAGATGTAGCTAAGCCACTCCCCATAAATTTCTGTCAAATAAGATCGACGCATGTCATTTCTTGTGTAATTGTTATAAAGCGTATTTTTAAAATTCGACCATTAGACACCTCGCTTACCTAGCTTTTGAATAAAATAAAGAAAGAAGACGAAATTTAAAATTTTCTAATACAAACCGCAGTCAGGAATATCAATTTGCTTCGTTACAACTTTTGGCATAAAATGTGTAGTATCTTAGCCCAGAGGTCCAGGCCCAGTGTAGATTTATTAACCCACTCATTATTCATTTTGATAGTTATCGAAAGAATCCAAATATGGCATAATACACAGGGTGTTCTAGTTTTATTAAAAAAACAAGAGTTGCATAATGTAGCTCAAATACAGTTGTAGTGTAGACCATGAAAAATACTTATTGAGCCATGTTTATAAAAGAAATACAGGGTGTCTCATAAAGAATGGGACAACGCTTGGTCACAGATTCTCTAGGTTAAAATAAACCGATTAAACCTAATATACCTTAATACAAAGTCCTCCGGTTTCTAAGTTAAAAGACCTTAAAGGTCAATTTTTAATATTTTCTTTTTATGATAATTTCCACAAATGTGAAAATATTTACTTTAAATTTGGAACAGGTGCTTATTATTACGAAGTACATCAGTAGAAAATTTTTCATATAGTAGGCTTGATCATAAGAGGCACTTAACCTAACTTCTACAACTTATTTTAGCTTTAACTTTGTTATCTGTGAATTTTTTTTAAATATTGCGTTATTTTCTGAAAGATAATTAAAAAATAAAAAACTAAAGTATTCTTAGTTCATATGCCTAAAACCAACCGTTAGCCTTAAAATTCCGGTTAAAGTATTGAATTGTCGTTAGGACGTGCAATTATCAAGTAGCAATGATCACAAAAACAAAGGACAAAATAGTGGAAAACGTTTGTTTACAAAGAATGTTTAGTGTAGTATCATTAGAAATTGTTTTGTAGGCCCATTCGTACTTCCACCAAAGCTCAAATTTAATCACTATTCAAACTTCTTGGAAAATAATCTGGATGAACTATTATTACGCGACGTACCTTTGATTTTAAGACAATGTTATTGGTTTAACATGTTTTCCAATATTTTACACATCGTTTTTGTGATGATGGCTACATGATAAAGATAATTCTTCTGTCTTAACAATAATTCAAAACTTGAATGCCAATTTTAAGACAAACGGCTGCTTTTACGCATATGAACTAAGAGTACCTTAGTTTTCTGTTTTTAATTATCTTTCAGAAAATAATATTGACAAAATTTTCACCGATAACAAAGTTATAGCTAAAACAAGTTATAGAAGATAGGTTAAGTGCCTGTTATAGTCAAGCCTACTTTATGAAAAATTTTCTACTGATGTACTTCGTAATAATAAGCACCTGTTCGCCTGTTCCAAATTTGAAGTAAATATTTTCACATTTGTGGAAATCATCATAAAAAGAAAATATTAAAAATTGAACTTTAAGGTCTTTTAACTTGGAAACCGGAGGACTTTGTATTAAGGGTGCCATATTTAACAAATGGGCGGGGAAGGTGATATTTAGACATTCCGCTCTTAAGCTTCAGCGCCTTTATACCCGGTTGATATCACTAATATTTACAATTCCTGATAGGGTAAAGTTCAAAGAAGGCACTAAAGTATTTGTATATAAAAAATAAGAGCCTAATTAGTGAGAAAAATGCAGTTGAACTTGGTGAAATTTAAAAAAAGACAGGATGTTGTTTCTACCCAACATCCGTTGTTTTTTTTGAATTTCACCAAGTTCAACTGCATTTTTCTCACTAATTAGGCTCTTATTTTTTATATACAAATACTTTAGTGCCTTCTTTGAACTTTACCCTATCAGGAATTGTAAATATTAGTGATATCAACCAGGTATTAAAGGCGCTGAAGCTTAAGAGCGGAATGTCTAAATATCAACTTCCCCGCCCATTTGTTAAATATCGCCCTCTTAAGGTATTGCCATGATATCTCTCCTTACGGTCAAAAACGTTCAAATAAAAAACAAATATAAAATTACTAAAAACGTTCTTTTAACCCAGGACAGATATCATGGCACATCTCCTCTATTTTTTTTAAACTTTATGAGATAAACTAATCTTAAACTTCATATTGAAACACACTTGCCAAATCAGGCATCCAAACTCGAATAAACCTCTCATCAATTTAAAAAAAATACAAGGACGTGAGCCTAGACAACACACATCAACAAATACCAAGAACACCCTAAACTTTGCTTTGCATATTGCAACTCTTGAACTAAAAAAAGATTTTATTTCAATTTGCTTGTCACAAAAATATAATGACCTAAAATTTTTATTCAAACCTCTTTCACTCACTCAGATGTGCATAACGGTTAAGCATATCGGGTATATAAAATGTGCCATGATATGTGCCATGATATCTCTCCTTACGGTCAAAAACGTTCAAATATAAAATTACTAAAAACGTTCTTTTAACCCAGGACAGATATCATGGCAGTATATTAGGTTTAATCGGTTTATTTTAACCTAGAGAATCAGTGACCAAGCGTTGTCCCATTCTTTTTGAGACCCTGTATAATAGGTACACTTAGTTAAAAAAATCTTTTCCTCATAATTTTTTATCTATATTTTTTCCTTCTATTTTCTGTATTTATGCATCAGACAATGAAAACCAAACCACCTAACTTAAATCGGTTAAGGAATTATTTAAGATTTTCTAAAGTGATTTTTACAGAACTACTGCAGATATCTTCGATGTATTTTTTTTTCTAGGCATAAAATTACTCAACTTTATCTACATTTAACCGACTTCCTGCAATGCAGACACATAAATTTGATTTACCACATTTGGTCAAACAACAAAGAGTGGAAATGACTAAAAATGGAATAGTATAATTCAGATACTGGGTGGTCACTGATGGTCACTCTCTCTTATTTATATTGTTGGAATATCATAAACCAAAGAGCTAAGATGCTTCAGTTATACACCAGGCTCATTTTAATTTTATTCTGTCTTTGGAAATTTTGAATGGAGAAGAGACCAATACCCCTGCAGTGGGATGAATGTGGTTGCAGATATAGATGTTCATTTGTCACACTACGAACCATTGCTTACCACGTTTATAAAACTTTTTCTTTTACCTCTTAAAAATTCTTAATGGTAAACAAAAAAAACGTTGATTTTCGGAATTAACATTTTTCGGATTTTTGAAAAGAGGAAATGAGAAACATGTTCTTTCTATTGAATCTTACTTTAACTTGGACTGTGCATCCCTGTAGATTGTTAATTATAATTTACCTGTCTGGTGATTTCTTCATCCCATCGTAAAACAAGTAATTTATGAACTGCCTTTGCAGTTCGACGAGACTAAAAATTGAAATTAATAATTAGTTTATTCTGTTTACACGTTCTCTTACATTTCTCGAAACAATTTCACCCGATACTGCAATATGAATAATTTCACTGCACTTTAAACTTGACCACATTATCCAACACATCGATGAAAGTGGCTTGGACGAATACTGAAAAGATTCCATCATATGTGGTAAAAAGTTGAGAATAAACTCACACTCCAGTAGAAGTAAAACGCTGTACACACCATGGTTCCATACTGTCCAAATAAATTTTCAATTGCTTGTACAACATAATTTTTGTTGACCAACTTCGTTATATCGCAGAGTTCGTCGTGTATTTTTCTCAAGCATTTTATTTTGCAAATTAAAACTGCTCTTTTTTCAGCTTCGCTCTCAAATGTATCTAGAAGTTTTTATATTTAAGTAAACCGTTAATTTCTTATACAACGTGGGCCACGTAACTTGTATCCCTGACGATTTTTTGATTTATAAAAATATAAATATTGTATAAACTGATCTATTCTTAAAACCCACAATTGTAGATAGTGACTCATGCCTAATAGAGGTTCATACGCTTTAGCTAACTATAGCGTGGCTTCTATTGAGATAGATGCAGAAAACACGTGCCGCTTTAATAGCATAACGTACTTTTCTTCATTTGATAATTGACACGACTGCTATCTACATTTGTGGATTTAAAGTATACACTTGACTGATATTATTTGTAATTTGGGTTGCAGTAAAAAATCGTTAACGGTTACAAGTTACGTGGCCAACCCTGTACTACTTAGATCACTAACGCAAAAATGATTTCGAGTTATTGGAATAGTTGTTTTCTTTCAGTTTTAAAATTTGTTGATTAATCATTTTGTATCTTTGCGCAATTAATAATAGCGTACAAGCAAACTGACTTGCATAACAATTTATTGAAAACACCGGAACACCGAATATAATCCATGTTCCTATTGTCAATGCACGAAATCCCTCTTTTTCCGAATTCGTTTTATGGAGATACAAAGTAGTAATACCATAACTAGCAACAGTAACGCTGATCAATAATTGATAAATAAAATTATAAATGTAATTAAATTCTTGTCCAATTTTTTCCAACATTTGATCAATTTTGTATAACCTCTCCAACGATAACTTAATGGAATTGGCTCTGATATTTCCAAAAATAAATATTGTGGATACATGAAAAATTCCACCAATAAATATAAACGATAAACTAAAATTCGCGACTTTGTTTCGGTTGTAATAAGTACCAGAGACGACATTCGAAACTATGGCATTTCTCAAAATATCTAAAATTAAAACGTAAAATAAAGCCAAATAGCTTGCCCCGATGAAGTAAAAATATTTGTTGATGTAAAGGATTGTATTGCGTTTTCTTCTCCAAATTAAAATTGGAGAGACTCCGAAAAAGAAAGCGACGCTAAGAAATGGACTTAGACTTTTATAAAAATTTTTCGTTGTTTTCATCTTTTACTTGGAGTTTTTGAACTTGATGCTTATTGTCATCTACCTTTATGTTAGTTATCCACCCTATTTTATGATGGTTGTACTAACTATTAAAACAGCACCATTTGGAAACTAATGAATAAGTTGATGAATTTATTTTATTTTGTTATAGACTGATGGTTTATTTACTATATTAAGAGGTGCTTTATAAGTTCATAAATGTTTTCCTCGTGTACAATATGCTCATAATATAAACTTTAATGGACAAGTTTATTAAAAGGAATGGAAGTTATTAGAATAATAGTTATTTTATAAAAACAGCAGTACCATTAAAAGACCAGTCTTCTTAACGTCAATTTTATAGTGCAATTGGAGTTACCTCTTAAGTTGTCAACTCTACTGGTGATTCACGATTTTAAAAATTTAATAGGGTCTTTTAAATTAGGAAAAAACAAAAAGAGTGCGTCCACAAATATGTGCACTGTGCTTATAAATAGTAAATGAATTAATTTATTTTTAGTAAGTGTTGATAAGGGCAGTTGTAGATTCACATATTTTAACAGGATTTGAAGATTGTTGAAATTGAAATAATAAAATCATAAACGTTGCACTGGAGCTAATTACCTAAAACAGAAATAATATTTAAAATGTAGGTATTTTAATTAACTTTGATATTTACTGCAAATAATAAAGTTGTGTCAAAAGTCAGCATTCCCCAAATGCTAAATTCTACTTTTCTGTGCAGTAACTGCCTTGAAAATTCCATCAACTAGAAAATATCTATGATGAGAAATGTAATGTAGGTATGGGGTTTAATTATCTATACGATTATTCGCTAGAGGTTGAAACAAAATCATATCCGGAGCCAATCTTTTGGAATTAAGCTATTTGAGTGCCACCCAACACAAAAATCTGGTTGGCTGCCCAGAGCACTGGCTCAAGGACTGTTAATAATAAACTTCTAATTGGCGAAGAAGGTGGAAAACCCACCTGGACTTAATAATGGATTTTTAATGGGATATCCTGTATATGTATATTATTGCATATTTGGATCAAAATCAAAATGATGTATGGGTTAATGGTCTGCGATGGGTTTGGACCAAGATATTGGGGATTTATGCCAAAACAAGTTAACTTTGCTTTATAACTGTGACGTAACGATTTGATATTTTTCAATAGCTCAAATCGGTAGTTATGTTAAATTACCGTAATTTAAAATTTTGCTATATTACTCGCGTAATTTACGATTTACCAATATCTTGGTCCAAAAGGCTGCGCCACATACACGGGCTTATACTCCGGTTTGGCCTGTGCAGACCAAAACTGCGCAGGCAAGCTAGAACTATTGCTTTGCGTCCACACGTACAGGCTTTAACTCCGGTCATGGTGGAAGTATAACTTATGGAAGTATTAATGTTATACTTGCACCATGACTCCGGCCAGACCTGTGGACAGACACAGCCTATTAAAATTAATTTTTTTGATGCTACTGTATTCAAAATTTAATGTAGGTTTCAAAAAAGTAAAAATATTAATGGTGTTCCATTTAAAAATCAAAAGTTTACTTCATTTCCTGCGTAATCGGAAGTGACAGAATTTTTACAAGTAGGGGAGACCGGGGACAATTGAAACAAGGGACAATAGAAACAGTCGGTAGATGCGTATCTACGTGCTCCTTAGACTGGCCAAACAATCAACGACTGCAATTACGCTAATATCGATTTATTATTTAAAAAGTTTTTTAGTGCATACAAATCAAATTTTTTAATTTTTTTAATTTTTCAATTATTTTTGTCACAATTGTTTATCAGAGTAACGTTGTAACTATAAAATCACCTAATGTAAGTTTTTTTCCATTGTCTCAGATAGGTGTTTCAACCGTCCCAGCCCGGGCATGATTGAAACATGTCGCCCGCCTCGAATTTTTTTTTAAATATCTTTTTTATTAATCATCACAATTTAACGAAATTATACAGGGTGTCCCAACACTCCGTTATCGTAGAATTGTGACTTTGCCTTAGAATTTAACAAAAGAAGTTTAATGCATGGCTATAGTTCTCTGAGAGCTGCACCTCTTAAAAATATTTTTACATATACCGGGTGATCCATTTAAATGCTATAGGTCACACTTGTATTTTTTTAAATGGAACACCCTGTATATTTTTATATGTTTGGATTCCCCTTTCAAGAACGATTATAGTAATGTATGGTTTAATGGGTCTACCGTAGATTTGGGCCAAGATACTGCGAATTTTAGGAAAATACAAGTCAACTTTGCTTATCTGCTATAAAGTAGCGAATTAACATTTTTGACTGCAGTTTGCATTAGAATAATTCTAATATCGGCTTCTTTCTAAAATATTTTTCAAAGTTGACAAAACCGAAAAAATTGTGCCGTGGTGATCTCCAACGCAAAGTGTAATTTTTCTAAATTTTTTAAATGGGATAAAAGTTGAATTTTAAAAGTGAATAGATTTAGAAAATATTATATCATTAGAAAGCTTAGAAAAGGGGCTCTCTTTTCCTGAAATCGAAAATAGGGGGTGCCATTTAAAAAAATGAAGAAAACTGACATTTTGCGTTGGAGACTCACATGGTCTCATTTTGACGTTGTATGTCGCTTTGAAAGATAATAAGGAAAAAAGACGATATTAGCATTATTTTAATTCAAACCTCGGTCAAAAATGCTAACTCGTTAAGTCACAACAAGCACGCAAAGTTGACTCGTTTTTAGTATAAAATGCGCATTATCTTGGCCCAGGTCCATGGTGGACCCATTAACCCACACATGACTATAATCGCCTTCGAAAGGGGAATCTGAATATGCAAAAATATACAGGATGTTCCATTTAAAAAAATACAAGTGTGGCCTGTAGCATTTAAATGGATCACCCGGTATATTTAAAAATATTTTTAAGAGTTGAAGCTCTAAGAGAACTATAGTTGTGCATTAAAATTTTTTTGTTAAATTTTACAGTAAAGCCACAGTTCTACTATAACGCAGCGTTGGGACACCCTGTATTAATAAAAACTAGAAAGACTAAGATCCTTATTAGCTCACATTAAATTTTTAAAAATCACGTAGCAGCAGAGAAAACCGAAAAAAAATTTAAAATGTTTTAATTGTCCCCGGTCTCCCCTACTTAAAACAATTGCAATTTATGTGAATATAATCCACGCCAAATTTCATTTTGATATGTTGATAAATAACGGAGTTATAAGAGTGTTCCAAACCCCTGTGTTACCCGGTATATGATATAATAGTGTCCTTATTCTATGATATTACCTATATTCAATTTTAGTGACAGTTACTTGTCAAATTTAGCGACTGAAATACTTTTAACTCGTAGTGTGCTTCAAAATCTATGACAGCACTGGCCACGCCCTTTAAGGTCGCTAATAAAGTTGGTGGGACTGTATTTATTTTACGCTTCGTTGTTTGATTTAAAGCCATTTTGTCAAACTCTTCCAGTGTTAAATGTTCAAGTTCGAATTTTACAAGTGTCACCATTTACCAGAATCGCAATTTTTCATATGTTGAGCTCATATGAACCCCCAGTAGTTTTTGCTTTACAGCTTTGTAGCCGGCCATAGAACTCGTGTTTTTTCATCGGTGCATAAGTGATTGTGCCAGGCCGTCGTGTCAAAACCGAAGTGTGTGAGCAAAAACTGTCACGATGTACCGAAACGATGGCTACCTGCCGATGCCTGATTTTCTTCGTATCGGTGCATCGTGATAAAACGGAGGTGTGTGAGGATGTCGTTTCAACGGGTCAGTTTAAATTCAGTGTCGTTTCATCGCAACGTCCTAATTAAAGACCATAATTGAACCAATCTTCACGTTCAAGCGATTCCGTTAATCAGGCATCGGCAGATAGCTATGGTGTCGGTGCATCATGACATATGACACACTTCGGTTTTGACACAACGACCTGCTACAATCGCTACAAAAAGCACGAGATCTATGGCCGCTTAACATACAGACAGACATGACGGCCTCTAGGAATTTTTTTCATTTTTGGAATCAGGAGGACTCAAAAAGTAGAGAAATTAAATAAAAAAGCATGTTAAAGTATGTAAAAAAACTTTTTTCTTCAAACGTCAAAAAAAGTTGACATTTTGTTACTAAACAAGTAAGGTTAAAGTTCTACGTTTACATCCTTGGAGGTAAAAGTAAATTCTAACCCTAAATATTTACAACAAATTGTAACGTAAAATGATATTTCTAAGCATTTGTAAATGTAAAAAGAAAATTTATAAATTTTCTATTATTTATTCGTCGCGTTTAATAATTAGCTTCTTTTTACAAGTTAAAGTTAATTTTTAAAAATATTTGACAGTTGAACTACAAATAATTTTCAAGAGATGGCGACACTTCAAAAGTTTTACGTTTGAAGAAAAAATTAAATGTTTCATACGGAGTAATAATACTTTTTGTGGCTCGTCAGTAGATGTCAGACTCAATTTCCTTTCATCTGACAAGCCCTACTGACTTGCCTAAAAAAAGTGACATTTTTACTCCTAATAAAACAATCTACTATTTTTCATAGAAAAATGCTAAAAAGTATCTTAAGGCTCCTCACTAGTAAAATCTCAGGCAATGTTAAAATTGCGCGATTAAGAATACTTTTTAAGCTCACATTTTTTAATTTGAAGTATCTCTCGAAGTTTGTGCATATTTGTATAACCCATCCGCACACTGGTGACTTCATGAAAATTTGAAAAAAGTGTTAATTATTGTCTAATTAATTTATTTCTTTAAAATTTCCATGACTTTTTTTGCTATCTAAAATTCATTTTTTTTATAACAAATTATATATCGATGGATAGCTTATTAATGTACTTAAATTGGTGACTTCTTGGATTTTCTTCAAAACCTTTGGTTTGTTAATAATTAATAATAAACAAAAATTACTTTTAACCAGTTTTAAGTTGTATTCCTTTACTCTTAAATGGTTTTATGCAACCAATTCTACTCTTTACGCTCGTCTTTACCTGAACTAAAAATTGTCAGCAAAAGATACGATACAATACAAAGAGGGTCTAATAGAAAGTCATAAAAGCTTTTAGTCGATAAATACGATACCGTATTTAATAGTCGACCACTCATTGATACTCATATTTTTTATAAATTGTAACCAAAATTTAGATACAAAGTTTTCATAAGATATTTATAAATTCAATTAAAATCTCTTTAATTTCAGAGGTAAAAAATTAAATTGCAAAAATTTAATAAACGAACGTTTATAACTTGAAACAATTAAGTACCTATTTTCAAGGTGCATACTCTTAGGTACCTAATGCATGTAAAATATAAATTAGGACCTATAACTTTATTAATCTTGTTTTTGTTTACTTTTTTCGCAAAGGCAGGAGTTACAAATGTAAAGATTTCAATTTTGAATAACTCCGTTGTTTTTTGAACTGATTTTGAAATGCTGTCAACTCAGTGATCACATTTTTGAGATCTTTTCGAAAATGCAAATAAAAATTTGGAGAAATAGTTTTTTGATACTTTTGCGTCATCGGTTTTTCTCTAACTCCTACAGTTACCGAGTTCCCCTATGAAAACATCCAATTTTGCCCACCCTGTACAATACACGCAAATTAGAAATACCAAAAATGAAAATAAAAGTCAACAAAACAATACACTAATAAACATAACAAATGTTTGTTGTGTAACAATGAAACAACAAGGACATGTCGATAATACCTCGTAGATCTGTGTTTATGCCACTCTGGATTTGTATTTTGTCCAAATGTGGCTGTTTGAATTTCTGCCATATTGACGTTCGATAAATTTTCCAAAAAGAGCTTTTTGGCATTTTCGAAATCCTCTTTAGACATATCGCCTTCCTCGTCTTCCTGTGCGACATTGCCCCCATAATCTGAATCGACACTTTTACATACACTACGTTTTCTTTTGGAAACGTGTTTCTTTTGTGACCTTATTATTTTTCTTTCTGCACATTGCGAAGCAAACACTCCAACATCTCCTTGTGTTAGAGAGGACAGAATATTGAAAATAAATAAGCCTTTCGTGTTACAACTAATTACTGCTGCGTAACATCGGCCCTCATATGACCCCTTGAGAGAATAATTAATTCTTTTACCCCCCACGAACTTGTTGACGATCGAGTTAAAACATTCTGCGGTATTATTATCTACGTCTATAAGAAGACTTGCAGATAAATTAGCCACTCGATTTAGGCATTGGCAAAAAGGCTCAAATAAAGTGAAATTATTTATAAAATTATTATAGGATTGTTCACTCACTTCATCACATTGTTTTGTGCAAAAATAGGTGGCACAATTTTTATGGATTCCAAAAATATGCTTGGGTCCATTTAAAATGTCTCTTTTCAAATTTTCTATTTTGAGAGCTAATGGCAAATCTTCCTTTTTCGATATTTTATAGCACTAACTATAGCAGTCCTAAACTTTAAAATATTGTTTCTCAAAAAATTTCTTAAATTTAAGTCTACTCTCGGCAACTTGCAAATTTCTCGGATTTTGTTACAAAAATTTCTGAGAACGTGGTTTCTGCACTCAATTTTTTCGACAAATGTATTTGGGCCGTAAGGTTTGGCATCTCTAATTTTTTTATAGACGCTGCTATCCCCGTCTCCAATCATTTTGATGTACTTTAAATTATGCGTACTTATCGATTTCTTGAAGCCATCTAAAATTATGCCAGATTCCATCCCAGTCGATGTACCTTCCCAGTTTTTAAAACACTGGTGTTTTGGAACTTTCTTTTTAATGAGGAATGGGACTACCACCGAATATTCCACTTTTTTTTGTAATAATAGGTAGAATTAAAAAAAAAAATTGTTACTTTTTAAAATTTTTGCTCTAACTTGTATATTAACCCCAAAATAATTTTTTTAAACTCTTTGTGACGTCACTGAGAGTTTTGCAAATTGCGGCAACTATGTTGACTTAAAAGCAAAATTAATACAAATTCTAGTGTGTATAAAACAATTTTTCGAAAAATTTTGAAGTTTAGTTCTGTCAATGTCAGTATAACGTTTAAAACACATTGCTTTACGAATTACCTAAAGTTGTTTGTAATATCCATTTTTCGTGTTTAAAAAAATTTGTTCTTTTCAGAACTTTTTTTGTCGTATTTGTTCAGTATTTATGCAAGTTTTCCTCGTATTTAAAAATCAGTTCTTTTCAGAACTTTTTTTGTCGTGTTTGTTTATAGTATAGGCATTTCGACTTTAATTTATCTCGAGACGGAATTAATTATTAGAAAGCTAATTTTTTCTGAAATACCTTCTATAGGTCCCCCTGTATTTCCCCAGAAAAATCCCAAGAAATCCTCCTTGGGGAACCCTCTTAAATTTTGAATAAACGGCCATCATCTTGCATTTTTTCAAGAAAACGCCATAACTCAGCAATGGACAATCATAGGAAGAGGCTGTTGGTTAGATAATGAGTTTTTACAAACAATATGTTCTAAAAAATTTTCTATTAGAGCAATGGTTTTCTCACAAAATGAAATTTAAAAGAGTTATGTTTTCAAAAATAATATTAAGCAGGCAGATTGCTATGGTGAAAAAAAAACATGCGCTCTGATGGACAAAAAACCGTCTTACTCCGAGACGAACTATGATAAAATTACAATAAAAATATGATTTTAAAGCTGAAGGCTTCAGCTTTCATTTCCATATCTTTTGAATTTATTTTTGTTACATCTTGTGGTATTAAATAGCAAATGAAGTTTTTCATGTACCATTTTTTAAACAGTTCAAGATATTTTGTTGGAAGGATCATTTTAGAAAAAATTCCTCCAAGGATATTGTCCCTTATGAGTTATTTTTCAAAGTTATGTCATGGGAAATTAATTACATATTTATTTCAAAAAAGCATAGTGATTTTATATTGCTTTACTTTTGGTAAATTTTATTTTTCACAAAAATTTAGATTTAAAGTGCTGTAAAATGGTCAATATTAAAGGTATTGAAGAAACTAAAAACTCATTATGAAGGAAAATATGTCTACTTTTTGATACACTCGTTAGATTTTACTTATTATCTCAAGTTTCCTTTTTCTATTGAATACATTGAAGAAGTAGAAAAATAGGCGATTTTTTCTTAAAATTCCTCCTAAATTAAGAGTACTGTACATTTTTAACAATCGCTTAGGCAAATGAAACATTATAGCTTATACTGTAATATACAAAAATTAGAACGCTTTAGGATTGACTGGGGCTGCAGGAGCAGCTATTAAATTTTGTTAAAAATTTCGACAATATCCAATGGTGTGGAGATATTTCAACAGTATCATGCAACTATTCTAAAAAACGACTTTTTATGCCTTTTTAGAGTTATATAATGCCTCCAAAAGAGTTAATTGTGTAAACGAGCACATATATACAGGGCGTTTGATATATCGTGTCACAGCAGATATTTCGACTTTTGTCAAAATTTTAAATACATATTGTAGTAGGTAAATTAGGGTGCTGATTCTGGTGCAAAAGATGAACTCCTGAGACTTGGTACTGGTTTGCACGGGTAATCGTCAAGAGAGACCCTTACTATGCGTTATCATTCGGATTTCGGAGTCAGCTGAACTCAGGTGTTTTTACAAGGTTGTAACTCATTCCTCTCCTTCTTCTTCCTTCGGACTTGGGACCGACATCGGCGGAGTTATGAGCTGGCAACCAAAGAAAAACGAAAAAGAGGGGGGTCCACCAGAAGATTGGAAAAAACAAGTTACCACAAGATGTAACAAAAATAAATTCAAAAGATATGGAAATGAAAGCTGAAGCCTTCAGCTTTAAAATCATATTTTTATTGTAATTTTATCATAGTTCGTCTCGGAGTAAGACGGTTTTTTGTCCATCAGAGCGCATGTTTTTTTTCACCATAGCAATCTGCCTGCTTAATATTATTTTTGAAAACATAACTCTTTTAAATTTCATTTTGTGAGAAAACCATTGCTCTAATAGAAAATTTTTTAGAACATATTGTTTGTAAAAACTCATTAGCTAACCAACAGCCTCTTCCTATGATTGTCCATTGCTGAGTTATGGCGTTTTCTTGAAAAAATGCAAGATGATGGCCGTTTATTCAACATTTAAGAGGGTTCCCCAAGGAGGATTTCTTGGGATTTTTCTGGGGAAATACAGGGGGACCTATAGAAGGTATTTCAGAAAAAATTAGCTTTCTAATAATTAATTCCGTCTCGAGATAAATTAAAGTCGAAATGCCTATACTATAAACAAACACGACAAAAAAAGTTCTGAAAAGAACTGATTTTTTTAATACGAGGAAAACTTGCATAAATACTGAACAAATACGACAAAAAAAGTTCTGAAAAGAACAAATTTTTTTAAACACGAAAAATGGATATTACAAACAACTTTAGGTAATTCGTAATGCAATGTGTTTTAAACGTTATACTGACATTGACAGAACTAAACTTCAAAATTTTTCGAAAATAGTAGTTTATGATATGCGTGTTAAAAGGGACGGGTTATTTTGTAAGTTTGAGAAGATTACGAAACGAGTGCAACGAGTTGAGTAACTCAACGAACAAAATAAAATCACTTTTAACACAAATGTCATACAATATTTTTTATATTTCGGCCTTTAAAATTAAAAATTGTAACAAATTTAAAATTTCAAAATTGAGGTTATTTTTTGTTGGTTGGTACTTCTGTTTATAATATAATGACAGTACTGACGTTTCAAAATTTTCTAACTATAAAATTATATTTTTTTTCGTCTAAAATGTATTGAATTGAAATAAAAATTAAATAAAGACCTAAGTACATAAATATTAAATATTCTTTAAAATTTTAATACACAAAAATAACGTTTATCACAAAATATAAATTATTTAAATTCCTTATTGAAATTTATCGCATGCTAATGTCATATTTTTGAACAATTAAAAGTTTACTATTTTTACAAATTTTTACAAGTTAAATTTCTAGATCAATTTTTTTCTATAAAAGAAATTTTAATTTAAATCTATAAAAGTACACACAGTCCAGTTTTTGGTTCCACCATTAGGTGATTACCCATAAACATGGTATCTACCTACTTGTGTCAACCGTTGACGTTTTTCACTATTAATAAGACAATTGGAACTTAAATTTATTGAAAGTCCGTTTGGTCTAGTTGATAGAAGTGCGACTTCTGGTTATCAAGGTCGAGGGTTCGATCCCCGAAAAATTAAAAAAAATATTTAAAAAAAATACATAATACCAACTTCGAAAAAATAAATTTGACTACACTTTTCAGACACGCCTTCAGCTATTACGAAACTACTTTCGGTATCGTAATAGCTCCATTACAGAACCGAAATATAAAAATTGTTTTATACACACTAGAATTTGTATTAATTTTGCTTTTAAGTCAACATAGTTGCCGCAATTTGCAAAACTCTCAGTGACGTCACAAAGAGTTTAAAAAAATTATTTTGGGCTTAATATACAAGTTAGAGCAAAAATTTTAAAAAGTAACAATTTTTTTTTTTAATTCTACCTATTATTACAAAAAAAAGTGGAATATTCGGTGGTAGTCCCATTCCTCATTGTGTTATATTGAACACAAACTCGACAGTATTTGTTTTTTACTCCAACATAATGGACTTTTTTCGTACGAGCTCCAATAATACAACCAACTCCTGATAAAGCATTGTAGTTGGTTGTGTAAGATCTCTTACACCACGCTCCATCGACAATCACCGATATTAATCCAATACCATGTTGATCTACTTCACCGGCTTCTATCGCCAATTGATATTCTTCTTCACCGGCTTCCTTAATTTTTGCTTCGGCTACATTTTTTACAACACCAAAAATTTTATTTTGGGACTTTTGATATGTGTCTTGTGCCATAAAAGGTATATCTAAAGCAGTACAAAAATCAGAATATTGCGAGTATCCCGCGCCCATAGAAATAGCTCCACATATTGCTGCTTCATTTATATCACTAGTTTCATTACTTTCACTACTAAAAGTGCCTTCCAGTTTACATATGTTGCATACGTAGCTAAATACACTTCTTAAACCACACCTTTTTTCTCTTATTATATCTACGTCATAGAAGGAACAATCGAAACCGTCATGTTTAATTGCTTTTAAAACTTTGAATAAATGTCCAATATCAACAATTCTACGACCCGTTAATACATTGGTTATTTTTTCTTCAGAACCAACCTCTGTCAAGAACACATCATCTTCAAACGTGTCCTAAATTTTCTGATATGGAGGAATTTGCAGACGTTTCTTCTATGTTTCTCGTAAAAATTTTCGTAGAACCTTTTCTTTTTTTGAAACTAGATTTCGCGATCTGCTTTCGACTTTTTCTTTTGGTACAGAGTTTTAAATTGGTTTTGTTACCCATTTTAAAAGATAAAAAAACGCAATGTTTAAATTGAAAAATTTGGAAATTAATATATTATGTATAATATTCTAACTCACAATTCACTAAGTAAAACGCACTGAACGACAGAATCAAGAATACTAAACTAAATCAAAAAAGTTAGGAGATATCTACTTAGTTTTGAATAATGGGAAACTAATGAGAAACTACCGAGAAAAATGTAAAAATGTAGGTACCTACAGTAAATTGATTTATTTAGAATTCTATAGTTGTTAGAAAGAGTAGTTTAGTTATCTTTGAACATAGCACAAAAGGAGTTTTAAAATTATAAGAAGACGGCTATTAGCTACCTAATTAGCAAATCTATTAAACGAAACTACAAGAATTTGTGTTGACTAAAGACCTTTTTTAAATAAATATTACAAAAATGTCAGGTATAATACTTCTACCTATTGTAATATTAAAAATTTCTTTCTAAGTACTCCTACTAACATTATTATGTATACCCACTTCTAAGAATTTTAATTAGTTTTTGAAATTTAATTTATTTTTTGGAATACTTTTATAATAAAAATATAAGTATTATAATCTCGATTATAATATAATATTATTTGAGAGGGGTGTAGATATTACTAAATTTACTATTCACAATCTCATTTCTCCATTCTAAATTTATTTTTACTTTTAAAATTTAAATATATCTACAAACTATTTAGCCTGCAGCAACCAAAGGATTAAACACAATGGTTATTGCTTTTGGGTGCAGAGAGCCATAAAATTTTACCTGAATCTTTAAACAGTGATACAATGGTTACATCTCGGGTTGCCTAAAAACAGGCGCATCCTCAAAATCGGAATTATGCTCAAGTTTGAAAGCCTTAAGGCTCCTCACTAGTAAATTTTTATTTCAAACTTGAGCATAATTCCGATTTTTAGGATGCGCCTGTTTTTAGGCAACCCGAGATGTAACCATTGTATCACTGTTTAAAGATCCAGGTAAAATTTTATGGCTCTCTGCACCCAAAAGCAATAACCATTGTGTTTAATCCTTTAGTTGCTGCAGGCTATATATTTATATTTTTAAAAGCAAAAGAAATTTTAGGATGGAGAAATGAAACTGAATATTAAGTTTACAAACAAATAGAAAAAAAATTATGAGTACATTGCTGTTGCTACTAGAAATTTTGGATTTGCGATTAGTGCGTAAACGGACACCTCGAAAATTGTTTAAAAAGAACTTTAGAAAAACAAGTCTTTTATTAGAAATTAATCTTATACGGCGTGTTATCTTGATCTTGAATATAAAATTTTCCCATGTAAAACTAGACTAGGTACTGCAAAATATTGGCTAACCTAATTGTTTTATTGCAAAATTGTAAATACTCTGTTCAGAATTTAAAAATGCGTCGATTATCTTTTAATTTTCAATCCGTCAATCGGTTCAACCATTGCCGGCGTTGATCTGTCAAACTACGAAAGATCAACGCAGACGACGCGACGGTACGTGATAACAAAAACATTAAAAAATTACACTTTTTATCACATTTTTGCAATTATCTCGAAAACCAGTTAGTAAACGAAAAATTATAAAGAGTCAAAAATTGAAGAGGAGAAAATTATACGAAAAAATCTCATTTGCGATTTTTCAAAATGTATAACAGTTTTAGAGAAAAATGTTATTGAAAGTTTCTTTGGTGCGTACTGCAGTACTATATTTAGCGATCAAAGTGATACTGAGCGTCCGATTTTACGTTATTGAAAATTATTCATTACCTATCAGATCTAGAGAAAAACAAACAAATGTTTACAATATCAAAGAAAATCTGAATGTGTGGTTTTTCCGTTCCTACTTTACATTTATGAACATTTATGAACCCGGAACAAAATTGCGTAAAGCTGAAACCTTTACTATTGTTTAGTAAGTACTTATAGTTCTTATTATTATACTTAAAGTCATCATCACGGGGAAGAGAACTTCTCCCCAGAGAAGGGGAGAACACCCCCAAAATTGGATTTGAATGTCAGAACTTGCACTTTTATCATATTTATGCGATTATCTCGAAAACTAAGTAGTCAGTGAATTTTGGTGGTATTCCCCCCTCGGAGGGGTGGGGACTTTGAGTATGATAATAAGGGCTATAAGTACTACATAATAGCAAAGGTTTCAACGTTAGGCAAATTAGTCCTGAGTCTAATGCTAAATGAACTGTAGTAAAACCAATATTTGGTACTTATGTTCAAAATCAAGATCCCGTATTGTTTATTTAGATTTAGATTGTCATAGATCGGGTCGTTTTCATCCTCTTCTAAGAATTGTCTTTTTTTCAGGTAGTAGGTACCCACCCAAAAGTAAACAATAAAAATAATAATAAAGTTAGGGGCTAATTTATAATTATCTTAGATTAGTGTAATGTATCTATTACGTAATTGTTACAAGTTATAAACGTCTACTTATTAAATTATTGCAATTTAATTTTTACTCCTGAAATTAGAGATTTTAATTGAATTTATAAAAATCTTATAAAAATTTGGTATCTACATTTGGATTACAATTTATAACATTTATTTAATAAGCGGTCGACTATTAAATTAGATAAAATGTTAATTTCTAACTTTTGTAACACCGGTTTTACCACCCTGGGTAGCTTAGTGAAGAAGGGAGGGTTCGTCGGTAATAAAACACACGGCCAACAATAAAAAAAATATTTATTCAAAATAAAAGAAATAATTATTAGTACTCTTAGGTACCAGTACAAAATAAAAAAATAGAAAAAAATACAATACTTAATAAATGCCCAATAAAAATATAAATACTGATATGACTCGGCCACTAGATTTCCACCAGACCTCGAGACCCGTCTCTTAAGAGATAGACCACAGAGTCCCGGTGAATGTAGGGAAGTCGTGCACCAGGCCTCGAGACCCTTCTCCGTCGAGAAAGACCACAGAGTCCCAGTGGACGCAGGGAAGTTTTCCAGACCTCGAGACCCTTCTCTTACGAGAAAGACCACAGAGTCCCAGAAACGGAGAGGGTAAGGTAGTTGTCCAGACCTCGAGACCTTTCTCTGATGAGAAAGACCACAGAGTCCCGGAAACTAAGAGGGTAAGGTAGTTTTCTAGACCTCGAGACCCTTCTCTTACGAGAAAGACCACTGAGTCCCGGAAACGAAGAGGGTAAGGTAGTTGTCCAGACCTCGAGACCCTTCTCTGATGAGAAAGACCACAGAGTCCCGGAAACTAAGAGGGTAAGGTAGTTTTCCAGACCTCGAGACCCTTCTCTGATGAGAAAGACCACTGAGTCCCGGAAACGAAGAGGGTAGTCGTTATCCAGACCTCGAGACCCTTCTCTTACGAGAAAGACCACTGAGTCCCGGAAACGAAGAGGGTAGTCGTTATCCAGACCTCGAGACCCTTCTCTTACGAGAAAGACCACTGAGTCCCGGAAACGAAGAGGGTAGTCGTTATCCAGACCTCGAGACCCTTCTCTTACGAGAAAGACCACTGAGTCCCGGAAACGAAGAGGGTTTCGTACACCAGATCCCGAGACCTCTCTATGAAGGGAGAGACCACTGAGTCCTAGTGTACGAGGGAAAATCACGGGCTTGCTGAAGGCAACACGGAAACAAATTAATTAAAATTAATTTAATTAATTTAACAAAGCAAGTACACAAAAATGACGCTAGTGAGATAACGGAGCGCGCCCGTTCACCTCAAAGGTGAAGCGAGGTCTCCTTTTTTCAAAACGGAGAAGGGGTTTATATTGTAGAGCCGACGACCAACTCGGATCTACTCGACATCCAATAGGAACGCTCTAACTTGAATTGTACTCGAAGAAAATTATCACTTAGCACGTTATAAATTTTATTAATTAAATTAATAACTTTTTACTTAAAGGGCGAGCGATGGTAAAACTTAGCTCAATTGAATCGCACTAAAATTACGAGCACGTCGATATAAAATTTGTAAATTTAAATTTAAATTTCAACCTCAAAGTAATTAATAAAAATTAATTAAGGGCTGTAAAATACTTAGGGATGCGCATGAATCACAAATGTAAAAAGAAAAAAACACTAATCAGCGCAAATAACAAATTTTACTACTTCACGTGGTTTAACAATAAATTTAAATATTCAATAACTTTTCAATCCTATAATTAAAAACTATTGATAACGAAATACTTGAGTGATAACGATGAAATAATTTTTCTAGGGTTAAAAATAATTTAAAAGTTAAACTAAAAATTATACGGAAGCTGTAGCTCCTCTGGTTGTCAAGATACAAGGAAATCAGTGATTATCGTTGATAAAGCTGATAGCAAAATAAAGAACATTAACAATACGTAATTCTGGTCCAATCTTGATGAGATTGGACTCAAATGAAAGTGCTTGAAGAGCTGAACACGGGCATTTAACATTTATCTCCATTTCGATCTCAGGGGCGGCGCTAGCAAAAATAATTTACAAAAAAAATGACAAGTAGCAGCTGGTTCAAACGATACAAAATTTCCAGGATGCTGTAATACTGTAACAGTATTTGGGTCCAGCATCCGGATAGAATTTTGCATCGTTACACTTTTATTTCAAATTTCAATAAGGATTTATCGTTTTAGTAAAAGAAATAGAAGTAAAAGCTTTTATGACCCCCTATTAGACCCTCTTGTATTGTTCTATTGTATCTTTTGTTGACAAGAGCTTAGGTAAATGAGTAGAATTGGTTGCCTAAAACCCTTTAAGACTAAAGGAAAACAACTTAAAACTGGCGACAACTAATTTTTGTTTATTATTAATTATTAACAAACCAAAGGTTTTGAAGAAAATCCAAGAAGTCACCAATTTAAGTACATTAATAAGCTATCCATCGAAATATAATTTGTTATAAAAAAATGAATTTTAGATAGCGCAAAAAGTCACGGAAATTTTAAAGAAATAAATTAATTAGACAATAATTAACACTTTTTTCAAATTTTCATGAAGTCACCAGTGTGCGGATGGGTTATACAAATTTGCACAAACTTCGAGAGATACTTCAAATTAAAAAATGTGGGCTTAAAAAGTGTTCTTTGTAGCGCAATTTTAACATTGCCTGAGATTTTACTAGTGAGGAGCCTTAAGAACAACGGTGAAAACCGCACATTATTTGTGTTTGTTTGAAGCGTGTGACGTCACACAGCCACATGCAAGCACTCACCAAGCGCGTAGCTGACATTGGACAAATGCAACATTTATTAGCCGTCGCGCGCAGCACACTCAATTTTTTTTATATGAAACTACTCTGCTAGGCTAGCTGCTATGCGATCGATGCATCGATAGCGGATACGGTTGTGTGACGTCACGCATTTTTACTTGAAAACATTATATCTGTTGAACGGTACAACCCAGCGATGTGGGGTTTAAAAATTTATTCTTAGAATTCCCTGTACTACAACTTTAAGTTTTGGTTTACACCCCCTTTAAGTATATTTTTAAAGTATGAAGTACGAAAAAGTTACAAATAATTAAGAAGAACTTGGGTACAGATAACTAGATACCTACCAATTTTCTGATTTCCTCGTTCCATTTTTTAATCATCACTTTATGTAGTTTGTTCGCAGTATTTTTAGCCTGAAATTATAATTAAATAACTTTAAGCATTTTGGAGTTATTATAGTTTTTACGTTCTTTGAGGTGTAATGGCACGTTATACAGATATGCATTATTTCGCTACCCTTTAAACTTGCCCATAGAACCCAACATTTTGAAATCCACGGCTTTTCGTTGTACTGAAATTCAGTATTTTAAAAAAAAAGGCTAGTTTGTTAATGAATACATTATACAAGCCAATACCAGTAGAACCCTGCCATCACCATATTGGCATATTGACTGAATAAGTTAACCATTGATTGCATTACATAATTACTATTAACAATTTCTGCTACATCACAAAGTTCGTCGTGAATTTGTCTTAAAATTTTTATTTTTGTTGCCAATGATATCTCGTTGCTGTTTACTCGATCTTTATACCGAAAATATTATAAAAAGGGACTTGTTAGCTTAAAACTGCAGTCACAACTTACCAAAATCAGAATTGTAATCATTCTCATAAACATCATCCTTTAGTTTTAAAAGTTGCTTATTGACCATATCAAAACGATTTCCAATTAAAAGAATCATGCACGCGTACTGATTGGAATATAAACTAACTGAAATGATTGACATTACAAGTGCTACCCAAATTGTATCGGGCAGTGCGTTAAATCCTTCTAGTTGATATTTTGAGTAATGCAAAGTAAAAGTACCAGATGCGTAAATTGCAACCACTACAATTATAATCATTTGGTACAAAAACATTTTTGTATAATTAAAATCTTGTTTTAAATCTTGTAACATTCGTTCAATTTTATATAACTTTTCCAACGATAGTTTGTTCGATAATGTCTTGATGTTTCCACATATGTAATTAAATGTAACACTCAGGGCGCCTCCAACAAATATTACTTTTAAAATAGTACTTCCCACATGATTAGTATATGCGTAATATTTTCCAGAGACGACATTAGTTACCATAGGATTATTCAAAGACGAAAAAACTAAACAATAAAATGTTGCTAAATAAGTAGCTCCAATAAAATAAAAGTAATCGTTGCAATAAAAAACTAATGAATTGTTACGTTTTAGAATTAAAACTGGCGACAATCCAAGAATAAAGTTTAAGAAAGCAAAAGGACCTATGCCTTTGTAAAAATTGATTGAATCTTTCATATTTTATTTTGACTTTTTCGTGGACTAATAACGAAGAAAAGAGTTTTGGTTACGGTTTTTGACTCAATCGGTATAATTTAACAAATACAAATTGGTAATTTGGTTTAATGTCCTCATTTTGGTTATTTTGATTAACCGTCGCTCCTTAATTTGAGTATATAATTGCATGTATTATTTTAATAAACTTACATTTATTATTATTATTCTTAGAAAGCTTTATATGATTACATAATATATATAGAGTATAAGTAAATGGGGATGAGAGCTTAAGCCCTCCAATATTCTTATCATATTCATCATTTCGATTTTTACGATGGTTTCTTGATAGAGGTTGAACCGTCAACTTTGGATGTTGTTGGATCTTCTCTTGAGCAAATTCCCATTACAAGACCTTTAAATTTTTTTTGTTTTGTAATTAAACAGGAAAGTTTATTTTATCAATATTTTAAAAATATATTACCTACATAAAAAATTATTAGTGTAGTCAACGAACCAAAATTTATCCTGATTTTCGGACTTTTTTTGTAACAGGGAGTTTTTTTCCTTAAAACCCTGGAACGACCACGCTTTTAATGTAACGGGAACTACCAGCGGGGTGCGGCGCACCCCAAGTACTTTTAGATAGGAATTGTGATACTTTTCGTTAATACCTTTAAGTTTTTCGGGTAATTCATGTATGTAAACACTATGTTACATATACATAACTATTAAGTATTTGAAATCAATAATAATTAAACAATTATATTAATTAAAACACTGGAACAACCACGCTTTTTGTAACGGGAACTACCAGCGCGGTGCGGCGCACCCCAAGTACGTTTAGATAGGAATTGTGATACTTTTCGCTAATACCTTTAAGTTTTTCGGGTAATTCATGTATGTAAACTACAAAAAATAATTTTAAAATCTATTCCAACAACTTTACGTTCCTAAAAGTCCTTAGAATATAGTTTATACGGTAAAAATGCTTGGGGTGTACTACACCCCACATGGGAGAAACTCAAAATCGTCATCTCTTTTGGCACTCATAATTTAAATCAAAAATCTTTTTAGTTTTTTAAAATCAGCATTAATAGTTAGGAAAAGTCATAGAAGCACACGGCCGAAATACAAAAAACCACTCTAAAAATTAGGCCTAAAAATGAAATGGGGTGTCGTACGGCCGCTGGTCGTTCCAGGGTTAATCGGTCGAAACCATTCCTGTGAGATGGTGTATAAAATGTCTCAACTCAATTTTGACAGGAAGGTCCTTATTCTTCGACTTTAGTGTAAAAGTTTGACTTTTTCAAGTTTCCGCTTCACCATTTTTTGAATAACTTCGCTTGTATTGGTCGGATCGGGACCAAAAAATTTTCCTTTTGTTTGTAATGAATCTCTCTTTAAAACTGCCTGGGTTAAAATAATCTATATTAATTTCCTAACCCAAAAAAAATTCAAAACTGTCGTCATTAGTGAGTCGTAGTTTTTTATAGAGAACTCGAGTAATAATTAATATTACGGTATGAAACTTTAGGAAGTTGTAGCTGATATAGTAACAAATCCATATTGCAAATTGGGTCCAAAAATATTGAGGACTAAGACTAAAATTTGCATTTTGGTTCAAATTTTCTAATTCGTATTTGTTGTGAGCAATTAGTGGTATCGTAATAATTCTTCCTTTGAAATGTTGGAAATTTAATGCTCTTTCAGATGAAACCAAAGACAATCACATTAGACCAGGGTTTCTTCCGGTTTCGTTGAAAAGAAAAATAAAATTTTTCAACTATTTACCCACAAAACCATAATCATATAACAGGCATCTTGAAAACTCTTTTCAAGATTTTCAGATCAGATTTTTGATATTATAGACTGCATCTTTTTGCCCATTTCCCGCTCATAAAATTAATATTTCGAGGGATAAACTTTTAACACTAAGTCACTAACTTGCCAAATGCTGCTTCTTCAGAACTAATGATACTACTGATTATCGTTGCTTGCCCTATCCGAGGCTCGGAATTGCAAAATTTCAGCGATGTGTAATGGTTGGTTACTTTATGGTAATAATTGAAGGGGCAAGTGGATGAATGTGTTATGTTACAATTTTTCAAAAATGAGATTTTTGGTGGAAGGGTATGCCTATGTACTTATCCATTGTGTCATGTGACGAATTTTCATTGTCATACAGATAGTGTTTCTGATAGTATTTATATTATTTGTATGTCCCCGTGAATGGTCCATGTGAAATGCCCCGGGTTCGATCCCCGGCATCTCCACCATATGTCACGTTTGGTTACGTGACGGCCTGTATTACTCCAGGATGTACCGGGGTTAATTTGGGGTTGATGAAACAATGTGCCAGTATACAAAAATTTCCTAATATAAAGCTCCACCAACCAATTTTGCGTTACGGAAAATATGTCAACTAAAATAATTTTATTTAAAATATTTTTTGCGGGAAAAAATTCGTCCAATCATAATAAAGAATTTATGGTAGGTACAGGCATAGTTAAAAGTCGCGTGTATCTATAACTACTTTAGGTTATAATAAAACCTTTCAAAATGACAGTGAGTTGTACTCGTAGTGTACTTCAAAATCTATCACAGCGCTGGCCACGCCCCCTCAGCTAGCTAATAAAGCTGGTGGGACTGTATTTAGATTATTCTTACATATAGCAAATCAGTACAATTGTGGTATCCATCTTAATGGTTACCCTTCAACACTTCTTTGGAACTCAATCCATGACTAACTCCTTTGGAGTCCCATCCACAAACCCTTAAGTCAACTGACTTCTTTGGAGCTCGATACACAACTAACTAACTCTAAGCCCAACTCGTAACTCATTCACTGACCCCATCGAGGGTCTTTTATCAGTTCTGTCTACGTGACGACTGACACTGACGATTCTGCTGAATAAGACATTCCCGACTTATTACAATATTCATTATATTGTAATCTTTTGCAAACCTACATTGTTGTATTCTTTTAGAATTACATTTAATAATTTGCGTAATATTTCTACGCGTGACAGTATGTCATGGAAGAATGTGAAATAAATTTACGACTTAAATTTTTAAAGATGTTTTTTATTTAAGGAGTTTATAAGTACAATTACAATTTTAGTACAACTAGAGCATCATGCGCGCGTGCTACTTTAAAATAACTAAATTTAATCAATTATTATACAGGGTGATTTTGAAATACATGTAGATATTGATATCTACCGTACATTATAACCAGATTTCTGCAAAACAAATTGTACTGAAAGGGTGTAAACCACAGAGTAGCGGTAACCTAACCCAAACGCTTAACCAGCTATTGTAAAACTGAGTGTAAGTAGGTTCAATCAACCTTACCATAGCCTATTAATTTGTAAACAGAAATCAGAAATCAAGATCTCATATGGCTTTAAATCAGAGTCACAGGGTTAACTAAAACACTTCTCTTGTATAATGATATTCAATATTCCCAAGACACGGCAGAGGTATAATTTTAATTTGGAACAGCTATACCGAGGGGTTATCCACTCTCTGCAGTCAATGTACAAATATTGAGCTGTCAACGGTAGTTATGTACAGTCAATGGCGGTCATAGTATCTGCAGTCATGAGCAGTCAACTGCAGTCAGTGTACAAATTCAGAACAGTGGTTGACCCCTCGAGCTATACTTATTGAAAAGTAGGTACAGTAAATTTTTATGTCTTGAAACGAATCTCAGTAAAACACTAATAATTTATATTCATGGAGATTTAAAAAAAAATAATTCCATTCAATATTAAAAAATCTTCGTGCTTTTACAATAATTTCAATATCTGTTCACTGCAATATATTTACAATTCAGCTCTTGAACTTCAAACGCCATCGACCCAATTTAAAATTAATATCGACCCATACTCGTTTTAATGCTTCTCATATATCTTTATCCAAATCAATTTGGCGAATTGAGTGTATAAAATTTTGCTCGAAATCGAAATTTCTAACCATTATTATTATGATTATATTGTGCGAGTTCTTTTGAGTGTGTTAAAAAGGGAGTGTAATAATTTTTTTCTTCTTTCATGCTTTTACTACAACGTTTGCTTTACATTTCATTGGTAGTGAAGCTTGTTGAAATTGTAACATAATAATCATAAAGGTAGCTGCAGAACTTATGATCTAAAAGCAAAATTTTATTTAGTTCATTTCATATATTTTAGTGAAATTGGCAAAATATTTACTGAAAATAATAAAGTTGCATTTATAGCCAACATGCCCCAAATTGTAAATTTTATTTTTCTATGCATTAGTTGATTTGAAAATTCCATAAGCTAAATTAAAAATTTGTACTTGAATATAAGGACAAAAATAGAGATTTTGAAATAATTGCTATTTAAAATATTCTCACTTGTTTTTTTATTGCAATATTCCAGGGTGCAATAAGGAGTTTATGTACTTTAACAGCCGCTCGATTTGCCTAAAGTGAAAATTTGCTCGGTATTTTATTAATATTTGATGAGATACTTTGAGTTCTTACACTTCTTGATGCAATTTCGCACGATATGGTTATGTGAAGAATTTCGCTAAATTTGACACTGGCCCACAATATCCAACATAGAGAGGAATAAGGTTTTATTGCATTCTAAAATTAGAATTTTTATTGTCTTTTTAAATAATTAAACAGCAGATTTTCTGTCATGTTAGTTATTTTTCACAAAACGATTAATTATAATATTAATTTAATACTCGGACTTTCGTTTTGAAGTAATAATTCTAATTCTTCTAGGGGTGGAAGAACCTTTTTTTTTACTATGAAAGGCTCATTTTAAATTTGAAGATAATAAAATGACCTCGTATTACCATCTTTCTTGGTGTAGTCTACCCTCATCATATGACAAGACCAGAAAACTACTTTAATAGGACTTTTGTGACCGTTTTTAATTTGAAAGAGAATGAACATTGGGTTATAACCATAGGTGCTTTCCATTTGATTTTCTGAACTGTACTAGTGGTACTGTTTAGAACTGTACCCAACTGTTCCCAAAAATTAACAAAAGGAACGCTCTTTTTTGTGTCAGTTTGTGGACTGGTGACATAACCTTAAAATACCATGTTTCAAATGACAAACTAAAGCTTAATTCTCAGCTATCCGAAACCGTCGTATACGACGATACGAAAGCTTTCCTATTGGTGGAATTTCGAAATTCCAGGTTTCGGTTAGCTGAGAATGAAGCTTAAAGCTTAATTCTCAGCTATCCGAAACCGTCGTATACGACGATACGAAAGTTTTCCTATTGGTCCAATTTCGAAATTCCACCAATAGGAAAACTTTCGTATCGTCGTATACGACGGTTTCGGATAGCTGAGAATTAAGCTTTAAAAGAACAGTAGAACAGTGTACAAAAAAATAGGTAGGTACGATAGGGGGCAGGGGAATGTAATTCCGAACAGTTCAAAACTAGTCGTACCAATTCAAATGGAACACCAAAATATTCAGCAGGTACAGTAGGAACTGTTCATGGCTGTACTTTTCAACAAATGGAAAGCACCTCTTGGTAGAGTAATTGCCAGATATTAGCGACCTGCGTAGAAAGCAAAATTGTGTACTACCCCATAAACAAGTTACATAATACGTGAAAACCTCAGACCAATAAACTAGATGGACATCCTTATTTACATTTTTATTTGTCTCCAACACTCTACGAACTATCACGTTCGTACTATTTCAACTGGATTCGAAGATCGGATATTTTATGTTCATAATGTATGTGTATTTACGTTTCGTATAGGATATTTTCAAACAAAGTGGGTTTTAGTGTTTTACGAAGATTTCTGGAAGGCATATTAAAATATATTTTATAAAAAGATGCGCCAGTGTTGTGTATGTAAGAGATTAGATGAAAAAGAGGAAGAAATATCGTTCCATAGGTAAAAGTGAGGTTACATCTTAAGCAAGCCCATGCTTAAGACGCTTAAAATTTTATATCGGTATATCCAAATAACCTGTGTATTTTACATAAGAAACTTCGACCCCGTTGGTAATGGACGCTATCAAAAAAAATAATTTTTTTATGATGTGGATAATTTTTTTTGAATTATTTGGAGTTGATAAGAAAAAAAATTCACAAGTAGGCCAAATAAGAAGCACCCTAATGTGGGGCTATAACAGGAAAGGTCCAGATATTTTATTCCATTTCCGGTTAAACTGGAAGTCGAAATATTAAGTGTTTGATATCGTGTAATAGCTAATTTTACGATCTTTCAAAATATTGAAAAATATACTAAAATTTTTGATATTTTTGTAATTTCCGGTTTAACCGGAAGCGTTTTGTTAACCTAAAATAGTGTCAAATAATAGATATTCATGGGATTGATATAAATATCCAATTTCAAGTTTTCATTTTTATTGTAAAAGAAATTAGAGATTATTGAAGTTTAGTAGCGTAGCGAATAGCGTAGGGCGTAGCCTACGCTCTATGTGAAACGGGGCTGAAGGTGCAAAGGTTTTTGACAACTTAACCGCCAGATAAACTATCTGTCAGTTAATCTGTAAACGGTGCAAACGCCCATAAGGTTCATATTTTGACGTATTTTGAATAATTGAAGTCCCCAACATTTGAACCAATTTGAACAAAATTTAAAAAGATTCCATGTTCGTTTTTACTTTCCGAGAGCTTTTTAATAATGTATCACCAATAATATGTTGCCATTTAAGATTTTAGAGATGGGACGACTCACTCTTAGGCGTAGAAATAGTTGAAATATTAATTTCTACCAATGAGAGGGTCAAAGAATGTTATGCTATTTTATTTAATTTCTCGACGTTTTGAGTCACCCTGGGTACCAAAATGCATTAAAAGACTACCTACCCATAAAAAAATTCCAACAGACCGTAGATTTTCCACTGCTATTCTAGACTAAGGGCCGGTTTCTCAGGTGCTGGTTAACCAGAAGTTGATTATAGTCTTGATTAAATTTTTAATTTAATGGTTAAAGGTTTTTCAGATGTAACCACGATTTTAATCAGCAACTGAAAAACCGGGTTAACTAGATTTAGTAAACATACCATCCAATAAAAATAAAATGCAGCAAAAATCATTGTCCCATATTGCCCCACCATATTTATCATAATTGGTGTTTTGTAATCAGTATTTATGGATTTAGCTATATCACACAACTCGTCGTGCATTTTACTTAAAGTCTTAATCTTGAACAAAATGTTTGAATTGTAAGACTCTTGTAACTTTCCTCCCAAAATATCTAAAAAAATAAAATTTTTATTTCGCAATTTAAACGATAATCACAAACGTACTAGGAAATTGAATAGAGTCAACTTTGGAATACTTCGGTATTTCTTTCATTTTGATATTTTCAAGTTGTTCGTTAACCATTTTAAAACGTTGTGCCATCAGCATAACAAAATGGGAAAATTGATTTGAGAAAACATTTATAATGACAATTGGAAAAATCAAGACGAACCAAGTGTGAGTGGGAAACTGTATTAAACCTTCTCTAGGAATATTATATCTTTGAAACGACGTTATTGCACTTATCATCGTTAAACTTAAAATTTGGGTCGTAACTTGATAAATGAGTGCTTTTTTGTATTTCAAATCTTGACCTAATTTTTGTAATGTTTGATCAACTTTAGCAATTCCTTTCAAACTTGTTTTGATTGATTTTGTTCGAAGGATACCAGAAATGTAAATTGTAGTCAAATATATTATTCCTCCGATAAATATGAATTTTAAACCCATGCTGGAAACTTTGTTGGATTTATAATAAGCTTTCGATGTTATCTTTGATGTGCTTCTTTTGGCTACTACCAACAAGGCGTAAAACGTGAATAGGTAAATTAGGCTTATGACGTGTAAAATTTTTTTGGTGTATATCATTCGCTCTTTATTTCTTATTACGACCACAATAGGGTGTACGCCTACTAGAAGAGCCAGAATAGATGATGGCAGTATAAGATCGAACAAGTGTTCAACTTTGACCATCATGAGATTTTCATTCAGTGCTCAACTTTCATGAACTAAACTCTCTGGTGCATTTCAGATTTATCTATTATTTATATACTGATAAAATCCTAGCTGATGGTATTAAAATTTAGCATTAATAGTTAATTTAATTTGAGTGAATGACGAACTTGCGTGCTTTATATGATTAAACTAATTTTGTGTCATTTTGTCAATTATGTACTTAAAAAGGAATTCAAATAATTTTTGTTGCACCTCTCCATGAAGCTCTTCTAAATTTATGTAATTAATTCATTTTTATTGTTTCAGATATTTGCAAACGAATTTTTCAGATCCATGCAAATGACTTTCAATATGGCTTTGGTTTACGCCGATAAAAATTTAATAGAACGTGCAAAATTAATAATTCCAAGAGAGCGATTAGAGCGCAAAGCTGTGGAAAAATTACGATTATTACAATCCCAACTCAAAGAAGGTAAATCTTAGTTTAATTAATAAAATTTGAATATGAATTTATTTTTTTAAGGTCAATCCGAAGATCCCAACATATCGTTACAAGATTTACTCGTAATTGAATTATTAGACTGGTTTAAAAATGATTTTTTTACTTGGGTCGATAGTCCACGTTGTACTTTTTGTGGAAACAAAACAGTATTTTCTCATATGAGTACAGATAATAAATGGTGTGTTCATACAAAGCGTGTAGAAGTGAGAAAAAAAATCTTTTACCCCTAAAATTTTATTTTATGTACTTTTTAAGATTCACCAATGTACCAACTGTAATTTACATACACCTTTTCCTCGTTATAACGATCCTAATATTTTATTAATTACAAGACAAGGAAGGTGTGGCGAATGGGCTAATACATTCACCTTATTATGTTACGCTATGGGCTGGGATGCAAGAATAGTATATGATCAAACCGACCACGTGTGGACGGAGGTAAATATCATTTCTCTAGCATTTTTAAAATTAAAATATTTATTGTAGGTATTTTCACTTGCTAGCAAACGTTGGGTACACTGTGATCCATGCGAAAATGCTTTTGACACGCCACTTATGTACGAAAATGGATGGGGAAAAAAGTTGACTTATTGCATCGGTTATTCTATTGAAGAAGTTCAAGATGTTACTTGGAGGTACTCTAGCAAACATAAAGAAGTTTTAAGTAGACGAAATCAATGTGGTGAACAAGAATTGATTTCAGCTATGTTACAATTAAGACAATCACGACTTAGTATAATTAGACCAAGTAGACAAGAGTATCTAGTTAAAAGAGTGCTAGGTGAATTAATCGAATTAATGACTGAAAAGTAAAAATTTATCTATAGGAAGTGCTTTTTAACTTAAAAAATTGGTTTTTGTAGAAAACCAACAGAAAAGGATTCTCAAGGGCGGTCTTCTGGTGCTATTGATTGGAGAATTTCAAGAGGTGAAATTCAAGAATCGAAAAGTTACACTTGGATTTTACAGAAAGTTGACTCAGATCTTGGAGATATTGAAATTCAATATTCGAGTGCTTTGAATCAGTACCAATATGTTACAATTGGAAAGAAAGCTAAAACAGTGTTACCTAATTGGCAAGATGGTGTTTTTTATGCAAATAATATTTTTCGAAAAGAAGAGAAAGATTGGAAAAAAACTTACCTAGCTAGAACAGGTATGAAATTTCTTTATTATAATTAATTTAGATTTACATAATTAATTTACAGAAGGCTCCCAAAACGGAAGTATTAGCTGGAAATTTGTACTTGATAACCCTAATAAAGTTATTGATATTATTGATATAAAACTTCAATTTGATGTTTTCGAAGATGGAAAAGTTGAAATTGAGGTAAAAGGCGACACATCATCAATAACATTTCCTCCAGGTAAAGTTTATTAAAAAAAATTTAATAATATGATAACATAATTTTATTCTTTTAGAAACTTTTACCTGTTCAACAAGTGCCTTTTCTGGTTCAAAAACAATTACTGTGATTGCTAATTTGTCATTTGGAAAAGGAAATCATTTTTGGCAACATGCTCAGTTATTTAGAGATACTTTGAATAGTAAAAGTTATCCCTTTTCTATATTATTCAAATTTAAATCGAAGTAAAAATCCTTAATATTTGTATTTTACAGTTTTAACTAGTTTAGTGTTTTTCTTTTATCAAATTAAATGGGCATATTGAATATGCTGTATAAATTTACGATTACTGGTTTATTGAAGTTTGAAACTTGTCAATTAATTTATATACCTGTATAAAGTACAGTACTCGCACTTGATATTTAAATTCTAAGAAAATATTTTAAGGCTATTGGTTTTGTAATTTTAGGGCGAGTACTTTTACTTTTGGTTAAGCAAATTTAATATTCGGTTAAAGATAATTAGTTCTCACTCCCATTGAGGTGAATAGGAACTAATTATGGTTAATCTACAAGGTTTCTTTACCAACAGCAAAACTACCTGCTATAAGACAGTTTAGAATTAACCAACATTGACAATTGACGTAGTAGTTAATTATAAATTATTTATATGCATCAATAAAAGCTCTAATACTTTGTAGTGCTAATTGAATGCTATAATGAAGAATCAACAACTATGTAAAATGATTAGTTAATTATATTTATACAGTAAATAAATAGTTATTTATTATACAAGACGATAAAGGGATAATTTAACTACTGAGTGGAAGAGTGTTAATTCACGAGTGGCGTTAGCCACGAGTGAATTAACTTTCACGAGGTAGTTAAAGAACCTTTATCGTCCTGTATAATATGCTATTTTTTTCTATAGCAAATGTTAAAGAAAAACCAATTACAAATTAAATTATCATTTACAAAATTTATTAAAAATATTTGAGTAGTGTGCGGTTGCTATGTGAGTAGTGGGGTTGCTATAACTTCATGGTTGATATTGGGGTTGTATTACTTTATCTATCCTTGCTGTTAAAATTCTATTTTATCGACTAATTTTAGTTGATCAAAGCACACTTTAACGTTTGCTATAGAAAAAAAGTATGTTCTATTATGTTAATTTGAATGTGTGCATATAATTAATTATAAAATTAAGAAATTGGGGTTAGGAGATAGTTAATTGTGTCAATGCAAATGCAAAATAATATTGGCTTTAGTTACTACTATTTTCCATGCAGAATAAAATTAAGAATTAACTACTAATAGGTAGATGTATTTTAGTTGGTTTAAGCAATTTACATAAATATGTTGAGGGTTTGGAGTCGAACAACATTAACTATAAAACTATCTTTTATTTAGAATTGATAAAAAAACTGCTTTTGAGATTATACGCACATTATATTATACGCAAAAAATTTAAAGTGTTTTATAAAGGGGTGTATTACCTAAAATGTTAGAAATAATAATTTCTCTCAAGCCGTTTATAAAGTTTTAAAATAATTAGTCATTTTTAATTATATTTAAAATAATCTTGTGTAAGGTAACGCCTTTTGACACTGTTAAAAATAATGTTTAGATACAAATTAAATTTTTTACATACTTGCAGGATTAAGATTAACAAAATAAACAAAACAAGTAAGTTAATATCAATCGTACGGATACAACTTTTTGACACTTCATACCTTGGCTTTAGTACAACTTATTAGTTTTTCTCAAAATTAAAAAGTTTGTAGTTAACCATTTTAACTTTTTCCGAGAAAAGGTTGTTTGACTGTAAGCCTATGCCATACATGTATAGCGAAACGCAATAAATGCTACCTTAGGGTGAAAATTAATTAATTGTTCTCATTAAAAACTTTTATTACAGTAACAGCTAATTTATTATTTAGTGGAAATGTAAATTATTGTTATTTTAAAAATTAATTATTGTAATTAAATTTTGCACCTTTCATATAGGCAACCAATTATACTTACTTCAAAATTACCCACTCCATTCTACTAATTCCACCTACATTGGTGGTCGAATGATGCTATTGGCTAAACCTACTAAAGTGGGGAGATAATTTCCACCAAAAGTCTATATAAGTCCGAGTTTCGACCATAAACTGATTTCTTATCACCACTTATGATCGGAGTTCAAGAGAAAATTTAAGGGTTACTCTTGTCGAAAATCAACTTTGAGTTTATTAATTTTTTTTGATTGGAAGTTGTTCCTGGGATTGTTCTAAGTGCGTTTACTAAATTTTAGATCATTTACTGCAATGTTAATAGTATAAAATACATTTTTATAAATTAAAATTTTTTAGTAATTTTATACTTCTTATTTGATTTTAAAATTGTAATGTATGTATACTAAATTGATGTTAGTTTATATTTTACTATAAATTTCTTTTATTTGTATTTTAATTTCGGTTATAAGTGTTATAATTTATTAAATTATGATTATATTGTTTCTGAAATATGTAAACAATGATACTTAAATTATTCAATAATTAATAAAAATCTTGGTAATAATTATGAAGCAGTTTTATTCTGGAAAAGTGTCAAGATCAGTAATAAATTAGGAGCAAATTACATAAAGCAACTAACGTCCTTTAAATGTTGCTAAATAAACCCTTTAAAGTCTGATATAGAATTTGCAGATTTGATAACTTTATTTATAGCCTAGTACAGTGCTATTTATAGCCTAGTGCTCTAGTACAGCAGTTTAGTGCAAAAATCAGCTTATTTTGACATAAAATATGTTAAAATTGATGAGAATCCGTGTATAAACCAATTGATGATTAGGAGAACAGAAGTATTCTAGGATATCTCTAAAAATATTGAATTAAATTTGCAGAGAGCTTTGCCTGAAAGTTTTTATCAAAAGCTTGTAAAAGCTTATCTATTGCGTAGAGATAAGGCCGAGCATTTAATACTCTTAAATAAATTTAATATTTTATTTTAATTATATTTTAACATCTTCTTTCACTCATGTGATCCTGTCACCAAGTCGCAAAAATTGAAATTTTCGACAAATTTCTTGACAATGTTAAAATCCCGTAAGAGTTACTTTTACAATTTTTAGCTTTATTAGAGCCCCTTTGACTAATTTAATTAGCATAGTCGATAGATCGGAGTTATTTACTTTTACTAATTAGTTAACATTCTTTAAATTTTGCTAATTAAACCCTGTACAGCCCAAAATAGAATTTGCAGATTTGGTAATTTGTGTTTATTGAGTTATAATTTTGATTAGGGGGATGATAATATAATAATGATTTATATACCTTTTTCTATAACGTCCAGACTGCGCCTATATTTTATTTCATACCTCCATCTTTGCTAGATTAAAGGTTTAGTGTAAAAATCAACTTATTTAGCCATTAAAAGTGTCGAAATTTGCTAAAATTTGATAAGAAGCAGTGTATAAACCATTTGATGTATTAGGAGAGCAGAAGTGTTATAGGATATCAGTAAAAATAAAAATATTAAATTATTCGCTAAGAGCTTTACCTAAAAGCTTTTATAGAAAGCTTATCTTGTTATGTGAAGATAAGGTAGTGCATTTAATGGTCTTTTAAATAAATTGAATAGATGTATTTTAATATTATTATGACACCTTGTTGCACTCCTGTGATCCTGTCACGAACGCACAAAAATCGACATTTACAAGCATTTTCATGTAAAAAATCAGCTTATTTCGACATAAAATATATCCAAATTAGTTAAAATTGGCTAAGAATCGGTTTATAAACCAGTTGATGTATTAGGAGAGCAGAAGTGTTATAGGATATCACTAAAAATAAAAATATTAAGTTAAATTCGCAAAGAGCCTTACGTAAAAACTTTTATCGAACGCTTATCTTGTTATGTGAAGATAAGGCCTTGCATTTAATGGTCTTTTAATTTAATATTTTTATTTTTAGTAATATCTTATAATACTTCTGCTCTCCTAATACATCAATTGGTTTATACACTCAGGACTAGCAAATCTTAACAGATTTGGACACATTTGGACATTTTTTATGCCAAAATAAGTTGATTTTTACACTAAACTTTTGATATAGAAGAGATAGAGGGAGAAAATAAAATATTTGTGTAAAATTCAGCTTATTTTGACATAAAATATGTCCAAATGTGTCCAAATTTGTTAAAATTGGCTAAGAATCGGTGTATAAACCAGTTGATGTATTAGGAGAGCAGAAGTGTTATAGGATATCACTGAAAATATAAATATTAAATTAAAGTCGCAAAGAGCTTTACGTAAAAGCTGTTATCGAAAGCTTATCTTGTTATGTGAAGATAAGGCCTTGCATTTAATGCTCTTTTAATTTAATATTTTTATTTTTAGTAATATCTTATAATACTTCTGCTCTCCTAATACATCAATTGGTTTATACACTCAGGATTAGCAAATTTTAACAGATTTGGACACATTTGGACATTTTTTATGCCAAAATAAGTTGATTTTTACACTAAACTTTTGATATTGAAGAGATAGAGGGAGAAAATAAAATATTTGTGTAAAAATCAGTTTATTTTGACATAAAGTATGTCCAAATGTGCCCAAATTTGTCAAAATTTGTTAAGAATTAGTCTATAAACCAATTGATGTATTAGGAGAGCAGAAGTGTTATAGGATATCAGTAAAAATAAAAATGTTAAATTAAATTCCCAAAGAATAAAAGCTTTTATCGAAAGCTTATCTTGTTATGTGATGATAAGGTAGTGCATTTAATGGTCTTTTAAATAAATTGAATAGATGTATTTTAATATTATTATGACACCTTGTTGCACTCCTGTGATCCTGTCACGAACACACAAAAATCGACATTTACAAGCATTTTCATGTAAAAAATCAGCTTATTTCGACATAAAATATGTCCAAAGATGTTAAAATTTGCTAAGAATCGGTGTATAAACCATTTGATGTATTAGGAGAGCAGAAGTGTTATAGGATATCAGTGAAAATAAAAATATTAAATTATTCGCTAAGAGCTTTTATAGAAAGCTTATCTTGTTATGTCTAGATAAGGTAGTGCATTTAATGGTCTTTTAAATAAATTGAGTAGATGTATTTTAATATTATTATGACATCTTCTTTAACTCATGTGATCCTGTCACCAAGTCGCAAAAATTGAACTTTTCGACAAATTTCTTGACATTCTTGACATTTCTTGACATTTCTTGATTCCGTAAGAGTTACTTTTACAATTGTTAGCTTTGTTAGAGCCCTTTTGACTAATTTAATTAGCACAGTCGATAGATTGGAGTTATTTACTTTTACTAATGAGTTAACATCCTTTAAATTTTGCTAAATAAATACCCTGTACAGCCCAAAATAGAATTTGCAGATTTGGTAATTTGTGTTTATTGAGTTATAATTTTGATTATAACTCAATATGGGGATGATAATAGATTTTTGATTGAATAGCATCTTTCTTGAACGTCTCCAATATCACTATATTTTATTTTATTTCTCTATCTCTTCTAGATCAAAAGTTAAGTTTAAAAATCAGCTTTTTAGGACATAAAATATCTAAAAATTGTTAAAATTTGATAAGAATCGGTGTATAAACTAATTGATGTATTAGGAGAGCACAAGTATTACAGGATATCTCTAAAAATATTAAATTAAATTTGCAGATAGCTGTACGTAATAGTACATTGCAATACATGGTCGGTAAGTGCATAGTTAACAAATCCAGAAAATGTTAGGAAAACGAGACCCGTAGGGTCGAGTTTTTCTAATTTTCGAGATTTGTTAAGAAAAGCACTTAACGATCCAAGTACTGCATACTATTTTTTGCACAATCGTGAAAAATAACTAATAATAAATTCATTTTTGAAACTGACATTAGTTGACAGTTGTAAATAATTTTTATAATTTTAAAGTTTATTCAAAATAGTAACCGCTGGAGAACAATGTTGTCCCAGTAACAAGAATAAAAGTAACAAATAGCTCAAACATCTGTTTCACTTACCACCCTTGTGCTTTTGGTTAAATATTTCGAAATCATTATTTTATTGTTTCTATGGACACATACAATGGTTTGGTAAAATCAACTTCCTATTAGTATAAACATTGTTGGTAAGTACAGAATAGAACACGATTGTGCAAAAATGTTTTTATGGAAAGCTCGTAAAAGCTTATCTAATCGTATTGCTTTATTATAACCCTTATGACTGATTTAGTAGTATAGTTGATAATTAAATGATAATTAATTTTAACAATTAATTAGCATATCTTAAATATTGATTAATAAACCCTTTACAACCCAAAATAGAATTTCCAAAATCGGTAATGTGTTTATTTTTGAAAAAAAAAAAATCTTTGATAATTAGTAACAAAATCTTTATTAATTAATCGATAATTTGTAATTTACATTTTTGAATTATAGGAAATATAATACAAACATAATTTAATTAAGATAACAATAAATTATAATAAAGAAGTACATTTATTAAGAAAATTTATATTGCAATATAAATTAAACGCATTAACATCAAGTGATCATTATAATGAGTTGAAATCAAATAAGAAGTGTAAAAGTAATAATTATAAGTTTTCGTTTTTAAAAATCTATTTTGTACGCTTAATATTGAAGCAAATGATTAAATACTCAGTAAACACACTTAGAACAATGCCAGGTACAACTTCCAATCAAAAAAAATTAATAAAATCAAAGTTGATTTTCGACAAGAGTAACCCTTAAATTTTCTCTCGAACTCCGATCATAAGTGGTGATAAGAAATCAGTTTATGGTCGAAACTCGGACTTATATAGACTTTTGGTGGGGATTATCACCCCACTTTGGTAAGTTTAGCCAATAGCATTATTCGAACACAAATGTAGGTGGAATAGTCTAGTGGAGTGGGTAATTTTGCAGTATGTATAATTGGTTGCCTATATGAAAGGTGCAAAATTTAATTACAATAATTAATTTAAAAAAAATAATACTTTATAGTTTACAACGTATTTGGGCTGTTGTATACCATAATGAAAAGGCACTAAGAGCAAGAAACAATCACCTGGAAGTATTTTAGTTACTAACTAAGAAATGATTTTAATATTCTTGAAATAATTTTATTAAAAATTATTTGTTTACAAGTCCATTAGCGATAATTAAAGATTTTAATATAATTATTACTACCAAAATATAATTACAATTAATTAGTACAAAAAATTTCGTCTTATTTACTTTAACACAGTTTTAAATACATCTATTTGTTCTTAATTAAATTAATATTGTTTTAAGCAAACCTTAAATACTTTCAATTTTAAAATCTAAAATTAAAAAGATGGCAATCAATTTGAAAGCACTAATTACACACTACATACATAAAATAATGGTTTTAATGTGACTAGAGAGTATACTGCAATAATTTTAACTATGTGTTTTTTTAATCATTTTGTAGCTCAAATTAATATCATTAATATTAACATTTGCAGTTTCTTTTCTCTTAAACGTCCTTATTAATATTATACAGATTATATAAAAAAATTATAAATTATGCAATTTACAGTTAATAATTAATAAACAATAAACATAACATAGCTTTTTGAAAAAACATTTTATGAAGTCATTTGAGTACTACTCTAGAGTTAGCAGTATTTTTGTATTACATTACAAGAATATCTTTGTTAAAGAACACCTAATTGAGAAAACAATTAGTTTCCACTTATGAGGATTACGAAGAACCTGCAATTTTCTTGTTTCACAATCTCCACCACATAAAACTTAAAAATATTATTTTTTCCAAATTTAAAAAGTTTTTGCTGTTCCTGTTATGTTGTTGTTTGTTGTCATGTGCTTCCAATTAGTAACATTATGAAATTCAAAGCAAAAGTTTTCAAAGCTGCTTTAAATACAGTTTCTGTACTACAAACGATTTCAGGTAATTGCTGTAAAATTGGCTTGAGTTATTGATATATTGAAATCAAAATTAAACTTACCAAATTCAAAACTATTGCTCTATGTAAACACCAATCACCAATTCGTAATTAATTTATATAAGCTTGTTTAGGTCCATTCCATCATTCTTCTGGTAAATAGTGGGGTTTTAATTACCCATTTCTAGTTCTAGTTGAGACAGGTAGGTAAGTATTATACCAGTTACAATCTACAAAAAATCTGTTGTGTCAACACTATACTTTCCGATTGAATTTACTAAAAAAAGAAAAATATTTGAGTTGGTCATTCGAATCGGATGCGTTCCTTCGAGCCGGATGAGATTAAAATTTTTAAGTTGTTTCTAATTCTGCTGTTTCTCAACCGTCCTCAAATAACCAACTCAATCAAAAAAGATTATTAGTAAAAATAGTTTAAATTATGACAAAAATTATAGGAGTTGGAATTAAAATTCGTAATTTTGTAAGTATAGTCAATTCAAAGAAAATTAAAATACAAGACAAGTATATGTACCATTTTCTTATTGATTTAGAAAAGCTATCAATTTTCAGAGAATGAAGAACTTCGTGATGCAAAAAAATCTTTTAAAGAATCTAAATTAATATAATAACTGTCCGGAAATCGACTTTTCTTCATCAAAAAATAGTGATATTGCGCTTGGACTTTTTTAACTTTACTATTTAGCCATTATAACTGCTTTTGGAATAGGATTTTCTAGAGTACTAAACGCTTTATAAATTCCAAATCCTAAAAGCAATCTTGGTTAAATCACAAACTATACACAAAATTTTATCTAAATACCTTTAGTTTCAGCACTAACATGAGCGATATAGTGACCAAAAGAATATGCACTTCCATAAGATTTTTCTCTAAGTAAAGGTAACTAATAGAAAATGTTAGTGAAAATTTACACGTCTGTAAGTTGGTTGTTCTCATTCCATTTAATAATGAATTTTGTGCAGTAATAAAATTATGATAAGTTATAAACTCATTAAAGACGATTTTACAATAAGAGAAAAGTATTTTTCCAAGTAGAAGATAGCAGTTTTCTTAAACAATTTTTCCAGTGCTCCTAGAAAGTGTAGTAAATGTAATTTTATAAAATATTCATGTTGCACGATAGCAATAAAATCACTGCAAGAATAAACTTTTTTTAAACAATAGGAACTCACGTATCTGCTTGTTGCCTTGTTTGCTTATTCTTTCATTTCTTTGCACGTGACTTATCAATATTTAGCATTTCCTATTCCGTACCGACGGTTATTACTTCCAGTTTTATTTGAAAGTTCCAGTGATTTTACATTCTATTTTATTTAAAATTGTGCTGAAAGTTTTAATGTTATGTTTATATAAAATTTTTATTGTACAGGTTGCCTAGAAATAAATGGCTATAATGTATATCTAATTTTGAATGGAGAATCCTCTTTTCTTCAACTTCTTGTGTGTAAATTTCCGTATTGCAACGATGAAAATGGAAAAAACTGTCCCTTCAGTTAATAATTTTGTAGCCAAAACTTCCGAAAACATCTATTATGTCTATTGTATGTAAATGGGAGCTAAAAACAGAAATCATATTTATAAAAGTGGATACTAAATTAATTCAGACTGACCTAACGCAAACTCAAACACTAAAATGATAAATTGACTATTTTATTGCACTTATTTCTTCCTCTTATCGAAAGTCCAAGTACTTAGTTTGCTTGTTAGATCATGCATGAAAGTCAATAATTATGGCATCTAGTGAATGTTACTTGTATTTTAGTTTCTAAATGTCCATATTTAACTAAATTCACAGTTTGACTACGAAACTATTACGAAAACCAATATTTGAATTAATACCATAAACATGTACTTCTTGTTCAATTCCTATGTCCAATATTATCGCTTTTTACAAAGCACCTGTGATTTTTAATTCAAGTGGTAACGGATTTTGAATCTTATTGGACTGTTTCATTTTCTAAATTTTGAATTTATGTACCTATAAATAATTTAAAGTTGAACTTTCAGAGAAAATCAGATAATTAAGTACATTGTACAATTTCCTATGTACACTTGTTCTGTTTCTGATCAGCATTCAATCTCTGCACAATGTGCTCGATCAAGAGGCGTAAGTGTAGTCTAGAAGCCAGCCGTTCCACTAGCAATCTACCATTCTACTTCATTCTAGGTCATGCAATATCCAGCGAGATGTTAGAATAGAAGTGAGTGGTAAGTAGCAGTGAGTAAAATTGAACATCTGATAATTTTGGTAGTTTTTATATGAACATCGTCAAGTTCTGAATTTTTATTTCCCGTTTAACTTCTGTAAGAATAAAATCAGAATCTAGAACTAACGTTTACACATACTTTACTCGTTCAAAAGAACATAAAAAGGCAGGTTATTATCTTCACTTATTATGTTTCTGATCACCATTCCATCTCTGCACAACGGGCCGATTAAGCAGCGTAAGTGTAAGCTAGCAAGAAGCCAGCCCTCTCACTAGCCTTCTACCATTCCACTTCATTCTAGGTCATGCAATATCCAGCGAGATGTTAGAAGTGGTGGTAAGTAGCAGTGAGTAAAATTGAACATCTGATAATTTTGGTAGTTATTATGAACATCGTCAAGTTCTAAATCTTTTTTCCCGTTTAACTTCTGGAAGAATAAAATTTGAATCTAGAACTAACGTTTACACATACTTTACTCGTTCAAAAGAACATAAAAAAGCAGGTTATTATCTTCACTTGTTCTGTTGATCAGATCACCATTCCATCTCTGCACAATGGGCCGATCAAGAGGCGTAAGTGTAAGCTGTCTAGAAGCCAGCCCTTCCACTAGCAATCTACCATTCCACTTCATTCTAGGTCATGTAATATCCAGGGAGATGTTAGAAGTGGTGGTAAGTAGCAGTGAGTAAAATTGAACATCTGATAATTTTGATAGTTGTTATGAACATCGTCAAGTTCTGAATTTTTATTTCCCGTTTAACTTCTGGAAGAATAAAATTTGAATCTAGAACTAACGTTTACAGATACCTTAATCTATCAAAAGATCATAAAAATCCAGGTTATTATCTTCACTTGTTCTATTTCTGATCAGCATTCAATCTCTGCACAATGTGCTCGATCAAGAGGCGTAAGTGTAAGCTGTCTAGAAGCCAGCCCTTCCACTAGCAATCTACCATTCCACTTCATTCTAGGTCATGCAATATCCAGCGAGTTGTTAGAAGTTAGTGGTAAGTAGCAGTGAGTAAAATTGAACATCTGATAATTTTGGTAGTTATTATGAACATCGTCAAGTTCTGAATTTTTATTTCCCGTTTAAATTCTGGAAGAATAAAATTTGGTCAGGTTATGATCTTCACTTGTAATGTTTCTGATCACCATTCCATCTCTGTACAACGGGCCGATCAAGCGGCGTAAGTGTAAGCTAGCAAGAAGGCAGCCCTCTCACTAGCAATCTACCATTCCACTTCATTCTAGGTCATGCAATGTCCAGCCAGTTGTTAAAAGTGAGTGGTAAGTAGCAGTGAGTAAAATTGAACATCTGATAATTTTGGTAGTTGTAATGAACATCGTCAAGTTCTGAATATTTATTTTCTGTTAAACTTCTGAAAGACTAAATTTAGCATCTGAAACTAACATTAACATATCCTTACTTTATCAACCCGGCATAAAAAGCGAAGTTATTATCTTTACTTGCTTTGCTTCTGATCATCATTATATCTCATTCTAGGTCATCCAATATCCATTGAGAAGTTGATCATGAACATCGTCAGGTTCTGAATATTTATTTCCCGTTCAACTTCTGAAGGACTACATTTGAACATCAAATAATTTTTGTAGTCAGGTTCTGAATATAACTTCTGAAAAACTAAAATTAGAATCTGGAACTAACGTTTTCACATTCTCACTCTATCAATCCGGCATAAAAAGCGATAATATTTCATATTTAAATTGGCTATTTTCTCTGAAGATAAATAATTAAAAGCGAACTTATTATTTAATAAATAACTCTGCTCTGCTTTGCTAGCCCTGTTTTTAATCATCATTCCATCTCATTCTAGGTCATCCAATATCCAGTGAGTGGTTAGTAATGGATGGTAAGTAGCAGTGAGTAAATTTGAACACCAGATAATTGTGGTGATTATCATGAGAATCTTCAGGTTTTTCATTTTTATTTCTCGTTCAACTTGTAGAGGAATGGTAATGTACTAGAATTTACTTTTAGGATCTCCTGTTATTCCAATTCATCGAAAGTCCAAATTAAATGGACAGTCATAACAAGAAATACTAATTGATATAATTAGAACATGTTTGATTGATCCTTAAGAGACTTACTTTAGAGAAAATACATTTAAGTCTGAAAGTGTGGTATCAGGGACGTAGCCAGACTGTGTTATCAAGGCAGGTTTAAAAATTTTCAAGGGAGGCTGAAATCTAAAATCAGAGGGTTGTCTTTTCTGGGTTTGTATAAATCTGTTGACCACACTGTAATCTCTTCTTTTGTTTGCAAACATTGGATTTGCTCTAAATAAATATTTTCTTCTTCGGCACTCGTTCGGCACTAATAAATTAAGAACTTATAGTTTTATTATTATTGTAAAATCTTTAGCAAGTTCTGGCTAGAACAGGCTTAAAGCTTTCTATGGCAGGCTTAGCCTGCCCTGGCTACGGCTCTGCGTAGTATAAAGAACTTGAGATGAAGTAAGAGCTTCCTATAAGTTTAGCATTTAAGAGGTTATAATGGCAATTCTCTGAGAACAATTTTTTATTAAGCATATTAAGCTAATAAGTATAACATGACGAGACTAAATTTAATATAAGTACAATTAACAGACCTAAAGGGTCGACTTGTATGTGAGAGTGGTTTCAGGGTTTAAATAAAATGTATATCAATTTTAGAACTATAAATAGGTACTTCTAATAGGCGTGTGTTATACAGACTGTTCAGTGTTCATTAATCTCATATCACAAAATATTAACAACTTTAAAGTTAATATTCCCTATTCAATAGAGAATCTAGGGAGCTCAAATATGGGAATTCCGGGCAAAATGCCATACTTTTGATTTGAAGCAGCTTATATCAATACTACTCAAACGTGTTATAAAAAATGTTACAAGCTCCTCAGACCTTACTCTGCTGAAGTTGGCTATTTAAAAATGGTTATTACAAAACTTGATTTACCTATTCCATCTTTAAGAAAATATGTAAAAAATCCATTTTACCCGGAGTATCAGGGCAAAATGGCATTGTCATAGGCATTGGCATATCAGGGCAAAATGGCATTGTCATTTTGCCCTGATATGCCATTTTGCCCGGAATTCCCCTATTTAAAAAGTTAAAATTATTTTTTCTTTTACAAAGCTTATTAAATCTATTAGAAGCATTAGAAGTTGTTAATTATGATGTACTATACATGGGTCGACTTTAAATGTTTCATAAAATTCATACAGAAGTAGTAAAAAAGTAACTTCCATAGCGAGAACCTGCAATAATAAAGTTTTAAGATACGCTACAGTCTGTCTAAAAAAATCGTGTATGCATTCTCGCAAATAGGAACAACTGTAACAAGGTTGGTTCGTGTTTTTTATGCAGTTTTGTCAAAGTCTTCTATATTCTTCTCCCTCACTGGCATCCTGCAACCATCTTGAACAAGTTACCCTCTTTTCTCTTAGAACGCCAATTCATCTCTCTTAAGAGTGGTTTCGCGTTCACCGTTTATATTCCTCAAACACAGTTAGTTTAGAATTTTCTGAATGGCGACCACCCCAATGAATTTTAGTGCTCAAATATAGGTTTTTCCCCTGTAGGACGTAGGTGAATATCCAGGCTTACAAGATGGGTAACTTTTCAGATCAGACCACCAATCATAAAAATAGTACTTCTTCAGAGAAGCTAGCAGAGGAAGAAGAATAAGACGCATTTTGTATAATGACCATCTTTGTATTTCTTACCGTTTATGACACCCCTATGCATACCCGAGTTTTTGAGACATACTGTATGTTGAACAAATATAATACGTATATGTATAAAATTACTCACTGTATGTAATAAAGTACTATCTACGAAAAATAAACCCCACGTTGTAAATTTCGTTTGCCTATGTAAAAGTTGTTGAGAAAATTCGTTTAACTGAAAAAAGAAAATTTAGACTGAAAATGGAATATTCAACAAAAAAATTCTTACTTTATCAATAATTTCTTTTTCTTCTTGATGTAGTATTAGACTGTGAACTTCATAACTTGTTGAGTTTGCCTAAAGGTATAAAAACATATTGAAAATACACAGATTTTTCTTTTTTCATACTTGTAACTGTTTTAAAAATATTTTTTTTCATAATATAAATAATCAAACTGTTGCAATATATCATAGGACTGTTTTTTAGTCTTTTTATAGTTTCAAAAATATTATTACACTTCTTCGCTACATTGAGAGATTGATGATACCAATTATGGATTGTCACCGGATACAAGGAAATCCGTTATTAAAGTGTAGAAACATGTAATAATGTTATATGTATCATTTTTAATTTACCAAAACGCATTATGCAACATTTGAAAATTCAATCGATTGTTTTTTAAATTACAAGCGTGCAAGCTTATATAATTCACAGACGATTTAATGAACACCCTAACGCAACTAATTTTATTTAATTCCAATTAATTGTTACACCAACGAATAAGGACGTACAACCATATTTCTTTTTCGATCTTCCAGTTAATTGTATAGAAAAGTAAATCTCGTAAAGCGGTAAATTAATTAAGATTAAATATGTATTATTCTAATTTTTTTTATTGGAGAGTACTTAAGTAGATACTTACTTGATTAGAAGTGATGTGACAACAAATAACTCTACGGACCATCTCTGCGACTTTCAATAAAGACCAACCGAGCGAAATAATTGAGTTTATTGGCGTTGCTGAATACTAATGGAATAATTAATAAATGTTAATTTTAATTTATAGTTAAGGTAGGCTTAGAAAATAAAACTTTTGGGTCTTAAAAAATGATTACAAAAATTACCATTGAAGCACTAAGGTCTCAAGCACACTTTTCGTTTGTGTCCGCGCTTTGCGGTAACTGTAACGACTGCTAATTTAAATGAGATTGAGGGCTGACCTGAATTTGGGGTCCCTTTTACTTCTCACTTTAACGTAGAAAAGCTGATAAAAGCGTTATATGGGTTAAAACTGCGACCACATTGAATTGAAGACCACTGACAGCTATACCCAGTTTGCAGTTTCATTTGAATTGCTAGACTACACTTCATTTTTAGCTCAGCCACGGGATTGGCGAGCATCATCTGCAAGAAGGTCAAGGCTTAGACCATCACGTTCCCAGTGCGTTCCCATGTTCCAAAAAAGTAATAACTATATGGACAGCCAGTATATCGCCCTTTGGTCGGTTCCTCTCATTAGGGTATCTTCTGAATTGTGAAGAATACCGCAGGGTTAATTTAGGTTTAACTTTTGGCTTCCCCGATCTCGTTACTTCACTACAGAATATTTAAAAATTCATGGTGACTTTTGAATGCAGTATCGAGTCTATAATACTATTTTGTTACCAGAACACAAATCTGTTATTAATCTTTGTTCTCAAGAGAGTGCGTTTTGTACTGTGGTAATTTAAAACTAGTCGCTGGAGACTATTGATTATCTCCAGGTTGAGTCGCGTTTTCTTCACGTATCAACACGGACTTAAGACTTAGGTACAACAAAAAATTTGAACATATTGGAAGCCCATTAGTAATAATTTTTTGAAATCATTTTTTGAAACCTTTATAAGTAACCCATGCCTACCAAATACGTAAAAAACGATATTAAAATCATTTCAAATTGTATAACAGTGCTGGCGAAAACTTGAAGTCCATACGCATTAGATATTAAATCAACGTTGTTACATAAATCTTCATGAATGTGCATCAAAATATTCAAATGTTGTGTAAATAAAAAAGTTTTATTTCTTTTCCCAAGCGCATCTGTAATAAGAGAAACTTTATTATTTAAATTTATAATTCCAATCATTTTCACAAGCTCCTTCGAGATTGCCAATAATAAGTTTATAGGCAAATACAAACGAAATGCATGCAAAAGTTAACAAATCATATACGAACAAAACAAAAAACTAATATAGCGCATCGTTATGGTTAGAGTCTTCCGTATGTTCGAGCACAGCTCTAGGTTAGAGGTTGTCGATTGTCAAGCTATGAGAATGAAATATAAGGGGTAGAAGCCAAAAATTAAAGTTGTAGTACAGAAAATTCTAAGAACAAATTTTTAAACCGCACATCACTGTGATGAACCGTTCAAAAGATATAACGTTTTCAAGTAAAAATGCGTGACGTCACACAGCCGAATCCGCAATCGATGCATCGGTCGCATAGCAGCTAGCCTAGTAGAGTAGTTTCATATAAACAAAATTGAAAGTGCTGCTCGCGACGGCTAATGTTGCATTTATCAGTTACACGCTTGCCGGTTGCTTGCATTCGACTGTGTGACGTCACACCCTTGAATACAACTACTAGATAAATGGTAGCTGACTCGTCAGCCATTTTGTTGCTAATCTCAAAGTGACATTTGCGTAAGGCCGATAAAACACCCAAGTGACACCATGGGTAGCCAGCGGACTGTATACGTGAGTAGAAAGCTTTAAACTATTTGTTACTTTGTCTTTTCTCAAACCTGCAGTTTTATGCAGATTTTAAAGCCCTGGTAGTGGGATGTGCTGGTAAATGTTGGTAAAGACGTTAGATCATTAGAGGTTTTAAGTTTCTTATTAAAATCCCCCTTAGAATCCCTCTACTTATCACTACACATGAACAGCTCTATGACAGTTTAGAGCCGACTATATTTTCCCATCAGTTACCAAAAACTCAACTCAACATGGACTGCCTGCCATGGGCCGCTAGCCGACTGTATACGTGAATAGAAAGCTTTAAACTATTTGTTACTTTGTCTTTTTCTCAAACCTGCAATTTTATGCAGATTTAAAAGCCCTGGTAGTGGGAGGTGCTGGTAAATGTTGGCAAAGACGTCAAACCTCTAGAGGTTTTAAGTTTCTTATTAATCCCCCTCCTTAGAATCCCTCTACCTATCACTACACATGAACAGCTTTACGAAAGTTTAGAGCCGACTGTCTTTTCCCATGAGTTACCAAAAACTCAACCCAACATAAACTGCCTGCCATGGGCGGACTATATGTGAGTATTTTTTAATTTTATGCAGATTTTAAAGTCCTGGTAGTGGGCGGATGTGCTGGTAAATGTTAGTAAAGACGTTAGATCATTAGAGGTTTTAAGTTTTTTATTAAAACCCCCCTTAAAAAAACTGCTTTAAGAGCGCCTTGCTGAAAATTATCTGTTGTGTTTTCTGAAGCCCTATACAGAGCACCATACAGTACGAGAGTCGTTAGCGAAGATCTGATGAGCTTTATGGAAGCTAACACTAAAAATTTTAATCTATATGGGTCTTATTAGTGTGTAAAATTTTGGAGTATCAAGAGAGATATAGAGAGCAATTATGCGGTATACCATGTACTATATGGTTTATGAGAGATGGTTAGATGATAAACAAGTGGTCTAAGGTCACTACCATTACTATAATACCGCTGGTGCTAGTATAGAATTACTCGTACTTACAGTTGTTCCAGGGAATTTTTGCCGCTGTATATCAAGATAAGACATGTCATAAGACAGCGCCAACAAAGATAGTTGCTACACTACTCATCAGATTGCGTGCTTTTGCGTACTTAGTCGAGTTCTCCACCGGCAAAGATCCGCTGGAATAACTGTAGGTATACCACATCTGAAAAAATGAGCAGATAAAGAGTTATTAAAACCTTAAATTAAGAGATTAAAAAGAAAATAAATAACAGCCTCGAAAAAGATCCACTAACACTATCAGTTTAGAACTAAATAAATTCCATGTATTGTTGCGATAACGAGTTCTATTGAAAACACTGTATTTTTGTATAAAAAATTAATTTTGTAAGTTTTGAGGCTTTTAATAGAATTTAGTTTTGTTAAGTATAAGGACCTAAGGGTTTGTATTTGAAACTTTCCAAGTTTTAGTGGTTCAGCTGTTTTAATCACACGCTCAATTAATTGTCCCTTACATATAATTTGAAAATCATGCTTTGTCCATAATGTAAAACCAATATCATTATGAAATTCTAATCTTCACCTTTATGTTTTTAAAATAATTAAAAGTTTTTGTAATTAAGTCTCTGTTTCAAACATTATTTCATAATGTGCTTAGTTGAAGTACGAGTAATTATGAATTTAATTATAGGATTAAATTCATTGTTTTGATGTCCAACTACTGCTTTAGTAGTTTTTCTTTTTTACGTTTTTATTTAATATTTTGTTTTAGTAGCGGCGGTTAAATTTCCAACTGTGTTTTAAAAGCTTTTTCACGACAAATAAATTGAATTTTAGAATAAACTATATTACAGTTTAAATGCATTTATTTGTTCGTTTATAGCTACATTGCTGCGATTAATTAGTGGTTAAAAGATTATGGAGATAAACCAGCAAAGTTTTTTGAGTGGATATGTTTGAAGATTTTAAAATCGTATAGGGTTTTTTTTCAGATAAAACCAATTAAGCTTTAAAGTAGTTTATTCAAATCAGAACCGTCTTTACCCAACTGCCCAACTCTTATAACAATTTTCAAGCATACCTGATGTTTTTCAAGTTTGGCCCAACAAATCTAAGATGCATGAATATTGCTAAATGACTTTTGTTCTAATTTCAAATTAGGTAAGAACATGTTTCCTTATGAAAAGCTCTAGCATGAGACATCTTAATATGAGCAACGCAATGGTATTTTTTATTAACCGTTTACCTATTCAATAGGAATAGGAAAATAAGACAGAAAACCGTCAAATTGATGTGGTACCATAGTCTATTTTGATACCTCTCACAGTAAAAACATAAGCTCATTGCAAAATATCAGTTATAAATGTTGCAATGTAATCAGAAGTGGATTTACCCAAGTTTTTCTTTAAAGGGGATTTAAACATAAAATGACGGTTACAGTACAGGGAATTCTAAGAACCTATTTTCAAACCGCACATTGCTGGACCGTTCAGATTAATAAATGATAAGGTGTCAAGTACGAATTTGTGACGTCACACAGACATCTACAACTCCTATATAAGTCATGGCTGACTCGTCAGCCATTTTGTTGCTAATTTATCTCTGTCTACGTGCTCAAATAAACAGATATACATAGTGAGCGAGTTGGGAACTTTTTTATCGGCCTCATAGGAAATGTCACTTTGACAGTATAATGGCTGCAGAGTCTGCTACCTTTTATTGTATAGTAATTATACCGACATCGGTCACTATCAGTCGAATAGCAGTTTATAAATAATTATTAATGAGTACCTACGTCTTTAAATTATGTAGGTACTGTCAATATTTTGTGTTTTTAAGACCAACGGTTTGGTCCCTTTTAAGAGCGTCTTTAAAAGAATATAATCTTCAAATCTGATGTGTCTAGGATCAACGGTTTAGGCTGGGCGTTGATGAGTCAGTCAAGTCAGCCTATCAGGCAGGCAGATAAACAGCCAGACAGTCAATCAGTCTTTGATTTTTATATTGTATCAATATCGCAACTAGGGCTAGAGCATCAAATCAAATCATAAGAGCATATATCCCGCTTAATATTGTGCTAAAGATGTGCAGTTTTCACTGTTGTTCTTAGGGATCATTCATCTTCACTATAAGAATAAGAACAAGAATAAGCGAAGAACTGTCGTAGACACACGATTAATTCATGAATTTTTGCTTATTATTGTTCTTATTCTTAGAGTCAGCATGAATGGTCCCTTAGATATTTTTCTAGAATTTTTTTGCGAAAAAAGGTTGTACATATTATCGAAGATGAGCGAGGGTAGACTGGTGAGATAATTTACCTAGAGGTCCTAAGAGACAGACATAGGTTAGGAAGATCGTAGAAGAGATGGAACGAGCACATAAATTGAAAAATAAAAAGGTAAAATCAAGGTTTTAGTTTGTGTACTTTAGAGGCACGTAGAAGAAGTCGAAGATTAGTCTTAGGTGAAGGCGGTTAAGCATATTGAAGAATGCTGAAGTTTCCAGCAATAAATAGATGTAACAAAAACATCTAGCTCCACTTTTCTTAATATTTTCACGCCACGATCCAGCTTTTTGCTAAATTTCTTCACGACCCAAATTTATTTTCAATCGACCCAAAGGTTGAGATTGAGAAACGCAGCTACATGGTTCTGTCATTGTTATAGTTTTATCACTAAATAAAAATTCAGATCAAAACTATCACGACTTTTGAGCACTAGCTTCGCCACCGTCAGTTCTCAATGCAAAATCTACAGAGTTCAATTTTGAAAATATTCAATAGAAGCCTATAAATCGTCTACCCCCCCCCCTACAATGTGTCTTAGAAGTAGATGTTAGGTAGCATGGATCTTTGAAAATAGTTTGTGCTAGCTAAGGAGATGCTAGAGTTAGCTTCGACATCGTGAGTTCTCATTGCAAAATCAACAGAGTTCAATTTTGAAGGTATTCAATAAAAGCCTATAAATAGTCTATAAAACCCCTCTCCCCCCCTACAATGTGTCTGAGAAGTGGATGTGAGCTATAGCTTTGATCTTTGGAAATAGTTTGTGCTAGCTAAGGAGATGCTGGAGTTAGCTTTTCAGAACAATCCATCAATTAGAAGGAGGGTAGTTGAAGGATTCTTTTAAATAAATCTTTTTGATGTTCAACCTATCACAGGAGACAATCAACAAAATTCTAACGCGCACTACCTCTACATCGCTGCTTTTGCCAAAGAATGTTAGCAACTTTAGGCGAAACTTCATACTTCCTAGTTCCTACTTTACTTTTTATTCGAAAAATGTGAGAGTAAAAACAAATTAATAAAATCGATCGTCCTCTCCATATTTTTTAAACAATGAACTTTTTTTAAACTACGAAAACCCATTTATATTAATATTTTCAATTAAAAGTTGAATGTAGCATGTTTTGAATTTAAGCAAAATACCAAACTTTTTTTTAAAGAATGTAAAGTTGGTGTTAAATAACGTGGAATACTTAAAAAAATTATATTGCAGGGGTTTCGCTTTGGTCCGGAGATTAGATACCTAAAGATAAAAATACGGAAGCTGTGATATCAAGCCGGATATTGGTACAAGCTTTTATCGCTTATATAGTTGAAGTTATATTTTGAATATTACCAACGAAAGTTTAATTTACATTATTTTTGTAAAATTACATTCCACTGGAAAATAGAAACATTTTTATTGAATTTTAAATTAAATGAAGAAAATTAAAAGAGAGAGAGCGGGAGAAAGATAGAGGAAGGAAGGTAATCGAAAAAGCTCACATAATTGATGATTAGGGTAATTCAACTTTTCGTCTACAAGAAATAACGAAAATTATTTTCCCCACTATAAACCTCATTAACAATTGTAATTACAGTTTATTTGTTGTTAAACCAACCATCCATTATTACGTTTTTATCCCTAAAACTGTTGCAAATTGCAATAACGTTATTCGTTTAAATAAACATAAATCTAATTTACTTTATAAGTTTACCAGAGTAATAAATTAAACAAGTTACAAACTATTAGGTTTCAAGTTATATCAAGTTTGCTGGACATGTGCAAAAACATCGGTACTTAGTAAGGAACGTCAAAGTTTAACAGGAAATTTTGATTACTGTCGAGTTACATTCTTGGCGAGCTTCCTTGACAGCTAACACCTTAGCACCACTAACAATTGCTTTTGGCGAATAACAAAATGAAAACCAAAAGTCGAGAGACCCGTGAAAGCTATATGAAGTTACTAACAAGTAATAATAAAAAATGAACTGTAACATTGTCAAGCGGGGTGTCACCTGTCAAACTAACAAGTTATCCGAGTAAACAGGAACTAATGCTGTCAATTTTTTAAAATATTTTGCTTTATGTAACATTTTTATTAAAGCACTTATCGATTTTATAAGAAAACATCACTATCCGCTTTATAATAATTTTTGGTTAAATCGGCAGTTCTAAAATCATTAATTTAACTCTTCTTGAAAAGTTGATTAAATTTATACATACAGGGTGGCACCATTTATTATAACAAATTATCAAGCATAAACAGCTTTACATCAAAGAAAATGCACAATATATTCTATATTGATAAAGAATCGACAGTCGCTGTGGTTTGAGTGCGCATTTCTAGTAGGCATGTTTACCAGGACTGTTAAATGTGGAATTATGAACACTATAGTTCAGTTTCACAAATGTAGACAGTTATGTCATTTATAGAATAAAGACGAGATTACATCGAGATTTTTCGGTACAGCATTATGAACAATCGTTCGTACTCGGATCCACTTCTACTACTAAGCTGCTGTCACCTTCTGTCAAATTATAGTAAAGTACGTTATTCTATTAAAGCGGCACGTGTTTTCTGCATCTATCTCAATAGAAGCCGCGCTATAGCTAGCTAAATTTTGTGAACACATATTAGGATGAGTCACTATCTATAATTGTGAGATTGAAGTATAGTTTTAAAGACATTCTAACCTTAATTTTATTGCGTGTATAAGAAATGTCAAAATAATAATGAAAACTGACATAACCTTACGATTTTTCATTAGTATCATAATAGTACAGGGTGTACGGAAATTCTTGGGATTATGTAATCAACCAAAAGTTTATTTGCCGTCTAACTGAAATGCTGAACTGAACTAAATTCTAACCTATAAATGAATGAAACAAATAAATCACAGCTGTTCTATATTTTTTACTTTTTTCTGTCAAATTCTTTCTTTCTTATAAACCTACAATTCAAAACAAACTTAAAAATCATACAAATCATGCTTAAAATGATAATAACAAAGTCAGTACAAACAGGTCGATAAAATCGGTAACTGTATATTTGTTATTTCGATCATATGTTACTTGGACTCGTCCGAAAAAAGGGGTGGAAGGTACTTTTTTCTGTTACATAATACCAAGAATTAAAATACACCCTGTATATTATAATACATGTGTATAAGAAAGACTTTATCGCATTAGCGACGAAATTACAAGCACGAGCTTGCGAGTGCTTGTAACGGCGCGTATGCGATAAAGTCTACTTATACACGAGTATTATACGCTATTTTTTATTATAATTGCAACTAAAACCTCTATAAAAGAGAAAAAATCTGTATTTAAAATTTGAAAATTAAGCATGCCGATTTTGGATATATTTGTTGCCACAGAGATGCTTTATGTTTACATTGCAGAACAACAGTCGCACAACAGTTAATATTATTGTTGTTACCTAGACGACTTTATAGAGCACTTGTGCTATAAAGACGATTTTATGAACGCTTTTTAATGTGAAATTGGCAGATTATAATGCAAGTATAATAAAAACATTGTTATTATTTTATCATTTCCAGTAGACATATGCACAAGCACTAAAATAATATCAAAATATTTAAAATTTAGAGCGTATTTTTATTAGAATCTATTACTTATTTAAACTTTTGTTTCAACTTGATTTAGTAATGTTACTAAAAGTTCTTTAATTTACTGTCAAGTGATATTTAATAATGAAAGATCTTTCTCTCAAATTCAAATTTCCCGCTTATTCTAGCAAATACCCTAGCAAAATGATCGTCATATCTCAAGGTCACCAAAAACGGTGTATACGATTTTAATGCGATTTCACGCGAGAGTCGTTTCTTTATCAATATATAATTCGTTTTTCTATGATTAAATTATAAGAGTTGAAGATGTGATTTTTTAAATTATACAGGGTGTTACAGTAAAATCAGACGACGTAAATACACAAAGCGGTTGTAATGATTTCTAATGGGCATCGGATCTGGTTTCAATGAACCATGATCCAAAAAAGGTCAGCTGATTATCGGTGACTGTTGGTTCATTGAGTAGCCTTGAACTGAATGAGCCAGATTTTTTTCATTCGAAACATTAAACTTATATTGGTTCTCAAAGAAGCTGGGGGTAAAATAATGTTTATTGGGTGGTCAAAGATAGTTTCTTCTGCGGGTAGGGAATGGAACAATTGGAGAATATATAGGATTAGTGTGTAATGGCGGCGCCACACATACAGGCTTGCCTTCCGGTTTGGCTTGTGCAGACCCCCTGTAGACGGCGTGGACACCGTTAAGGCGGCCTGCACTGGTCAAATCGGAGGATCTGGACAGCGTTCAGGCCGCATACACAAGTGCACAATGTGAGGGTGGACGGACCTTTAGTGTTGAAAGAAGTTACTTGAGAAAATAAAGGGTTGTTAATGTAATTCGTGCTTTTGTTTATCATGACTAGGTAGATAACATAAAAATGTGCCTTTGAGGTTGCGATGGAAATTTTATGCCGAATTTAACTACTTAAAAAATTACATACATACAGAGTGATGTAGTTTAAAATAAAAATGTATTTGTCTCGTGTATTTTACTAAAAACCTTAAATTTTAGCAACTTTTAAAAGAGTTTCCGAGGAGTTATCCACTCTCTGCAGTCAATGTACAAAAAATGAGCTGTCAACGGTAGTCACTGGCAGCCATAGCATATGCAGTCATGAGCAGTCAACTGCAGTCAGTTTACAAATTCAAAACAGTGGTTGATCCCTCGGAGGTTCCCTAAAATTTCTTGTTTTTGGATCAGGTCATTATTATTATTTATTTACAACTGTCATATAATGTCAGTTTTTTTCAAAAATAATTACTCGAATTATGCAAACTCTATCAAAACTACACACTTAGTTGTAAATAAAATACTGTATTTAACTCGTACAATGGCTAAATTATACTCGGATGACTAAAACACTCGTCTCCGGCTCGTATTTTAAATTTCACTCTTGTGTAAATATGACCCTATTTATACTAATTAAATAAGATACTATTAAATTGTACTGTAAGCTCTTAAACTTTATGGCACTACTTTGGGCCAACCTATTGAACATTTTAATACAAATTACAATAATTAGTTAATTTAAAACAAAATACAAAATGTTGCCTTTAAGTCTGTAATAAACCAAAAAAAGTTCAAAACGATATCATTAAACTATTGGAGTAGTATGGGAAAAAGCTTTCACATAGACATAAATATAAATCGATGCTTTTAGGTTTTGTTTCTTATTGCGTTTTAGTTTTCTACTACTTATTGATCACAAGCATCTCTTATATTTAAAACAGCAAAGAACTTACGTATTATTATAGTTGAACAAAACAAAATTATAAAAAAAAGCTTAAAAAGCTTTTGACTTTTAAAATTGAAAATTTGTTTAATGAAAGAATAATTTACTTTTAGACATTTATGAAAAGATTCTTTTGTCGGTTTTTTTATTACTTTTAAATTTAATGTTTGAATAATCATTAAACGGTTCACTCATATTGAAAATTAAATATCAAAAAGGAAATTGTTCATGCTTATTTTGTCGAATAAACATATTCAGTCTTTTAGAAAGGTAATTCCACAAATTAGAGAGGAAGAATATTATCTAATCTTTAAAAACCTTTACAAAGTTAAATTTTATGTTTGTAGGGATGAAACTGCTCCAAAATATTTTTAGTGTTGTAATTTGCAACTGCGTAGTGGTTAAATAAAAACTTTTTAGTTTTAAAGCTTTATTCTATTAACTTTATGTTTACTCGAGAAAATAGCCTGAAACTTTATTTGGACTTATTCTGCCCTATGTCCTTCATATCTCAGCTAAGACTTTATTCTTTAATTCTTTTTATTATACAGTCTCTTATGTTAGACTTTGAAACCTTTACCAAGCACCAACTATTAAAAATATTCATCTCCAACCTTCTTAGCCCTTTATAGAAATGAGCAATGTTATCTGTTGTCTCTATTAAAAAAAAAATCGAAAAGAGTTTTATTGAAAAGGCTTTTTTTCATACATTAACGATTTTTGCGGGCCAATATTTCGAAAACTATAAGAAATAGAAAAAAATGAATTAAACAATCTTGTAGAAAATTTTATTAGCTATCATTTTGATAGGAATATTTTTTTTCTAGGACTCACCATTTTCGAGATATAAGCCAAAAACCAAAAAACGCGACCTTTTCCCGGGACTTCCTTCCCTAACCTATCTAGAACCGGGGGACTTTTAGTGTTTTTACGTCCTAACTACTCCAAACCCATTCCTGAAGAAAAAAGTTCACCCCCTTCCATGTCCTCTTTACATTCGTGTAAAGCAAATCCGATATTTAGTATTTGAAAGTAATAATGTTAAAAAGACCTTACTTATTTATTAAGAATGATGAGCTGTAAAAAATCATCGCCATTATTTTTCTTTAATTACGCGATTACTGCTTTATCCCTTTATCTAGCATTTGCTTGGAACAATTTTAACAAAAAAATATTATACAGCAATCATTCAAAAATAATGTGGCGTTGAAAACATATTTTCTTGATGTAAGTGAATTTTCTTGAAAGACTTTTGAAGTGTTTGCAAACTTTCTTAGAAACTAATGGAAGATGTTTTCAAAATGATTACATAAAGTGTTGTTGAAATATTATAGTGATATAGAAGCTATAAGTATAAACTTAATAAGAGAAATGGGATAACTTATAGATATAAATAATTAATAGAAAAAAATAATTATTATGTAAGTACTTACAAAGTTTTTTTACATCTTCATTTATTATTTCAAACCTTTGATGTAAACTCATAGCTAATAAAATGTATTGACTTTCCATTAGATTTTGTAATATTAAAGGTAATAAGATTAAAAATGCTGTAGTAAATGTCAGTGATGGCAAATGTTCGTTTGGATTATTCCATACTTCCATACCAATTAATATAACTTGTAAAGCCTGAAGTGATAAATGGATAAAAATTTGAAAAAGAATACTTTTTACGTAATTTATTTCATGTCCGAGCTTTTTCAAAGTCACATCAATTTCGTAGATGTTATTGAGAATTTCTTTAATTCCATTCATATTGTATAAGCTACATAAATATATTACGTATATGTTAAATATTTGCAGGTATATTGATATTTTGTTTGTGAGGTTTACTAAATAATCTGTACTGTAGTTTTGTAAAAAATATCCAAAATTTTCTCCAAAAATAAGTAAAATTGTTGAATATATTGTGATGTAAGAAACTGTTAGAAAAGTTAGCCAATTGTTTGTTATTAGTCGGCATTTGTATCCAATATTTTTTATTTGAAGTGAAGATAATCCAAACATAGAAGAGAAAATTAGTGAAAATTTGATGCTGTCGTATAAATCCATTTTCTGCAATTTACAAAAATTAAATGAATGTAGGATGATTACCTAATGCTTATTGTTTATGGTAAAATAACACTTTTCCCATTACAGGGATTTTCAATCTATAGATTAAATGGTTTTTCAATAAATATAAAACCAATAAATAATTGTGTAAAGGCCGCTACAAACGCTCAGGGTTTCACTACGGCCTATGAAGGATACAACGGCGCAGGTCGCTTAAACGTTCTACAGACGCTCCGGTTTGTCTAGTAAACGCGTAACCCCTTCTTGCAGGCTTAACTGCGTACGCAAGCCATAAAGGCTCGTCCATACACACACAGGATTGCTTTCCGGTTTGCCTGTGCAGGTAGGCCACCTAAACGCTATCCAGACGCTGCGGTTTGGCCGGTGCAGGTCGCCTAAAAGGAATCTACATGCTTCAGTTTGGCATGTGCACATGTGCAGGTCGCCTGCGTAGACCAAACTGGAAGGCAAACCTGCATGTGTGAACGGGCTATAAGTCGCAAGCAGGCTTTTACTACGGTAGGTCGGTGCAGGCCAAGACTGCGCAGGCCGCCTTAGTGATTCTACAGACGCAGACGCTCCGTAGTAAAAGTCTGAGCGTTTGTAGCAGGCTTTACAAACCCTTGATTTGAGAAAAAGAGCGCCATCTAAATAATAAAAATTCTAAAGATCGAGTTCATAAGAAAAAACGACGTTGAAATTAAATTAATTTTGTTATAAAAGCAAAATATTTTGTAATTATAAAATTAACTGGTTACTTGATTAATAAAACATTCACAATAGTGAGAAACTTGTACCTAAGATGACAAGAGACATAAATAATAAAGTCATCACCACGTCGAGAATAGGAAAGACATGAACATGAACAATTATGTCGGAAGTACGATTGTCTGGCCTACACTACGTTTACGTCGCCTAAATGATGGATGACAACACCGAATTTGTATTCGGAAGCAAAACTTTTTAATTTCGATAAGGATTACCTGTAGTAAAATTAATTTTAATTCTAAGGTTTGTAAACTGGAGGACAGTTAATTCTCAGAAATATTTTATACCTATAATTATCTCTAACTGGCTACATCTATAATATTTTCTTTACGTTAAGTTTGGAAGTACGCTTCCATTAGTTAAATTCTCTCTTTACCTATTTTGTTAAGCCTAATTTTTACTCAGTTAATGTTCTTATGTCTACTTAAAAAATTAGTTAACTCCTGGACAATGTCCAAATTTTCCAGAATTTACATTTTTATGACAAGAAACATTATTTTCACACACATTTTTTTTCTGTTTGTCTTTTTACCTATCTGTCTGTCGGCCTACTTGCCATCTATCGCCATGCTTTCTGCCTACCTATGTGTATCTATGTCTGCATGCCTGCCCGACTGACTAACTCCGTAGATTTTTCTATTAAAAAAAATAGTTAGGTACTCGATAAGGTTGAAAATCTTTTTATGGATTTTTTTCAGAATACAGTGAAACTCGGTTATAACGAACCTCCATAGTGTTGCAAAATTGGTTCGCTATATCCAATCGTTCGTTATATCCAAAAACGAGAAATTTGCATTTGCAAATCCATTTTGCAGTTTGCGTATTATATCTAGTTTGTCACGTAAAGCGATTGATTTTTGAGTTAATTTTTCACTGTTGGCCATTTTGTATGTAGTGTATAAAACGATCAACGATAGAAATGTGCACGTGAACTGTTGGAAATAAAAGAAAGACTAAGACGTTGCAACACAATTCAGCAAACTTGTAGAAACTTGCAGAAATTTGATACATATTACATAAGCTACACACCTACCTACTACCACGCTACTACGTATTAATTCTTTTAGGTATTAGTGCGTAACAAATTCATCGATAGTTCGTTATAGTTCAAAATCGTTCGTTATATCCCAGTGTTCGTTATATCCCATGGCCTTTATTACCGAGTTTCACTGTATTCACTTTTATATGGCAAGAAAAAATTATTTTACCACAAAATTTTTTTCTGTCTGCATTTCTATCTATCCGCCTGTCTCTCTGTGTATGTGTATCTATGAATGAATAACGGATCGAATAGCTATCTGTCTTCCTAAAATTTCTAACTGTCTGTCCACACATCTCTTTGTCTGTTGACATGTAAACATGATTACTTGCAAGTGAATAGATCCATTGTATGTACCTCGAAGTGTTATTGGTGTAAAAAAATAATATAACTTTAAACTGGTCATTTCACAAGACTCTGGCTAATTAATAAGTGGTGAGTTGAAATGCCTAGTAGGGCGCCACACAATTTTTTTATTCATCAATGCACTATGTGTTAAAAGTTATGTATAGTATCGTATATGAGCTTTAACTTTTTTAAAATTTATAATGATAGATTTAAAAAAAAGTTGCTATTCCCTTTCCACGCAAAAGAAAACTTTTTGCCAAAACACAATTACTGGAAAGACTTTATTTTAATGATAGGCAAGACAAAACGATTTTAGTGACTAAACTACAAGATGGCTGTATCAGACTATGACTACATTGGAACATATCTATCATTAATGAACCATATTGCAGTTACTTAAGACATATTTCACTCTTAAATGGTTATTATATTAACTCTATGTGTTAAGAGTGCTCCACAACATGATAGTAAAACGCGATAGTTGCTGTTACGAAAAATTACTGTCATTAGAGTGCCATCAAGTAAACAGTAGGGATGCGTACAGTATCGATGTATGGGTACAGTATCAGTTCCATCTAAGGTATCGAATAACGATACCGAAGGTCGAGAAGTATCGAAGTATCGAAAGTATAGAAGTATCGAAAGTATCAAGCTATTTAAAAGTATCGAGGTATTCAAAAGTATTGAGGTATCGAAAGTATCGAGGTGTGACAGTACATCAGTGTGTTATTTCACTTTAATCTTTCGATACTTTTGATACCTCGATACTTTCGAATAGTATAATATAATATAATATAATATAATATAATATAATATAATATAATATAATATAATATAATATAATATAATATAATATAATATAATATAATATAATATAATATAATATAATATAATATAATATAATATAATATAATATAATATAATATAATATAATATAATATAATATAATATAATATAATATAATATAATAAAATATAATATAATATAATACATGAGTTTATTTTCATCTCAAAACCCAAAAAATGCCCAGCCCAGCCGTAGTAAACAGTTCAATAGTTAGAACGCGTGTATTTTCTCGTAAACGGTGTCCTTGTAAAAGCTGTGCTAATGCGTGAACCATTTACCTTTGAGTTGGTAATTCAACTTGAGACTATTTTCGTTTATTTTCGCTTCTGCGTCGCAGGACACTGTTCACTAGATGATACAAGCGCTCCACTATCAGACTGCTTAAACGGCGACTTTCGTGCTGTCACGACAGCAACTATAATGTTTAACTATCATCGTGTCACGATTTCTAAATGAGGGTTAGACTTTTTAGACTTTCTTTTCTTCCCTTACTTTGCCATAATCAGGCTGTAGAGAGATTCGTTTTGAAGTGGTGAAATAAATAATATTAGAAGTAAATATTTAAGAGATTTTAAATAGTAGGGTATGTATGTAGGGTAGGTTAACTGTGGAAGAAAAAACGATTAAAAATCTAAATAATGAGATACAAGTACTTATAGATAGATGGATGGTTGGGAGGGGTATGGGAGGAACACGATATCCAGGCATTTCCCCCAGGTGTGTTCTGTACAGTTTCGAAGAGACGTTGGCAAAGAGCTCCACGTTTATTGTAATTTAGATGAAGTGCTGCTTTAAGGACATGATGAACTCCAAAAATTTTGAAAAAAAATTACATGCATTCTCCTGCTCCACAGATAATTTTGAACTTTTAAAATAATACTTCTTATTTTTCATTTTTCAAAATTTTAAAAGAAGATAAAGTCTATTTTAAAAAAATTCAAAAAGGATCTACGACCACATACACAAATTTTAACACTTAGTGCTAATTGAAAAAAAAACTTTTTGGAAATTCTAGGTATTTTCACTCCACCCTAATGTCCATTGAGTCCTTTTCAAAATTGGGCGATTCTTAAGATAAAAGTCTGATTGTATTTGATCAAATCGCTCCACTAAAAGTAGTGAAAACTAGGGGTCAAAGTTATAAAACACGATAAAAAAATAACAAAAAATGAAGGTCATTTTTTAATAGAATTTGCATCGATACCAGACGATGTTCGTCAATACGTTCACAAAAAATATTGACGCCACCACAGACAATTTAGAACTTTCTAGCAAAATGAAATTTAATTAAAAATATTAGTATGCTGATTTTATGAAAAGAAGAGATCACTGTTTAAAATTCATTGTCATGAAATTTATTAAACGTCCGTGGGTCAGCTCTCTCGAGAATTTTCATAAATTATTATAAAGAGGTATATTTTAAGAAACAAATTTATCCTTAGGGAAATGCACTCCTATGAATACTCATATGTACTTGTCCATTCCTCTTCTATTATTGCACTTTCAAATTTTTCTTTTTCAACTGAAATATTGTTACACTTGCTCATTAGTTATGCATTACGCGGATGTTGTAGCACTCTTGTTACCAACAATATTATTAGACGTGATAATTGTGGAAAGTTTTCTAGCATATTTATGTAGTTACGTATTCTTTAATACCACAATCCGTAAGTATGAATTTTATATGACGATTTTACCAAAGAAAATAAATTTCCCTTGTACAACTTTTCTTAGTTACACGATTATCCCACACTTGGTGTGTGAATATAATATTTATCAAGTTTAGCACATCTTTTATAATCTCCTTGAAAGCGTTTTCCCAAGCTTGCAGCTTTTCCATTGAAATTTACTTTAAAATGCTGTATTGTTGTAGTAAATTTTCCTCGACCATTTATTTTTAGCGTTAAAAAATTTATAAACAATAAAAGACTTTTACTCAACGCAGAGGCCTTTTGCTTTATTTTTAGCGCTAAAAAATGAAAATGACGGCTCTCTTTTCCGAGTAAAAATAATTAAATTGACTTTATTTGTTATTAATTAATCTTCTTGTTTATCTTTTTAATATTTATTCTTTTAAACAGATACTGAATGCTCATCTCGCTTTTTTATTAATCAAATTTTTAAACAACACATAAAAAATTTGCTAATTAGACAAAGTTAACACTGATGGATGTTTTATATTAAGTAAACCTAACTGAAAAAAGCTAATTAAAATTGTGTACCTACATAAGCAGGAAACTCAATATTCGGTTTATCTTTCTACGATATTTCGACGTTACAATTTTTAATTAATTCGCTCCAATTTTTATTTTTTTGAAATTGTTGCAGTTAATTGATATATTAATTTTTACGTTTAAAAATAGTCTTTTTAATTAAAAATCATAGATGTTTGTTAGTACTCACTCTGTAAAGGTTACTCACTTTGTAGGGTATACTTCAAAGTTATGTTTTTTAAAATTACCTTAATTAACAGCGTTATCGGCGATACATAATCAAGTTATGGTTTGTGAGTGCCCTATTTAGATTTTTATCAATATTAATATGTACATTAAGCTGAAAACGAACATAAAAAGCTCTTCTCACTAATATTATGTACATTTCACAAATTACGACAGCGCAATAAAACTATGTAGGTACAGGGATTAAAGAAATTCTGGACACTACAATTACCTCTGAAGAATATGGTACAATGAGCTATCATAAAATGACGGATAAATTCTACAGCACTTACGTCAAAATCTCGGAAAAATAAAAACTCTGCTTTGTTTACGAAAAAGCTAAAAATGGTAAATTTGACACATGTCATACGGCTAGTAAATAATAGCATTTAATAATCATTTACGCATCTATTGGTTATAGAACCCATCCATGTTATGAATCAGACATCTAAAATAATCTAAAACTCTGCTAAATAAGAGGAGCCATCAAGGAAACGAAGGAAATAAAGAGCTGATGAGTTGGCGAAGGAAGACTCGCCATTCTAATCTATTCGATCAGCACCCTCGGTAGTTTACTGAACAGTAACACTTTAATGGTACACAGAAACCGCTGGGATATTAGCACGAGCTCTGATGGGCTATAAAAGCGCCATCTAAAACAAAACGCTAACTATTTTCTACAGGATGTCTCATGACAACCTAAATGCCCTAGCTCACACCAGTGGTGTAACAAGCACTCTATGGACCCGTGTGCAAAGTTAATGGCGGGGCTCTCTATTTATTAATAGTTTTTTTATTCATATTTTTTAGAAAGCAGTAAATTTTAAAATTAAGCTCAGGAAGCTGCCCATTAGAAATAAATGGTATTCCGATACATTTTGGTTCTTTGCGATCTTAAAAAATGGCTCTAGGAATGTTTTTAGGCTTCATGGTGCCTTGGGCTAAAAGTTAATCGGTGCCTTTGAAAATAGGCATGTCTCGGAACTCTCGGGGGTTTACTCCCCAAAAATTGTTGTCATCTCAAGATTAACACGTTTTAACGTTGTAAATTTCTGGCGTCCCTTAGATTTTGGCGCTTTGAGCTTTAGTTAGTTCAGACGATTTGGTAAAGGGACAGCCAAAATTAATTAAAAAAACAACTAAATTTGGGAGAACGTGACAACGGTAGGGGGTCTTCTCAGACGGAGACCCGTGTGCCTTGCACTCACCGCACCCTGATAGTTACGCCCCTGGCTCATACCCACAACACTGGTGTCGATTAAATAAGCGCATCTTAAATAAGCTGAGGCTGCAGTTAACGCCTTCATACCAACAACTCATAAATAGTATTCGGGGGTTGTCCTTTGGGAAAGTAGCTATTTTTTACATAAAAAGTAAGATTTTACTTTGACATCCCTCTCGGGTGGCTTTCCAACCCCTCTTATCAATTAAAAGTTAATTATTAACAGCCCCGAGCCTTAAAGATAGTGCCCGCTGTGCCAACTGGATTTTCTTCTTTAGTGGCACTTAAATAGCTGATCCTCAAGAGAAGGGCCCGAATATCATCACCTCGATTTTTATATTATTATATCGAAGCCTATTACTTTATAAAACCGAAAAGTTTCTGAAAAATTCTATTTTATTCTTTGATATCGTTATTGATAAAAGATTTAAAATAAAAAAAACTGAGTTTATGTAAAATCTTCTACTTTGAAGACTTACCTTGGATGAAGATCCTGTTTCGATAGCAAAATGATGCTCCACTCATCTGAAACGAAACGAAAAGATGTTAATTATATTAGTCGATAGTTTTCGATATTGTTAATGTAAAGGCCGCGTCACACACACAGGTTTACCCTCTGGTTTGACCTGTGCAAGACAAATCCGCACAGGCAAGCCGGAACTATTACTTTGCATCCACACATACAGGCTTTTAAGGTCTGTCCACACACATAGGTCTTGCTTTCGGGTTTGGCCTGAACGCTATCCACACGTTCCGGTTTGGGTTGTGCAGGCCCCCTGTGTGTCTGTGGACACACCTGTGGATTACCCGGCTAGGCCTGAGCACTGAGCAGGCGAAATAAAAGCAGCGCTTGACCTAAATAATAATAATACCTAAATAAAAGCAGGCCGACCAACTGCAGTGCAGTTGTGTATATGCAGTGCACATACCAAGTCAAAGTCCGCGAAGGCCGCCTGAACGATGTCTAGACGCTTGGGTTGGACTTGTGCAGATCGGCTTGCACAGACCAAACCGGAAAGTAACCCTGTGTGTTGCGCCGCCTTTAGATACCTCGTTTAAAACGTTATTTTAAGAAAATCCAACAAAATTTCCATTTCATATTTTTAATTAAATTCAAGTAATTAAAATCAAAAACACTTTGATTGTTACACTAATTACTAATTAGGGGAGAGTAGGGTATAATGATCCCTTCAGGTAAAATGATCACCATAATTATTAAGAAACCCAAGGTGACAGCCAGGTTACCGTGGCAGTATGTTTTAGTTCTAGTTTTTTACACTTACGAGCAGTATTAAGTCCTAAGACGCTTGTATAACGTTTATTTTCGTTTGTTTGTTTTGTAACGAGTTTGATATAAGATGAAAGCATTTTAAATTCTGTATTAAGCCTATGTGTTGTTATTTATTTAATCGGATGTGTGCACAACTTGTTGTGGTATATTTGGACTTTAGAAACCTTAGATAGTTACACACGTATCTCCTCATTGAAAATTTGTAGGTTAGATTAGATCCATTAAGTGCATTTGGGGCAAAACGTTGTTATGCTTATAATTATGAAACTCAATCACAAATAGGTGGGTAGGTACTATTGTAGTAGGTACGTGTGGGGTCGTTTTACCCGATTAAAGGATCGGAATTTTGCAGGGTCGGCATTATATTCATTGCTACAAAAGCTCTTTAATCATTTAACCCAGGTGACCTTACCAAAAGTTGAAGTAAACTATAACTTTTATGAAAAAATCCGATTTCTTAAGGCTCACTTTAGTTCCTCTATGAGGTATTCTTTTCTAGAGGGATCATTATACCCCACTCTTCCCTAAACCTGAAACAAGCAGGTCTTGACCGACACGTTTTCTCAATCTAACTGCAAATTTCGACTGATATGCATGCACGTCACTATGCAAATTATTGTGAATTGCAGGTGTAAATCAGATAAACTTACAATTTAATTCCAATAGCAACAATTTTGTTAAAACTATGTATAATAAACAGTCAAAACTTGGCATCACTAGGGCTTAACAAAAGTTTAAAACATATTCGTTTTTTTTAGGAATTTTTATTTTTGTTGGGTGATAAAAATATGCCAACAATTCCAGTGGCATTTTAGAATTATATTTAATAACTATTGCTTACTGCAGCTAAAATTAATTTAAAAAAATTAAATTTGGGAGAAGATGGCAGCTGACTAGGGCCCGGGTGTTTCGCACCCACCACACCCCCATAGTTATACCCTGGTGAAAATAAACTTTTAAAATGTTTGATTTTAAATGTTAAAATAATTCAAACATTGTACAGGAATTTACACCGATTATTCATTTTTAAGCCCCTTTTACAAATTGAAATAGGCGATTTTACATGTATCGGAATTTAATTGGCAATTAAGCTAATAAAAATTTTTATAATAAAATAATGCCATCGATTTGCTGTTAAATACGAAAATAAAATTTTTAATTCTAATAGTTTAAAAAAAGTATTAATTTGTATAACACCACATAAAATTAAATTTGAAAAATGTATTTGTGCCCTCGCGTATAAAATTATAATTAGATTTGAAAATGTAAAAGAGTTTTAAGAATAAAGTAAGTTGAATGTAACTAACTACATTAATTAAATTGCAATTTTTTTAAACAAAAATTTTCCAATTTCCACAGAATGCGTTTACATAAAAGGTAAAAATCCTCTGTTTATTCATTAATCTTGCGCTTTAAAGATTAATCTTTGTAGTTAAATGTAAAAGAAAGTTTACATAAAGAGCTATCCAATTTCTAAAGTTACAAAAAACCTTCAAATAGGTTAATCTGGAATAATTTTTTTTTGTTTTTAAATATTTTTTTTACAGTTTAATTAGGCATTAAAAATGCATGGAAGGCTTCGTGATACAATTTAAAAAAAAATTGTAAAAGCAAATTTTTGTTAATGTAGTCGTTTTTATTAATCCAGATTAAGTGCTTGTATACAAATTATACATTTTGTGGGATCTGTGGCAAATGTTTGTTTTATGAAAGTGTAAACTTAAATGTAATTAAATAAAAAAGGGGATTTTTAAATTTATTAATTTCAAAAACAAATTGAAAATTTAGGTCATGTTTTATGTTCTTCAATAAATCGTTTAGTAAGATGAAACGTACGCGTATACGTTTACCTATGCTATGAAATTCTTTTTATTGAAATTACTCGAGTAAATTAATTAATTTATTAGGGTTTTAGTTAGATCATAAATTTTACTCTGTAGTTTGAGTATACCATTTTAGGTAGTACAAGGTATTAAACACTAACCGTGTTTAACATGCATAAAATACATCCACAATCGAGGTTAAAGTGAAGACACCTTGTATTTTATTAACTTTACAGAACTTACCCCAAACTACACGTAATTAACGCTTTTGTTTTATTTTACTAAACTTCAACGTAGAAATGAAATAAGAATTGAAAGCGAATAAATGATAATAAACTCGAATATTATAATTAATGAAAATTATGTTTAGACTGACAATGAGAAAAGTTTTTGGTTAATAATTAATTCATGAAAACACACTATTACCGATAGTTGGTGGTTGGTGGTTGGGAGTAGATCCAAAGATAATTAAAGCAAAACTATTGAAAATTCACGTTAGGAGTTAATTTTAAGGACTTTCGGGTTCAGAAATTATTCAAATCACGTTATGGATTACCTTATCACTTTAGAATAATAATTGTTCAGTGGTAAGCAGTTTAGGATATTGAATGTGGGAGAGCTTATTCTATAAAATTAATAATATAATAAATATTTAAAGCAATTGCTTTTTAATTTTTTCATCAAGTTTTTTCAGTTTATCTCAATTTTTATTATTTTTTATGTAAACATTTTATATAGGATGTCTTACAATAGGGTGTTTACCTGTTTACAATTATAGTGTATACCTATTCTTGAAATTACTTTGAGCTGAAAAGTTCTTACAACCACATTTTCGATTTACGATTGTTGGCAAAGTGGGAATTAGCATATTAATTAAAAACTACAATTATTCTTATTCTAACACGGGAATGAGTGCGCTGTGATTATTAACTTATGCATTTGCATATCATTTATTCTTTTCTGTTTTTCTATTTTTAATGACTAAACTAGAGACGGTTACAATGATTAATTTTAGATACTTATAAACTTTGCATGTGAAAAATACTTAACAGCATTTTTTCTAAATTTTTTCAGAATGATTGTAGGGACAAAGAAACCAAGACAACGTAATCTAGCATCTAGAAAGAGAATAACTATCTCAGATGTATAAGTAGGGGAGAGTTGGACAAAACCGGTTAGTCGGATAAAACATTGTTTGGGCATTTTGCGCATTTAAGGTCGTTTAGATCTGACAATTACTCTACCAGTCATTACATCTTAGATTTTAACGCTACTAGCCGTACTTTATCATAGACTAGAGCATCAACGCGCATACACGCGCTACTTTAAAATAAATAAATTTTATCAATTATTATACAGGGTGATTTTGAAATACATGTAGATATTGATATCCACCGTACATTATAAACAGTTAAAGATCTCTACAAAACAAATTGTACTGACTATTTCACTAGAGTGTATTATAGCGACAATAAAATCAAGTATTCAGGTGACAAAACTAGTACCTTGTCAAAACTAACAACATGGTATTTCAGCGACAATTTTTTTGACGTTTTAAACGTTCAAGTCAGCTTGGAAATTAAATCATTGTCAAACTGACATTTTTGCATCGCATTGCGTTTTGCAGTAAAAAATAAGTTTTTTAAGTGAAAATAGACTTAATTTTTCTCTCGTAAAATAGTCATGTCGAATACCACTCAAGATAAAATTTTGTAGGCAAAATTGTTCTCTTGTAAGTATTCAAGTTTGTTTCTTTTTGACAATTTCGCTCATGACATTTAATTAAAAATCACTCGCTGTACGGCTCGTAATTTTTTGACAAATGTCATTCGCGAAATTATCAAGCAACAAACTTTCATAACAATCGAACAATTTTGCCGACAAAATTTTATCTCTAGTGGTATTATATATGAAAATGTTCCCCAGGTCTTAGAAAAATTTCGAACATTTCGAACGCGAAATTGAATATGCGCTTACGTCTGATGATTTTAGAAGCTTGGCAACTGCTGCACAAACAAATCTAGTAAAATATTACAACCTCTTACAGAAAGCATAGAATTAATCTGAAAATATTTTTTTACGCTCTTCAATTGTTCCGTAATTCCTTTCATTATCTTGTGACATGGAGTCTTTAAATTCCTCACAATACTCTTTGAGGATGCAGTGGTTGGCAATAAATATCTCAATTGCTTTGGCATTATCCATATTTCAGCTTTATTCATGGCTCTTTTCCATTAATCATCATTCATCATCATCTTCAATAATTCCTGATTTTAGCGTTCAATTTCTAACCCAGGATTTAATATGCGCATTTCCGCATGCGTCTAATGATTTCAAACGGTTGGCAACTGTTGCACAAACAAACCTTTTGAAATCTTAGAACCTTCTACTGAAAAGCATAGAATAAATTTGAACATAGATTTATTTATAACCTTTAATTATTTTATTACATAAGGCTTTTTATTATCGTGTGACAGTGACAGATGACAGTGACAGATGACATTGACATAAGTGACATTGACAGATGACTGACAAACAAAAGTAACATTGACAGTGACAGATAACTGACAGACAAAAGTGGCATTGACAGAGACAGATGGCATTGACATAAGTGACATTGACAGATGACTGACAGACAAAAGTGGCATTGACAGTGACAGATGACATTGATATAAGGTAATGTTTAATAGATCAAAGTGATGTTGACTGATGACAGACTACCCCCTGTCAGGTTTCAAAATTGTCATTGACAGATGAAATGGACTGACAGACAAAAGTGGCTTTGACAGTGACAGATGACACTGACAGACAGACAAAAGTGACATTGACAGAGACAGATGTCATTGACATAAGTGACATTGACAGATGACTGACAGACAAAAGTGTCATTGACAGTGACAGATGACTGACAGACAAAAGTGACATTGACAGATGACTGCAAGACAAAAGTGACATTGACAGATGACTGCAAGACAAAAGTGACAGATGACTTAGAAAAAGTGGCATTGACAGCGACAGATGACATTAACATAAGATAACTATAGATCATGACATTGACATGACCACCCCCTGACAGATGACCAAATTGACATTGACAGACAAAAGTGGCATTGACAGTGACAGATGACATTGACATAAGCGACATTGACAGATGACATTGACATAAGTGACATTGACAGATGACTGATAGACAAAACGGACATTGACAGTAACAGATGACAGTGACATAAGTGACATTGACAGATAACAGACATGTTAATTATGGTGACAGACAAAAGTGACATTGACATATGACCACTGACATTTGACATTGACATATGACCACTGACATTTGACATTGACATATAACCTCTCCTGACATTGACTTACGGTAACTATGGTAACAGACAAAATTGACATTGACAGATAACCCCACCTGCCATTGACATATGGTAACTATGGAGACAGAAACATATGAAACATGATAGCTATGGTGACAGACTCCACATTTGTTAAACCGCTTTGTTCGTTGCCGTTCTCGTGACGTCTATGAGACAGAGAGGGTGCCTGGAGAATAATAATCTGCTTCCCCGACCTTTACCTAATATCCACCAACTATAATGCTTGCACGATGGCCTATTGCCCTTAGAAGTTAGAACTTAGAAGCGCTAAACTACCTAAACTACTACGTTAGAGTGTACGAGCCCATTAATGTATGTTCTTAGTTGCTACTTCCAAAAATACTAAAAATTTCTTTTCAGTAGCTTTCTGCTATTTTTTTTAAATAAAAAACAGCGTGGTAAAGTAAAAAATTTCGACAAAAAAATGAATGGTATGCTTGTCATTGGCTACGCCGTTTGTAAATCTCATTTCATCTGTTTCGTTTTTCAACTTTCCTTCTGAAGTACAATTTATTTTTTAAATCAGTATCAAGGGAATTTTTTTCAATGAAATCGTTCACGGACTTGCAGCGCCACGCGCCGCACACGGGATTATACTCCGGTTTAGCCTGTGCACGTCGGCCTGTACAAGGGTACAGGCCAAACATATCTGGATATCTTTCAGCCTGCCTGGTTTGGCCTGGACGACATGTAAAGGTCAAACCGGAGCCTGAACGATGTCCAGACCCAAACCTGTGTGTGTGTAGCGCAGGCTTAAGAGGCTAGGGTACTTAATGAAATGATTTGTACGTTGGTTTTGCTAACTGCCATTGTATAAACTGAATAAAAATCTGTAGAAAAATCTGAACGTGTGGATGCAAATTGATAGTTCTGCTGGCCTGCATAGTTTTAGCCTGCGCAGGTCTGGCTGGAGTAAAGACCTGTACGTGTGTACATGTGGATGAAAAGCGATAGTTTCGGCTAGTCTTCGCTGTTTTAGCCTGCACAGGACAAACCGGAGTATAAGCCCGTGTGTGTGGTGCAGCATTTAGGAATCCAGAGAAAATGGAGTTATTTTTTTCAAGACAATGGGCCCATTCACTGGACGTAACAGTTGTGGAGCAGCTACCAACTGCTACATCACTAGCGCTTCTATTGTGCGGTAATTTTAATAAGTGAACAGGTATCGAGATAGTTCAACATAACGCAAATGAAATGCACTCGATAAAATGGCGACCTCTTCGCACACGTTCTTAAAGCAGGGGTAAGTCACCGAACGATTTGGTAACTGCTCCACAACTGTTACGTCTGGTGAATGCACTCAATAATTTATTAATAATTCATATGAGCAAAAAATGGGTTCCTTGTGTGTTAAGTGTCACACTTTCATGCAAATAGTAAATCGTCTTATACTTGTAGTACATAATAGTAAAAAATAAAGTAAAAAAAGTAGTAAAAACTTATAAATACTTGTCACTTTATAGCACTACTTTCGTTACATATAATACCAGTCTTTAACAGAAAAATTGTACAAGAAATGCTTAATAACTTTATGAAAGGAAACAGAAAAATACATATTTCTACATTAAAGCACACATACACCTAAAGGATGTATATTCTTCGTACAGTTCAGCAAAACCATTTTTAGATAATAAATTGTGAAAATTATATATTTTTCTACAGAAAAGCAAAAATTAAACATTTGAACCGAAAATATCGGCCATACATCACATGACTTTCTGAAGAAATATACGCGATAAACTAATAGGCCCCTGAAGATGTTTTAATCCCTCTTGACCATTGGAAGGGAAAACAAAAACATGTCGGAATAAAAGAAACTTCTAATATCATTTTTCCTTCAATAACGATATTTTCCCAAATTAAAAATAATCTGAAATAACATCAAATTGTTATAATACGAAATAAATAAGATATCTATACGTTTCAGGATTAAAACTGCTTGTAGCTGTAATATTAAATGTTACAAAATATAATAATAAAGCAAATATGAATAATGCATTATAGAAAGGCCTATTCAATTTCCGATGTATTTGTAAAATTGGTGCTAGTAGTGATCGAATTTTGAGTATATTTGCATTTATATTACTCCAAATAAAATAATTTGTTGTCGAACAAGTTTTCCATCAAAACGTACAATTATTACGTTTTTGTTATTAATTTCCTGTGTGTTTCGACAATTCAACAATAGGGCATTGTTGACTCCTTGTTTTTTATTATTAGATTTGTTACTTGAAAAAAAGGTTATTTTGCAGATGCTACAATTATTGCGGTATTATATTTAAGATAAAAAAATGTGTTCCTCAACATTTCCTTTTGTGAAAAGAAAAATAAATGTAATATTACTGATTTTTCTTTTCTCGTTCTTTTTTTTTTATTTCGTGAGTTTGTTTATGGGACGTTTGCAATTTCGCGCTAGTGTAGTGCTCTCTCTTTCTGTATATGTGAAAATGTAGTTTTATTTTAACTAAAAGCTTGTGAAAAGTAGGTAAATAAAATATTAAAGTTGTGACTTGAAATTTAAATTTGATCAAACACAACAGATTTCAATACAAACTACGTGAGTCAACAAAATTACATGTATTTTAACAACTTGCAACATCTTTTGAAAAATTCGCAAATTTTCACTCGTGGAGAAATATTTCACTTCACATATTCTTTCAATCTAAAACTTAATCTTTGATGTTGTGTTTTATTAGAATAAAAAATTGACGTGAAATATAATTTTTATTTTGTAAGAAATGAACGTGTGTGCAATATTTCAGCAAAAGTTTTACAATAACACCTGAAGTAAAAACCAACATGCAAACATGTAAAGTTCGGATGTAAAGGTTATCTCGCAGAGACGTGAGCTATCTCAAATAGGTACAACTTTCTAGTACTGAATGTTATCGTAAATATTCCTTGAAGTTTATGTTTATTATCGTGTAGCTACAAGTATTTTAGATCTTTAGTCTTTTTAAGTTTTCAAAGAGTTGCTTCATACTTGCAGGTATATTCTTTTTTACTTTCATACTTTTCGTAGTTTTGCACAATAAAAAATATACTAAAGATAAATGTGTAGTTCGAATTCTGAAAATGATGTCTATCCACTTCAAATTTCAAAATAGGTTTCAAGTAAAGGGCAAGAGTAACAATTTTTCACATTTTTGATTTTCATTAGTTAATTTGTGAAACGACCTATTCAAATTCTTTTGAGGATTTCGACAAGGGCGCGCCTTGCTGAGACCTGGTTAGCTAGTCTCGTCTATTTTTCTATTGAAAATAATGCTATTCAGTTTTAGACTATTTCAATTGCTCTCATCCATTGTGTTTGATACATTGATCTTCGCAGAGCTGGTTTAGCTATGAAAATCATATTGCCTGTGTAACATGTAACATCTCTTGAAAACTTTCATTCTATTCAGTTAGTATAAAACATCTTCAATTTTTCTCATTCGACGTTGTTCTCACTACACCAAGGTTGTTGCTCACATAAGTGCCCCGAGAAGTTTTGTTTTTCTATTTATATCATTTTTGCATTGCACATATAAAACAAACTTTTGATATTAAGAAGGATTAGATTCAACGAAAGCCGGAAGGTAGTTACATTATAGATGCATTTTGCTAAAACTTGAGCTATTTCTAGAAATTTTGTAAACTTCAGAACAAAACAGCAATGTGTTGAAAGGTTGAAAAGTTTAAACTATTTTACTCCAAATGTAGAAAGTTATATCTAATATAGCTAGACTAAAATTATTAGAAATTGGCTTCTCAAAAGTATAAGAACATTATGTTTTTCATAATATCCCTGAAAATATTCAAGCATTATAAAAGAGTTTTAATGTTCGGGACGAAAAATCTTTCATAAGCAGAGCTGTCTTTTTATTGGAAGAAAGAATTACACAACAACAAATCCGCAACTTCAATAAATTAACTTTACTTCAGCTTCAGATTAAAAGTTCAGAACCCAATTCCCGAGATTTTTGTAATCGGTTAGTTACCAATAAAAATAAAAAGCAGAGAAAAATCGGTTTTTTATATCATTGGGCGCATTCACTGGGCATAACAGTTGTGGAACAGTTACTGCTACATCACTAGCGCTACTATCATGCGGTAATTTTGTTAAGGGTCAGTATTATAAACGAAGGTTGGAATTCAACCTAAGGTTTGCTGTCATAACAGCTCAACATAATTGGACAAAATAGTGAAATCGATGTTTATTTGTAATTTCAACCTACGGTTGAGTCAACCTTCGGTTAACCAGACTTTATAATACTGGCCCTCAGTGAGCAAGTATCGAGATAGTTCAACATAACGCAAATAAAATGCGCTCGATAAAATGGCGACTGTTCCACACACGTTCCCAAAGTGGGAGTAAGTCACCTAACGATTTGGTAATTATTCCACACTGTTACGTCCGGTGAATGCGCCTATTGTTAAAAAGACAATCTTTCCATATATGATCTTATTCACGCCTTACCAAAAATTATTTGTTAAGTGCAAAGAGCTGCCTAAATTACAGTCACAATGCAGATGATATGGGAGCAAATAAGAAAAATTTATTTCTGTGAACTCCATCGGATTCGCCATGAACGACGTGGGCGTTCCCATCTCTAGATGAGGTTATTTGCAACTATCGGCGCCTTAATACTATTGGCCGGGCTCCGTCCTCCCATGGGAGAGATTGAACCGTTTTCTAAGTACTGCCGAAGATGTCATTCGGATTAAACTCGTGGCAACCGTAAAACAAAGGTAATGTCTTCGGAATCAGAAAATGCACAGCGTTATTGACAAGGAAGGCGACCACACATCCAGAGCTCTCGTGTTTGATCCATCTCAACCGCTATAGAGTTCATCCGTTATAGTTCACAAGGCATCCTGGATAAGTTACGTGAAGCCTCGTATACCTGTCGTCTATTGAAGACGACCATTGCCGACCTTAAAAACGGGTATTAGCAGAAGTTATCCTCTTCCCTTGGAATAAACCCCCAATGGCATTCACAGTGCCTGGCAATGGTTTATTTCAGTTCCTTGTAAAGCCGTTCGGACTCCATCACACCCCTGTAACCTTCCAACGCTTGTTGGACACCATTATAAGCCATCACCTATATGATAAAGCCATTTTCGACGTTACAATCAAAATTTTGAAAGCACAACGGAATTGTAATGTTATTTTCCCTGTCCCTAAGTTCTTCCTCTCTACAGTTCCATCAGCCTTTCAATTTATGTAAATAAAAACGTTGAGGACTGAGTATGAAAAATTTGAATTATGCGTATAAAATGTTGAAGATTTGAATGAATCAAATTATGTCAAAAAAATTGTTAAGTACAGTTTATACTTTATTTAATTTTCTCACACATACGTTGAACCAAAATTATGTTCTAAAGACTTGCCCAAGAAGAACAAGCAGACTGAAATCATTGAAACGTTGCCAGCTGTAATACGATACATAACTGAGTTATAAATCATAGTATACTAATGAGTAGGGCAAGCCACATTATGTTTTATTTCATCCAGAATTATTCTTTATTTTTATACAAATTACGCGTAATTTGTATGTCCGCTCTATGCCAAATGTAGAGGGCCTAGGTGGTCATGGGAATTTAACATAAGAAAAACAAAATCAAAATTATACTTTTTAGATATTATCTCTATGATCTTGGCAAACATTGTAATGTTTGTATAATTTAAATTATAAATTTTAAATTTAGAAAAACATTTTCACCATATTTAATCCCTATGACCACCTAGGCCATGCGCCATGGATGCGACCTCTCTTAAATCTTTATGCCATCCTTACAGAGTTGTAGCGAACGCAACCACCTTTATCAATGCATCTTTGGTATGTTCATGTGACAAAAATTCCATTATGCTTTTAATGAATACGGGATCATTCATGCTCACTGTAAAAATAAGAACAATTATCTAATTATCGTAGACACACGATTCATGCTCAACTTGCTCTTATAGAAAACAGGCATGTGCTTTCGTGGCCTCAGTTCAGCTGATGTAAAGTGACAACTAAAAAACAAAAGTACCTATTCTCAGTATTAAATGGGAGGGTGTACTATATTCACGAGATCATTTATGATAATCACAAAATGTGCCGAAATTAGTCGAGGTTTCATAAGAGTAGAAATATTTATCGTTATGGAAACCAGCGTGAACTGTACCATTGGTTTCTGTATAGCTGAACTTCTTTCCTTATTCTTAGAGTGAGCATGAATGGTCCCTATCATGATTTAGGGTTGCTCCGGAGGTAGAGACTTGGTTCGTTAATGTTATAAAGGAAAGTATTTTTAAATTCATAAAAATCAGTTTTAAATAATAGTTCTTGATTTAACAAAATATTTTTTTAAATCTGAACACTTTAGAAATAAATGGCGTATAAAGCTGAGTAATTAGCAATTACTCAGAGAGACAGTGTAATAAGCAACCTTCGATAATTATAAATTAGCGTACCTAAATTATCCTTAATAATTTCTTTAATGAGATTAAATGGAGAAGCACGAACAATAATAAATCAAAACCACGTCAATCAAAAGGATTAATAAACATTTAATAATAATTTCAACCTAAATTCTAAACTGTAACTGTTGAAGTTTCAATAACAAGACGTTCGTTCCTGTGTCATTCATTATCGACACAATTGAAAATTGATTAATTATTCGATTACAAATTAAATTTTCAATAACAAGCTTTTTAATTTAAAAAAAAAACGTGAAATTAATATTAAATTATATTTTTCAAATTTTCTATCCATAGAAAAGTAATTAGTTAATACACAACATAGGCACATATAATTTTCTAATTTAATAATAGAACCATTATAATTATTGAGGATGTGAAACTTGTCACAGTAATATGCATATTATGTAGATAGGTAGTCTATTGGATCATGGTTAATATGTCAGCTGCTAAAATGTAAAATTATCAAAACGACTAAAAAATCTAGATGGCTGAATACAAAAATTAGAGAAAACCTGAATAAAGCTGACGTGATAATTCGTAGTGATAATCAAGTAGGCCTCAAATTAAAATCTAAAAAAAAGCTAAAAACGAAGTCCTCAAAACATGCTGCGATTAACGTTGAGAACAAGTATGGGAATGTAGAGAAAAACTGGATTACTTCTCAAAAGTAAGCAAGTATTATTACAATGCGTTCCAAATAAAGTAGGGTGAAGGGTGGTGCGTACCGCTGTGGAAAATGTTTACGTAGCCGCTCGAGTGAATTAAGCTGGCGTAACGCCTACTATGTTTTGAGATGTATTTACCTATAGTTCTTTTTATGCTAAGTTAAGGTGCATAATATATGAAATACGATTCCGAATTTTACGATTGGATTTCATTACATTACTGTTACTTATTAGTTTTTAATCTTCATTATTTTACTCTTCCTTCATAATATTCGTCTCGTTGAATCCCTATTTTAATCTAGCCAGAAATCAAGAAACAATGAGACATTAACATGCTTTGTTTGTGTGGTACGTGAACTCCAGATATAAATCATAAATGCAAGGATCTTGAGACAGTGACTCTCTCAAGAAAAAATCCATCAAAAATGGTCTAAATTGCAAAAAAAACAACTTTGCTCTTGAGTAAGAAAAAAGAACTACCTGTTATAAAAATGCCTGAACCCCTTCAATTTTTTTAAATTATGCCAATATTATGTGCTGGCGTAGATCACCAATGCAAGAGCTGTGAAGCATTTTACCTATTAATATAAAGAAAAAACTGTCAACAAAATCGAAAAAATTCCAAAACTAGCTCGTACAGAAAAAGGGAGAGCATCCTCGGGGTGTCCCTAAGATAATAAATAATCATTATTTGTGTTTACTAGAAAGTTCATAAAATTCCTATTGAAGCTCTGCTGAGCTAATTAATCTACGAGCAATGGTACATATTCTGCTGACTAAAGTATCATCTTCACATACTATAGCTGGAGTACTAACTGGTAGCCACCCTCCTATACAGAGGTACATTCTATTCTCTTTAATTTATAATTGAGGTTAAAATATGGTATTGTAGTTCTTAAGGAGCTACATTGACATTTGGGAGAGACGTCAAAAGCTTATGGAAATAAGTCAACTGATGGTTCTTTCTTTGTTCTATTTGTCCTGGGCAACTAAAACAGTTGGAACAAACTCGTTGGATGCTTCTGAAAGAAAATTTAATTCTCTTTAATTTATAATAGAAGTCAAAATTGGTTAATTGTAGTCCTTAAGGAGCTACACTGACATTTAAGAGATACGTCAAAAGCGTATGAAAATGAAATAAGTCAAGTAATGGTTCTTTTTTTGTTCTATTTGTCCTGGTCAACTAAAACAGTTGGAGCAAAATCGTTGGATGCTTCTGAAAGAACATTTTATTCTCTTACATTTATAATAAAAGTAAAAATTGGTTAATTATTAATTGTAGTTCTTAAGGAGCTATATTGACATTTGGGAGAGACGTCAAAAGTGTATGAAAATAAGTCAACTGATGGTTCTTTTTTGTTCTATTTGCCCTCGTCAACTAAAACAGTTGGAGCAAACTCATTGGATGCTTCTGAAAGAACATTTTATTCTCTTTAATTTATGATAGAAGTGAAAATTGGGTAATTGTAGTCCTTAAAGAGCTACATTGACATTTAGGAGAAACGCCAATCAGTCAACTGATGGTTCTTTTTTTGTTCTATTTGTTCTCGTCAACTAAAACAGTTGGGGCAAACTCATTGGATGCTTCTGAAAGAATATTTTATTCTCTGTAATTTATGATGAAAGTGAAAATTGGGAAATTGTAGTTCTTAAGGAGCTTCACTGACATTTAAGAGAGACATCAAAAGCGTATGAAAGTAAGTCAACTGATTGTTCTTTTTTTTCTATTTGTCCTGGCCAACTAAGACAGTTAGAACAAGCTAGTTGGATTTTCCTGAAAAAAAATTCTATTCTGTTGAATTTATAATAGAGATGAAAATTAGGTAAATGTAGTCCTTAACAAGCTCCACTGGCATTTGGAAGAGACGTGGAAAGTCTATTAAAATAAGTCAACTGATTGTTCTTTCTTTGTTTTAATTGTACTGGTCCACTAAGACAGCTACAAGAAGTATAATTAAAGGATCAACATCGCTAGAATTTACAATCAAATCAGAGCAAATCTTGAAGAAAAAACATTTTTAGATGTTAGCTGTTCCTACTGCCTTTTGGTCAATACAGCCTGTAATCTGGACAATGTACCTGTTTGAGGAAATTAAAAAAAAATAGAAATGATTTAAGTGATAGAAAAAGGGGGTTATGGGGTTAAGAGTCGACTTTCTCAAAAAAATACATTAAAAAATGGTAAAATGGAATTCCTTAAAAAGAATAAAATTTGTCAAGCAAAGATGTTTTTATATAATGTTACTGAATCAACAAACACAGATTATAAAGCTCAATTAATTTATTCTACTAGAAATTTACATACTCCGCAATTTTATGTAAAGCACAATAGCCAATTATAATCCTTGGAATATTTACACAACTGCAGATTAAGCTCATGAATGAGCAGGAATTGTCAATACAAAATCAACTACATAATCATTAAATTATTATGCGAATGTGTAATTTTGGTTTACTTAACAAATTTTTTCATTTATTTGGAAAAACAAATATTGAGGAAAAAGCTGAATTTGGGATTTTTAATTGTTATTTACTTTATCATACATGGCCACGGGGTAGTGTTTTAATTTTTAGGTACATTTTTAATAATTGTTTAGTCTTGTTTTGCGATAGCATAAAGGTTGATGGTGATGAGGGTTGTAAACATGATTTAAGTTTATAGCAAATTGGTTCAAAGTTTCGACGTCATTTTGTAAATAATTATCCGATAGGTTCTACTTTAATTAAAAATTAAACTTTTTAATGATAGGTAACTTACTGCCAACTAAAGCACTAAAAATCTATTATCCCTTTACGTCACTCGTAATGTTTAGATAAAATAAAGTAAGGACTAAAATTTTGCATATAACAACCCAATTTTGCATTAACGGATTATACCTTTTCTATAGCGATGTGTTGGAATATAAATTTAACTTAGAAAATTAATCATCTGGAAGGTTTAGACGCGTGCAACCATCAAATAATAATTTTATGACTTAGAAAGAAATTAAATCAATGAGGAATCTCGAAACCAGCTCAACTACGTTAAATTAATTTGGAAACGTTACACAAATATTCCGAAACTGCATTCGCTTATTTAATGTAGCCATAAAGGTATGCTACACTTTCGAAAAAAATTACATGACGTACAAATTGGAAATTTTGAAAAATGCACAGTACCAGCAGCTAGATGCAACGATTTATTTATTACATAAACTTAATATATTTATGCAAATTGCAAATTTTAGAAACTACCGAGCAAATATTAATTATTCGGATATCTAATTACATTTTAGTTCTTAAGATTAATTGCTCGAGCTGAAATATTACATATTTCTTCATTGCTCACTGCTCTACACGTCTTTGTAGATATATCTCATATGACATATATAGTAGTTCATCAAAAACTTGTAATTAGTCAATTTCAGTTGCAACATAATAAGTTTCATTTTCTACAAATTACCTAAACATTCCTTCCATTGCAGTAATTTAACAAAGAACGAATTATTATTAATAAAATTATCGTTAATAATTAATGTTATTACAACAACATTGATTTACTGCTTCAGTTTGCTTTGATTTTCCAATTTTCAATAACTTGAAGTGAACCTAGCGTTAAACACATTGTTTACCTCAAAATAGACCAAGACAACCAACTATGATATTAGTTCAAGTATCTAAATATTTGTCATAGCCTGGGATAATAGGAATGGCAATTAATTAGTATATAAGTACTAAATTTATTAATTACCGACATAAAGCCGTATGTGAAGGTACTTACAGGTTCTTAACGCATTTTTGGAATAATTGCAGTAATTAATTGCAATAGATACTGCAGAATATAAATAAATGAATTAAGAACTTATAATAAATCTCTAGAAAAATTAATTATTACAGCTATTAGTAGAGGCTATTAACCGAGGGGAAGTGCAGAAACCTAAATTGGTATTTTTCCCCTCTATGTAATAGTAAGCGGCTAGTTACTCCTATAAGGAGGCGTGGCCAAATCTGCGTGAACTTATCCATACCGCTCCTCAAGTTAAATTGTTCTAGCTGTAGTCATTCTCTCTATCACTAAAATTAATACGACCCTATGCGACCAGTCACATTTTCGATTTAGCCAAACGGCTCCACCCTGCCCTTTTCATTTAAAAAATATTTTACAAGTCAGGGTTTCCTAAACTGTGCTCCGCTAACTACTAGTGCTCCGCGGAAAGATAGCAAGGGCTCCGTGAAAAAATATTAATAGCAGAGCTATATTTTAGGTAGTGCTCCGTCAACATTCAAAGACCCTCAAAGTGCTCCATCAGAGAAAAAGTTTGGGCAACCCCGGCTACGGGTAGTTCCAATTTCACGAATTCCCGTTGTAAGAATTTTACGTTGTTTCCATTACGGCTTTCCGTTATAGGGGGTATAAAACATGGAGTATTTTTTGGATCGATTGTGACCGTTGTTGATGTGACGTCACGAATTTTCATTTTTGGTTAACATTCCTTTTAAGAGTGATTGCAAAAGAGTTTCACGTGTAAAACTACCTGTTGTAGTAACTATATTGGATCGTAGCCCTCCCCCAAATGGCATGTCGCAACAATTTCGGAATCTGGTTATTTTTATAATCCGCGCAGACGTGTATTGTTAGAAAAATGAAAACGAAGGACTTCTAAAACGAGTCCGCGGTGTTCGTTCAAACGCTACCGATAACTGGATTCTCTCTCATGATAAAACTGTGCTGTACTGTCTGAAAGGAAATTTTTGAAATCGAAAAATATTTCAATGCTGGCAGAACCTCTTTATTCATCCTATACATTTCGGGGAACTTAAATTTATTCAGTCAAATCAGTTCTAAATGACCATTTCACCATTTTAAAACAAGATAATATATCTAAAGGCCATAACAGACCTTAAACGATATCCCACATGATGCGTTCATGAGCTGCTTACAGCAAGAGCATAAGCGTTGGAGTAAGTGCGTCCATGCCCAAAAGAACTACGTTGAGGGTTGGTTAAAAAATGAAAGTTCTTATATCAAATGATAATCTGATGACTTTATCGACCGACTTCGTATACAAAATAAGTTTTAGCCTGTTCACCATACCCATATTTCCTTCTCCAACTTATCATGAAAAATATTTACCCAAAATTTCAAGTATTTCACTATTTTGACTCTCCGCACCATAATGAAGCTTATCCAAAATAGGAAAGCACTCGAGGTCGGACCCTCCCAGGACTGGATTATCCATAAAGCGCATGAAGCAGAAGGCAGAGCACCTTCGTTGACTAGAACTAGAGTATAAATTAACATTTGTTTTGTAAACTGCAGTGTAATTTTGGAAGGGCCCCAAAATAATTGGCGCCTCAGGCCCCAAAGTTTGTTGATTCTGCCTTGGACCCTCCCATCTATTAATTAACTAGTATCGCATTATAAGTTTAAAGTCAAATAATTAGCTATAACCTGTTGGTGAAGGTGAATTAATTCAGTAGATAATGATAATCACCAGGTCTAAAAATACTAACGGAGGGGAGGAGTCAGCAGCAAGAACTATGAGTGACACGGATAGTTGAAAACTCGAGAACTATGGTGTTGAATACCAAACCGTCTAAGAGCTTTATACTAGGACTAGGAGATAGACAAACAAGTGCAGACACAAGGAATAGATGCAATGTAGAGGACGTGGAGGAACTATAAAACCGTAAGACAGCATTAAAAGATCATGTTCACCGTATGGACGACGTTTTTAAAAAATAAACGATCAGATGGGAAAAAGCCACGAGGAGGACCGTCCAAGAGATAATGTAGCAAGACATACAGCTCACTTTGCTAGTCCAAAGTGGTTGACACAGCAAGTCGTGAGACTTCTATAACTTCTGTTATCAACTTATAAAGATGAAAGATTGACATAATATTAAATTCTGTGGTCTATTTTCCAATTTTGCATTGCTTTTCGGTTTCGTCGAAAATAACAAACGTCCAATCTGGATATGTGGTTGTTCCGTTTGAAAAAATTGAAATATTGTGGAAAATGTGAGCTAACTACCTTTAAAAGCTTCTGCAACAGTGGCCATCAATCTTTTCGAGAAGAAATAAATTTTCTTTCAAAGAGTATCTTATCATGAACAATTTCTGGACGCGAACATTCTTTATACTCTTTCCCAAACCCCTCCTTATAAGTGAAATTTTATACTTTAATATTGACGAAGTTTTAATTTTGTTATAATTAAAATAGAAACAAAACTTCTAAAGGTCTTAATTGGTTCAATTATACGTAAAACAAATTAAGAGAATTTCGTTACTTATTCTTTCAAAGTATTTACGTAAATTAAGGTTTTAATTATATTTAAACTTTTGCCCAACTTAATTGTTTAAGCAAATAATTAAACATTTGTTTAAGTTTGAAGGTGGGTAGTTATCGATGAAAAAAGTCGGAACACAAAACTTGGTTAAAATCTAATAAATCATTTTTAAGCAACAAGGCAATTCATTTTCCCTAAAGCACGTTAACAGCTTAACTTCGTTAGGATTACACAAAAGTTACGAAAGTGGGTTAAGTGAAGACGCCAACAGGTCTCAGATAGCGAGTTAGATAAGACAATGCCTTAAGGGAGTTTGATATCGTCATTTAGTCATCACCTTCTACTCTTGTCGTCAATCTTTTACACACATTTAAAAAAATTTCACATGAGAATTATTTCCTTTTTTTTCACTTTTTTTAAATCCACTTGATGTTTAACTAACTGTGGGAAATTGAAGATATTTATTGAATTATAACTTAATCAATTTTAACGTTAATTCAATCGTACACTTTAAATAAAGCTCTGAGTTGAAGTTTTGTTTTGTTTCCAAACAGGAAATCTGTAATATATTGGAATGTAGAAATTAATGATTACAACTAAGTTTCGTCCTCTTTTGATTACCAATAAACTGATTAAACAAAAGTAACTCAATAGTTTCGAATGTTAATTGGATCTTAACTATAAATTGGGGATGCAAAATTCAAGAAATATTGGTATTGTAATATTATTGAATAAAAACTTGCGCAATTGCAAATTGAAAAACTTGGGCAATTTTCTTAAATTATTTCCGCTTTTATAAAAAGTTTTTGAAATACTCACTGTTTTCGCCAACATTACAGAAGTTGTTTTTGTTCAAATTCCATCCAGACGCTGAATCCCTAATGCTTATCCATATCCAACTTGTCCTAGATTGTTCTTTCACCGATATGCTGATCGGACGATTAAATATTCGTCTTTTCTTGTAAATCTTATTCGATAATCTTATTTAAATCAAGGTAATTTGCTAGGTTTTCTGAAAGAGAAAAACGTAATTAGTTTTAAAAATTAACATTTACAGGCTTGATAAAAAGTGTACAAATTGTGAAACATAGGAATAAAGAATTTTTTAATTAATTATGCTAGAACCATGGCGTTTGCAACAATAATCTAACCTACAAATATGTAGTTTTCCACAAATTAATAAAACAGTTGAAAATACTTTAGTAAATTGGCGTTTTGAAAACATCGTTTTTTAATAGATAGTATCACCATCACCAAATGTTGGTTAAATTAATTTTGCTTGTTGTAGAAGACATTATAAAATGACATTTTGAAAACGAAAAAGTCAAGAAAATAAAATGTGGGCGTAGATCATTGCTGCAAAATACAATCCAATTAACTTTCTTATGAAGTATTTCTTCGTTCATAAGTCTGTGGATAATCAAAGTCAAACAGAGTTTACGATTGTTTCATGTAACTTAATATAAATCTTTGATCACTCACAGCATTCATGGACCACGAGATAACATAAAAAGCGACAGAATGATTTCAGGTACCTATTTTAGAACAAATTGATAAAATTGGTTGAAAATTTGAGCTAACCCTAGCCTCTCTGTTTCACTTTTTTCTAGAAGAACCCTCGTGTAGAATAAGATCAGATTAGATCAGGTCGCATGAGCGCATAAAGATCAACAAAATGAAAGAATGACCAAAATTATTTAAAAACAAAATTGAATAAAAACTTTTCGTTTAGAGAACCTTCTCGAGTGTTGCTCTAACGGTAGTTCTTCACCAAAGGGGGTTTAGTCTAAAAATTTTAAATTTTCTTTTGTCAAAATCTTAAAGAAATTGAGTTGTCAAAAACCTTTGCAATTCTATCTGACTGTAGGATAAATAAAATAACTGACGGATAAATTTTCTACAAAGATACCTGCTACTTATGGACATTCGCAACGATTCTACTTTATATGGCAAATAAATTATATTTTTACAACTTATCCGCCAGATAACTTATCTGTTAGTTTATCTGTAACCGGTGCAAACGGTCATAAGAGACTAAATATTTATCAAATCCTATAACCTAAGGCCCACTATCACGTTCAGTCTACTGGCCATAGCTGGCCGACCATTTATTAATCACTGATTAAGAGAGAGCGGAATTATATGCAAGGAATATTTTGAATAATATGCCAAGATGTTTTAAAAATATGCACAAATTCTTTTAAAATAAGCACAATTTTTTTAAAATAAGATTTATGCACTAATTTTCCTTAAATAGGAGCTAATACTCCTTTAATAGGAGCTATTTACCTTTAATATTTTTTCTAAAAGTTTTTTAGAAATTTTTATTTAGGTAATTTTGTTTGTGAAAATAATGTAAAATCAACTTTTAACTGTTTTAGACCAAAATATTTGTTAAATATGAAAATTATGCTAAAGTTTTAGAAATATGCAAAACTACGTTAGTCTTAATCGTCTTTAAATAGCATAATTGGGTTTTATCACAAGTTTCATCACTTGCCTACAAAAATTGACAAATATGCAAAATGCATAAATTCCGCTCTCTATTAATCAGTGTTACTCACGAACAGTTAGATGACAGTCTACAGCCTGCCCTCTTTTGCCAATTACCAAAAACTCAACATGTGTAGATTCTCCAGCCGTTATTGTATTGCCAGTCAGAAGACTATTTAATAGCCAAAAACTGGTATGTCAGCTGAGCATACCAAAACACGTCTCCTTTCGCGCATGACGTCATTCACGAACAAGTACAGTCAGCTTCACAATTATTGGCCACCTTGGCTATACGCCAGGGTAGTTATTAGCCAACAACGACAAAAGGACAGAAGAGGAGGTTATTGATTTACTACTTGTTGGCAAAATAAACCCCTCAATTTAAGTATGGAGTGTTATGATGGTTACATCCACATTTCGTGGTAAACGTAATGCCCGGGTGGCCATTAATTGTGAGGCTGACTGTACATATAAGCTAAAAACATTTTTACATAAACTTAGTACATTTTTCGTTCGAATGTGACGTCACGTAGCCATAGCAATGACAGTCCACATGTGCGCTGACATGCCATGTAATTCTACCATGGCCATAAAGCAACTGCTTTTAAAAAAAGAATTAAAAATAGTTAATATTTGAAAAGAACTGACCATAAAGGTATGATATTGTATTTGAAAATTAGTTCAAATGACCGGGCAATATCATACAGTCCCACCAACTTTATTAGCGAGCTGAGGAGGCGTGGCTAACGCTGTCATAGATTTTGAAGTAAACTACAAGTTATAGTATTTAACATTACAAGCCAGGTAAAACTATTTTTACTGGCGCAAAGAGGATTATGACTCATGACTGGCGAGTTGCTCAGGCAAGCCTGTCACCTCTTTGAGCCTGTAAAAACAGTTACGTGACCTGTAAAGTAGAATATACTTTATTTGTTACTCAAATTAATTAAATTATAATTAAACGAAATCTGTCAGTTGTCAGTTGCGTCAAAAATGTTTATAAACTGTTTTTAGAAAGCTTTGAAAGTCAAACTTGTAAACATTGATTTTCAAAAGTTATAGACAGCTCGTTTAAATGACGTTTTACAACTGAGTAACTAGTAAAAAGTATTTCAGTCGCTAAATTTGACAAGTAACTGTCACTAAAATTCAATGTAGGTTAATATTAAGACAGTTGAAAAGTACAACTTATTCTCAATTTAAAAGGTTTCATCATAACCTAAAATAGTTGTAGATACATGAGAATTTTAACTATGCCTGTACCTCATTTGAATTCTTGATTATGATTAAAAATTAGTTGGTGGAGCTGTAGTACACGATGAAAAACTGTACGTGTGTACTATTATAGCTCCACCGAGGAAAGCTGCTAGCTGAGGGGGCGTGGTCATTTTAGTTAGATTAATGTGCATTTTTCAGACATCAATGAAGTGGTTACGGTCAAGCCTTATAAAATTACTAAACCAATGTAAGTACCTACAGAAAATTTTCTTCAGACTCGCGTAATATGCGACAGCAAGTTTAGTTACTAGTTTACTACCTACGTAAAAATGGGAGCACTAAAAAGTTATAATTATCAGCAAACCCTTGACTTCGTATCATTAAAAACTCTTTAAAACCCCTCTCCAATACTTTAAAATTTGCCAGTAGTTGCCAGTAGATAAAGTAGTAGAGTAACAACGTTAATTAATTTTTTAAGCTTCAATTAATAATTATTCCAAATTCTTAAAACTAATTTTAGTGTTTTCTAAATAATTGAAACTACGAGTAGCTATTCCCTTTTCCATTAACAAATTTACTTGTAAGTTGCCTCGAAAGTAATTTTAAAGTGGTACTTATTGCAGACTACGAGTGAAAAAGTTAAAGTTGTACTACATAAAGTTTTATCAAACTATGTTTGATAAGAGATTCTTAATAATTTTACGGTACGAAAGTTTCGTACGTTTAGAAGAAGCTTTGTAGTAGTAGTTGTTCTACAACAACACTTTCAACATTTTAATCAGTGCACAAAAACGTGTTCTAAAATATGTTGTTCATAAGCTCGTTGATACGAAATGCTTTTGATATCGCATCCTTTTAATTTAGGATTTGACAAGCAAATCTTATAGATGTACTTACAACACTTCTTTAAATCTTTTTAATAAAAGTCTTCGCAATAATAGACGAAGTAACGGCACAAGCTTTCAAAGTAGCAAGATATCCTGTGTCTGTTTTTTTATGGTTTACTACGAAATTGTTTTCAGTTGAAGAGAGGATTAAAACATTTTTTTACAGTTGAACAGAAGAGATATTGTAATGGTTCCTACAACACTTCCACAACACGGGTTCATATACTTATTTAGATAAGAATCGCCTAATTTAAAATTGTCAACCTGCAACTCGTAGGATAGGTAAAGGATTCTTTCCACTTAAACGAGATACAACCTCTAGCCGATCTGATTAGAAAAGCCCTAGATCTAGTACGCGAAGCAGAGATATTGGACACAAATAACGACTACGAAGAGTATTTTTGTTTTCTAACGTAAATTAGTGTTTTTATAAAATTACTACAAGTCTAGAAGTCTAAAATGTTGTACCTATAAATTAATATAAATACGATAAAACTTATGGATTTTCTCTGTTCTGCATTTAAAAACTAACTTTGGGAATTACTTGAATGCCTGACTACAATCGTATTAGGTTTTGCAATTCAACCTGCGAAAACAGGAGCAACTGACAAATTGCAATTGCAAAAACACAAATCGAATGACAGTAAAACAGCTATTTGGACATCAAGGGAAGAAAGTTGCTCTCGTGGATAGAATTTAATACCATAATACCTGAGCGCACCGAGAACTAGTAGAACTAATCATCATCTGCATCAAAAATGCCATTTAAAAAAAAAAGATTTTTTTCTTTTTGAAATGTTCATTGAATAAAGAAAAACTCCTACTTTACCAAGAAAGAGCTATTTAGCTAATAAGATGGATTGTAATGGACTTTTAAATATAGCGATTTCCGGTCAATTTTTTCAATAGAAATGGTTGCTTATACTACCACTTAAAAGGAAAGATCATGATAACCAATGATAATGTAAACTCGGCGGAATGAATTTTCTCTTATAGGCAACGGTTGGTAACACTTCTTCCGGATCTTTATGTTCTAAGGACATGTTTATTATGTTTGACAGTTAAGATTTTATATTGTTTTCCACAGCGAGAAGAACGATGTGAAAATTTTATAATTATATCTGAAGGTTGACCAACACCCACAGGCCTTTACTTCGGCTTATCTGTGTAGGCCAAAACTGCCGAAGCCGAAACTATCACATTGCCTCTACAAACGCAGGTTTGCTGCGCAGACCGCATCAACGATGCACAGTACAGACGTGTACCTGCTCCGGTTTGTGGGTCAAGCCCGAGTAAAAGCCTGTGCGGGTGTTTTATACTTAAAAAACACCTAAAAAATCAATAAAATGTAAAAATGCAATTTATAAACCAATTATTGATTTTTTAAAAATTTGCCTTTTTCCCACTTTTTACTTCAAGCCTTGCCATTACGGCACGAATGGACCTTAACTTGATTTTAAGACAGGTATTGATAGAAAAGACCTCGAAGTACATTTTAGAAAAGTTGTAGATTTTTCTCATGTTTAGGAAGCCCTTGTTGCAATTTATAAATCAATTATTGATTTTTCAAGAATTTGCCATATTCCCACTTTTTACTTCAAGCCTTGCCTTTACGGCACGAATTTAGACCTTAACTTCATTTTATGACAGGTATTGATAGAAAAGACCTCGAAGTACATTTTAGAAAAGTTGTAGATTTTTCTCATGTTTAGGAAGCCCTTGTTGCAATTTATAAATCAATTATTGATTTTTCAAGAATTTGCCATATTCCCACTTTTTACTTCAAGCCTTGCCTTTACGGCACGAATTTAGACCATAACTTGATTTTATGACAGGTATTGATAGAAAAGACCTAGAAGTACATTTTAGAAAAGTTGTAGATTTTTCTCATGTTTAGGAAGCCCTTGTTGCAATTTATAAACCAATTATTAAATTTTAAAAATTTGCTTTATACCCATTTCTTACTTCAAGCCTTGCCTTTTAGGCACGAATAGACCTTAACTTGATTTTATGACAGGTATTGATAGAAAAGACCTAGAAGTACATTTTAGAAAAGTTGTAGATTTTTCTCATGTTTAGGAAGCCCTTGTTGCAATTTATAAATCAATTATTAATTTTTCAAAAATTGGCCTTATTCCCACTTTTTACTTCAAGCCTTGCCTTTACGGCACGAATGGACCTTAACTTGATTTCATGACAGGCATTGATAGAAAAGACCTAGAAGTACATTTTAGAAAAGTTGTAGATTTTTCTCATATTTTGGAAGCCCTTGTTGCAATTTATAAACCAATTTAAATTTTTAAAAATTTGCTTTATTCCCATTTTTTACTTCAAGCCTTGCCTTTTAGGCACGAATAAACCTTAACTTGATTTTATGACAGGTATTGATAGAAAAGACCTAGAAGTACATTTTAGAAAAGTTGTAGATTTTTCTCATGTTTAGGAAGCCCTTGTTGCAATTTATAAATCAATTATTAATTTTTCAAAAATTGGCCTTATTCCCACTTTTTACTTCAAGCCTTGCCTTTACGGCACGAATGGACCTTAACTTGATTTCATGACAGGTATTGATAGAAAAGACCTCGAAGTATATTTTAGAAAGGTTGTAGATTTTTGTCATGTTTAGGAAGCCCTTGATGCAATTTATAAATCAATTATTAATTTTTCAAAAATTTGCTTTATTCCCATTTTTTACTTCAAGCCTTGCCTTTTAGGCAAGAATAAACCTTAACTTGATTTTATGACAGGTATTGATAGAAAAGACCTAGAAGTACATTTTAGAAAAGTTGTAGATTTTTCTCATTTTTAGGAAGCCCTTGTTGCAATTTATAAATCAATTATTAATTTTTCAAAAATTGGCCTTATTCCCACTTTTTACTTCAAGCCTTGCCTTTACGGCACGAATGGACCTTAACTTGATTTCATGACAGGTATTGATAGAAAAGACCTCGAAGTATATTTTAGAAAGGTTGTAGATTTTTGTCATGTTTAGGAAGCTCGTGATGCAATTTATAAATCAATTATTAATTTTTCAAAAATTTGCCTTATTCCCACTTTTTACTTCAAGCCTTGCCTTTACGGCACGAATGGACCTTAACTTGATTTCATGACAGGTATTGATAGAAAAGACCTCGAAGTACATTTTAAAAAAGTTGTAGATTTTTCTCATATTTAGGAAGCTCTTGTTGCAATTTATAAACCAATTATTAAATTTTAAAAATTTGCTTTATACCCATTTCTTACTTCAAGCCTTGCCTTTTAGGCACGAATAGACCTTAACTTGATTTTATGACAGGTATTGATAGAAAAGACCTAGAAGTACATTTTAGAAAAGTTGTAGATTTTTCTCATGTTTAGGAAGCCCTTGTTGCAATTTATAAATCAATTATTAATTTTTCAAAAATTGGCCTTATTCTCACTTTTTACTTCAAGCCTTGCCTTTACGGCACGAATGGACCTTAACTTGATTTCATGACAGGTATTGATAGAAAAGACCTCGAAGTATATTTTAGAAAGGTTGTAGATTTTTGTCATGTTTAGGAAGCCCTTGATGCAATTTATAAATCAATTATTAATTTTTCAAAAATTTGCCTTATTCCCACTTTTTACTTCAAGCCTTGCCTTTACGGCACGAATGGACCTTAACTTGATTTCATGACAGGTATTGATAGAAAAGACCTCGAAGTACATTTTAGAAAGGCTGTAGATTTTTCTCATATTTTGGAAGCCCTTGTTGCAATTTATAAACCAATTTAAATTTTTAAAAATTTGCTTTATTCCCATTTTTTACTTCAAGCCTTGCCTTTTAGGCACGAATAAACCTTAACTTGATTTTATGACAGGTATTGATAGAAAACACCTCGAAGTACATTTTAGAAAAGTTGTAGATTTTTCTCATGTGTAGGAAGCCCTTATTGCAATTTATAAATCAATTATTAATTTTTAAAAAATTTGCCTTATTCCCACTTTTTACTTCAAGCCTTGCCTTTACGGCACGAATGGACCTTAACTTGATTTCATGACAGGTGTTGATAGAAAAGATCTCGAAGTACATTTTAGAAAAGTTGTAGATTTTTCTCATGTTTAGGAAGCCCTTGTTGCAATTTATAAATCAATTATTAATTGGCCTTATTCCCACTTTTTACTTCAAGCCTAGCCTTTTAGGCACGAATGGACCTTAACTTGATTTCATGACAGGCATTGATAGAAAAGACCTCGAAGTACATTTTAGAAAAGTTGTAGATTTTTCTCATGTTTAGGAAGCCCTTGTTGCAATTTATAAATCAATTATTAATTGGCCTTATTCCCACTTTTTACTTCAAGCCTAGCCTTTTAGGCACGAATAGACCTTAACTTGATTTTATGACAGGTATTGATAGAAAAGACCTCGAAGTACATTTTAGAAAAGTTGTAAATTTTTCTCATGTTTAGGAAGCCCTTGTTGCAATTTATAAATCAATTATTAATTGGCCTTATTCCCACTTTTTACTTCAAGCCTAGCCTTTTAGGCACGAATGGACCTTAACTTGATTTCATGACAGGCATTGATAGAAAAGACCTCGAAGTACATTTTAGAAAAGTTGTAGATTTTTCTCATGTTTAGGAAGCCCTTGTTGCAATTTATAAATCAATTATTAATTGGCCTTATTCCCACTTTTTACTTCAAGCCTAGCCTTTTAGGCACGAATAGACCTTAACTTGATTTTATGACAGGTATTGATAGAAAAGACCTCGAAGTACATTTTAGAAAAGTTGTAGATTTTTCTCATGTTTAGGAAGCCCTTGTTGCAATTTATAAACCAATCAATTTATCAAAAATTTTAAATATTCCCACTTTTTACTTCAAGCCTCGCCTTTAAGGCATGAACAGACTATAGCTTGGTTTGATGACAGGTATTGAGAGGAAGTACATTTTAGAAAGTTTGTAGATTTTTGTCATGTTTAGGAAGCCCTTATTGCAATTTATAAACCAATTACTAATTTTTTAAAAATTGATAAATTTCCACTTTCCACTTTAAGCCTTGCGTTTAGGCACGAATAGAAATTAACTTATAATAAAATCAACGTAGATATGTTCTCATTAAACAAACAAATAAATCTACACTTAAAACATTACAAAAATTCTTTGCATAATAATCTTATTAACATTTAGTTGATAGCATTTTGTCCGATAGGATACCCAGATAGCGACCCTCTCATAAATTACTTTGAAAAGATTTCTCCAACTTGTTGCAATTTTTGCTCATTTTAAAGCTTAAATAACTGCTAAAAACAAAATAAGAAAAATTGTATATATATATGGATTGTTTGCGTCACTTCAATGCTTTTAATGTTAAGCTTATATCAGATCAGTGGCAACATTTAGTTGCTGTACATTTAGCTTGAATGAAAAATCTTACGCTGTCATATACAGAGAAAACTGGCACTGTTCATGTCATCTTGTATACTATTTGTCAATATAAGCCAATAATAGGACATTATAATAGCGTTTTAGTTTTCTATTAGTAATTTTCGTTTTTACAAGTGAAACTTGTTACTTAAATACATAACGGTGAAATATAAATTAAATAACGTCATTATAGTGCTTCTTGAGGTAACGAGTTGTCAAAATTCCTATTTACCATTGCTGTTTAAAGGTTGTCATACAGAGTGGAGCATTAAGAGCCTGAAGAATTTTAAAATGCAATAAAAATCAATTTAATAAAATCGGTAGACCAGATGACATCCAGACAGATAGGGGGACAAAGGGTTTTTTTCAAGGAAATTTTGTCCGGTGTGGCCGGACTGCGCCAGCGGTCAGGGTTCTCCTGTAATCCTATGGCCGGATTGCGCCACGAAAAAAATTGCGTCCCTAAAATTCATGGCCGGATTGCGCCGGGGTTAATTTCTACCTGTATCCTAAAATTTAAAGTCTGTAATACATACTTTGTATATTTTGTAAGATAATAAAACTTGACTTTTCTTAAAAAGTCGCACACTGAAAGCACAATTCATATGGGAAATGACCCTCGGTGAATTTTCTTGAAAATGTTGTAGAATAGGACCGTCTCAAAAAAGTCTTCATGGACACACAGCTCTAAATTTAATATTTTTTATGTTAGAGGGGCTTAAAGCGCTGCATTTAACGTTCTTGGTCGTTGAATTTAATGTGAGTTTGATGATTGATAAAATCAAAATGTTTATCTCAACATTTTTTTTTGAAAATATACAGGGTGCCCACGATCAAAGCGGAACATAGTCAAATAAGACAGAGAAATACATTTGCAGTTTCTGAGTTTCCTGCTCACCGGAGGCGTCTGAAAGAGAATTATTTTCTAAGTCTGTTGATACCAAAAGTACTACTTAAAGAATAACTTTTTTAACATTGAATAGGTAAGCAATTTAAATATTTTCATAATTTGAAAAACTATGTCAAATTAATAGAAAGTAATACAATTATTTGAATTTGACTTATCATGATGCTCATAGTTTATCAAATTATAGAAAAGTTATTAATTAAGAAGCATTTGGTATCAACAGACTCAGAAACAACAGAAAATAATTCTCCTTTGATAGGTACCATTACCTTTCTTGTAAATGAAGTCACTGGCGCAATCCGGCCATACCTTTTTTCGAACCCTTTCTTGACCGTAATTAAAAGATTAACCATCGGCGCAATCCGGCCCTGTCCAATTTTGTCTACTTCGTATATCGAAGCAGTAATTTTTAGGGACATACATATTTTTGATAATTGTTAAACCTCGTGTAAGTGGCTTTAATACCCACGAAAAAGTGTTTTTTACACTTTAGGTAAAAATCATTCAGCCAGCAGTCAATCACCCTGAGTGATTTTCAAGAAAATGGTCCTCAACCAAAAAAGTTTTCCATTACCCAATATTTTGAAGTTATTTTCTATTCAAAGGAGATACCGTGTGATGTGAGAAAAATGAATCAAATTTTTGATTAATATTGAAAGAAAAATCACGAAAACGTCATTTAATATATTTAGATCACTTTACATATGATAAAATCTGCACCCCCAAATACCTGTTAGGTATTGTATATTTAGTAAGAGAACACGATCTGAATTTTGATGAACATCTGGCCATTGTTGGCTTGCTTATATTCAGCACAGGTAACCGTAAATTTATCTGCAACATTACGTTCCCTACCTTACAGTAATTACATTGTTGAGTGTAAAATTAAAAATAATAATTTTTAATTTTAGTTTTTTTACGTGTATATCAATTTACTAAAAAAATCAAGAAAACAAGGGCGCATTGTGTATTAAAAATTAAAAATTACGATTTGTTAATTACACTTTACCTTTAGTAGAAAGCTTCAAAAGTTTACCTTTAAAAATAACCGTTTAACATTACGCCTTTTTAAACTTTTTTAACGACTGGGTTATTTTCGCTAAATAAATTTTATCCTTTTTATATTACGAATAATTCGAGATATATTGCTTGGTGATTTAGGTGCACTTTGAAAAATTTTTCTAATCGATTTCTAAAAAATACCCAATGAAAACTCAATATGACGAAATCCATTTCTATTTGAGTGAATACGTAAATAAGCAAATATTTAAAGTATTGAAAGTCCGAAAATAATCGTGATTTGCATGAACAACCACTTTATAACCAAAGAGCTACTATTTAACGTAGGTGTTTTTACTTTTTTGAAGACGTTAACGGTTCAGCTGTTGCAGTTACATTAGTTCAATATAAGAAATATCGGGAGGAAATTATTAACAGATTCTTTTTATTATAAAAAGGCGTCATAAAATTTATTAGTTTTTTTATAAGTGAGAAAAACCAGACCGAACTTTTCACTTTTTCAAATTTTATATTTGATTTTAAGTAAAGAATAGAAATGAGACACTTTTTATTTCGGAGCCGCTGAATTATGACGCCTTTAATCTTCCCTTTGAAAGAAATATCATTGCATATAGTAAAACGATGCGCTCCCTGTCAAACAGTCATAATGTTGTATCGTTCAATAGCATTCGACTATCATAGAAATGCATAACAACGATTTATATTGTGTTGTAGTACTAACCCATTAATCTGGGCTGCCTTTTATAAAACATGGCAAAGGCTGCCTGCAGAATACTGATAAGTTCTGAAAAATCTAGCTTCGTAATTTAATTTAAAATCAATTCATTCAAGTTTAGAAAAGCGACGGTGAAAATAAATTTGTCAAGGCGCATCGTTTGCTGAAAAAGTGCCAAATACGCCAGATGGCTTCAATTTATTCTTTTAATTCTCTGATCCTGCAGTAAGACATAATGTCCATATTCGAAAAATTTTAAATATATTTTTTTGAAACCCAACTTTTAATATAATTTGATTATATAATTACAATTTCTTTTCAATATACACATTTTCCAATTTGCTTAAAAAATGTTACGACTTTAAAATTGCGTTAAAAAATAAAAATTTCCATATCCGAACGATGAGGTTTTTTTTAGAAAAAGGAAAACTAAAACTACCGAACATAAAGTTGCCAGTTGGTGAGAGTTTTTAGTCAAAAATCGAATAGGTTAGACAAAAACTAAATGTAACTTTTTCGACTACACCGAAAAACTATATTACGACCGAAGAAATTAAGTATAAAGTTAAAATTTACTTTATGATTTCCTCCATTTTCTGTTTGCTCAAACACTTAAGCAATGCATGTTATCGCTATTATGCTCTCGTCATATGCATATGCTATATACTGACAGGGCCTATTAAATATAGATCCGTCTAGATTCACTGCGCTCTTTCTTACACGCTTTGCCAATATTATATTGAACACTGTTATTGGAAGAGAGGTTTTATATTTAAAATTCCGAGTACTTTTCTCAAGTTTAAATGAGTTTATTTTATGAAAAAAAAGACACAATATCAATCATTAACAAAACATAATGAGAAATACGCTACCCCTTATTATTATTATTTATTTACCTGATATTAATATTTTACTGTATTTAGAATGCACTGAGCGCATTCACCGGACGTAACAGTTGTAGAGCAGCTACCAAATCGCTCACTTAATAAAATTACAGCACGATAGTAGCGCTAGTGATGTAGCAGTGGGCATAACTGTTCCATAATTGTTACGTCCGGTGAATGCGCCCAATGTCTTGAAATAGTTCCTGGATGAATGCTCATCAGGAGGTTGACTAATGGTTTGTATTGAGAGTAATTTTGAAGGTTTTAGTTTTGGCTAAGGAGCTACCCAACGAAGTTATAACATACATGTTTAAACACCCTGTATAGTCAGTAAAAAGGAAGAATTAGAAGAGTTTTTTTCCCGAAATGTCATAAATCCCCAACGAGTGTGTCTTGGAGTTAACGTTACTTGTTTCGGCCTCTCGAAATAATAAGGAACATCGTTTAGACAACAGTAGAATGTTCGAAATCAAAAGAACTGATAATAAAAGGCCTGCTGAAAGTAACGGAAAATTAAATTATCAGCGGTAGACTTGTCTTTCAAGACGTCTTTGGTAATGCGCAAGATTTCTACAAACTGAAGCTATTGATGTCTCTAACGGATAGTACCAGTTACTTGTAAGATAAACCGAAACCAAGACGTGGAGCAAATGGGATGCCTTTTGCAGCATCCTACACAATTTTCTGGACTCCATAATTACTCCTATCTCATTCTAAAAGTCTAATCACTTACAGTGTTTACTTCCTAGGACCCCTAATCAGTTCCATGATTTCTTAAAAAATTTAACTCATCCAGAAAGTCAGGGTCAGTATTATAAAATTCAGGTTGAAACTCAACCTGAGGTTGAAAGTCAACCGTAGGTTCAAATTAAAAATAAACGTCAATTTCACTATTTTGTCCAATCATGTCAAACTAAAATGACAGACAACCTCGGGTTGACTTTCAACTTCAGGTTGAGTTCCAACCTTCGTTTATAATACTGGCCCTAAGGGCGTAGGACCTTAGACCTAAGGACCTTAATCAACAAAGCGGTTTCCACAGGGTAAAGCCTTTGCATTCCACAACGGTTGGGCTTATCCCTGCGATTATCCCTAATGTGGATAGCTCGGGCGCGTAATTTTTGGGAGTCGGGACTGCGATAGATTTTAGCAGGAATACTCGTAGCTATCTTAACAGCTCTATTTCAGAAAGTCAAGTTCTAGAGATCCGTGCCCATGAAGATTTTTGTTCAGAAGGCCGAGATGAGAGAGAAGTATGAGGCCCTTAATATAATTTGAAAATGTGATGAAGATATGTGGAAAAGTCATTGAAAAACAAGCTATTCTGAGACCTCAGATTATGAATAAGATTACACCCACCTTTATGACTCGGCCTTTGAAGATTTAAAAAAGATATTTAAAATAAATCTCAGAATACCGGAGGATTCCTGGATTCAACGATTATAATCCTACTAATCTCCACTAATCTCAAAATCCTGGAATTGCAATCACTAATTCAAGAGAATTGTATGTACCTATTGAGATTTGCCCTTCAGTGATCCCAATACACAAAAATTCTTATAAAGTTTGAGAGGACTCGACCCATTCTCAATCCTTCGATCAGCACCCTCGATACTTGACTAAAATACGCTAACTGCACGAGCTGTAACTTAGGCCACTTAGTCGTCCTTATTTTACTGCCTCCTTTTAGCAACTCCTCCCTTCCCTTCAAAACTCAATCCATCCCAATCTTTAGATTGATTCAATGATACTGAATGATGAAGTTTTGCTGGCCATGTTAGGCCAGTATTTCCGTAACATAGATCCTTGAATTAGCGTAAACGCAGGGCAGTGACAAAGCACGTGTTCCATTGTTTTGTTTGCTTCGTTGCATCCTCTACATCTAGAGCTATCAGCAACACCCATTCTGTATATATGCTTGTTTAATCGACAATGTCCAGTGATAGTACCAGGTAGCGCACGTAGCTTCTCACGAGACAACCGTAGATAATAATTAAAGTTCTTTTTAGATGGCGCTTTTATAGCTAATTTGAAACCTTGCAGTTACCCCAGCGATTTTTGTGGGCTATCAATGTGTGATTTTTCAGAAGCAGAAAGAGTTATAAAGAGCTCGTGACCAATAGATACGAGCCTTCTCTTGATCAGCTGTTTCATTACCTTTGTTTCCTTGATGATACTTGACCCACAAGAAAGCTAACAATTATTATCTACGACTGTCACTCTAACTGTGGACACTTTCGATTAGATGCAAATTGCTGACAGCTCCAGATCCAGAAGATGTAAGCGGATGAAACTATATAGTATTTTGTCACTGGTCTTCGATACCGTTAATTCGAGGATCCATGTTACGGGAATACTGGTCTAATATGGACAGTGTCAGCGACACTTTACCTTCCAGAATCATTGAGTGCATCCAAAGGTTGGGTTAGATTAAAGACTGAAGGGCCGGAGGGAGGGCCGTAGTCAGAGTGCGTTATCAGGGCAGGCTCGAAAAGTTTCAAGGGAGGCTGAAAGCTAAAATCAGGCGGGTTTTCTCTCTTCTGGGTTTGTATAAATCTGTTGACCACTGTAATCTCTTCTGAGGATGGAAGTTTTTTGCCCAAAATATATTGTAAAAATATGACTTTCTCGAAATTTTATCGTTTTATTATTATTGAGAAATCCTTAGCAAAATGTGGCTAGATAAGGCCTAAAACTTTCCAGAGTTGGCTCAGCCTGTCCTGGTGTACCCCTGGCCACGGCCCTGGCCGGTGGGAATACAAACTCTTTCAGTTAAAATCGATCTTTAAACGAAATCCTGTTAATGACTCTCTTCGACATTGCGATTCCATTTAAAGGTAATATGTAGATTTAACTCATTATTTTGTTACTACAAAACGGTAAAAGGCCACCTCTCATATTGAACAAATGTTCACGTCGTAGGATTGCATCAAGACTTTGCATGTAGTAAGCAAGTTTCTGCATAATCTTCAACGGAAGAGTCCTTGTATGTAAAACATGTAATCTGTTAGGAATTGCCGCAAGAAAATGTAATACACAATCTTTGAACTTGATCGTAACAGCGAATCCTACTCGATAAAACCTAACAAAATACGTGTTCAATTGTTACTATTCATCTTTTAATCAAATTTTCATCACCTTTTACGATTTTTCAAAAACGAACAGTTGTAATTGAAAAGGACGTGTTTAGGAGGAAAAAGAACGAGATTAAAAAAAATTAAATTAATTAAATAATTATAAATTTTACATCTAATTCTGTAATCAAGTTCAATCTGCCTTGCAAAGAGAGAGAATATGTTAATCGGTTTAAGTTCAAAGCGAGAGAATTAAAAAGTCGAAATTACGAAACAAAGACAAAGTTTAAATTGTACACTTAAGAAAATTACACTTAAAATATATAAAGGAAGCTCACGACTAATTAATAATTATACGCTACTCGACTTGCCGCAAAAATTGCAAATAGAGTAGAAGAAGTAATTTCAATAACATCTTAATTTATGAATAACGATAGGAAGCTTTTAACAGTATTGGATTATTTTGAAAAGCGTGCTCTTGCATTACATTGCATAGTAACTTAACATTTGCATAAGCAATAATAATTATAATTCAAGGAACGGGGCTGTAAATCCTTTGATCGTCCGTCAGGCTGTACGTTATTACTACCTTCGAGCGCATACACCTTCATCTAAATAAATGACCGCCGTCTCCGGTAAAGCAACGTAGATCTTCATTTCCCGTTGAAAAGAACGCTAAAAGCGGTGCGCGTTCAGCTTAGATTAACAGAGGGTAGGATGGATAACTTTGGAAAAATCATTTGAAATTTTAAAGGCTTTGCTTCATTTATACCTTTTAAGTGGAGTTTAGGTCTATGTAAATTTTGAATTTATATGAATATGTATACAAAATTGCGCTTCGGGAAATTGGTATAGATTTGATGATATGTTTATACACGCTATATTGATTTATCAGACAAAGATTTAATCAATTATCTACTCTGGCTAGCATGATGATCAAATCAAACTTAAATAATTTATTCATAATTGCTTAAGGCGTAATATAGTATCATATACGTGGTCGCTTTACTTTTCCAAACGATCATCGAGATGCTTCGACCTAAATTTATTATACCGAGAGGGTCATCCTACTTTATTATTATTCATAACTTGCGCAAAAAACAAACATTTTAAATTTCGATTCATACATTTTTTTGTGTTTTGTAAAGCAATTAAAAACGCACTCTAATTTATTTGTAAAAACAAAAATTTTAAAATTCTATTTACATGAAAAATTCTTTTTAGAAGGGTAAGCAAATGTTATATCGATCCCACGCCCAAGCAAAATACCCCTTGTTGAAAACGTTCTTGAAATTTTCAGACAAACATTGAATAATATATTAATTACGCTTGATTATTTTCTTTCTTTTTAGGATTCTTTAAATACAAATTTAACTTCATAGTCCAGTCAACGAACACAGAAAAAAGAAGTGTAGAGGACATAGAAGAGGATGGAATGTTTTTCTCCAGGAATGTGTTTAGAGTAGTTAGGAGGTAAAATTTCTAAAAGTCCCCGCTCCTAGCTATATGGCTAAGAGTGGAGTGGAAAAGTCCCGTTTTTGGGGTTTTCGCTTATATATTTCCTAGGGAAAAATTATTCTGAACAAAAAGAGAGCTTATCAAAGTTACTACAAGATTGTGTCTATTCATATTTTCTCTAATCCTTCTAGTTTTCGAGATATCAGATGTTAATGTATATAAAAAAAATGCCAGTCGAAGATAAAATATGAAAGGATGCTCTACAACTTCTTTTCTTGTAGAGCATACTTTTACTGTAAAACAAAATGCTGAGGTGCTAGAGGCAAAAGTTTGACAAAAAACGCGAGGCAAAATTTTTATTCCATACATTAACGATTTTTGCGAGCGAAAATATTAAGAAAACTATAAGGAAGCTTATAGCTTCCCTAAGATTGACCGTTTTCGAGATATAAGCTAAAACCCTAAAAACCTATATAACCTCTTCGTTGACTAGACTATCAGTTTTGTTATTTGTCTTTAGTCTTCATTTTCTTTAGGGGTATAAATCAACAAATGTTGAGCTTAAATCGCTTCACACTAAGGTTTAAAGTAGGGTTTTAAGGCCGGTTTTACAGAGGCGATCAAGTTTTGATTTAAGACCTACGTCAATATGTATGAATACTATGAAACTGAAAGATGATGTAAACTTAGATTTCAGATAAAGCCAAGCTTAATAAAGCTCGAGTTTAAACCAATACTGTGAAACTGGGCCTAAGCATTGTAACTATATAACCTTAAGTTTGGACTTAATAATACCAAAAGGGTATTTTCCAATTTTTTAAAATGTATCTATAAAGTTACCTTACTGATAACGTAATCTCAAAACCACATTAAAGAAAAATTGCGACTGTAGGTTTTGCCAAAAAAATTATTTGAAATTCAAACTATAAAGTTTCCCGCATAAAAGCGGCATGACGTCACGAGTCGTTGCTGTCAATATTCGTCAATATTCAACTAATGAGCTCCAACTTATTATAACCTTCATTACACATTAACTGACATTTAATACATGTAACTAAGCAACAAACGTGATGTGTATGACTCGTGACGTCACTTCCGTTTTAATTTTCACTTTGAAACTGTACCATTTAATACTTTTTCTAAAGCAGTTTTTGATGAAACTTTTTTGATTAACATATGTTTAGTGTGCCCAAGTCATTGATAATCGACTTTGCTATGCAATAACGCAGGAATGATCGATATTTAAAAAATTGGAAAATACCCTAATCTCAGAGAATTTACTATTCCTTTTGTGAGAAAAGTCAATTGAAGTAGGTATAGTTTTTTCCTCAAAAAAAGGTCTTAAGAAATGGACGTTCAAATCATTAAAAAAGCTTGAAGGTACGTAGCATCAAATCTAATGTTGTTACCACTATGAAAGAATAAATATAAATCTAAGTGTCCGATCCTTTAGTTTCTAAGTTATCGAATTTATTTTAAATAAGTATAAGAGGTTTTCATATTGTTATTAGACTGGAAAACACTTAACAATTTTAAAATTTCCATCGAATTAATCCATTTCATAAAAATTACTTTGGATGAGGGAACAAAATGCAGAACTGAATAAGATAATGTCAAATGATTTTGAAATAAATTGTGGTCACAAACAGAATCATATCTTATTTTCAGTTGTATAATACAACCTTGTGCTAGAAAATATTGTAAGGACAATAAATATGAACCCTCAGAGTACAATTATTTACAACAGAAGTCTGCAAATCCTTGCATTTATGCAAAATATGTTGTATTGGACTTGGACAAACGAGAAGTTAACGTGCTAGGAGCTCTTAAGCAGATGGACCAAACGAAAAAACAAACTGGACTTTATTGTCAAAGTACAAGTTTAACTTCAGGGCGAAAGGACTGTCGAATGGATGAAAAAAATAATAAAACGACAAATAATTTAGAGTCGATGAATTTAAATGTTTAGAACACGGTGTAAGATTAGAAAGGTGGTCCGATGAGATATGCTCGTAAGCAGCGTGAAATGGTTACAGTTTGTCCGCAAAGTGCAACTGGGAGGTCGAGGGGGAGATAGACTACGCTATTGAATCTGCGGTGATCAAGCGTTTTAAGGTTCACAAAAATTGGTCGTGAAATACGTAAAATTTTATTAAAGTAGTGTTATATAAAACTGAAAGCGAGAAGCCAAGAAGGCTGGTGAATACTCTAAAAAGCGGACGGAAAGATGATAGTCAATCCGAAAAAGAAACAGACGGGCAGATAAGCTGACGAATAGGTGTAGTTTGAAAGTTGTTGTACAGTAAAACTGAAAAGAATTAGAATCTATTAGCGTTTCTACTGTGCTGATTTTCCTCCAAAAATATACTCAAATAACATTTCATAAATCAAAATTTTCATACTGTTATTTGTAGTATATAATTTTAATTACTTTATTTTTTTTATTAATTTAACTTTGTAAACTTACTCATATTATGTATAGTCGTACAAGTCATTTTCAGATGTTTTCAAAGTTCAGTATCTGATGTTCACTTTTAAAAACTTTATTTTCTACTAATTACGCTTCGATATAACTTCACGAAATAAAAAGTTGATTAAAAACTTATTTAATTTTCTACAAACGTTAGGTAATTTTGCTTTCAAGAAAATTGAAAAAATTGTAAAAAAGATACAAAAAAAATTAAAATTGTAAGTACATAATAAATATTAATAATTATTCGTTCTTATTTTGTAACATAAATTTCTTTTTTTTTATGGATAGAAAATAGTATTTGTATCATAGTGTTAATTTAGATGTTGTCTAGATTATTATTTTACATTTATTAACCCATTGTAAGTGACATTTTAATTTCCCATTATTCGAAAAAACTATCAAGTTGAGATCAAAATTGGAATTTACGCAACGAGAGTGCTGATAAATGTGCACCAATTTTTTGAACACTAAATAATTTATATTTAGATGTTGTATTTGCTTTAAAAATTTCCTATTTTAATTGTGAAATATTATAAATTAATAAAGAATCCGCAAATTGGATTACCTTTAGGTACTTCATCTTACTTGTAAGGCTGTTTAAAACTACGTATGGGCGTATGTCACTTGTATGAAACAAATTTGAACTTCTACTTCTGTTTAAAACTTTAAATTTTAAGGAAAAAAAACGCATTAATCTGTATGTTCTCTGGTCTGTCTGTCAACAGTCAACACGATAACTCAATGGCTATAAATAGCTTCAAAATGGATATGTTCAAAAATTTATAATTATAAAAAATTTATAAAAATGTCTTCCACAACATACTTAACTGTTATAAGGTAAGCTGCACACTAGCAACTTGTTTGACAACTTAAAAACCAACAAAACGAAACACACTGCCTTGTACGGGCAACTTTTGAGTGGCTGGAACTCAAAAAATTTTGATTTTAAAAGATATTCAATAATTATGAGATGTACCCTAAAAGTATGCTTTTAATTTGTTCTTGTGGGCGGATGTTAAATCTATTAGCAACTTTTTAAATTAAGTAGTCTAAAAATTAAAACAAAAAGTTGCTAATGGAAGCTAGGCCTTAGTTGAGAATACACAATGAAATACCGGCGTCCTTCACATCGTTGCTCTGATATCGGGAATACCCTGTGGTAGAATTCTATAAAACTCAGTTTTCAAATAATCCCAAGAAAGAAAACTCAAGGCCCTTTGCCTCCAATCAGTTTCCGACAAACACCAAAATATTTAGAAAGGCCCGACAATAATTCGAAAATCGACTTCATTATTGTTCAACAAACAATAGAGCATGTACATTGTTTAAAAGATAAATTAAATTAAAATTCGTTTTGTATTAAAAGTTTAATTAGATAAAACATAACAAGAGTAATAAATTGTTTTACAAAACGAATTTTAATTTAATTTGCCCTTAAAATTATTATTGTTGTTGAAGATGATGAAAATAAACAAAAATGTACTAATAAAAAACACGAATGTGGGCGCTTTTACCATAAAAATAATTCGTTAAACCGCCAAAAAATGGTGTGCTGAATAAATAAGCAAAACTGCCATATTCAGGGCTGTATTAAATTTTTTCTTTAGGAAGATGATATTTTTGCGGCCGAAACTTTGATGTATGGTTGTATTCAGAATACTTATTTTGAACAAAGGTCTTAGTACAGGAAAAATTGACTTCAACGAAAACATAATTGGATGATTAACGACAAGTGGTGTAAAGGATTCTCTGATACTCATATTTCAAGAATCTCAAACTTCTACAACTTCACCTAGTACAGTACCTAGTTTTTAGGGGGGTTTTAGAGAGGGAAAACTAGTTTTTTCTAAATAACTTAAGAAGTGTTTAGTTTAACGAAAAATTCTTTCAGACATCTTTTATAGCTTATAAAATTGGCTTTGGTTTCATTTTTTACTGGTCTCTCTAGGACAAATATTCAGTGAGTTATGGCGTTTTTAAATTTTAACATTTTTTTAACTCAGGATTTGTAACTCGATTTTCTGAAAACTACTCCAAAAACATCAATTTTAAGGAAAAAATATTTTTTAAGCTTACGAAATTGCCTTTAATGTGCTTTACATGCGCTCTCTCTACAACAAATAATATTAATCAAGTTTAGTGATTCTGTAATTTCGTTTTCGAAATCGTGAATATGTGTCGATTTTTCTTGTACTATTGTTTATTAGAAAAGCAGTTCCATGTTTTGGAAGATGTTGGATACTTCTATTATGTCATCATTTTCTAGACGTATCCTCTTTCTCAATTCAGTGGTTGATTATTTTTAATTTAATTTTCTAACTATTTCTTTTAGTTATCGGTGTTTATGATTTTTAGTTAACAACAAATGGAAAAATTTTAATGTGATTACGTGGCTTTCCACAGCCAAATACCACGTAAGTCTTTGTGTAGTTACATTACAGTATGTTAATAAATTAGATTTTTTAAACTTTTCAAAGTAAACACAAATTACTACTTTTCTACATGACGATTTTTTGCAATATCTTAATTCTATTACATATTCAATACATTCGAATTGCTTTTAAGAAATATTAACAATTTTCGATAATAGACGTCATGAAAACTAGGTAGGTAGGACTTTCTATATAATCTTGAAGAATCTCGAATTTTAGAAATTTTAGCAATTTTAAATCAGTAATTGGATTTTAATCAAGTAAAATTAAATTCATTAAATGCAAAATGCAATCGCTTTCGATGTTACAGTTGATGATTTTAAAATTGCACAATGTTAGATAGTTAAGTTAAAATTAATTGGAACTTTGTTCAAGTTTTAATTTTTTTATTCTTAATTAATGGAAATGAAGGAATTTATAACCATTTCACATGTGTTTCTACCCGCTATACTACCAATAATAGAAACATTTTGTTTATTTGAAAGATTCTCTAGAGTTCTAGAGCAATCGAGATTTTTGTAATGTTACGTTCGAATAAATGTAATTGACTTTTTTTCCCATCCGAAATACTATTTTGTTGCTTTATATTCTCGTAAACAATGTCGAAAATATACTTTTTGTTATTGTTTTCTTCTTGTAACATTGACTGTTGTAACATTAATTGCAAGAATCGTACAAAAGAGACATATAAAGACAACTGAAATATTTAAATGAAAAGTAACATATTCAAGAGAAGCTAAAAATGAAGTAAAATTTCAAAATTTTCAAAATGATGCAGAAGGGAGATTAAGAGGAACTTGTGTAACCATAGAACTACTTTCAAGAAATAGTGGGAAAACCATAACATGTTAATATGAGTTTTCTTGAGTAAGTAAATAAATATAATTTTGGTGAAGACTAGAGTCACTATCATACATTGACCGATTAACCCATAACACATTATTCATAACTGGTATGGGCGCCTCCAGAAGATTTTAAATATGGTGCAATGTCAATCCTAGAGGTATCGCGCGTGGTGTTTGGTGAACAATTTTCAGTTCGGGAGAAAAATTTACCTAATTTCGACGTACATACAAGCCCCCAAGCCTCCAAGCTAGGGATCCGTGATCTCTGATTCAAATTATTAAATTGTTCAATGTTTTTCGATACTGAAAGAAGGTGCAAGTTTACCACCTTGACCATCGCTGCCGGCGTCCCCGATGACTGGATTCTCTAAGGAGATAGTATAGTTATTTATTTGCCTATGGAGAAAAGTAAAACTTTTTTATAAGGCATGAACGCAACGAGAGCCATAACCACACCGGCAAGAAAATACAAATTGCTCCAGAGGTTGCCAAACAAATTCAAGAAGATAAGCAATTGCCATTGAAAATCGTATTTTTTTTTAATTCCTGTTGATCATTTTAATACAGAATATTCCAACAAAAAAAGCCACCATCTCTCAAAATACGTCACCAAAGATAGGAAGAAGGACTTTTTTTCTGGTAAAGATCAAACACTTTTTATGAACATTTTATCAACTTGGTTGATACCACTGCTGAAGAAACTGAGATGTATGCTTCCATTTTCAAAATAACAAACCTCTTGTAGTTGCTCTTTTAAGTTATATTTTTTAAGGTTGGCACTTGTTCTTTTTTAAATTTCTCAATACATGGCTCATAGAAACTCACTATTCTTGAGCAAGCATTTTTTAAGATTGTTGAATGGTGATTATTTACTGTAACGTGTCTCAAAACAGCAATTTCGAAACAGGTTTCATTAATAATTTGGTCTTTGGATTGGATTAGATTGTATTGCTAGTGAGAGGGCTGGCTTATAGCCAGCTTACCCCAAACCGTGCTTGGGGCTTGCGTATCACCTTGGGAAGCTCTGCGTACCACCAGTGGTACTTGTACCACAGTTTAAGAACCGCTGCTCTAGTTGATGCTACCGCAGAACACGAGCAAAGCACGTGCTCTGCAGTTTCATTTTCCTGATTACAGTATCTGCAACTAGGGCTATCGATTAGTACCAGAGTATGAAGGTGTTTGTTTAGCTTACAATGTCCTGTAATGATGCCCGTGAGTTCTCGCAGATGTAATAGAGACAGTTTGAAGTAGTATTTTTTGTGTCGTGTCGAAGGAGGAGCAATTGCTGCTTTGCCTTGTCTCTAGTCCATCCCTTTCGACCACATTTTTTGTTTTATGAGGCTGTTGAGAGTTGCTGACCGCCAGAGTCAGGGTCGGTTCCGGCCCATTCGGGTACGAGCTCGAGTCCTGCCTTACCAGCTCATCTGCCTTTTCATTGCCTTCGTTACCTTGGTATCCTTTCATCCAGCAGATTTCAAGAGCAGTACTCGTCAAAATATCGTTTAGTGCTGCGATGCAGTCTGAGACGAGCTTCGAATAATTTGGTCTTTGTGGTTGATGCTTTTTCTTTGCAACTGATTCAGTTTTCACGTATTTTTTAATCAGGTTTGTAACATGGTGGTTCACGGACGTATTAGGATGAATTTCAGTGCAGCCATGCGCTGTAGCTCGTGCACAATTGTGCACTCTCTCTTGCTATAGAAAACAATATCGAACGAAAACGTCATAACGGATAACCGTGTTCTTAGAGTACAGCCTTGGTGTCAGAATAAATATTCAAAAATAATTTCAAAGTTTATATTCTTTTCAATGGTAGGAGAGATTCTGTCGAAGTAAATGAATCAATATTTCGATTATCATAAAGGGCAAAAATCTTAAAAATGCGATTCACTCTCAGATTTGGCTTGCACCCGGTATAATTTTTTCTGCGACGTTGTCAAAATGCTTACTTAAAAGTAAACTTCCTGGACGTGGTAGGAAGGTATAAATTTGTCGGTAAGGTAAGTAAGGTACCTCCCGGTAGGAACTAAAACTCTGCTTTCAATTCGCAAAATGATAAAGAGAAAAATAATCGATTACATCCAAAAACAGTTCTATTGTGAACTAAATGGGTGTTTGTTAGAGGGTACCTCAGGACACGTTATTGGGTCCACTATTGCTTAACATCTAGTCTCAGTTTATGTATTCTTCTTATCGACTTATCGATACATACATTTGCATTTGAATCTGGTTCTTTTATTTTAATTTTCTACAAACCAGCTTCATTTGGCAGAAATATAAAGAAGCCCTTTGGCATTAATTGTTCGTTAATTAAGCAATGCATTATCAGTAGTTAATAAGTTCTGAGTCTACATCTCAGAAAGCTCTGCTATTTATGTCCGCCATCATGTTAAAAGAGGTTTTGAAGCTTTATTTTCTTTTTATTTCAAAATAGGAGGTAGATAAAAGCTTTGACGGATATGCTAAAGAATTATTTCTCTATAAATACATTTCCATATTTTATTTCATAATGCGATTTTCAATCTCGTAGGAAGTAGGACCGCTTTAAAATGGAAAATCTCTTCTAATCAAAGATCAAAGTAACTCACTAAACACTATCTCTTCCTCTCTGCGATTTTAAATAAGAAACAAATTGTAGCAAGTTGCACTTTTAGTAATTTTCATATTTTAAATTAAATATCTGCAACATTTATATTTAAATATCGAATATTTTAATGGGTTCCATAAAATCTTGTTTTAATGCTCGTAAGAGGATTTGTGGAAGCTAAGTAGACTTAAGAGGAAATGAACTTTCCTTAAAGCGATTGATTTCTTTTCTACTAATTGTGTTGGATAGAAAATGTATTCGATGGTAGTATAGTAGGATTGTGCTACGCTAAAGGAGCTTTGTTGTTTTATTTCGAATGATTTATATCCCTACACCCAAGAACGTCTTTTATATAACTTCACTACATAATCTGCTAAAGAAATAGTATTAGATATGCATTATGCATTCATGAAGTTATAATAGCGTTTTCAACTTTTTTTTTATAAATTCATTTTATTTAGCATTCTTTTATGCTTTTTATATGCGTGTTGAAAAATAACGATAAAATATTGCACATAAGTTTTAGGCTTCTCTTTTGTCTTTCGCTTTTTACGAATCGCACTTTAAATCACTAGATTTTATGTTTTCCTCACACTTTATTGATTTTTTTTGCATATTACGTTTTCAATAACATTTTATAAGACCATTTTATATACTTAGGACCTTTTTTATACTTTTGTTGATTTCATCATTTTTATATTTAATTTTTATTACTTTCTTTTTCTTTTTTTTATTAAATTTTATTCCTTTTGAGAAAAATCGCGTGCCAACTGATTTTGTTTAGTGCCTTTTTTGAGCTACCCTATCCTCGGTCTTTAGAATTACACACTTTTAAAAATGAAATATTTTTAAGCCCTAAACTTAATTTTAAACTTGCCTTGCTTAGACTTGAATTATTTTGTCATTCATACATCCATATAGATTTAATTCAAACAGAATTAGCATCTCTTACGACATTTTATTGTACTCTTTCTCTACTTTTTGTCCTTTTAAGTCGTAATTTATTGATAGTGTGTAACAAAAAGTGTCCTAAAGTCACTAATTTATTGTAATTTTTGTGATTAAACTTTAGTATATTAAAGTACAAGTGTCACAAGGTAGCATTCTGATGCACGAAGATAAAGTTTGCAGAGCGAGTGAAAGGACGTCTGAAAATGGCTGAGTGAACTGGGTTAAGAGCTTTAGCGCTGCAGTACCCTAATGGACAAGAGACCCATAACAGAAAAATTAGTCCCTGCTCTTATAGTCCACAGAAATGGTGCTTCAAAAGGACTTTTAGAGGAAAGTTTTGGAAGAGTTTTAATAATTGGGTTTTTTATGTTTTTTCGGTCGCTCAACATGAATTTGAGGTTCGCCACCAAAAATTTTTCCCAGGACAACTGCACTTTTTAAAACTTTTGGTTGTAACTTAAGAACTATGCATTTTACAACAATAGTTGGAAGAAAATTTCTTACATTTTATGTCTATAAGTTTTTTTTGTCAGGTGAACGATTTTACCGCGATCGCGTCTCGAAGTTGTTGCACCTACAGCCCATTTAGTAATTTTGATCGGCCTCTGCAAACATGATAATGTTTACTTCTTAAAACCTGGAAAGGGAAAAATTTGTAGAGCTTTATTTTCCACACTCACTGTAGTGGGTAGAACAGCTGCTGAAAAACGTTCTTCTTACACGCAATGAGTGGTTATACCATATCCTCTTTGTTCAATCACGGAAAAATGAAGTTCATTTAGGCACTGACGAACAAGCCTAATCTCGCAGGTACCCTCCAGGTATTAGAAACTCATACGCTATAAGAAATGGTTACTGTGAACGTTTTCTTATTTAATTGTACGGCTTCAGTGGGAAAGAAGTATAGTATCACTTAACAAGTGTTACATCAACGTTGCGTTTGAGACAAAGACCCACATTGTCGCACTACCACCATCTGCAGCTGCAGCGAGAAAACATTCTTTACGGGTATACTATACCAGGTCCAGCAGTGGCTGGAGTTGAAAAAAAACCGAGGACATGGAAAAAAGAAGAATGGCTTAACGCCAGTTACAACACGTCTACCACCAGCACCCTTGGCTGTTTTGCGGCTAATTTCCTGCAAATTTAAGACATGCTGCTAACGAAATTGTAGGTGTAAGATGGCTGGCCTAAACTAAAATACTGGTACAGTATTACAGCGTCTTGGAAATTTTGTATCGTTGAAAGCAGCTACTTATCATTTTTCTCTTTAGTTTTCCTCTAGCGCCAGCCCTAAGATCAAAATGGAGATAAACTCGATACGCCCTTGTTCAGCTCTTCAGTTGGATGAGAATTACTCAATTTAAATTTTTATATTTTTATTATAAGACTTATCATTCATAACGCAGCTGATTCAGGTTAACTTCCGAACCAGGCCACCTATAGCTTTCATTTAATTTTTAGTGTGACTCTGGGGTCATTTTTAACCTTTTGTAATTTAATTCAACCTTATCACTTCATTATTTCGTAATCTAAACTTTTTAATTATAGGTTTCTAAAGTTATTGAATATTTAAATTTATTGTTAAAACACGTGAAGTGTTATAGTTATAGTTAGTGATAGGATATAGTTAGTGTTTTTTTTTCTTTTACTTTCGTGATTCATTGACATCCCTGAATATTTTACAGCCCTTAATTAATTTTTAATAATTACTTTAAGGATGAAATTTTAATTGATAATAATAAATTTAAGACCGGCGTGATCAGGAATTTTGTGCGGTTACGATGGATTCAATTTTACCTGCGAGTTTCCCTTAATTAAAATTGTATTAATTTAATTAAGTAAAATTTATAACGTACTAAGTGATAATTTTCCTAGAGTACAATTCAAGTTAAAGCTTTCCTATTGGTTGTCGAGTAAATCCGAGTTGGTCGCCGGGTTTCCAATAAAAGCTCCCACTCCATTTTGATAAGGGACTTCCATCTTCACCATCGCGGTGAGTGGAAGCGCGCTTGTTACCCTTCATTCAATTTCCCCTTGCCTTCAGCAAAGCCGTGTTCAATAATTAACTTTTATTAATTTTTCCTTGCCTTCAGCCAACCCGTGTTCATTAATTTATTTTATTTTATTCCTTTTTAATTATTTTTTTTTCTCCGTGTTAAATTAATTAATTAATTTAATTGTATTAATTAATTTTTATTTAATTTTCCGTGTTGCCTTCAGCAAGCCCGTGATTTTCCCTCGTACACTAGGACTCAGTGGTCTCTCCTTTCATAGAGAGGTCGCGGGATCTGGTGTACGAAACCCTCTTCGTTTCCGGGACTCAGTGGTCTTTCTCGTAAGAGAAGGGTCTCGAGGTCTGGAAAACTACCTTACCCTCTTAGTTTACGGGACTCAGTGGTCTTTCTCGTAAGAGAAGGGTCTCGAGATCTGGAAAACTACCTTACCCTCTTAGTTTCCGGGACTCGGTGGTCTTTCTCGTAAGAGAAGGGTCTCGAGGTCTGGAGAGCTACATATCCGCTCAGTTTCCGGGACTCTGTGGTCTTTCTCGTAAGAGAAGGGTCTCGAGGTCTGGAAAACTTCGCTGCGTACACCGGGACTCTGTGGTCTTTCTCGTCAGAGAAGGGTCTCGAGGTCGGGTGAACAACTTCGCTGCATCCACCGGGACTCTGTAGTCTTTCTAGTAAGAGAAGGGTCTCGAGGTCTGGTGCACGACTTCCCTACATTCACCGGGACTCTGTGGTCTATCTCTTAAGAGACGGGTCTCGAGGTCTGGTGGACATCCAGTGGCTGAGTCATATTCACATCAGAGCGATTGTATTTTGTTGATAACCTTTTTTCGTTTATATATTTTTATTCCTTAGGAAAGGTTTTTTGTTATCTTTATTTTGTACGAGTACCTTTAAGGTACATAGCATTATTTTTTTTATTTTTTTTATTTAATAAAGGCTTTGATTTTTATTTCCATCCGCAGTGTGTTTCATTTCTAGCTACGAACCCCCCTGTCTCCTACTGAGCGATGCTAGAGGGATAATTAGTGAAACACCGTATTTTCGGTGTTACAAAGTATCCGTACAAACTGTGAAGGGAAGTTGGATTAATTGGAATCACTTCAAAGGAATCATTACAGCAAAGGGTTGCACTCTGTTACTGTGTTTGAATTTGACACTTTCGGAATCTCTACCATCAACTGTGATAGTGCCCTTAGTGCCCAACTTCCACGACTTATGATTATGACGGTCATCATGAGGCACAAGTGACCCTGTAGTGTATAGTTGGTACCTTACAGGAAAGGCGTAGGAGTGATTATTGGAACTATTTCACCTCGTCGTGCTTTGTTGCATTGAACGGCAGGTGTAACAACCTCAAGACGTGATCGCGGTGAAACCGTTCGCCTTACAAAAAAAATTTTCAGATATAAAATGTAGGAAATCTTCTAACTATTTTTCTTCATATTCAACGTTACCAAAAAATGCATAGTTTTCGTATTAAAACCGAAAATTTTAAAAAAGGCAGTTTATACTTAATTTTGCTTATAAATTTTTTTCCGGAAAAATTTATTGGTGACAACTTCAAACTCGTTTTCAGCGAACTGAAAAACATAAAAAACCCAAATATCAAAACTTCTCCAAAACTTTCCATCAAAAACTACCGATTGACTGGACTATTATTGGGGTAAGCTGTTTGAGAGCCAGCTAATAAGAAAACTTAGTTAGGGAGCAAAAGATGTTATTTTAGAACGTCAATGGAAAGTAACGTTATATGAACTTTGCAGGATCTCTAAGGGACTATTATTCAAGGTGTATCTGGGAAAGAAACGATATGTTTTTCTCCCGAGCTATTTGTAGTTATCTCGAGTGACCCGCGTGCGTTGCGTGCATACATCGCACTGTATCGTCTGTATCGTCTAAATATGACAAAGTGCGATACGCCCTTGCGTATGATCTTTTATTAAGTTACCTATTGAAATTTTAAAATAATGGAGAGTTGTATCAATCTTACTTTCGAGGTTCGAATTGCTATACATTTCACTAAAAGCTTTCGCTTGCAAGCATTTTGTCTTTCAAGTTTAATTAATATTAGGTATTCACGCAGGTGTTTTAGTTATATGTTTAGTGTCAAGCTCAAGTGTTGTATAATTAGTCCTAAGTGAGTGGAAGCTTATTAAAAATTAAATAAAGCTTTAGTCTAAAAGTACACTTCTTAAGAAAAGCAAAAATTCTGTTTGTATCATAAGAGCACTTTAAATTATAAATTAGTGTTTTTATAAATTAATTAGGAAGCTTATAAAAAATTAACGTCGAGTTAAGTTTTAGTTAATTAATTTTATTTGAAAATTGCGAGTCAAAATTGTTACGTTGAATAAAATAATATAAAAAAGTTACTTTATATTGTAAGTTACATTTTTGGATTTTATATAACTTATAATAAATGCAGTATAAATAAGGGATGAATCCTAGTATCCGCTGTTAGGATTTCTCCAGAGTCCGAGGTTCTATGACAAGGGTTGTCTAATCTGAGGATCTAAAATGGAAAATAATGATCTTTACTTGAAATTTGACATTACCAAACTTTTTAACCCAAAGCCTCCTAAACCGTAAGTCTCTCTTAGAGAAGGAAAAAATACATAATATTTTAAACTTACTTAGAAACTACAAACTGTATTAAATTAAAGCTCATACACACAGGTAGATGACAGTTTCGATCACATTTATGACACTGATAGATGATGACGAATAAATATCAAACTTCTTTTAGTTTTTGGAGCGATTCAATTTTATAAGTTTAAATTAAATTTTTATTTTTGACGTATTATTAGTGTTAGTATTGAGATAAAATAAAACAAAATATAGTTAACCCCCGTATAATATAAAATTCAATTAGAGGGGTTAATTAAGGTCGCGCGATGAACACATGAATCAGACAATTTAAAATACTATACATTAACGTTAAACCTTTTATTCATTAATTTGAACTTGTCGGCTGAGGATTAGTAAAGAGATACGTTAACAGAACAAAGGGATTTAAAATTTATATATAAGCAAATTTTGATTATAACATTTTTTTATTAATTAATAATAAACAAGCAGAGAATAAATTAAAATGACATAGAATTAAAACCAACTAATAAGCTTTTAAGTTTGTTTTATATAAAATTATGCATTTTCAATAACAAAATTAATTAATTGCGAGTTAATAGAAATTCATTTCGTTAAATTATGTTGGGATTTGCACTTTGAGTAAGCATCCTTCAGTGCCTACTATAATACTGTATGTTTTAATTGAGAATCATTCAAATGCTTAACCTGTTCTGTGTTATTTAATTGTTAAATATTTGACCTACTAACATTCGGCGTGAACAATTTTTCAGAAAAAGAATGACTATCGAATAATAGAAAAAACAACGGATGTGGCCATACTGGGAATTTTTTGTGCCAAAAAATCTTGTAATTTTATTTATCTAACCCCGCTATGAAATGTCAAATTTGAAATTCATTTTTGACGTTTTGAAACGTCCAATTTTACATAACTAGTGATGCTATGAAATATTACATAACTGAGAGTAGAATTCTAATGTATTTGTTCGTTTGCAGCAAGCTTTGATATATTATTCGCACATCCGCAATAATAATTATTTTTCATTTCATAGCGAAGTCAGATAAAATTTTGTACCTAACACGTTATGAAGAGACAAATTTTATTTAACTCACGTAATTTACAAAACTCGCTCACTTCGTTCGCTCGTTTCAGCAAATACTACGTTCGTCAAAATAAAATTTGTCTTTTCATAACTGGTTAGGTAAATAACTTTTTCTTTAATTAAAATTTAATTTGAGATATTAAAAAACAAACGGAAGTAAAGTTAAAAGTGTTGAATGTTTTCAAATAGCCAATTTTACTAGCTTTCAAAATATTGGAAAATATACAGGGTGTTCTATTTAAATTATGAAAGTTGTTACCATTTCCGGTTAAAAAAGAAGTCAAAATTAAAGATTTTGGTATCGCGTAACAGCTGATTGTACGATCTTTTAAAATATTTAAAAATATAGATAAAAATTTTGATATTTATTAATTTACGATTTAACCGGAAGTGTTTTGCTTACCAAAAATAGTGTCAAATAATAGATATTCATGGCATTGATACATTTACAAATTTCAAGTTCCTATTTTTATTACAAAAGAAATGACAGATTTTTCAAATGTTTATATTCAAAATATCGTAACTCCGGTTCCGTTTGGGAGAAATTAATAAAAAAATTGAGTTCGATAGAGAATTACGTTATATCTGAAAGAGAAAAAAATATGGTAGAAGAAATTTTGAGAAATTCCATTTCAAAATTTTGACCTATTTTGGCCCCTTAATGGTATGCAATTATGAAACAATTTTAAAAATCGACTAGGTTATGATGAAAGTCCTTTATTTTGGCTGTACTTTGCCTTTTTGAAATTGTTAAAATATTAATTACCGGCCAAGTTATAAGGGAAAAACCACAAAATGGGACAATCGTTCTATTGGTCGCCATTTAAAACAAAATTTGATTTTTTTAAAATTGGGGCTCAGATGTAGATAGCCAAGTAAAAACAAATTTGGCTCAAATTTGCAAATATGCGCCCAAAATAACCACCTTATTTTTGGTCACCTCAGTATAGATTTCTTACAAAAGCTTACTTTACCGATGAAATAATTTTAAAGTGACTCAGGCCTAATTTTATTAAAATCGGTTCAGTAGTTTAGCTCCAGAGCTGTTACATCAATACATACATCCATCTATCCAGACCTACGGTCTAAGGAAATTTTGTTATTGCAAGTTTGGAATCAGGGGGACTCAAATCGTTGAGAAATGAAATAAAAATAATGAGATGACTAATCGCCAATTTCCTGCCTATTTGGTAAAATAGACAGATATAGAGAATGAGCGGACAATCAGCTTTTGAAAATCTGCTGTCTTGTCTAAATATGCTTATTACAAAGCTAGATTAAAAAGTCTTGGTGTTTCCTCGGTTAATCAGAAATCATTTGCTTGACTAGGTACTGATAAACTTTAAACCAAACCACGTAAGATGTTGATTTTTGATTAACTAATATTAAATTATTAAAGGGGCGTGGTCAAACCTGTGCGAACTTATCCCTACCGCTCCTCACTTTAAAACATTATACCGAATATAGTAGGTCAATGATTATACCTATACCTAAATTTGTATTTATCTCCACCAAGGCAGTAGTCAATGCACTTAAATTATTAAAAGGGCGTGACCAAATCTGCGCAATCTTATCCCTACCGCTCCTCAAGTTAAATCTGTTTAGCAATACTCATTTTCACTTAAATCCGTATATGAATGCAAGTAAACTTCAAATTGCCAGCGCAGGTTACATACAAATAAATTTCCAAAATATGTTTTTACCGAATAATAATACAGGGTGACAACAATCTCACCACGTTGCATGTATAACTTTGTTGTTAGAAGAGATACAGAGTCGGGTAAATTAGCAAAGTTGGGCAGAATTACACCACTATTCAAATTCCGTTAAGAAAAATTAACATTGTTACCAACTTTCCGAGTTATTTGAAAGAAACTAAAAAAAATGCATTTTCTTTAAAGTAAAAACTTATGTTTTTTAATTACAAATCTAACCTCAATTTTATGTCATTGAAAAGCTAATTTTTTCTCTGTTCAAAAATATAAAAGTATTAATTTTATCTTAATTAACTTTTACATGTAAAAGCAGTATAAAATCTTGCTTATCCAGTAATAAAATGTCAAATTTTTTTGACTTTCGAAGAAAATAGTAGATTGTTTGATTAGGAGTAAAAATGTCACTTTTTTAGGCTAGTCAGTAGGGCTTGTCAGACGAAACGAAGTTGAGTTGACAACTACTGACGAGCCAAAAAAGGTATTTTTACTCCGTATTAAACATTTAATTTTTTCTTCAAACGTAAAACTTAGAAAAACCAAAAATAAAAATTTTTCAAGTGTCGCCATCTCTTGAAAATTATTTGTAGTTCTTGTCTAATATTTTAAAAAATTAACTTTAACTTGTAAAAAGAAGCTAATTATTAAACGCAACGAATAAATTATAACAGAAAATTTATAAAAACATTATCTTTTTACATTACAAATGCTTAGAAATATCATTTTTTCGTTACAATTTGTTGTAAATATTTAGGGTTGGAATTTACTTTTATCTCCTAGGAGGAGTATGTAAAAGTAGAACTTTAACCTTACTTGTTCAGTAACAAAATGTCAACTTTTTTTGACGTTTGAAAAAAAAATATTTTTTCTACTCTCATATGTGAAAGTAAGCATTTCATCATCACTTACACATTGCGAAAATAGCGTTTTCGTCTCTAGTGAGCGAAAGTTTTAGTACAAGCGGATGTTGATAGATGGCGTTAAATGACCGAAGTAAGACGAGCTTGAAGTTTGCGATTTTAGATTTTAATTAATTGTTTTAATTGATAAATTTATAAATTTACTAAATGGCACTTAATAAATAAATAAATAAATATTTTACACTTAATAAATATTTTATAATTTAAATTTAAATAAATTCCAATTTGATTTGAAAAGTGACATTGCTGTCACTTGGTGTCATCTAGCGGCTTTTTAAAGAATCTCTATTGAAATGTCAGTTCAAATTTTAGTGAAAAGAATTATTTTAAAATTTACTAATTATCGTCGTAGAAAAAATAGCATTTACGACTCGAGATGAAATCCGTTTTTTTCGTTCGAAAGACTACTTCACTCGCCTCTTACGGGGCTCTTGAATTAAATTCTATCTCACGAAAAAAACTGATGTTTCATCTCATGTTGCAAAAAATACTATTTTTCTATTATAGATTATAAGTGCGAGCTTTTAATTCAAATGAATTTAATTAAAGATTCTTCTTTAAATCATTAATGCTCTAATGACTTAGCTACCTTTTGATAATTCCTCTTTATACTTTTTTGTATATTTTCATTTCATTTCTCAACTTTGTGAAGTTGTAGAGCAGAGATTTTTCTAATTACGTGTGTATTTTAAGACCATAATTAAACTTTCATTTTATTATATGATGTTGAGGCCTATGTGTAATCTTATAATAGTAATGAAATTAATTTAAATTAAATAGTCCGAAATGAATTTTCTTACACGAACTCACTGGTCAACGAAATAGCAAATAGCACACCCGAAAAAATAAAAGGAATAACATTGCCAACTTTAGATATAATTTGAAACAAAGTAGGCCATGAGTTGATGTTCCTCAAGACAGCGTTTTAGGTCCTCATTTATAGCATATTATAGTAAAATGCTATTGAGTGACGAAAATTTTTTCTCTACGAACAGTTAGAGCAATAACAAGATTTGCAAACAGATTTATGTTTCTTTTAAACATCCTAAGACTGTTATGTTAATACCGTGTTGGCTCTAAAAAATAATTTATGGTGATCTCAGTTATGTATTGTCATTTGTCACTGCCTGGAATGGTGTCGATATCTGATTTGTAATAGTGTTAAGGGCAGAATTTTTGTTTTATTTAAAAAAATATATTCAGACCATAAAAGTATGAAAATTAGTAAAAAATATGCAAGTACATGCTTTGCTTAAAAGGTGAAAATAGGTGAAAATAAATAGTGGAAAGTAGTTTGTAGCACTGCTGAAACTCGAGATCACATTTTGTTTACACGAGCTCTCTCGAGCTTTTAAATTCTGATTTATAATAACAGAAGTAAGAGATGAATAATAATTATTAGAAATTGCACCGAGACATCAAAATTCCAATATTTCAGCTGAAGCTTGATATTAAAATATTTAGCTTGATACGTAGGAGTATCTTACTAATTATTAGTTTATTAATTCATAAGATCAAACTAATCGACTGAAATTACTCACTGGTGTGATTTTAACAACAATTAATCAATTTATTTATTTTAAATAACACCTCGACTTAAATTAAACGTTTCCGTTAAAATTTTCAATTACAGGAATGTAAATACTTAACGTTAAGAATTGTTGCTTTTTTATATGAACATAAAATTTGAAAATTTACAAGGAAATACGATATGATAGGAATCTCCTATTCCACTCAAACTGGATTTAAGTTTTATCTGCATAAAGTGAAAAACGTATTTGAAATCGGATTCTAACCGCATGCGAGTGAAAGAGAAAGTAAAACTAAAATTTCAACTGCCATTTTTTCAAATCAACTTTAAATTAACTTTTAATAAACAAAATGGAATTTGAAATGTTATATGTCATTTTTATAAAAGTTTTAGAATTAAATGACTAATTATTTTGTACGAAACTTGAATATAAATTCGTATTTTCAAAAAATACAGTGCTCAAGTCAATAATTTATATCTCTAGTCAAGTTCATAAATTTTTATGACAAATTGTATACATTTTTCATTTTCTGCGCTGTGTTAGAACTACGAAAAACTTGAATAAAGAATTAATAATGGTAACGGAAAGAAAATTATGATACTTTCATAAAACTATTTATTTTAACCAAAAACTTTTATATTGAGCCATTTTGCTGATCCTAATAAACCGTAAAATTATATTGTTAGTGTAAGCTAAATTTTCAAAAAAACTTGAAAAAGACTTAAAAACTTTAATCCTTTTCAGTTTATAAAATAACAGTCGTTTAAAATCACAAATCCACTGAAACTTCGTGTATTAAAGTCGAATAAAAATCCCATGTGTCAATACACAACTTTTCTATTTACAAGAAAAATTTTTGAATTGAAGAAAATTTTGAAAAAATTTAAAACACCCTGCGTTCAATGAAAAATCTAAAAAAGCTGTGCTTTTCGCAGCAGTCAAAGTCACGCCTCTCCTATTCACAATAAACAAATATCGCCCGAATGAAACCGACGAGTCTCAAATTTCCATAAAATGTCAAAGCATTTTTCCTTGTGAATTATTTCCCTCTTTGTGGACACTAGAAAGATCAAAAGAACTTAAAGAGAGCAAATCAAAATAAACAAATAGCAGAAGTTCACTTGTGAATTTAAACCACGGAGTTGCTCTAGGCCACTGAATCAGGTTTCAACTAACAATGCTATTAAACTTTGTTACTTCAAAGATCGTCAGATTGTAACGAAAAAAGTGGAATAACGTATAGTAGTCCGACAGAGCTTCTCTGAAGTCCCGAGCAAATTATGACGTCTCTCAAAAGTATCGTTAACAAAGTAGCTCAGTACTGTTACGTCAAGTCAGATCATGGACCATGATGATTTACGCTCACATTATGAGTGAAAAGTGTGAAATTGCTATTGAATTTATTTAAATTAATTGGAAGCGCACTACTGTCAAGTTTTGCTTGTCACACAACAACGCGCGAGTTCGCACCGTTTCATATCAGTTGAGATGTTTTATTCTACGTGAGGTAGAAAAGGAGATCTCTAAATAGAAAGAGAGGAAAAGTGTTAAGCAGCAGGACTTGTATAAGTGACGCCTAATCCTTCAGAATTTTGAGTTTATCTGAAAGGCAGGATGGTAGAAAAATTAAGGGAAGATGTAATTACCCAATAGGTCCAATTATGAGACCTAAGAGAGTTCAAGATCGTCAACTTATCTTTATCGGAACAAACAGCAAGGCACGCGTTTAGCTCGCATCGAGAATATAGGAATCAATGTCTAACTCGGTGTAACCTATCTTTGAACTATAAGAAGCGCCCTAATTCTAAGTTTAATTGCTGGACGTAAAAAGTACATCGGAAAAATTCGTTAAACTCTTGATCTGTTCTTGCCTAAGGCCAAGACTGTCCAAAACTATTAGAAGCATCCGTACGGTTATATAAACCATAGAAAAATTATAGTGCGCATGCTTCTGACAATTTTAGACAGTCTTGGACTTTTGCAGGAACAGAGCAATTAGAACTGCTTAGTTGTGACTTATGCACGATGCAGGTATCGACACGATTTGGCTCGTGACCATCGCATCCACACACCTTTAGGGACAGGCCACCTGACCTGGAAGACACGAGGGGGTTAGTCGAATCCCGAGACTACCAGACCTATCCTTAAGACCTAACCAGACCTTTAAGGATAGACCACCTGACCTGGAAAACACAATGGGGTTAGTCGAATCCCCAGACCACTAGATCTGTCCTTAAGACCTAACCTGGCACTTCTAATCAAAAATTCTTTTCTTCTTCTTCTTCAGCTTTATCTCAGTGATGTAGCTACAAAAGAAGGGGGAGACTAGGCGAGGAAAGGCGAGCATAAGAAGCAGTTTTAAGCGATTTTCATGATATCTTTCTGTAACCGTTGCATTTTCAGAATGATTGAGCTCATTCAGGACAGAGATGTTTAGTTATTTACTGTGTTGTGGTTGGTTGCTATCATTCAGCATATCAGCCGCTGATCTGTTCTGCAGATTTGCTCTCTCTCTCTCTCAGCTCTCTAGTAACTCTAGCTCCGTGGAAATAGAAATAGCTTCGTTTTTAAACTATTGAAGAAGTAAGTTAGCATGTCAAGCAAAGATTGTTTAATAAGACGGGGTTCTATTTTTGAGCTAGTAGCGCCTCCTATCACCGAATATATGCTCGGCTAGTGTACAGTCAGCCTGACAATTATTGAACACCCTGGCTATAAGCCAGGGTGGTTGTTAGCTAACAACGACAAAGGGTCAGAAAGGTAGGTTGTTGATTTACTACTTGTTGGCAAAATAAAGTTACCCCTAAATTTAAGTGTAACACCGGAAACCGGGTATTAGATTAATTCTCCGATTAGCATCGCTCATACGGAGACGGGAGGGTTCGAAATCACAATTAAACACACTTTTAGATAGAAAGTAAACAATATATTTATTAACAAAAACAAAATAATTCTTTATACCAAAAGGGCACGGATAAAAAAAATCCTTCTCTTACGAGAAAGACCACACAGTCTCGGTGGACGCCAGACCTCGAGACCCTTATCTGACGAGAAAGACCTCTGAGTTCCAGAAACTAAGAGAGTAGGGTAGTTTTCCAGACCTCGAGACCCTTCTCTGACGAGAAAGACCACTGAGTTCCAGAAACTAAGAGGGAAGTCGTTATCCAGATCTCGAGACCCTTCTCTGATGAGAAAGACTACTGAGTCCCGGAAATGAAGAGGGTTTGGTACACCATAATTATCTCGAGACCCCTCTATGAAGGGAGAGACCACTGAGTCCTAGTGTACGAGGGAAAATCACGGGCTTGATGAAGGCAACAGGGTAATTAATTTAATTAATAAAGAACGCAAATAAAACAAAAATTACACAAGGGAAATATCACAAAGCGCGCCCGTTCACTTCAAAGGTGAAGCGAAGAATTCTTTATCAAAACGGAGAAGGGGTTTATATTGAAGATCCGACGACCAACTCAGATCCACTCGACAACCAATAGAAACGCTCTAACTTAGAATTGTACTCAAGGGAAATTATCACTTAGTACGTTATAAATTTTACTAATTAAATTAATAACTTTTTAATTAAAGGGAGCTTGAGGATGCAAGTTAGCTCAATGGAATCGCACTAAAATAACGAGCACGTCGGTATAAAATTTGTAATTTTAAATTTAAGTTTCAACCTTAAAGTAATTAATAAAAATTAATTAAGGCTGTAAAATACTTAGGGGTGCTAATGATAGGTAGGTATGGAAGGTAAAAAAAAACACTAATTAGCTCAACAAATCAACAACAAATCTTACCACTCCACATGGTTCTAAACGAATTTAAAACTTTTCAATCATATAATTAAAAACTCTTGATAAAGAAATAGTTAAGTGATAAGGGTGAAATAATTTTTCTAGGGTTAAAAATGATTTAAGAGGTAAATTAAAAATTACACGGAAGCTCTACCTCTTCTGGTTGCCGAGATACAGGGAAATCATCAGATCAGATAAAACTGATAGCAAAATAAGGAAAATTGAAAATACGTAATTCCGGTCCAATCTTAATAAGACTGGACTTAAATGAAAGTGCTTGAAGAGCTGGACACGGGCATCTAAAATTTATTTCCATTTTGATTTCAGGGGCGGCGCTAGCAAAAAAGATTAGAAAAAATGACAAGAAGCTGGTTTAAACGATACAAAATTTCCAGGATGCTGTAATACTGAACCAGTATTTGGGCCCAGCATCCGGATAGAATTTTGCATCGTTACATTAGTATGGGGTGTTATGATGGTTACATCCACAATTTGTGTTAAACGTATAGCCAGGGTGGCCATTAATTGTGAGGCTGACTGTACAGTGACGAGGATTCTTGTATTTTTCTACTTTTCTAATAATTCGACCTAAACAACTTTTGACACAGTTTCCGAAACAAACAGTTTCAGTTTAATTGCATTTGTTCTGCGAAAGTTGTTTATTTTTCCCTACAGACGTGTTGTGTCACCGTCACTGCAGTGATACTGGCTTGAAATTTCCTAGCATTGTGTAAACAGCTCTAGCTTGTGCCAAGCCAGGATAGGACGTTGGAATACTAACTTCCTATCCTAGCTTAGAAAACTGGCCTCGTGTCGACCGGGCATTACGTATCAGATGCGGTACTGGGAAACAAGTTATTCTAATTTTAATTAATCGATTCTCTATTCGTCCGTCCGGATTAATGACGGTTTCATTGTACTCAGGTTTTCTAAACATATGATCATAAAGGAGAATAGAAGTGGTAGAAGAGCAAACGAAAAAACTTGAAAAAACAAAGTGAAATAACAAAAAAGCAAACAGATAAATAATCGCACAGAGAAGCAAATTTCAATTAATAAAGTGGTAAATATCCAACAAGTTTGTAAAAGGTATTTTCGAGTTAAAATCAAAATTGGTCAAGCACGATTAAAAAGTTTCAATAAACACGACACGGGCCTTTGTTAAACAGAAAATAATCATTTATATTAGCCGGAATTCGATTACACGTTGTCAACAAAAGTAAGACAGTGGAAGGCTGAGAAACTCAGGAAATTAATCGGTTTAATAAAATCAATACTATCCGGCATGAATAAACAGATCGCCCCTTTTAAACCTATTTTAGTTAGTCTTCGTCCCTAAATTATTATTTTGGCTAATGCCTATAATCCTATTTTCTCTTATTTTTTTAGTAAATCAGGTAGATATAAATTTTCTTACCGTTCCTTTTAGTAAATTTAATTCACTCGCAAATTCAGAGTTTTTCGAGGGTGTGTTATAAAACGAAATCCTTTAAAATTTATTTTTTAAACAAAAATTAAGCAATTTTTTTATGAAATAATTTAATAAGTACCTAGAGCTAGCTACTAAATACAAATTTCAAAATACGGAAATAGAATAACAATATGAAATTACTCGGTTTTGAGAATTGATGTGCTTAGAATAAGTACGGTCCATTAAAGTATTAAAATATGTATAAACACGCGCAAAAGTACTTATGCACACCCAGCATTGGATTTATAATTATGCACTACAAAACTTACCAACGATGATGTACTTATAAAGTACTGCATTTATAATGCAAGAGGATGTAAAGTTCTCAACTTCGTACAAATATATTCTACTGTATTTATCTAAGAACATCAAGTTTAAATTATAACTAGGTTTAGAATGTAAAACTATCGATGCGAGAGGTAAAAGATTTTTCTATTTTTATTCAAATAAACGAAATGCTTGTCTAGTGTCATTTTGTTGACGTCAACATTGTCAAATATATAAAAAATTTTAACACTTTGTAAAACTTACGTGAAGATACACTTTTTTTTATTAAACTTTCAGTTTTTACAGCTTTTCTTTCAAATTGTACTGAAAAATGTTGGAAATAAATTGATTTGGACACTTACTTATGGAAATAATCCTTTGAAGGATTTAAAAACGGTTTTCTTAGAAATAATGTTATTGAATTTTCATCGCCTTTACTTCTAGTTTTCACTATTGTGTTTGAAGTGGCAGTCCTCGAAACCTTTACTATAGAAAAAAAATTATTTTTCTCTTAAGTATAGCTTCCTTTCATTATCCTGTCAAATTCAACAATTTTCAAATTTTAAAATATTTGTTGAAACTCTTCGTGAGTTGTCGCACTTACCTACTGCTAACAAATTAAAATAAAGCAATGATTGGAATGCGACATAAGGGATGAGAGTGTTATGTGGAGTAAGGTTGAACTCAGATGCGAATATTTGCAAAATCAGTCTGGTTTAAACCACAGAGCGACTATTAGAAGTATTTCTCTAATTAATTTCCAATAAAAGAATTTGTTGTTCGATAAGTAGTATTTGATTACGTCCATTAGTGTTAAGTGAGATAAAAATGTACTTTATTTTTATTATTCGTCTCACCCTGCCATCGCCCCTTCCATCTACACAGCAACTAACAATAGATGCAGTTTTTTAAATCGTGTACAAAAAATAAGTTAAAAAAAAACTGTCTATGTGAACATCGCATACCAGCTTTGAGTCCAAAGCCAGTCCTAAAAGTCTTTAACCGAGACAGTTCTCGATATTGGAATCGATATTCTAGGGAATATTATTATATTTTGTTATAGTCGTATTTCCTCAAAAATTTGAAGAAATTTAAGAATAGAATTTTAGTTTATTTACGATCGGTCAAAGATGATAAATTGTGGAATGAAAAAGTTCGGGTTTAGCTATCGGCCCGTAGTTAGCGACTAGTACCTTATTCTTGATTGCAAAAATATCGGGACAACAATTATTAACTTCGTACAGCACGAAGGAAACATTCCTCCAGGCAATGATCTTTTAAACAAACGGCGATGGAATAAGTCAGATCGTTAGAGCAACATCTTAGAAAAAGAGGAACATTGCCATTTAAAAAAAGAATCGATGACGTCATCGTTTAAAGGTATGACGTCAAAAAAAATTGAAAAGCTTAGAATTGTGCCAAATAATTAAACTTTTAGTTTCAGAATTTTTTCGTAAAACCAATGACAGCATAAATGTTTTTTACATTTTATTCACACTGTATATTCACCCCTTCTACAGTTTGCCACTTCTTGATACGTTATTAACACATTAATAATCAGAACAAATATATTATTTAAATTATGTAAAATATTATACTGTTAGTAAGAAAAATTAAATTCATCTCAGAAACTGTCTGAGCTTCAAAATTAAAAATAACAGCATATTCAAATTTCTGAAATCCTACCTCGTAATTTCAAAGCACGTTTTAATAGCAGTGGAGATAAAAAATACAGTAAGAATGATCAAACTAGGCATTATTTATAGCTTTTGTGAATAACGTCTAAAAGACACAACACCCAATTCTCTCTAGATAATAATGCCAAGTTTACACCTAACGAGTATGGTTCGGTTTTCTAATCGGTTGAGCAACAATGTGGACTGAATGGGGTGTTTATCGGTTTATATCTTAGAACATAAAACATCTGGAAGGAGGGTTACCAACCGTTGCCTATAAGAGAAAATGCGGCAGAAATGACATATTAGAAATCAATGGACGATTCATTCATCCCGAACTTTCACCTCGAAGATGAATTGAATAACCTAAAGAAACGAATATGGAGAAAAGAATAGTCAAAGAAGAATATTTCATCTTCCACGGAGTCTCGGTTATAGGTTATTCGATCTAGTCTAGAAAATAGTCTATCCATAAGACTCTGGATGAAGTCCAAACCTCTAAAACTTTCTCAGACGCATCCCCGCCACCTTGTTAGGAAGTCATCGTTGTGGTTTCGAGAAAGATCAGGAAACTGATGCGAAGAGGTCGCAACCAGCAGCAAAAGCCTTGTCAGGGATAATCCTGAAACTAGTCAAGTTGCGACTAGACCTGGGGTCAGAAGGCAGGAGACCGGACAAGTCTTTTTCACTAGCAGCCACGATAGACTTTTCCAGTGACTCAGAACCTGGTGCTCTTGGGGTGAGTTACACCCTATGTGGGCCAAGTAGGAGCCTGTATGGAACTCTGAGTAGTCAAAGAGGGAGTCACTTTTGAGGAGTCAGAGAGGTGACGAGGAGGCCCGGTTCGGGAGGTTAGGCACGTGCCAAAGACAGTCCATCCTGATGGTAGCTTTCAGGGGGAGTTATATGAAAAGAATGGCATTCAGTCTATGATCACTCATTGTTTTATCGCCTGAATGAGCTCATTGGTTTCGTGGTCGGACGAGAGCATTGTCACGACTTAGTACTCGTTATGTGTAACTTAGCAAAAAGAGTTCTTCCTTCTTTAATTAATATAGTCACGTCAACCCACGTTTCGTGGGACGCACTGCATACTATAGATTATAGAATGAGCCAAACCGATTTTGATTAAAAAAACAGTTTTTAATTAGTAGGAAAATTAGAAAGTGGCTTCTAATGGTTTTCTATCTAGTTGTATCAGTTGATAAATGAGTAATCAATTTATTGAAAAAAGCTTTACAAAGTAATGGTAATTATGTCTTAGGTTCAGGGCCGGCCTTCACTGAGACGGGACCCGGATGCTATTAAAATTGTGCGACCCTTACTCTCTATCACTTTAACTAACAATTTATAAATAATTAACGGGTCTTCTTCATAAGAGGGCCCGAGCACAAATGATTTGGTGCCTAAAAAATTTGTAGGGGCGTGGGCCTAAACAAATTAACCCCATTAACAATGACTCACCCACCGTACCACAAAAGAGGAGCAAAGCAAAAGCCCATGACTTTACTTTATCTTATACTGAATTTTTTTAATTTTCTGTTTTTTTGTCGTTGCATTGTCTGGGGCCCTGTGCATAGTTCGGAATCTGGACGCCTTGAACCTGCCGCACCCATTTGGAGCCGGCCCTGCTTAGGTCATAATGTGCTTTTAAGCAAGTTATGTTAAATATGCAATAGAAAATAGAAGAGAGCAAAGACTAAATATATTCCGACAATATTCCCTAGACCCTAAGATACTTCAGAGCACAATACATGTCATTGTCCTGTAAAGTTACAATAATTACAACATGCAAATATTACTGTACTTATTTTAATTATTTTACAATATTTAAGCGTACGTTTTTGTTTTACTAAGAACGTCGAGTAGTTTCTAATTTATGTACCTGCACACTGCAGAGTACACTTACAGAGACAATAAAGCTCGAACACAAAATAACACTATAGCATATTTTTCCACTTCCTTATTTTTTAATGCTTAAAACTCTTTAGTTAATTATTTATGCAATTTTTTCAAAACGTTTTACGTTTATTATTTTCGTCAATTGTCGAATTTGTTGAAAAAAATTAAATTATTCTCGTCGAAAGAAAATCTTTTAATAATTCAGCAAACACCTCTTGGGATTTTTGAACACTTGAAGAACATTCAATTTTCAGGTGGGTGGCTACCCTACAGCTTACTGTCAATTGCAAATAACGTGGTTTCGCGTGGTTTTGTGAGTTTAATACGCCTACTTTTATAAAAAGAAAAGAAATATACAAATAAATAAGACGTTTGAACAAGACAAACAAAATATCTAATAAAGTGCTTTTGATAGTAGGGGAAAGTGGGTGAATAGCGACTCTTGTCTAATATCGAGCAGTGCCCTATAGATCAGCGTAAGCGTAAAAAAAGAAAACAACGCATACTATCATTCAACGGTTCTCCGTTGATATTAAACTAAATGACTTTTTATGTTGATTCGTGCACCTAAAATGCCTAAAAAATATGTAAGGAAAACATCTCGCCAATCTGGTAGAAAATGCAATATGACAAAGGCGGTAACAGCTGTACAAGAATATGAACGAAAAATTAGAACAGCGGCATCGACATCTATGTACCAAGTCTCGTAATAGTACCGTTACCGTACAAGACCGTCTAAGGCACTCTCAGGAGATAGTTTTAATATTTCTTTAAGTTTTCAATTTTTTTTTAAATACGTTTTTTAATATCATAATATAAATAAATGATAATTATGAATTAATGCTTTGGTCCATAATATCTTACCCGATGGTCGATTTTACCCTGCTGGTCGATATTAACCTTTTATTTATATTTATTTTTGATAAGTTACTATGTTGAATTTATTCAATAATCCTAGGAAGCATAGAAGCATATTGGACATATAACAAAAATTTCAGATTTCTTAAATCAAATTTAGAGATTCTATACAAAAAATGCCTTAGGTGGTCGATATTCACCCACTTTCCCCTATATTAATTTGTAACTATTTAATGCCAATTAGTACGAGGCGTTTAGTCTTTTGCCGAGAAGTAATTCTGAGACGAATTTAGCTTTCCATTTCCGAAAAAGTACTAGTACACCAGCTACATTTTGCACAATTCTACCCCGTGATGCAAAGCGGCAATCTTGTTCTTATGAATTATTTTAGTATTTCGCGCGTAACTCGCGTATTTTCGATTTAAAAAAAAAGTTTAGCTACAGTTTTGCTGCATATTTAATTCTTTACAAAATTACATCAGTAGTTTTTTTCGCTTATCGCGATTGTTTAAAAGTTACAACGCATTTTGTTAAACAAAGTAAGGGATGATTTTCTTTATACTCGTTATATCTCTTTTTATGTCACTTAGATTGAAAAATTCCAATTCTCGGTCTGCAACGCATGAAACTTTGACATTTTTGTGAATAGAGCTTGATCTCACAAGCCTACTCGTATGTCGAAAAATCGGTAGACTTAGAAATTAACGAAAAGGATAAAGCGTAGCCAATATCTTGCGTAGTACAGATGGAGGAAGCTAGTGCTGTCTCTCTCTCTGTATCTCTAAAATTCATTCGACCGGATGTTACCATAAATTTTCGTTACAGCGCATTGACTCCGCCTTATTCTTTTCGTAAATTTCTAAGTCTACCTGTCTTGGAAAAATGGAGAGTGGAGGGGAAAAAGAACCCAGATTCTGTGGTTTTTCATCTTTAAAAATATCGGTTAGTCGGCGGTTTTATTTACAAAAAAGTCGATTCGAAGATATTGATAAATTTTCTCTATTTTTTTAGGGTTTAATCGACCTGTCGCACCCTGTATAATCGCAAAATTGAACAATTTTAAATTAAAAATAGGCAGTGTTCATATAATTACATATTTGAAATTGTTATGTAAATAATATGCAGTTTAATATAGCCTATTTATTGCAAAATCAGGAATGCGAAAAATGACAAACTGTAATTTAACAGAAACGCATACAAAGTATTTGGGTTTTCATCAGAAATTTTGTAATAAAAATGTTGAAGAAAAATCGCATATTAAACCAAGATAAAAGTTTAAACAGAATAAAAATTTTTTAAACAATTTTCATTGTTAAAAGAAAGAAAAACGTTAAAATTCTGTTGATGACATTTTATCACGGTCTAATGCTTATAATCAATCGAAAAAATATATAAAAACCATTATAGTAACGACCTTGAGTAAAGATTAATTTAAAGGATTTTCGTATAACTGAAAAAAAACAATAAAAATGACGCCATTTACTTTTTGTCTAAAGCGTTTTGCGGAAATTTATTATAACTTACAACATTAATTTTTCTTGTTGAAATATTACTTCTTTAGATTTGATAGCTTTTATCTTAAAACTTTTGCTTGTCGTAAAAAAACTGTTAATTTAAATCTATTAATTATATAAATTGCTACTATCCTAAAGGACATAAATATGCGAGCTTTAAGGTCAACGAGTCATATGCTCTCTCTCAAATATTGTGACTTTATCATAATATATCCATCTTATAAAATCAATCTGGATTCTAAATTATAAACTGAAAGAGGAGTTAACTCCCAGTAGTTAGACCACTTATGAGGAGCTACAACAGCCTCCTGTGGTCCATCAGTTCTCGAGCGGTTGTTTGGAGATGTTTTTTAGTCGGCAGTGTCATTTACAAGAAGCTTAGCATTTTTTTCAAGTCTCCCATTGCCTTTGTATTGGTCTTACGCTTTTCTAAAATATAAATAAAAAATCTAGAACGAGAGAGTGGCTTCCATCATAAGAAAACTAGGAATGATCCATCAAGGAACTGAGATCTGTCGAGCAAGTATAACTACTGTGTGCAGGGTCGGATCAATGAACGCTGGAGCCTGAGGCGTGTCTCTCCACAAAACAATCTTATACTCTAGTTCTAGTCAACGAAGGTGTTATACCTAGAGAACATGGAAGAGGGTGAAATTTTTTTCAAGAATGTGCTTGGATTAGTTAAGATGTAAAAAATTAAAATACTGATAGTTATCGACGCTAGCTAGATAGTTAAGGGCGGGAGGGGGTGAAATGGTCCTATTTTGAGAGTTTGCGCTTTATCTCGAAAACCGTAGATCCTACGAATAAATTACTCCAAGCAATATGAAACCATATCAAATTTCCTACAAGATTGTTTCCATTAATTCTTTCTCTATACCTTTACTTTTCGAGATATTCGCCCGCAAAAATTGTTAATGTATGAAACAAATTTTTGCTTCATATTTTTCGTAAAACTTTTGCCTCTAGGACCATAGAGCCCGTCGTTTTACAGTAAAAGTCTAAAGAAAAAAAGTTGTAAAGCATGAAATTTCCTTTACTATTTTATGTGAGCAAAACTGTTTTTCATACATCAAAGATTTTTGCGGCCAGATATCTCGAAAACTATAAGGATTAGTGAAAAAATGAATAGATACATTTTTGTAAGAAATTTGACAAGCTTTCATTTTGCTGAAAGTAATTTTTTACCTAGAAATCACCATTTTCGAGTTAAATCATATAGGTTTTTCTTTTCCTCCGGACCCTTCTCAACACCGGGCCCTGAAGCACACGCTTTATGGGCTTCATGAATAATCCAGCCCTGACCGTGTGCTATTTTATTATGTGAATAGTAAAGTAATTATGACGGTGATGACGTGATGACTGATGAGTAATGATACATTAGGTAGGTAGATATAGAGAATTAAAAAAAATATATTGGTTATAATTCGTATATTAAAATAGCACACTGTGTGCACATCTTTTGGGCTGTATAAAAATGAAATACGGTTCTTCCAACTTCGCGTTTCATATGCTAATGCTCTAGCTGAATTTTAGAGAAATTTTATTACGTGTTGAAATTGATTGCCTCGTGACAGAAATATCAACTCGTTATACGCTTTTATATGACAAAAAATTCTCTCGTCAAAATCATTAATAGTGACCACATAATGTAGGATTTAATAGAAACATGTTATCAATTAACTATTTCAATATTCAAGCAGCGTGTGTGGTCTATAACGTGTGTAGCTTAACCTTTCTTTATTTCATTTTGTGCGTTTGCAAACTTTTTCTAAAATAAAAGATAAAAGGACCCAACTAATGTCAAGCAAGTTTAAGATGTAGAACACGAATAATAAACGACTAATGAAAAGGGCGGATAAAAAAAGTCTTCTTTTGCTTATATATTGAGACAAGAAGGAGAGAAATTTCTAATTTAGATTTTAAAAGAAGTCCTCGGATTATACGAGATTTTTCAATACCTATATTTTTAAAAACGAAATTAAGTTTCTCTTCCATCCGCACTACCGATTAAAGTATACAAATTTTTCTCGTTTTTTGTGCAGTTGAATATCAAACAAAAATATCGGTTGGTTCACACAAATCAAATTGTAAAACTAAAATAAATGGACAAATTTTGTGTAATAAAATGAAAATTGTTTTAATGGAACACTTTTCAATTATTAAAACTGTCCCTAATGGCTTCGCGTTTTGATGTATTTGTAGATTTTCGATCTAATAATCCAATAATACTTAAAAGCATTTTGTTGCTCAAAATACTGTCACAAATTTCAAATATTAATACCTTTTATCTTAAAAACATTATTAAAATTCCCTTGAAAATTATAATTTTGAATTTATTACAAAAAACGACTTCAAATCTTTTCAGGAATGATTTTCCGGACGTAATTACCTCACACTTTTCTTAATAAAAAATACGTTAGAAAATATTGGATTAATTGACAAATTAACGGGTGCAATATTTAAAAAGATTAAATTGCTATTACCTATTAATATTTGTATCCTACTTCCGACGCATAGAAATAAGATAAATTCTAGTGGTCTTTGATCTGAGTAAAACAGAATGAACCAGATAATTCAGAGTAAAACCTTGCATTGAAAGACCTTTAACATTATATTATACAATCAGCTATACTTTAAATCCACAAATATAGATAGTCGTGTCATTATCAAATGAAGAGTAGATTACATCGAGATTTTTGGGTACAGCATTATCGACAATCGTTCGTACTCGGATTACTCGATTACGGATCGTTCTACTACTAAGATTTGATCAAATTATAGTACAGTACGTTAGAGCTATTTGACATGGACTAAATATCATACTAACCGTTAGTAACTGAATCAACTCAAGGAACTAAAGCACGGGAATCTAAGCTTTAACGTCGTGCGTAGAAATTTCGAAGCAATCCAAACTAAAGACCAAACTAGCCAGTCCGGCCCTGAATCAATCAATAATACCCGGCTGCCCATCCTAGCAGTAGCGGAAAGGCTACAACGTTTACTAAACGAGCATACTAGAGATGGAGATGCTATTCGCCTTGAAATCAATCAATCAACACGATAAAAGCTAAGGTAAAGAATATAAGTATGGTCCGTCTTTCCTATTTTTATCGATTTCCAATTTCTGAAGCAAGTTCACTTAAAAAATTTTTAAGTTTCCTCACTTAGAAATGACCCTTCACCCACTTTCATTTGTGGCATTTGTTTTGCTGCAGTTCTGTTCTTGTGTTATCACTAATTACCAACAGAGAGCCGAAGGAAGTTAAAACTTGGTAATCCTGGCTATAAGTTAATGGTCGCCAATTTGCAAGAACTACCCCTTTTAACCTGTTTGACAATAAAATCCACCGTGGACCCTGTAAACGCTGATATAAAAATAATAATTCCTGACAGCTTATTGTTATTAATTAAGGTTCACCATTTAAAAATGGAAATGGCTTCTAAAAACAGAAGGTCACATTTTTTGGAAAAAAAAGATGAGAGGTAAAAGATATCACCGGATTTGAACTGGTCTCATTTGATCCTATCGGAAAAAGCTCTTAAGCCTCCCAGACCTCTCAAGAATGAACTGTTGGTAAATAACTCAGTGCCAAGTCAGGGCTGGGATACTGAACTATTAGCGTAGCATAGCGATACGCTGCGCTACTTACTCTCTACCCCTATTCCACAAACGTTTAGAAAGTGGTAAAGGAGAAGGGTTAAAGGGAAGTACTGAAAGATTGGTTTATGATGGCCAGCGGTGGAAATGCGCAGATACCTAAATTAGTATTTATCCCTACCAACGCAGTTGTAAACGTATTTAAATTATTACCTTACCTTATCCTAATCGCTCGTCATTAGGGATCTGTGTTGCAGTAGCTTAGTTTAACGTATCACTACGCTACGCTGATAGTTACATCAATCATCATACGTAATCAAGTAACTCTCATCTACACTTCTAAAGTATTTTTGTGTCTCAGTGCTGGCACCTAGTCGCTACCATTATTTGTTTATTCAGATGCAAGTCAATTTTGGGCAGGCAGCGGTTCGAGATAAATGGAAGAAGTTTGTTACAATAGAGATAGATTGGCGCAATATTCTCAGGCGGAAGAGGTCTTCTTTGGAGAAGATATACAAAAATTGGTTCTGCACTACGACAAGTGGGTCTCTTTGGCTCTTTCAACATTTGACCATACGGGCAAGTTGCTGACCTACCGACCTAGACAGTTCGACCCAGGGCATAACGGCACTATTATTCTACCATAATTAAGCAAAACTGAAGTATACCTGTACAGTCTACACCAGTGGTTCTCAACGTTTTTTAGGGAAGGCACTCTACCACAAATTACCGAAAATACAAAAATTTAAACTATTGGTTACTGGTTGACAGAAACGTATTTTTTGGAAATGTTTTGTTAAGATGGTTGCAAAGGAAAATAAATATTTTAAGTTCAATGGCACCCCTTTGCTCTGCCTTGTTGAGAATCGCTTATCTATCTCATCACATCATTAGTGAGTAATTATGCTTACTGCAAGTTACACAGACTTATCGAAACATACAGACAGACGGAAAAATTTTATATAAATATTTTGGACTCTGACTAAAAATCTAAATTTTCAAACCATAGCTTTTCCGCATACAGCAAAGGAATAAGCCTCAAGGATTAAAATTTCGTAATTTCTTTTATTTTAGTTCTTAAAAATTATAGAAGCAATGTGAGTTTAATCCCCATCTTTGTGCATTTCATACGCCATTATTCTTTCCTCCTTTTACTCTTTTTAAGAATTTTGTTTAAATAGACAACGATGGGTACTTTTTTCGAACAAGTTTTTAATTCATTAGGGTTTTCTTAAAGAATAAATTAATTTAAAGATCTTAAAATACAAGATACTGAAAGTTCGAATTTAAAAAAAATAAATAAAATATAAATCACACAAGTTTTTTTATAATAAGCTCTTTATAAACTATTATTTTTCATGCAAAACAGCTAATATTAATGAGTGCAAAATCTATGCATTATCGTCGTTATGGAAGGATTATTAGAGCTCATTAACCCTGCAGAGCATACCCCGGGCCTGACAGGTCTACTCTGTTTTATTTTTGTTGTACCATGTATATTTTTTAAACTAGACTTATGAAACTTATTCTACCTTTCGACCTTGATTGGAAGTGTAAGATTATATAATAAAAACAATTAAATAATTATTCCAGCGCTGGCCACGCCCCCTCAGAACGCTAATAAAGATGGTGGGACTGTACCTAAAATTTTACGTTATGCGCATACTATGTAATAATGCCATTCGTATTAATTTGTAGTTGCTTAATCACAAATATTCAGAAATATTTTATGTTTCTAAATGTTAATGATCAATTTCTATATAAAAAGTATTAAAAAAATTTTCAAACTTTGAGGGGAATGGCTATCAAACTAGGGGCCTGACGTATGCAGTGGTGGAATTAATTTTCACGTATTTACTGCAGGTTAAAAGAAAATTTTTGTTCAAAATGAACTTGATATGTACTTGTACATACAAATACGTCAATCACTACAAAAGGAAGTTTACAATAAAGGATATAATGGCATTAAATTGTTGTAAAGCTATATTGACAACGTTGTTTTTTTACTGTTGCTTATTGCTATCAATAAATTTTATTTCCAATAGACTTTAATTATAAAACCTATTGCTGCACATAAATTATTATTTAATTCAATCTATTCAGACATTTGTAGTGTTGGCTCGATTATTTGCAAGCGATATTTTAATCAGAAATGTACGGACTTATTTTAAGTATTTCACTAAATTAAAAAAAATTATAATTACATAAAAATATTTGATTTTCTTTTATTGAAGAACAAAGTTATTGAGTAATCAATCTGAGTAATCCCTGCTATTCGAAAAATATGTTTTACACCATTTTCTTCAGCGTTTATTGTTGGCTAAGAATATCAACTACACACTGAGAAAAAAATAGTAGGTTGTTTTTACTGCGTACTAGGTTAATATGGAACCTACCTATTTTTTTTTCGTTGATTTAACAGTTTGAAATCGGTTGTTTTCGTAAATTGTCGGTTGTTTTAACGTTCTTGTGGAGTAGAAACAACTTTTTGGTCAGTAAATTCAACTTTTTTGTCTGTAGATTTAACAGTTTCGTCATCGACCGACAAAAAACGGTGCTCTGTTAGTTACATATTTTTCTCAGTGCACAAACAACAGTCCTAATGGCTTTTGAAAGCTGAGACTCCTGAGACTTCTGAATAATATTGTCTAAAATTTTCTCTTATGAGCCCTTGTTCTATATCTATATCTAGTAGACTCCATTAGCCCATAAAAGAAGACTTGAGGTAATAGTCTTTGGGTTAAGCCCTTGGAGTTGAGCTATTTGAGCGCTACCTAATAAGAAAATTCGCTTGGTAGCCTCTTTAGGTGGCTTTCCCGCCCTCTCACAATTAAAAATATATTGTCAATAGTTCTAAGCCCTAAAGTCAGTGTTTGATGCCAGAAACCGGATGTTAGTGTTCAGAAGCACTCAAACAGTTTTTCCCCAAGAGAAAAGTCCGAATAATATCGCCTAAATTTTTCTGTTATGAGCCCATATTCTTTATCTAATTGAAAATGAAAAATAAGACTGTTGAGAAATCTATCAATGGCGAGTATAGTTCAGTGTAGTTACGAAATTTTACATCTCAAAAATTACACTTTTCTTCATATTTTTGCGATTATTTCGAAAACTATGTAGTAAACGAAAAATTATAAAGAGTCAAAAATTGAAAAAGGGAAAATTTTACGAAAAAAATATTATTATCGATTTTAAAAAAAATTGAATAGTTCATGAGAAAAATGTTATTGAAAGTAACATTGTTTTGTCCGTAGGTACTGGCAGTACCCACGGGTTGCGCTTGAAAGTGACACTGAGCGCCCCCATTTTTGCTTTGCTAAAAAATTACTCATTACCTATCACATCTAGAGCAAAACAAAAAATATATGGTTGAAGAGGACATTTTCAGCTTTAAATTACATGAACAATATTTTGATATTCAGTAATTTATCACGGAAAAATAAATTCATGAATGTAATATAACCCAATTTGTCTACAAATTTAAAAATGTGGCAAAGTAATTGAGGAAATAAAAAGGCCTTTAAAGATTACTATCTTCATACATTATACTTCAATGTCCTAATACGCAAAATGATTTTAGAGTATTATTTTGAAAAAAAATTCGACTTTGAATTTCACAATTTTGACGTTTTTTTTCATTAACAATTTCGTAATCTTAGTTTGGAGGGCTGTAACTTTTTAATAAATACATTTACGATTTTTCAGTTCAAATAAAAATTGTGTACTTTTTTATAGGCTTACATTTTTGTCCTTTTATACTTTTTCCCTGACTACATAGTTCTCGAGATAATCGCAAAAATAAGAAAAAAAAGTTTAATTTGAGAAAATCAAACCCAGTTTCAGGAAAGCCCCCCCTCAGAAAAGTGGCGGCTTTTAGTATTATAATTAGAAAACAATAGCGAAGGTTTCAGCTTTAGGTTATTTTGTTCCGGGTCGGATGCTAATACAGTGGAGTGTCAATGATGGACTGTTGAATCAGCATACGACTTTCATTAAGGAATTATCAAACAAAAAGAAATATTGTGTACATATTTTCAAAAAACTAGACTCAATGCAAATTTAGTTTATGGTACCTACTCCATAAATCTGCGAACATTTGAAAAATTTACTAGAATGCAAAAATCCTGTCCACTTCCATCATTTTGTTAATTTCTAGCCAAAAATTCCTATAACTTCCCAATTTTAGTTAAAAGCTTGTAGACTTTTAAGTAAAGAGGACACAGACAGACACCACTTGTTCTGATTAAGAAATCTCGAAAAGAGACATTTACTCCCTATACATGTAGTATTGAATACGAATTGAAAACGTTTTGAGTTTTGAAAACCGCATGTATACACTTTAAACACGCGTATTCAATACCTAGATCCAATCCCACAAAATATGGGATCGTATCGAAATTTGAAGTGAAAATTGCCATGTATACGCTTAGAAGCGATGGAATACTCCCAACCCTTGCGAGTTGTTCTGTTAGTTAACAAACTCGCTTCGTTTAGTGCCAATCTTCATCTTCAAACTCATTTTTAACAAAAACTATTCAATCCTGACATTTCCAGACAAACATGACATTTCCATGTATACGCTTTAGTAAGTTTTGAGTCAAAACTCAAATCCGTATTCAATACTGCATGTATTCGTGGTAATTATCTCAAAAATTTCATGATCATTAAACTAATTTAAAATTTTATGAATAAGTCACACCTTCTAGGAAAATATAAAAAATTTAAAAACCTACAAAATTATTTACTAAATCTTTAAATATTAAAGTGTTGAAATTTCAAACAAACCACACAACTACACCGCACTTCATACCATCTTGTCTTTTAATGTCAAGTACAAGCAAATCTAGAAAGACATTACATTAACATATTTGTGAATGCCTGATTGGATTTTTTTTGGTACATAATATAAAGACAATATAGTTTTATATATTTATTTGTCAGGTAGTTAATTATTCAAAGTTCGTTTGGTGCATCTTCTTAGAGTGCGATTTTAATTACATAACGTCTTGTAGGAAATTACACTCTCTAACGTTAAAATTAATTTTCATTATAAAAGCAATTATTAGTCTTAGTTTAGTGGATGCAAATGTTGTGCAATGCTAATATAGCTATGAGTTCACATTGGTTTCTAATTATTGCGATGAACACACATATACATCTACACTTCATTTTTTACTTTACTCGACTTGTATATTGAAACTAGTCTGCATCAAGAGGCATTTCTTATAGGTAACACGGGCAGAGGTTAGAGAAGAGCTGTTGTAGTAGTGGGTAGGACGTTAAATTATTCTGAGCTACTTATAGGATCTAATAAAAAATTTTACCCCTTCGTACCGTTTTCAAAATATACGAGCGTTAAAAAGTGTTTTTCAGTCAACAGCAAGCAAACTTAGAAATTAGTTTTATAATCAAAGTTTTTCTATCTCTTTGTCCCTTCCCTCTGGAAACTGTTTTTAAGATCTTAAATTAATAAATAATTTACTAAAATCTACAACAAACGACAGTGAGGAAAAATGTTTGTAATAACTTTCACAAATTGTAGAAAATTGCCTAAAGGAAATTTTGTATATCGTATTTTTTATTAAAAAGAATTTCCTTTTGATGTTACATTTTTAATCAATTAAATAAGGTAGAAGTTTGTATTTTGAGATCATATTGTGTACCTAACACAGTACTTATTGTCAATTCACTGTGTAACCATTATATTTCAATACAATGTACTTGTAATGCATAGTTTGCAAGGTAATCACTGCTTTGAATAATTTTGTATGGTTATAGCGAAAGGAAGATGTAATCCGAGGTATTATTGGATTAAAATAATTATGCTTAAATTGATCGGGTAGCATGTGCTGTTAATTAGGTGGTATGATGATGTGGTTCTTCTAAATTTACTTATTTTCCACTTAAATAAGTTTTAGACGGTTTAAGAACTTTAAAAAGAAATAAAAGCAAAACTAAAGACATCTCATCTATTTACTTGCAATATAAATTTGATTGAATATTTTCTAGAGCTTTTAAAGCTTAATCGTTTTTAAATAACAAAATATATAGCAATTTCTATAAATCTAAATAGAAGTACCGAAGAAAATACAAAAAAAATCTTTAAAAATTATGTATTAAAATTTAAACAACATATTGAGTTTTAAGTAGTACGTTTTTAATGTAAGTCGGGTTTGTTAAGCTGCAATCAACATAATCCTTAATGTAAAGCACATTTAAAAGGAGACTGAATAATTTAATCATTTTTAAAATAGCTAGTAAAAAACTCGAATATTTGAATAATTATTTATGATTTTCCCTTGGAACATTTTAATAAAATTTATAAAAAATTTATGAGTATGAATTTTGTTATTTTCGCGCATAAATTAAAAAAATTATAATATTAAGTAGCTATATTAGTATGGTTTTAAAGTTGAGCTTTTGAAAAATTAATCAGTACAAAAAAAGTTTGGTTGAAGTTTCAGTTTACTTTGTATTTCATACACTCAAAATTAATATGCTGCTATGACCACATGAAAAACAACATAATATTTTGAAATATTTTTACGATTGTGAAAATTTTTAGTGCAGTTTTTTCTTCTACACTACAATACAATAATAGTTGAAGACAGTTCCATTAATCTTCACCTTAAATCCAATAACTTTAAATGTAATTTGGTACATGTAGTACTATCATCATTTAAAATATCGATTCAAGTATAGGAACAAAGCTCACTGTAAGTCAGTATTAAGTAAAGAGGTTTGAGTTGTCAGTAGACCATCAAGCTCTGATTCAATTTTCTAAACTAAAATTATGAGAAAAACAGCGGTTGTGAGCATTTATTATATTGGACAACGATAATGGAAACGTAAAATACTTTATAGAAAGTAAGGCCATATATTTCAAAATTTACATGAATAATTGTCCGTTCATTTCTCAGAGAACTAAGAATTTTTTTTATTACATTTCCTCGACTCTAGAAGGTGCATTATTTATGCCCGGTTGCATAAAAGAGAATTATTACACAACATTGCACAATAAATAAATAAAAACGTCAAAGTGTGATGTTTGTAACAATAAAAAGAACTTAACCTCAGATTTTAATATTTCTTTACAAACGTCAAACTTTGACATTACATTGTCTAACAAAAAATTATAAATATAATTCTCGGATTAAACTATAATTTTCTTTTATGCAACCGGGCATTAGATTATTTACGTATTCACGATTATGGAATCATGCTATATATAAGAAGGAATACAATCCCGTCTTTAAATCCCTAGTTTGAAGTCTCAATAACCACACGAGAGGTTAAATACTTGGCACCTTCGTATGTAGGTACTTACTTTATTTTTTGCACCCACGCGCTCCACGGTCATATATCTTGATAATTATTTTTTACAAAATAGATCTAATTCGCAAATAAGTGGTTTTAAAAACAAATTGTCCTCTTAGTCGATTTTTGCAATTTGACAGTGATAGGATAGGACGACGCCAAGTGTTTTTAGGTAAGGTAACGTTGTGTAAGCAATGTCAATCATCTTGAAGTGGATTATAATTAGCTGCACTTATATTAATAAATTATGTCTATTTCGTAACTGGATGCACAGCTGTGTACTACACAATAAATACACTATTAAATTAATTAATGATTAATTATTAACAATTTTAACGCCATGTGATAGAGCATGCGCAGTAAGGTCAGAAAGAGACAGAGAGATAGACAAAAAGAGATAGAATGAGAGAGGGTAGGATATAGAGAGGTTTAGAGTGACAGATAGGGATGGGGTAACAGAGAGGAGTAGAGGGAGAGAGAGGGAGTATGTACAGCACTCACGAAAGAGAATGGAAATTCCGATGCATCCCGAACGTATAATTAGAAGTATTCGCAGTTATGTAACCAATGATATTATACAGTTAAATAGGTACCCTAACATTTTTTAACAAAGTTTTATGTTTTCAATGGATATTTTTTGCAACTTAAGAATTTTCAAAAGTATAAGCAACATTGTTTAAAATATCAATTACTATGATTTATTTTACGTACTATCCTAATAAAAGAAAAGCCAACTGGGGTGCAAAATATCCCGAGTTTTATTTTTTCTAAACTTAATTTAAAGTATTGCTTTCAGTGTACTGTCTTTAAAAGTCACTTGCAACTTAGAATCAATAATTTAAAAAGCGATACATCATTTTATGAAAGACATACAATGACTGTCTTGTGCAGTTTAGATTTGAAATTTGCTATAAAAATGAAATTCGAAATAACAAGAGTAATTCTAAAATTATTTTTTGTTTAAGCGCCAAAAAACTGAATAAGAAAGTAAGGTTGAAATTCTACTTTTATATCCCAAGAAGTTAAAAGTGAACTTTTTATCTCTTAGGATATAAAAGTAAATTCTAGCCTTAGTTCTTCACAACAAATTGTAATGTAAAATGATATTTCTAAGTATTTGTAATTTTAAAAGCATGGCGTATAATAAAGAAGGTGGAGCAACACGCCTTCGCTAAATGGATAACAAATTTCACTAGATTGTGCGAGTGAGACGCACTACGATACCCGGTTGAGCGGAATTATCGTGCTCCAAGCTTGAAAATTGTTTTTATTTAAAATAAAGAAACTCCCTTTATTTTTGTTACTCGTCTAACCACTAGTACACCCAGGGGCAAAACATTTAAAGTAAATCACTTATTATAAAACTTAAAGCACTTGCACTCGATAAGATTCAACGCTAATATACCAATTGGTATATTAGCAAGCAATACGGGTAGCGTAGTCTATCTCAATCTCGACCTCGTAGTTACACTTTGCGGACAAACTATAACCACTTCGCGCTGCTTACGAGCTAATCTAGTTGGTCCACTTTTCTATATCTCACACCGTAGTTAAAAGTTAATGTTTGTTTTGAATATCCCTTTATTATTTTGTGTTTGTTTTAATAATAAATTAAATATTAAAATAATAAACGTTAAATAATTAGCTTGCTTTTATAATTTAAAATAAATTAAAAAAATATCTGACAAATGTTGTTTAAGTACTTGATAAGAGATGGCGCTCTTCAAAATCTTATTTTTCACTTTTAATCGAGTTTTTGCTTTTGAAGAAAACTAACAATACTATCCACAAATCTCATAAACTTTACAAGAATTTAAAAGGATTAGAGACACAATATTAGTATCCTCCAAAAGACTATCAACTAAAACACACCTCAAAAAGTATAATTATAAGCCTCTAAAATTTGGAGGAGTTTACATGCATGATTAGCACAACATTGCCATTTTCTGATCCATAAAAATCACATTAAACAGTTCTTGTTACGACCTACTAGGTTAAAAGTTATATTGGCTGTGAAAAGGCATCAATATACCACTATGGTGTAATATAACAAAGGGGTATTTATGTATTTAGCTCGTTAAATCGACAGACACGGCAGATGTTTATGAATTCCAATTTACTTAGTTATTATAACTAAACTCTATTAGGAAATTGTGAAACCACATGCATGGAGAGAGAGCGAGCATAAATTGCCCACAAACTCGTTACCAAAATATTAGCAAACAAAAATGAATGAAGATAATTTCTAAGGAGAGACTTAAGACAGACAATTAGATGAACTAACCTAGAAAGGGTTATCATTTATTTCGCTTAGAAAAAATAAATTAAAAGTAATTAAATTTTCTTCTATGAAGGTGAATATAAATTACAATTCGCTTTGAAACAAACGCTTTTACAACAAAAATAAAGGAAACGAGTTAAAATTATGGTTAGAAATTTTACTCCGAGGAAAATTAAATTGATTTAAATGCAAAGTAAAACGGTTGTATAACTAATGTTTGAATATTTCGTAAAAATAATAATTGTGCGAATGTTTCAATTTACCTCTTTCAAGGTGTTAAGTTTAGTTTTATAGGCGAAATGGGATTAATAACAAAAACAAAAATTAAATCCGCAAAGTTTATGTGTTGAAAGAGTAAAATAATTGCATTTTCTTCTTTGAAATTAATTCTTTCGAGTCATAACTTTTAAAAGATTGAAAAATACCTCATTCGAAATGCATTACGTTACACCTTAAAAGGTACGAACACCAAAAGCTCAACTTTACTATTAAAAACCTACATAAAGTATAAGTTTTATATATTTTTAGAATAAAGTAGTAGACCGTAAATATTTTTCTTGAACGAGAAAAATAAGATTTGGAAATAAACTGAAGGAAAATTTTGTATTAAGCTTTCATGTATATGTAGTGTGAGTGACCCTATCGAAAACTTCTGATGCCCTTAAGGGGTATAAGTATCCCGTTAAAATAAATCAAACACAAGGGGAGCACAAGGCGTATCACTCAATCTAATAGCTTTCCACCTACATATTCGCTATTAATGCAAGTTTTTCTAAATGGAACCATCGATATTAGGGTACCGCAGGGATGCATTTTAGGTCTCTTATTATTCAACCTTTATCTTGATACTTCCCATAATAACACATAAACAAGACGAGTCAACAATGTTGTTTTTACAACAAAATTGAAAATAGAAAGCTTTTGTGGCTTAAAACTGTTGCCAAACATTAATCTTATTAAAAATCGCCGTCCTTTCAAAATTTATCATTATAAAGTTTTGAATTAAAATCTACTTAAAAATAGTGCTATTTTTAATAAATTAATGATTAACTTTGAAAAAGTTCTAAAAAAGGTCAACGTATAGTTTTAATTAAAGTAAAAGCTCCAGTAACAAGATTGAAAAAAATAGGAAGGCGAATCCTAATGTTGAAATACAATTATTGGGGTGTAGAAGTCCATTTTGTGAAAGAAATGTTAAATTATAAAAATTTTCCATATTTGAAGATTTTTTGTTAACAAATCTTGTTATTCAATTTACTGGAAGCGATTTTCTAATTTAAGAAACACCGTTAGTGTAGGGCTGTTTCAGTGTGATAGTTCTGGGCTAGTTGTTCTAAATTCAATTAAGTACAATAATGGTAAACTATTAGATGATCTATAATTTGAAGTACTGGCTATAAATTTGTAATAGGAAAACTTGTATTCCTACGTTAAAATAGAAAAGGTATAGTTAATTTCAGCCGAGTTAAAAAAAATATAATAAATGTTGTTTTCAACGATCAATTTGAAAGCTTTACGTTGTTGTGAAGAGAATGAGCTTTTTTTATTCCATAGTCAACTTTACCATTTATTTAAAAAATAACACCAAATGGGAGCACTCTATTTACCTACAGTTGTTCTAGCGAATCTTTGCCAATGTCTGTCAAGATAAGACGACGTACGTCGTTACAATTTAGCTTCATATTACGTAGCGCCAACAAAGATAGATGCTAGACTACCTATCAGATTGCGTGTTTTTACGAACATTGCCAACCGCCCCACCAGGAAAGATCCGCTGGAACAACTGTACTTAATTATGTACTTAAGAAAATCCAATATTTTCAAGATTAAATACAATTTTAGCATGAAGTTCAAGAATCGATTGATTCCTTTGATCCCACGGTTTTCAGAGTTGCAGTGAGAATAAACTGGACGAGACTCATCTTAATGATTACTTAACTGGATGAGATTTATCTAAGTTGGGAATAAGATTATAAGTCAAAACAGCGATCTCGAGTAAGCACGTGCAAAGGAAAGTAGTGATAGAAGACAACAAAAGCAAACTTATTAAGGTGTGTAAATCTATAAAACCCTTTCAGAACTACAAGAGGAGATAAGAATAATTCAAATCTAGTATTTGACAATAAATATATCAGTCTAAAAACCTTCCAAAAATCCATTAAAGGAAATAAGAGATAAAATTTTTATGAATAATTCATGCCCACAGAAACTAAACAGAAAAAAATAGACAAGCTGTTAGGGTCTGTTTCCTATCCCTCGAAGAAAGAAAGGGAAGTAGGCGAGATTATCTTAGGTCTGTTAATGAATAAAAAACTTTAAACAAAATGAAGCTGGTCTCGGACACTAACCGACATTTCAACGAGTAATTCTCTTGAAATCTGCTGGATCAAAGGGCACAAAGTTAACAAAGACAATGATAGGGTAGATGAGCTGGCAAGGCGAGGCTCAGGCTCCTACCCGAATGGGCGGGATCCGACCCTGACTCTGGCGGTCAGCACTCCCAACAGTCTCATAAAACAAAAAACATTAAGCTCACATAGACATATTATGTGGTCGAAAGGAACGGGCTGTAGACAAGGGAAAGCAGCAATTGATGCTCCTTCGATACGACACGTAAAATACTACCCCAACTAATCCTGTCTCGATTACATCTGCGAGTACCCACGGGCATCGTTACAAGACATTGTAAGCTAAAACACATTCACACTCTGGGACAAATCGATAGCTCTAGATGCAGAGACTGTAATCAGGAAGATGAAGCTGCGGAGCACGTGCTTTGCTCGTAGCATCAACTAGATGATTCATACTTGGTGACTACTCGCTGGATATGGTCAGAATCAGAAACTCTTCACCCGCCAAGCTGCTCGAGTGTTAATCTTAAAGTTAGGATAGCTCGAGGAGTGACGGGGAAGGAGACGCCTCTGGGGAGGTGAGCGATGAGCCCGATCAAACGGCCTCAGGGTAAGCTGGCTAAAAGCTACTAGCACTCCCAGTCAACCAATCCAAACACGGATTAGTATTAAATCCCATAAATTAGTTCAAACAATCCTGAAGCTAAACAGAAAAAAAGAGAGACAGCAATGGTAATGAATAAAAAACTTAAAACAAACTATAAACGTCTGGTCTTGTCTAAAATGAAGGACCAGCTGATCTGGCCACTCCGACACTGACATGAGGTGATGAAAAGAGAAATTAAAAAGATCTAGCTGAGAAAGCGTACAGTGAGTCTAAAATGGACCTTTATCTAACATGTACGCTGAATAACGCAAATAATTTCCGGCATGTGAAAAAGAAAATGGATTCGTAAAGAACAATTTAACCGGTGGTTAAGTAGGTCAATGTTAAGTATAAGTCAAAACGTACAGATTTAAATGGTTATCATGGATAATGCATATACATCCTATTGAACATAACAACAAATTTCTTACTTTTTTTCTGGTGTCCTTTTGCTGAATCCATCCTTCTCCATGCCGTCACCCAAACGTTTAGTTTAAAAGGAATCGAACGAATAATTATTGAACACATTACACTCACGAACAATGCACTTATGTTTAGAGCAAAAACCGGATAACGAATTATTAAAGCTTCCATCAAGCTTCCAAAACGGACTCGATGTTAATAACGCGTACGCGAAGTTATACTCGGTTCCGAAATAAAACGTTTAGTTATGTCGCGGCTGAAATTGAAAAATTTACCATTAAAGAAAAATAAAGTTCCATCCAAATGAAAATGCCTGAAAACAGAAAAATTAGATATTATTTTTATGTCTTTATTTTATGTATTGTGGTACGGATGCCTCGAAAAGATGGATTAACCGAGATGGCGGATTCGAGTATAATGGATTTTTTCGAGGAGAAAGAGAAGAGGAAAAAATGGCACAAATGAAGTAAGTCATGATGTCTTCCAAAAGACGACTGGATGCATAGAAAGAGATGGAAGAAGACTCACCTGTTGTTGAAGTTTCTTGATATGGCTGAGTTTCTAAAACAGATACATCTTCTTGCTAAATGTCCAAAAACCATTTTCAGCTAGGTATCGTTCCCATCATGAGGTTAGCGAGCTGTTAGTTATTAAGCCGTTATGTACCAGAAACTGGAGGTTAGAAGTCTATCAATTGTTTCCTCGTCCAACGACACGATCTGAAAAATAAGTTTGTGGAGTTTTGAAAAAAGTCACGGTAGTAAGTTTCCACAATAAAAAAAGAAAATATTTCACGTGAAGCAGGCAAGTAATAAAAAACTTTAAAATTAATGAAATTAATGCTTTCAACTACAACATCATCCCTCTAATTTCTACATATTGAATTAATTGACACGTGAATAGCTAGAGTTTCAAAACTCTGAGATTGTTAATTAGTTGGTATTGGCCAACATAGCATGAAACAATAGGTACCTACTAAACTAATTGATATTTTCTGACTTTTGAAAACAAATTTTATTAAAATTACAAAAGCAGAAGAATTATTGTAAGTTTGATAGAATGTACATAACTTTCTCAAGTTTTTTAACAGTGCGACAAATTACAATAATTAACACATTCAAAAAGCGTTAAGAATAGTTGGCGATGTTTCAAATAAGCAGAGTTGTTGTGGAGAAATTTTAAAATCATTTTACGTCTGAAAAAGGTGATAAATTAGAGAGGGTAATTTGGTGAGTATTATTACACCACTAATATAGCAGAAATAATATAAGGATAGACTAGTGTGGTAAAAGGGAAAACTGGAACAATCTTTGACATTTTAGGTAACAAAGGAAAGATCTACAACTGGAAAAGGGTTGAGAATTTGACATGGATGTAATGAACAATTTTTGCTCCTTTTATATAGCATCAATAATCGGCTTTTAAAATATGAACTTCAAAACACCCTGTATGTTATCACAGACTAAGATAACAGAAAAATCTAGATGATAGTACTCGGGTGCAGCTCTGGAGTTGGGTATTTGAGTTCTGCTGAACAAGATTGATCGCTCCGTTGCCCACATCAAGCATTGGATTTAGCAAGGGCTAGGGCCATTTAAGAAAATTATTAGAGATGGAGAAAGGTAAGAAAAATTACAGTATTCGTGAAGTCACTTTATCATTTTTTCATTCATAGAAAAATAGCTAACAAAAACAATTGGCTACTCTCTACAATATAGCTTTGCCAGCGTGGCTGCAGTTATACCAGAAAATATTCATTAAATATAAGTCAAATATAAGTAGTAGACGTGTGTAGACGTGTAAATTAACGCTGTACAAAAATTAAATAAATCTGTCGATTAAAGTGGAAAATAATAAATAGATTTGGTACCAGCAGGTAGAGAAAAATTAACCGCTTAGATTGCGAGATAAAATATGAAAATCAGTGCCCAAGCGCCTCTGAAATTAAATGAAACAGTTCGAAAATAACAACAAAATAGCAACAAATGTTTCTAAATATTGAGTGATAAAAATTTAACCTTAAGATAAAACCGTAAACTAAATTTTAAATTAATCTACAAATAGAAATTAACATTCAATTAAAAACATTGAAATAAGTAACTAAGTAGTAGGCAACTTATCAACCTCTATCTTCGTAAAGTCAAAACAAAATAAACAAAGTGCCACTGACTGCTACCAATATGGACCAAAAATTAGATACTATCCTTGACCGCATCAACGCAATAGAAGCGAAACTAGACAAAAGACTACAGGAACTTACCGACATTTGTACGAGCAATCAAACCAAGCATACTGAATTGGAAAACGTTGTGAGAGGGCAACAACGGGTCATCGTCGGCCTCCAGAGGCAGGTGAATAGAAACAACCTGGTGATGTACGGTGTAGAAGAGTCGGAAGAGGTGAACAATCACCTACTAAACGCATTTTCCGCTCTAGTAAGCGAAAAGCTAAATATTAGAGTTGCCCCAGAAGCAGTAACAAGTATCTTTCGTTTGGGCAAAGCTACGAGTCCTACAGCAGCGAGACCAATCAAAATATGTTTCACCGAGTATCAGACCAAATCAAAAATTTACGCTATGAAGAAACAATTGAAGGGCACTAACATCTACATACACGAAGACTTGCCCCTGGAGTTGCGTATCCAGAACAAGGAGAGACGGCTTCTGAACAAGAGAAATGAGAAGAAGCGTCTGCTGCAGCACTCTTCGGGGGAGGGTGACACAATCACCCCAATCGATAAAAGACCAAGATCAAAAAACTCCGTGGACAGGGCGGCGTCGGCGGTGCGGTGAAGATATTTGAATGGAACTGCCACGGATACACCAACTTCAGCGACCTATTCACACATAATGAGTATTTGTTCGGTGACCTGGGTGTCGTGTGCCTTTGCGAGACTTGGCTGACTAATTTACCCGCAAATATTGATGCATATTCAAGTAATTACAATATATTTTTTAGTAGCGCTATTAAAGAAAAGTCAAGAGGTAGAGCTAGCGGCGGCCTACTCGTTCTCGTAGACAGGCGATGCGGGGCCCAGGTCATTGACACCACGGATCTGTGGATAGTTTTAAAATTAAGTATTAACAATTTCTGTTTTTTTCTAGCTGTTGTTTACTTCGCACCGAGCAAGGACATAAAGTACTGTTTGGAAGCGCTGAAGGAAGTCCTACTTCGCATCCTGTTCGATGCCGATTCTGACTGTGTGATGGTAATAGGGGACTTTAACGCTAGAGTTGGTAACTTAAATCAGTTGGATGCAGATATGTGTGATGGCACCTGTCTTCAATCGAGGAGATTTGCACTGGATGCATCGGAGAATCCTAGAGGTAGGCGCTTGGTTGGATTGATGGAGGAGTTGGGGTTATTTGTATTAAACGGTCGGACTACTAATGACAGACCTGCTCAGTATACATTTCTAAATAATAATGGTAAATCAACTATCGACTTATGCTGGATTAACGACTGCTTTAAAAAATTTGTTAGTGACTTGGAGACTCTTGATGTGGGTACACTCTCTGACCACATACCCTTACTAGTGACACTCAAATTGAATGATCAACAGCACGACAGTGAACATAACTCGAACTTACCTAACACGGAAGTGGCGAGACTCCGGTGGAACGACAGTCTGGTCCAACTTTATAACAGTAGACTTGAACACTACCTTGCACCCTCTATATGTTACCTGAATTGTAATGAACTAAACGATCTTTTACTAAACTCAATCAACACGGTAGCGGAAAGTTTAGACATGGTTGGACAGATGAAGATAAACATCGCTAATAACAACAAGCCCTGGTTTGGTGTTGAATGTAGCAGAGCAAAGAAATGCCTCAGGGAGTCGCTTAAGGCCTGTAGAGCTAACAACTATAACTATGCCCACTTACAGGTTTACCTAGAAAAAAAGAAGCTCTATAAAAACTTGATTGCAGCTCAAAAGGCTGACTACTTCACGACTATAATGGACAAAATGGCCAATCTTAAAAGCCCAGCTGAATTTTGGCAGGTGATACGCAATCTAAACGGTAAAAAGCGCATACCGAACCCAATAAACATTGCGACATGGCAGGAATACTACAAATCTATTTACGGTATGTCTAACCTAGATACTGGATACCCCAACACGAATACGGGAACCTTTAATCCGGACCTGGACGGTGACATAACCATAGCCGAGCTGGAGGTAGTCCTACACAACTCAAAAAGAAGAAAGTCTCCAGGCCCGGACAGTGTGTCTTACGAATTCTTCAAATACATGTCTCTCGAGCTCAAACAGTTCATATTAAAACTATTCAATACCATATTAAAGGAGGAAGTTTTCCCACTAAGTTGGTGCGATCTCAAAGTAATTTTGTTGTTTAAGAAAGGGGACAAAAACATACCTTCCAACTATAGGGGTATATCACTGTTAAACAATATCACTAAAGTTTTCACGGGTATACTATCGAGAAGGATAAGCACATGGGCTGAAACCAATAAAAAAATCCCAGAGAATCAATCCGGTTTCCGCAAACTTAGAGGTTGCACTGACAACCTGTTTATTTTGACCTCATTGATAAATTTGAAACTAAGACTCTCACACGGCAGACTGTTTTGCGCATTTATTGATTTCAAGAATGCATTCGACAGGATTGTCCATTCTCTGTTATGGGAGAAGCTACTGCGACTTGGCCTATCTCCTAAAATTGTGAAAATACTAAAACACTTCTATAGTAACGCCAAATGTAGAATCGAAGTCAACGGGAAGCTTACAGACGAGATTAACGTCACTTCGGGCGTACTCCAGGGCGACACACTCAGCCCCTTGCTGTTTTCTCTGTTTATTTCGGACTTCTCTGAGTTTTCAAAGCTAAATAAAATTGAAGGTATATCTATCGACGCCTACAATAATGTTTCAGAAATTTTCTACGCAGACGACCTGGTCCTGTTTGCAGATAGCCCGTATAGACTGCAAAGGGCCCTGGACACACTGGAAAAGTACTGCCACGACAATCAATTAGCTGTGAACACCCTGAAATCTAAAATAATGGTATTTAGGCGACAAGGTATATTACCTCATAATGTGTCCTTTACATTTGAACAAGAACCAATTGAAATAGTTAACGAATACAATTACTTGGGCATCACATTTTACTCCTCAGGGGTTTTTCTTAATACTGCAAACAAAATGGTGAATAAAGCTAATGCTGCACTTGCACACGTTAAATCCATTATATTTAAATCAAAAATGAACTCATTTGACTCATACTTATATCTATATCAAACATGCATCCTAAGTGTACTGTTGTACAACTCCGAGATATGGTCGCTGCGCTACCCGGATGTTGTGGAAAGAGCACAGGTACAATTTTTTAAGTCATTATTTTACTTGGATAGGTCTACGCCGGGCTACGTCATTCGATCCGAATTTGGCCTATACAAACTTATTACGCATGTATTCCGGCGCGCAGTGGGCTGGGTCTGCAGGATTCTCACCATGCCAGCCGAGAGGCTCCCACGGATTTGCTATAACAGGGCACTGGCACTCCACAACTCTGAACACAATAGCCCAAAATATAACTGGGTATCTCAGCTACATGGCATTTTCGTTAAGTTAAACAAAGTGGAACTATGGAATACCCAAGACGTGGACCAGATTAGATCAAATAAGGATATCCTGGTTCAGGACCTTCGGTCCTTGCTTTGGGAGGAGGATCGGGCTGGCGTGGAATTGTCTTCTTATGCCCCTCTATATAAGTGTCTTCAGCACAACCTGTACTACCTGCTGGGAGCACGTGTTTCTATTAATAAGTCTCGGATAGTGCACCAGCTGAGGACCACCAATAAACGAGAGATAAACTTTTATACTAACTCCTGCGGGTATAAAATGACGCCAGACTTAGTATGCACAACCTGTAACCTACAAACCGAGGAGACCCTCTTTCACTTCCTGATTGAGTGCCCTGTTTATAATAACATACGACACCACTTCTTGGACAAATACCTGAATGCAGCAGAAAACACTAACCCTCGAAATTTCGCCAGCATACTGCTCAACATAGCCAACACTAGCCAACTAGATGACCTGTTCCATTACACAGTTACGGCTTTGCGAATTCGAGCATTCATCATGAACGAATGATAGACGACCTTTAGCGCTCCTTCAACAACTCTAAGAATTTAAAATTTTGATTTTAAGCAAACCTTGAAATATTGGTTATTTGTTTATTTACTTATTTTTCTTTTGCTCGTGTGCGGAGGCGCACGGCTACTTATGTGCACCTCTGGGCATATTATTTTTGGGGAGAGAATTTATTTACTTATTTATTTTTATTGCTGTGTATTGGCCGGAGTAGAATCTGGGGTTGTTTAATTTATTGTCGTTAATTTAATTTAATAAGGGACGTATGTTGCTTAGATTGTAAACCAAGCGTTTACAATTCTTTTTTCTTTTTTTTTGTATATTTATATATTAATCTTATGTATTAATTATTCACATTACTTACAACGTGGTTTATTTTCATGCGCTCCAAGCGTAGATTGTTGTTTTACTCGACTATTGAATTTATTGTAAAACGGGAAATTGCATTATATTAAAATGTTGTGCTTGTGCCATATTTACTGAGGAGTTCAACTTAGTTTACTTTTCGGTATCTAGTGGGTATCACTACATGCATAGCTCCGTAAGCTGAACCTCGTTTTCTTGATTGTTATACTTTTGTAGTATGTGCTTGATTTTGTTAATATTTACTACTTACTGTATGCACTTATTTTTTGTTGTTTACCGACCTTTGTAATAGCCAATGGCTTATATACAAATATATCTATCTATCTATCTATCTCTATCTATTCATTAACACCATTTAGGTGGTTCAGTGGCAAATTAACAGTGTAAAAATAAGATTGTACTTGCTAACATACCAGGGAACGAGAAAGCGGACGATCTGGCTAAAATCTGGCATTTCTTATGAAATGGTAAAGAGAGAAATAAAGTGACTTCTAGGGAAGTGGCATATTAAACACTGGAGGGAAACTCCTGGTCAGGGACATTCTAAAGCCCTACTGGAGAAACCCTCTGACAAAAAAACTCGCTCTCTACTCAGAAAGAGCAGAGATGATTTACAACTGGCAACGGCAATAATACGAGCCATTGCCAGCTTAAAAAGCACCTGAATGCGATGGGACTAGAAGGAAATTCAGTATGCAGAGGATATGCAGAGGAAGAGGAAACTCTAATTAATTTTCTTCTACACTGTGAAGCTTTCACAAGAAATTGTTACAGCCTGCTCGGGAAAGACAAGATTCTCTAAAGAGAACTGCCTAATCAATAGGGAAAATTCTGGACTTTTTTAGACGAAATCCGAGGTGCACAGTAGATCCGAAAGGTTGCTATGCAAGGAACCACTAGGGACCAGTCTCAGAAATACAATTAATTAATTAAAATTAATTAAAATTGTACTTTGGCATCTCTCTTAGGTGGCTTTCCCACCCCTTCACCAATTAAAAGTTGATTTTTAACAGTCGTGAGCCTTAAAGCCGGTGCCTGATGCCATCAACCGATTTTTCTGTTATAGACCCATAGAGACCAATTTTTAGAAGCTTCCCGAAAAAAGCTTAAAAAGTCAAAGCAATAAACCAACAGCGTACAAGTAACATCAGGCTCGTCTAATTCTCTCTCTTTTTGAACTTTTGTATATTACTGTCTTTATTTGCTTTTAAACCTAAAATTTAACAGGTAAATATATGTGGGCTGGTAGGATTAAAATTAACACATTTTAAGGTAACAAAAAATAATAAGTTAATTACTTACTAAATAAAGTACGACGTAAAATCTGCGTTTATCACAAAAATTATTCTTCTCAATTTAAATTGTTTTAATTCTACTACTCTATACCTAGTTCAAATTGAGACTAAACAATATCAAATTGGGATTAAGCAATACCAAATTGGGAATAAACAATTCCAAATTGAGATTAAACAATATCAAATCGAGACTAAACAATTTCAAATTGATACTCAATAAGTCAAATATCAATTCGCTTTTTTTCAAATGTGAAATTGATTAATCTCAATTTGAAATGGTTTAATCCCAATTTGATGTTGTTTAGTCTCAATTTGAATTTGTAATGATATAGAGTTTCAGAACTGTAGACCATAGTGTTAAATTTGATGATTTGAAAAACAAATAAAGACAGCTCTATACTAAAGTTTAAGAAAGAGAGAAACTTTTAAGCCTTTTTCGGAAAGCTTATAATAATTTGACTATAGTCATTCTAACAGAGTAGAAATACGAAAATACATAATAAGAGGAGAGCTTAGAGATGAACTACGAAATTAGATAAATAGTCGCTCTACACTAAAGGCCAACTGGATAAAAAAGAAAAGAAAATAATCCAAAAACAGAGCGTAGAAGCAGCAGTGGTTGATTAATTAAAGGCTTGACGTAGAAAAATATGTTATAATAAAAGGAATAAGTTAGAGTAATAAGAGCTTAAAAACACAAATTACCAAAAACGTAATAAATTAATTAAAATTTTAATTGTAAAAGAAAACTCAAGTTTGTTTATTATAAAAAGCATAAATAATATTTATGTGTACAAGACGAAGTTATTTTTACGTTAAAAAAAAGTTAAAATGATACAAATACATTTTATTTTATATAATCTCTAATGAATATTAACGAAAATGGCATTTTATACCTTCTACGTTTTGGTGGTCTGGTAATCTCAAAGGATATGCAAATACAAAATAGGAATTGTAATTTGTTCAAAAACGAAGACTGTGAATTCGTGGAACAAAGCCTATTAATCTCGAAAAATTTACAGTCTTGACGCATTAATTATTGAAACTTTTGCTATATATTTAAGAAAGTTCATTACGAGTGCAAAGTTCTTTAGCGAAGTCTGTTATTTATGTTTTAACTGCATTTAACAAAAAAAGCTCCGAAATAATCACATTTAAACAAGGACTTACAATTTCTTTTATACTTATTATAAAATACAGAGTAATTTTAATTGCAAAATGCTCCAGTTTGTTAAGGATAAAACACTAAACTCGAAAATTTGATTAAATCTTTAAAGTGAATATTATTAAAAGTTTAGTTTATTACAAGCTCTATTGTTTTTATCTTAATTACATTTTACTATAAGTAAATAAAATTTTAAAAAAATATAACGTACTTAATATAACTTAAACTTAAATAGCAGTATCTATGTAGATAATTCAAGTAGTTTCAGGGAAAGAAAAGTCCACCATGTGACCAAATCAAGGCGTGGCTTCAAAGCTCAGTGGCGACAGAACAGAATTGCTGAGCAACTTCAAAGGTAATCGTGTGGTGGTCTTTTCCACAGTATAAGTATATATAGTACGCCATTCCGGTGTTCAGAATTTGAGCTAGGCCGCGCATGACGTCAGGAGGGGTCAGCACAGACGTACGCAGGTACGAACAAGTCGCGTTGTTTGAAGTACAAGTACGTGCAAGTAAGGTAGAAGTCGCGCTCGTCGCGTCGTGTTGATCCCTGCTGACGTCACTAGACACCACTAAACCTGCGCAATGTCCATACTATGTATACTTATACTATGGTCTTTTCTTCCGTTGGGACTACAACTCTAGTTCACTTTTGTAGCAAAAGAGCACCACTTACCAGTGCGCTCTTTGCAGAACGACGAACGAGAAATGTTGTAAAGCGAAGATTGTAAAAAAGATCAAAACAAAGAGGCTTTCTTTTCCAAACGTTAGAAAAACATGAGCAGCTCAGTTGACCAGTTTTTCTAAAATTGTGTAAAAAATCAATGCTGTGGGAGAGAAAAGGGGGTATAATAACGAAGTTCTTCTTTCGAAGAAATTATAGAAGAACTATTTTAAATCTTTAGAAAGAAAAGCGACCATTTTCAAGAGAATAATCAAGAACTAGAGTACTAATTTATACCAATCTTGGTATTTAGTTGTTTATTTATCTGGTTGTCACAATATTGTTGTAAACGCTTACAATAAAGCGAAGTTTCATCAATCTGTTTAAAGGTAAAATTGTAAAATAAATGTAGCTCATTTGTATATTTGTCTCTTTTATTTGAATAAAAACTAGTAGGCTATACTTTTTCTAGGGCGGTAATTGATGTTATTTCCTTACTGAAGTAAGAAGTGGTAAAAGGAGGCCATATCCCGCAGTCGTAGATAAAACAAATTAAGATTTAGAGCGCACTAATATTTAAAAAAAGTCCTAATAACCGTCATTTATCACTAGTAGAGGTTACTTAACCAAAAATAAATTTAGCTTGTGTATCAGGTGGTGGAAAATTGACGTAGTAAGCAGATGAAGCGTATCAAAATGTTTAGTTTGTGGTCGATTATTTGGTATACAGATATTTGCCTAATATGCAAATATATATTATTATATAAATGTCCCATTGGGACTTTCTAAAAACACCACTAATATTATTTATACAAATAGTGCAGCCATAATAATGGAGAATTACTAACGTTAATAGCAACTGAATTGCATCAATTTGCATTTATTTGTTAACTATAAAAGTGCTTTTACCAATAAACTATTTTTTATTGTCAATTAGAAAATGATAATAATTATTAACTATTTACCATATTTTTAATTTTTTATTGAGTGTGAAAATGGGACCGCTTTCAAAGCAGCTATGATTAAAAGTAATAATAATAGCAAAAAGTAATAATTTCATGCAGGTTAAAAACTGAAAAAATAAGAAATGTTGGAAAAGAGAGCAGAACGAGAACAAGTAGCGTGTTTTTGAAAATTTCAAACTTTAGTAGCGACTCGAGTTCCGATTACAAAATTATAAATCATAAAGTACTGCCTCCAGGGTATGTGAATATTTGACGTACATCAGCAGAGAAAAACCAACTTAAAACAAAACATTTGCATTTGCTAGATATTTACTCTTCCTTAAACTCACAAAATCTTTAAGAATATTAAAGCAAAAATAATTATTAACAGACGTACAGCAATTTAAAAGTGGAAAAGCACCTCACATTTTCATTAAAATCTTTAACACAAGAGCAGCTTCAGCGAACACGTACAATACCCGATTATTTTCAATTCCAAAAGACTATTTTGGTGCAAAGAACTTCGAATAAAGACTTTTTATTATTTGAAAGTTTTTGACGACATTTTCGAAAATTTAATACAGAAAAGGCGCAGGTACTAGTTGCTGAAATGCTATGATAGCAATCGTAAAAAGAGTTCTTTCGAAGCTCGATGAGAATAGTCTACAATTCATCAAATTCCTAACAAAATTCACAGACCTCGATGGACTACCCACTTGTGATAGCTGGGTATAGCTGGGTATGGAACAGGCTGAACGTCCCTAATAAATGGAAGAAAAGAGAGATAATATTTGCCCGAAACTTAAAATGCATCACGGCCAAAATCAGTGGCTAAATTGTCAAAAAGCAATGGTGGAAACAGACGCACAGGCTATTACTCCGGCTTGGCCTGTGCAGGCCATTGTTCAGACGGTCTGTGCAGGTCTCTACAAATGCAGAATTCCTTGTGTAAGCCGCCTAAACGATGTACAGATGCTTTGGTTTGGCCTGTGGAGTCTGTCCTGAATAGGCCAAGCCGGAGTAAAAGCCTGTGCGTGTGACTTCGCCTTAAGATCAAGTGAAGGCCGCGCTACACACAGGCTTACATTCCCAGGCTTGTGCAGGTCACTCCGTTGTCCCGTTGTCTAGACGCTCCGGTTTAGCTTATGCAGGCCGCCTGAAGACAAACCTGTGTGTGTGGCGCAGGCTTAAGACCATATGACTGAATAAAAAATTAAATAGATGCTATCTTTATATCACCCTATACCTCCCAATTTGCAACCCCCTCTTGAGAGAAAAAGTAAGAAACGTAAGAACGTGTTTTTATGCCCCTTTCGGTAACAAAATAAGGTGTCTCAAGGTTTTTTGAAAAACTTTCTGGTATAAATGATTGACGTGGAATCTTAAATCATACCACCCTGTATAACAGTTAACGGTTTTGGTATTTCGAATTCACCATGAAAATTTGTAATAAGCTTTAATTTATGATTTGTATAGGTGTTAAACATTTTGATGTCAGTAAAGAAGAATAAACCTCAGTTTTGAGTTTCTAGAAAGAAATCATTTTTAAATTATGGCTAAATGTGTATAGAGCAAACATTTGTTGCACTAACAAAACTGCTCTAAAATATCAAAATTAAAACTATGGATGCGAATTAAAAACACTGAGCGTAAAGTATTAAAAAGAATTAAACAAATAGAGCAATTTCGATTCAAATATCTACGGTTTTATTGATGTACCGTACGATTATAAAAAGGTCCATAACATAAGCAACAAAACAACGACAGCTTATCCCGGCAGGCTGACAAACGGTGCATAGATGCTTTCGAGATATGGGCAATTGGGCATAGGGGAGAATGCTCAGAATATCATAATCAGAGCACAGCACAAAAGCTTATATTTTAGAAAACTTAAAAAGAGTTATACCTCTATAACTAACTTTCCTAACACGCCTATCAATAATTAAAATTTGTTATAATAAAATTTAGTGAGCTCTATTACCTATTTATACGATTACCTACGTCACTGTTCTAATTGTTTTGCAATAAAATTAAATTTTAATAAAAGAACAAATTTAATTAATGTCGAATTTACTTTACTAATAAATAAATAAAATTGCTTCGAAAAACACTAAAAAAAATATTATTTTAAACAAAGAGAAAAAGAGCAATGTTTGTAATGTAGGAGTCGTATATTTCTAAATTGCTACATTATTAGGTATATTTTGCTAAAATGAGAAAATAAATTTGACTTAATTAAATAAAAGAATGAATAGCTGAAGGCTCAATGTTAAATATTTAAACAAATTGACTGTAGTTCAATAACCAAAATATAATAATTTATTCGGAAAGGCATGTCTTATATGAATTTTGATGTCTTCTTGATGAAAAGCAAATTATACGTTTCTTTACACAGGAAAAATTTTAGTTTAAAATAAAAGTAGATACTAAGGGCCGTTTTACATGGGCTAAATATCGTACTGAATTTAGAGTACTAAAACTGGCCAGTGAGGTATCACCTAAAGAAACTGGGACTAGAGGATAGTGACATATGCAGACTCTGGGAATCGGAGATCGAATCCGCCGAACACATTCTCTGCAATTGCGATGCATTAGCTCGGCTTAGGCTGAAACACTTAGGGCAGGCTCAATTGACGCCTGAAGAAGTGAAAACCAAACTTCTCAGGGACATTCTATGCTTCGCTGGCTAGATTGAATTCCTGAGAACATAACTACGAGTAGGGTTACGAACAAAAGATCAACACAATACATAGAGTACTGAATAGGGGCAAGAGCAAAAGCACGGGAATCTAAGCTTTAACATCGTGCTTAGAAATTTCGACGTTCGAGGTTAAAGCTTAGATTCCAGTGCTTTTGCTCTTTGTGTCGATTTAGTACTAAAGAGTATAGCGAGACTTGTATCTAAAAATTTCACTTGCTCCGATTATCCTGAAATTCACAATAATTATACCTTGGACTGAGGCCTTCCCACTTTTTCAAAATGGCGACTCAAAAAATTAAAGAGCCAAAAAATTCAAAAAGGCCACATGCAAAAAAAAAATTGAATAACACTATTAGATTGTGTTTTAACTTCCTCTTACCAAATATATTTTTAATTTTTAATTTTTTTGCTTCAAGCGCAGATGCAGTACTTTAATTTAGTCCATGTAAAAAGGCCCTAACAGCCGGTATGACTAAATTTAGAGTCTAAATCAACTCAAGGAGCAAAGCAAGGAAATCTAAGCTTTAACCTCGAACATTAAAATTTCTATGGATGACAGTGGTGACCGGATCTCTCCTGCTAATTTCCTGCTTCCCAATTTATTTTAGAAAAAAATCTTCAAATAAAAGTTTGAAAGCGTAAAATCCTGCATCTAAATCAACAAATGAATTTAATTTTGGATGCTTGATAACGCCAAAAATTTAGTAATTAGTAATTTAGTAATTTGGAAATATCTATCAAATTTAGTTAGTGAATCCACCAGCACTGGTCCTCACTCCACGGAACCATAAGAAAATTCAGTCATGACTCAGAACTTATATAAATTAAACTGGATCTGAACAATAGTCAGTCAGGTTTGGGCAATGACAAAACAATGGTTCATATCCTCGTACAGCTGGGCGTGCTACCTCTTAAGCTGTAGCCCGCATTAACCAAGCTACATTTTTGATAACAAATAAAATAAGAAATTAAGCTACGCCAGTTACGTCTTTTCAGTAAAACAGGACGTGTTTGGATGAAGAAATGTAGAATGATAGTCCATATTTCAAGGTTCAGAGGTCCGTAAGCGGTGAAAATATTAATTTTTAAAAGTTGTTCCATTGAAACTTTTTATTAGCATGATAGTAGAATAGCGACATGGAAAAACAGTCGGGATACTGCCAATAGCTCTCACTGGCAATTTTATGCCTGAGTATAATTGAGGACTATGTCATGAACAACCCCATGATAGTTTTGACACTCAGATTAAGGCACTTTTCCTTGCACTTTCACGTTTTCTTTCTTCAAAAGATAAATAACTCGAGTTGTAATCGACGGATAGACAAAGTTATTTTCTTTTTTCTTGGACCTTTATCAAAAAAGAAAAAGTTATGATGCGGCAGAACCGTAGCTAGAGGTATGCCAGGGCTGGCTAAGTCTGCCCTGGAAAACTTGATGCCTGTTCTAGCCAGAACTTTCCAAGGATTTCGCAAAATAATGAAACGATAAGTTCCTATTGGTGCTTAAGAAGAAAATAGAGAGAAAGTAAATGATCTAAACTAATTTATTTATTCTACAAAAGAGTAGTGTTAAAAACAACGCGTCCTAAGGTAGCTAATTTTATGCGACCATTGGAAATAGGGATATCTAGAGACAGATTTATTAAGAGGCGCGTGGAGCGTAATCTGGGGTGGCTCCAGCACTATAAGGGTCTCAAAAATGTTTTCATTGAAAAAAGTCCACCTTCTTGACGTAAACATCCAACCGATGATTTTAGGGACCTCAACATTTAAATCTACTACTATGGAGAACGCTCACACGTATCTTTGGTGCATTTTTAATATGTTATTCAGACAACTCTTTAGGGGTTAGTATGCACATTTTCAACGGGCCATCAATTTGTTAAATGTGTAAAGTCCTAAAATACCTGAGACATTATTAGATTTTTATTCATAGTTTTTCAACTTTTATGCATTATGATACTTCGTGCCTTGAATTGTTTTTATCCATAATTTAATCTCACATTCATCTTTAGAATTTATTTTTTAATGACTCTCATCTATTTTATAACAACGTGTGTTAACAAAGCACAAAAGCGACTCGTTAACGGATTTTTTCGAGAATCCATTTATTATTAACGCAATCGCGTCTAGTCTTACCACAATTACTTCTTAAGCATCGCGCACCCCTAACAAAATTTATCTTACTTTTATTCTTAGCACAAATGCTCAAGTTTCACTCACATACATTTTAATGAAGTTTAATTTATTAGGCTTTTGTTTAATAAAGATGTTGTAAAAAATGTAATTAATTCTCGTACAATGTAAAATATTTTGTTTATTATTAAGTTTTCACAATGAAATTTTTTTTATAAATATTGAACAAAAAGAAAAGTTTGTTTGGATTTAAAACAGATGTTTTGTGGGGTTTTAGGGGAAACTTACAAAACACCTCCACGACTGTCAGTAGCAACATTATTAAATAACAGTCTAAAATTATACAGAAATTGTTAACGGACGCACAGAATAAATTTTACCTACATATTTTAAGCAACAAGATAAATTTATTTATTTAATTCAATTTAGTTTAGTAAATGTTAAAGTACGCTCTTAAAGCAAAACGTTCTCCCGAAAAGTAGTGTAAAATAAAATTGAATTTCTTTATGTTTAACGTCACTTCTTACATATGTCAATAAATTCGCAAATTTAATCATAAACTTCTTATCGTCGAGTTTAATATTGAAAACTGATTTTGGTTTAGTAATATCGGGAAACAAAATTGTTTTTACAAAACTTGGAAAATCTCTAATACGTATACGATTTAACAAAAATAAAACAACTTATTAAATTATTTTAAAGTGGAAAGAAAAGAATTTCCTCGAGATTTTTACTCATAATTTATTGCGTATTTTACGTAAGAGAAAATTTAGTAGAGTTAAAAGGTTTTCCAGAAAGTCGAGGCGAAACTACTGTGAAACAAAAGGATTAGTTATCGATTCGAAACGTTTTAAATAGTTTTGTAAAATTTTTAAAAATGTCCTTTTGAGAAAACTAGGAATTACAAACGAACGAGAACAAAGGGCTAAGTCTAAGCAAACACACACACAAAGGGTTCAAACCATGCTCACTTTATTAAGTGATACTTTGTGGTAAATACACATGTGGAAAGGCTTTTATACCTCAAGTGGAACCAGGATGTTGTGTTTTCTTTACTTTGCACTTCTATATACTTTGTGCGATTACAACCCACCTTAAGTTTTAATAAAGACGTAACAGTTGTTAACAAATTGAAACATAAATTAATGACTTTAACAAACTGAAAATTACATATGTTTTCAAGTTTCAAGAAATTCGCTTACATAGAAACACAGGGCGCTATAAATATTCATACAGGTAATTTGTTTAGTCGAGGATTTTTACTAAAAAAACGTTAGGCTCGGAATAACTTACCATACCTATTCACATCTTGGTAGTTTACTGAAGAAATGAGAAATTACATTTTACATGTGGTGCTTAAAGATCCTTTTTTAAGTTGCAGGAAACTAATTAATTTCATTGCCAAGAGCAAACCAGTGTTTCCCAAAACGCGCTAATATGCTGTGGTGCAATGTTAAGCCAAGTTGAGCTAATCATTATTGGCATACATAATCAAATTTAGAAACTAAAATGTCGTTGAAAAGAGATTTTGAAGAGCTTCGAAACGATGTACTAGTCGACCTAAAATATTAAAATTTTTGGGGTTGATTGCACCACCGCTGAGAGGTTAAAGTGGTAGTATTCAAAGTACCAAATCAAATTCTCTTTTCAAAAATAAAAAAGACGGGTCTGAGCAATTTAAAAAAAAAATTTAATAAGTACGAGGACAACACGCTTGTTTAGTTTACTATGGGTCACCCTATATGTGGTTTTGGGTGCAAAGATATGAAAATAAGAAAAAAAGGAAATTCAGATGTATTAATCAGGATTAATTCAAATAGTTTTGCCGCACCCGGTAAGTTTTTGCTTTAAAATAATTAGAACTGATAGCATTTCCTCTATCTTCACTTTACACCCTTTGTTCCAAAATCTAGTTGTTACCTGCACATTTATCAGAAATCATCTGCGTGACTCTTGATAATAATTTAAACCAAACCATGAAACACGTAAACTGTTAATTGGTGACTAAGCAGTTTAATTACGCAACAGTGGCATTACGTACGAGTCAGAGAAAATCAAAAACCTCATTTTAGAGGACCTACCTTTCAATTCCAATTTTTGTGGTTGCGTTTCATACGTTGATTGGTTTTGATGTCATACCAATAAATTTTCATACAAAACAATTTTATGAAATTACGATGAAAAAGCAAATTAATAAACTTTCTGTTCTATTGACACGATCACATTAAAATTAAATTTTTATTCCATTTACTAACGAATTAATTAAAAATTTTTAATAACTAACCATCTTTGGTCTTTACATGACAAATTTTAAAACAAAACTGAGTTCGCCTTGACGAAAGTTGAAACGAGTTGCAGATAACAACGTTTCATATCGACACCTGCAACAATTTATTGTTACTATCGCTACTATCGATATTTGTTTAATTTCCCAGTTACATTTTAACGTAATTTTTCAGCCACTTATTTATTTAAGTAATGAAAAAGGTTTGAAAAATAGAAAAAAGGGGGATTGTTCAAAGAATTTTTCAAAAATTAAATTTTATAAACTATTTCTTATTTAGCATTTTATGGTGGTGCTATCGACTTTCATTTCCTAAAGCCTGTGCCACACACACAAGTTTGGCACACACAGGTGTCTAGGCCGCCTGCACAGGCCAAATCGGGGTGTGTGAACACCGTTTAAGCGGCCTGCCCAGCCCAAACCGGAGCGTCTGAACAGCGTTTAGGTGGCCGCCTGCTGCACAGTCAAATTCGAAGGCGAAAGCCTGTGTGTGTAGACGAGCCTTAAGAATCCTAAAATATTAGTGGATTTTATGTTTCTACCAATAATTATTATTTATAGAAAAATATGATGATTAGAGATATAGGGATTGCCAAATGTAAGCGACCTTATATGCGCAGAAGAGCAAGTGAGAAAGCTGTAGAAAAAGATGCCCAAACATTGTTATCACAATAGTTTTGACGAAAACCTTGGTTATGAGGTAGTACACAATTTTGCTTTCTGCGCAGGTCACTTACATTTGGCAATCTCTATAAAGTCTATATAATATAAGCTTGCCGAAACAGGAACTTCATGGGACACGTAAGAGAAACAGATAACAGAAATACACGCACATGCTTTTATTCCTGCTACCTCTACACTGTACAGGCCCAAACTCTGCAGACAATCCGGAATTATCATATTGCCTTTAGATATTATACAAATTTATCTGTAGACCGGGTTTTGAAGGGAAGTGAGTTTGCAAAATATGAAGACCGCGTTCTGTCAATAGATTGAGTATAGGTATCAAATTTAAATATTTTCAATGTTACCATACACTCTAATGGTCCCGTCATTTTTGATGACATCCTCAGGGTCACAAGAATAGAGAAATTTAAAACGTGATTATACTAAAAAATGCGCCTCATCGTCCCATTAGCGCGTAGTAAATTTCAAGTTGATATCTTAATGAGCTATGGAGATAATTCAAGTGGAGCGAGCTAACTGAGTTACGCATCTACAGTCTGGATGATTAAAAAGGCCTGAATCTGTATGATCGTTAATATAGATAGCATCGTTAATATAGATCGCACCGTAACGAGCAAGATGTCAAATGCTCAAATCACTCGTTAAATGCTAACTTTTGACGTTATTTAAACTTTTTTGATACAGTGGAGCGCGAAGTAGTAGGGAGGGCAAAAAGGAAAGAACCACAGCAGCTGCTGGCAACACGTATTTTATTGTTCTGAAGAACGTACACTGTACATGTACATGTACAGGCGCAGTTCAAGTCAGAGTAAAAGCCTATGCATGTGGGACCGCCTTTAAATCGAATTGTGATAAAAAAATTAATATCTTTGCCATAATAATCAAGAAATTCAATCCCCATCAAATATTGCCCAGCTTACTATAAAAACGTACACAAATTACTCAAAATATCCTTTCCTAATGCTCATTCGTGAGCAATGTCCTGCGATACATGTTTCTTATAGCAGTTTCCTGATATGTTCACTGATATAATGAACACTATAGCGTGCTTAAACGTGCTGGTTGTTTGTAAGAAGCTTATCAAAAACTGGACAGGACATGTGGCGCACTATAACAACAAAAGGGCCAAAACAGTAACTAAATGCACACTGAATCTACTAAAAAGTAGCCTACGAAGAACCAAAGTGAGTTGGACCAGGGACGTCGGAAATATTATAGTCGGAGTAAAATGGAGAAGGCCATGGATCGCAACCAGATAGAAGTTTTTGCCCACCGAGTGTGATTGATTTATTTTACTTTCCGATACCTTAAGGTATTATACAGGGTGACAATAATCTCACTACGTTACATGGGTAACTTTGTTATTAGAAGAGATACAGAGTCGGTTAAATTAGCAAAGTTGGGCAGAATTACACGACTATTCAAATTCCGTTATAAAAAATTAACATTGTTGCCAAGTTTCCTAATTATTTGAGAGAAAAAAAGAAAAATTAATTTTCTTTAAATGCTTATAACTTTTTTTTTAATGGAGATAAATGCAATTTCCAAAAACTGGGCAATAGGCCCTACTAAATACCAAATAAATTAATAACGTTGACTACACTATAGATAGTTTTTAAATTTTAAGATTTTAAGTATTTCCTATTTTAAAAAATATTTAAAGTTTAGAGCAACAGATTTCGCGCCGAAAACGGTATGTGACGTCATAATCTTTGTGTATGTGTACGTGTAGCTACTATGGAATATAATATCTATCATCTATGGAGATGGAAGCAAAAGTAAAAAAGATCGTTACAAGTGGTGTTTAGTGCAAATGTATTCTTCAACGTATGTATTAACATCTGATACGGTATTTTAAAATATTAAATTAAATTTTAATTAACAAAAATACAAAATTACAAGATTTTACGGGTAGGAAAAAGTTCCTCGTATAGCCACATCCATTAATTTTATATTACAAATTCAATGAACATATACTATTTTTGTTCACAACTGTAGACAGCTGTGTCATTATAGAATTAAGATTAGATTACATCGAGATTTTTCGGTACAGCATTATGAACAATCGTTCGTACTCGTATCCACTTCTACTACTAAGCTTCTGTCAGCTTCTGTCAAATTATAGTAAAGTACGTTATTCTATTAAAGCGGCACGTGTTTTCTGCATCTATCTCAATAGAAGCCGCGCTATAGTTAGCTAAATATTGTGAACACATATTAGGAATGAGTCACTCTCTATAATTGTGGAATTGGAGTTTAGATGTGTGATTGGACAAGCTGACAAGAATGACAATTCAAACCAACACAAGGTTTTTGACGTCACCAAATCGTTTTTTTCATACATACTATCGGTCGCTCACAACCAGAGTATAAGTAACCCACATAATTGTGAGTAAATTCATAATATTCTACACCTAAAAATTGGTGTTTGATTGTGATTTAATTCGAAGAGACTCCCGATTGCTTAAGATACTCAAAATTTGAAAGATTCAAAACTTCAAAAATCAAATAAAAGATAATAATAATAGTACACTTGTATGTATTAAAATCAAAATCCCGTCATGTTTAACCCAGTAAAATACCTTCTGAAATGTGTATTCGGGTAATCTTAAGTATGTTATGAACATCTAATTACCTAACATTGCTCCAATTTAACCAACTTCATATCTATGACCGTTTTCGAACTCCCTGTAGTGATAACCGAACTTGAAAAAAAATTTTAAACAGGACTTTTAAAACAGGATGAACACATCAGGATCAATTGAAAAAGATCCGAAAAATCAATATGTGGTAATAATATTTTGCCATGGCATGGCGCGGCGACTTAAAACATTTAAATTATTGTTATTTATGGATTTCTAACCTTCAACCGCAGCCAACTTACTGCCATCCAGGCTGAGTTATTCTAAAATAACGATGTAAGTACTTCTCGAGTTCACAACTTTCAACAATTTCAAGTCGAGTTTTAATACCTGGAGGTCGATCGTTAGCACTCATTTGCAGAATAAACCTCTCTAGCATCCCATTACATTTGACGATATGCACTCAATCGCTAACTTATATTTGAATGTTCATAGCAGCACATTTCTTTAAGTTACGACAACTTCTTATAACTATGACTACTAGTAAGTTTTCAATTAAATGTAAGAACGTTTAAAGAATCACACAAATTTATGTGAGCTTTTGTGTGCATTCACGAAGATTTATTTCACATGGCGAATTACATTTGGTCGCCCATAATTTGCACTACCACTGCTTTAGATTTTCCAATTTAGAAGTATTATTAGCATTTTAAGAGCTTGTTATTGTTAAAAGAGTTAAAGGGCCAAGTTTCTTAAAGTACAAAAATAGCTCTTTGTTAAAATTTCGAATAATGAAAAAAGATACTTTATTTGTTCATTAAAGCGCGATTTATAAAAGCTATTCCTTTTATATCAAGTTTACCTACAAAAATCAACAATGCCGCTAAATTAGAAAAAAAAATTCAGAAAGAGAGATTTGTTGAAAAGATCCCACTTGTTACTTTTTAATTAATTTTGTTGTTTATTTACAACGAAATGTTTTTCAACCTACTTTTAAAGTAAACTTCAATTAACAAAGTCAAAAAATGTTGTTTTACATTGTGTTTACTTACGAGGTATACAAAAACAATATAAATGATTGTTGTAAAATAATTATAAATTATGTACCCACGATTGTGTTGGGCGTTTAAAAAGAGAACAATTTAATATTTTAATCTAATGATAATTAATGTAAGTACGCCAGTTAAAATAACCAGGTGTTGAAGAAAATATATATTTTTCATTAATTGAAAACTTTCAACAAAAGACAGCTATAAAACCACTGGATTGTCTGACTTGCGACGCTGTTTAATCGAGTTTCATTTTTATTGTGTACCTTCATTACCTTACTTTTATAGTTGGAAAGTACACTGAATACATTAAACTTTTATATAGCTAAGAAAATTGTTAATGGAGTACTAGTTATTATGCATAAAATCAATAATCTACAACGTTTGTACTTAAAAACTTTTAAAATAATTTCAAAAAGCTCTTTACTTAAAATACTTCCAAGTTTATAATTACCAAGCGGTAAAAACAAATTTTTGCATCAATGTTACACTTTTAGTTAAAAACAGACTACTTGGTACAAACTATAAACAACGTATTTTTAGACTGCCACCGTAACAAAATTGACAGTTGGTTGAAAATTTTACCTAAACCGAAAGAGCTATCGGAATAACCTGTCAAAAGTTTCGCCAAGTCCAGCGTCTCTAAACGTCGTAACCACAGAACATCAATGATATTAACAAGCCTTTGAAAGTTCCCTTTTGTTAAATCAACAAACTAACCCTAAAGAGCTTTGAGAAAAACCTGTAAAAAGTTGCTTAAAAGTCGATATTTGAAAACTTTAATTGTAGAATCCTTACAGTCATTAACCAATTAGAATTGATTGTTAATTTAACAAATCAACAGTTCTAATGTTGTATTTAATGTTGACATTGGTTAATCGAGAACTTTATAATACTGGCTAGAAATGTAGTGCTTACAGAACATCAACGACCTTAACAATAAATCAGTTTAATTATAAATAAAATTTAAAGGCTCTAGAGCAGGGGTGACCAACTTCACTAAATATATGATCGCCTTTATTTTAAAAAATGTGTTGCAATCTACCTAACAAAATCTTGACGTCATCTATGATATAGGCAGCTGTATTGTTCGAATGTTAAAGGGAAGTATAATACATTATGTAAGCTCCGATTTTGCGCAAATAAATTGTTTAACTACAAGTTATATTTAACTAGAAATGGTGCAAACAGGCCTTCGAGGGCTTCGTGAAGTTAGCAAAAAGTTGAAAGCAATAATTTTAAAACATTAGCCAATCGTTAGTTCTTCATTAGTGCCTTTTGAAAAATTTCAATCACCCTTCTAGCTATTTTTTTGGAGCCAACTTCACAATTGGCACCAACATTTTCGATTTCGAAAAAAAATTTATGCCAAACTTTAATGCCTCATTAGTACTTATTAGTGCCTTATAGACCGCTTTTCTATCTTTAAGGGTTTTTGAGTTATTTACAAATAGATTTTTGCCAAGTGTAAAGTTAGCACCAACACTTCCGAATTTCGAAAATTTTTGTATGCTAAAATTAAAGACCTCGTTAGTGCTTCTTTGTGCCTTAAAAACCGCTTTTCTATATTTAACGGTTTTTGAGATTTTTGAAAAAAATGGCGATGATCTACCAAAAATCGCTTCGCAATCGATCGGTCTATCGTGATCTGCTTGTTGGCTATTCCTGCTCTAGAGCAGTGTTTCTCAACCCTTTTTGTGCCATGCTTAGCCTTTCTAAACTTCTTATGTACCCTATGTAACATAACCGAGCACCGTTTTGTTTAATCTACTGAGAAAAAAGTTAAATTTACAGCACAAAACTTATTTGTTTTCTGCGCATGTCTACAACTCCTCAGAATAAAATATTATTGCTGTATGTATGTATGTCCCCCCCCCCCCTAGAGCAAAAACTACTGAACCGATTTTGATGAAATTTGATTTTAACCACTTTAAAATTATTTTATCGGCAAAAGTAGCTTTAATAAAAATATATACAGGGTGTTCAAAAATAAAGTGGTTATTTTGGGCGCATATTTGTAAATTTGGGTCAAATTCATTGCTACTTGGCTAAAAGATAGTACACGCGAGGCCTAACTGTAAAAAAAATTCTAATTTTTTTATTCAAAATGGCGGCTAATAGAACGATTGTCTCATTTTGTGGTTTTTCCCTTATAACTTGGCCGGTAATTAATATTATAAAAATTTCAAAACGGCATTGTATAGCCAAATATAAGGCTTTTGTCCTAAATTAGTCGATTTTTAAAATTGTTTTAAAATTGCCTACCTCAAAGGGGCCCAAGTAGGCCAAAATTTTGATATCGATTTTCTCATAAACTGGTCCGAACATTTTTTAAATTCCACTCTCTTCAATGTCCTCTATAACTCCTTCGTTGACTAAACTATAAGCAAAGAGGACAAATTGTGAAGCTCATAAGTTCATGATCGTGTGACGTCGCAAACGAACGTAAGAGCTTATATCTACATTAATATTTGTGTTAAAAATGCAACGGTTTTCACCGTTGTTCTTAGATATATTTTTTAACATTTTTAGTAAAAAATTTTTTTTTTTTTACTTACTTATGTTCTTAAGTAATACTAATTGAAAATCGTTGATCGATTTTAACTAAAAACAATAAAAAAAGGTAACATAGAAGGTTACAAAAGTATGCAGAAGCTAATAAAAAGTTCGATTTTAAACCTGAAGACTTTCCTTTAATTAAAGAAAATTGCAGTTCTTGAATTTTTAATTAAATAAATACAAGCGTAATAAATTTTTAATATTGAGTAGATATGCACATCACAAAATAAGCTGAAACTTTAAAAGTGGCTGCTAAAAAGGTGATATTATAGCAATTTACAAGAATAAATAAAAAATGTCTTTCACTAAAGTCTATTTGTATCTCTTAAGAAACTTTTTGATTAAATATTTCCAACTTAAAACTCTAAATATAAATCCCACAGTGGACAGATGTGCACTAACTTTCATAGTGGCTACAGTAGCACATCTGTCAGAAGTGGATGCTTTATAAATTATAATTATCTTATGGGTGGATTATGACGTATATATTTTTAGATTTCATTTTTTTTTAATTTTACATAAATAAAAGAGAGATGCAGGTGCTGCAATAAGCAATTAGCATAAAATGCATCTAGCAATAAGACTAGAAAAAAGATTTTTTTAGCAAATTTATGCTACATTAATAGCATGTAGCACTATAATAGCAATAGCAGAGTGGTTCTTATTTTAGCCTTTGGTGAATTTTAATGTCCTGTATATCACGTTTTAATGTATGAAAACGATGTGCGTGAAATTTCAAATGCTATCCTAATTAGAAATGGTGTCTGAAATATAATGCATTTTAATATTAATTTAAGCAACTTGTAGCTCTCAGCTATTTTATGTAAAAGTTTACTTTTCTAGAAATAATTGTATATCTATAGGTTAGCAAAAGTGTGTTAGAGTGCTATGATTTTTATAATATTCAAGTACTAACAAAATTAAGACAAAAAGTTCTTATAACCAGATATTGAAAAGTCCTTCCCATGGGAACTACAACAGACCCTTCACCATCATCCAAGCAAAAGCCATTGTACAAACGTTTAACCTAAACTTATTTATTTCCAATTTTTGAATTCTCCCTCTACATGCAAAAACTAATAAAGGTATTTTTTAAAATGTGGTCGCGGTTGGAAAATCTGCAACCCTCGTTAATTTTCTAAAAAAGATCGATTGCTCTTTAACCGGAATGCAACCATTATATTGTTTCTTAACGCTTAACCTGCAATGTTTTTCATCTAATTTGCAGTAATAGCTAATTTAATAAATAATAAACCATTCGAGTTGATAAAAAATAACTAAATGGTAAATGAAGTGTATAAAATTTCCAACTTATATTTTTATATCGCGCTGAATAAAAATGAGTAAAAACAAACTTTAATACAGTCAAGCATATCTTCTCAACTCGTAGTTTTAAAGTTAATTTTCATATCTAAATTTACATTTAAATTGACTTAAATAAATTTTAATTTATATGAGGCAGTATACTACTTCATAAAGCTTTCACACAAATAAAAGTAATTAAAAGGTAAATTAATAATTTGGTAAAGAAATATTTCTATTAAATACAAATTTTACAACAGATTTTAAAAAGTTGTATTTAGTATAAGAGACCTACATCATTGTGAATGATCATATTGTACATCTATATAAAAATTGGTGTTTGATTGTGAAATAAATTTGAAGAGACTTCCTTATTGTCATCAGCGATTCGCTGACAGAAGTGACACTTTTACTCCTTATAAAACAATATACTATTATCTCTTAAATATAATGTACCCCTGCAGTTTGGAACTAACTTTCACTCTTATCAATTTTAAATTGTACTATAAGACAGTAATTTAATTTAAAATAGTCACAAAAGTGACGTATGCATCGCCATTTGCCGTTACTGAAACTCCTCTTTTAATTATTAGCTACCGAGTAACCTGTTAATAATTATATCGTTTGACGGGCCTCGATTTTATCTGACGTCAATAATTTAATATTTCTTTATTCTAATATTATGTCAACAAAATTGAGGATATGTACAATTCATTTAAATATAGTTCGCAGTCGAATAAAATTAGTTTTTTAACCCAAGAAAGACCACACGATTTTGAACGACTAAGAACTCCTATTGGGGTCCGCGAGATCCCAATTAGTAGAGCTAGAAATGATAAAACTATGAACTTAAAAAAAATATTATGGTGGCTTTGGAATACATAAAACTTCAATAACAATTTTATAATGCCACGAATGGAAATAAATTAGAAAATATTAAATTGAATTAAAATGAATTTATAAAAGTTAAATTAAACAAACAAGAAATAACTTACATTGTTATCAGAATGCTTGTTCATCATATTAAGGGAGGTTGACCTGAAGTCGACGTGAGGAATAAGACAGTAGTTAAGTAACCTTAGAGGAGAGTAGTTGATATGCAATTATGTTTTTTAGTTTTAAGTATTAGTTGTTAATAAACTTTATTATTATAAATTACGGTGAACTTTGAATGATCCAACCCCCCTCGGTACAAAGTCACAAAACCAAACGTGACATAATGGTGGAGGCGCCACGTCAAAAGGACCGTATTGCTCAATTTTAATTAGTGAAAATTGGTGAAAGTGCGACAATTAAATTTTAAGTTAATAGTGATTGAAAAAGCATCGAGTTTAAGTGAATTATTATTACAAAGGATTAGCTGAGTAAAGACGAAAAAGATGCAGTCAATCCAAGTAATCAGGAAGCTGATCGTAGCAGAGATGTTTTTGGGAGTTTTAAATATGTAAGTATAAGCTAATGAAAAAATTTAGGTATTAGGAAAACTGAAAGCTGACCCAGGATGAAAGAAAAGACAAATTTTGGTAATTTTATATAGTTTAAGTGTTTGTATTAGGAATAGGAACCAAGGACCAAGCGAGAAACGGAAGGCGTCCATGGAAAATTTTTTATTTTTTGCTGATAAGTGCTTTTTATTAATTAACAAAGAAACATAAAGGTGATGCAATAAGGTTAATGTTCAAGAATTACATGTAGATTTACACGTACGCATAAAAGGGTTATATTACATGTCGCAATACAGGAAAGTAAAATGATGATAAAGCAACATAGGCAAAAAGCAATGTCCTGAAATGGATTAAAAAAAATGTTAAACATAAATGGCAAACAAATTAGGATTAAAAAGTTTTATAAGAATTTTAGGGAAGTTCGGGATAAATTTTCGAATTTTTTGGAGAATATAATATGATAGTAGAATTTTCTGTGAAAATTTTTTTTTACAAAATTTTAGAAATGCGGATGTTAGGTTTATTGTTGTCACGTAATACGTGAGCAATTAGAATTTAGGTGTATGTAGTTTTCTTTTTGGGGAATATTTTTGTAGTTTTTGCAATATTGGGTAAGAATTAGAAATAGTAAGTATTAAATTTTTATAATAAAATGGCTATCAAAACCATGATTGAGAATTTTGGAGCAGTGACACAGTGGAGTCCAAGTCAAAAATCAAGGAAGACAAGTTGCTGTCAGCAACGGTGGTCTGGAGTTCGCTCTGGACAGGGACAGTGCATGATGGGTCTTGCCCATCGAAGAATCAGACGTTTCAGATTAAGAGCATAGATCATTTTAAATAATTATAAATTTAAGGTTTAGTGATAGGATGATTTAGTTAACTTCATAATGTAGGCTTATTACGTAGTTAATGCAAAATAAAAGTTATTTGAAAATAGTCATAGGATAGATAAGAAAAAAAAATTAGAGTAATAGTTTAACTGATTTGAATAGGGAATACGAAAATGAAAATTTGAAAAATAAAGGGAAAAGTTAAAAGCAACTAGAGACAGTAAAAATATAATTTTTTTAGTAGCAACCAAGGAGTAAAATGATAAATTTTATGTTTATCTAGAAAATAGTTTGTTGGGAAAATTTTAACATTCAAATAAAGAGAAAGGAAACGAAAAACAATTTAAAAAATAGGCAAACAACGACCTTACGACAAGAGTGGAAATTAACCAGAAGAAAAGAGAGCAAAGTAAAAAGAGAGGCAAAGGTTACAAAGGAAAGCCAAAGTGACATTAAAAGATAAGAGAAGACAAAAGAACCACAAAAAGACAAGAGAAAAAATAAAAAATATGGAATCGAATTCAAGCGACGCGCAAAAGGAGAAGAAAAATACGTGTACAAGAAAAAAGTAAATAGATAACGCGTATGAAGTATATTAAAAATAAATAATGATTGTACCAAAGATGATAAAAAAGGTCTTATATGAAATAAATTATGATTGTACCAAAAATGATAAAAGAATGCCTTATATGAGAAACATATGAGAGGAATTATGATTGTACCAAAAATGATAAAAGAATGCCTTATATGAGAAACATATGAGATGAATTATTATTGTGCCAAAGATGATAAAAAATGCCTTACATGAGAAACATGTGAGATGAATATGATAAACGAAGTTAAATGAGTAAAATTGAGATGAAAATAATAGGTACAAAATGATAATAAAAGGTACAAAATGAAAATAATAGGCACAAAAAAGAAAATAATAGGTGCATAAAGAAGAATAATAGGTACAAAATGAAAATAATAGGTACAAAATGATAATAATAGGTACAGAATGAAAATTAAAGGTACAATATGAAAATAATAGGTACAAAATGAAAATAATAGGTACAAAATGAAAATAAGGAAAAAAATTGTGTTGCTTGAAATAATAAATAGAAGTAATTGTTGTTCTTGTCTGTAAAAGTGTTACTTTTGAAAGAAATTATTGTGCTAGGTCTTGGTCAATAAAAAAATTATATCTTGGGGTCTATTAGAATTTTGTATTGAAACCAGCAAGTCAAGTTAATATGAAAAATAAAAATGAAAAGATGTGTTTAGGAAGCTTAAATTGAAATGATAAAATTTTGTGTTGCTTAAAAAACAAATAAACAAAATAGGCATAGGTTTTTTTTTAAGGTATTAAAAATAAAGATTAAAGTAAATTGTGTTCGATGATGAGAATAATAATGGTCATGAAAAAATGATCAAATATTTGTGTGTTTAAAAGAATGTTTCAGATTCTTAATAGAAATCATTATAGTCAAATCCAAACGTGGAATTAGCATGGAAATCAACCTAAAGTACTAGACATTCAGATGAATAGACCACAACCGCTGGAGGACAAGGAAAAATAAGGAAGTGAAACATAAAATGGAAGTTCAAATCAAAATACCTAGAAGTGGAAAAATTGGAGGAATATGGAAAATGATCAATAAATTAGAATTGAAGAAATAGATGAACCTACGAATATAGAAAATGATGAAGAAATCAATGTTGAAGAAATGGATGAACCGATAAAGATGAAAAATGGTCAAAGGATCAATACTACGTTCAAAAGGATTACAAGTAGTTGCAGTAAATAAAGAATTAATAGAAAACTTCGTTGAAAAGGATTACAAATAATTGAGGTGAGTACCAAAAAGGTAGAATCGTATTAATAAAAAGAGAAAGCAGATCAAAGATTAAAGAGAAAAATAGAAACGAGGGGGGCCCCCGTCTCTCAAAAAATGGGACGACTCTTAATGCAAAATTCGCCGTACATGTGCACAAATTTAAAATCTTACCGCGTTTGCTTTAAGAACTCAAAACATTATAAACAGTGAGATTGAAATAAAGAATAATTGAATAAGTTGAGAGTACAATAATACGAATATGATAATTAAAAGAAGTAAAGAGATAAATTTGTTATAAATGAGACAAATAATGAAGTAATACGAAAAGAAATAATTATAAAAGTAAAGAAAATTGTAATCTAAAAGTAAAAATTTAATGTAAAATAAATGTAAAGGTTCAATGAGGTTCAATAATAAAAATTGTATTAAAAGAAAAAGTACAGGAAGATTTGAATGAAAATAGTGTAAAAGATAATAGGTATTTTTAAAAAAACTTAAGAACAAACAAATTAGAGAGAAAATAGGGGAAAGAACGTCAAAATGTATAAGTTTAAACTAAATTTTGTAATGTACGAGTAAATGAAAGTTTTTGTCAAAAAATGATCATCGAACACTAAACAAAATAGAAATTGAAAAAAAAAATTTTGTAGATCTTAAATCAATAATATTAGATATAAGTTTAGAAAATAAGTTTTGTAAAAGTAAATTATTAATGTAGTTTCTGATTTCATGTAACACCAACGTTTACGCCAAAACGCCAAACGAGTCTGAGACAAGATTAAAACCGATGAAAACAGGGTCACAAAAATCTAAGGAAAATTGGAGAGATCACCTAAAGCAAATCAAACACTAAGCACGAATAAATTATCCTCACTCAGCAAAGGATTGGAGGAAAATAGTTATGGATGGAAAAGAGCCTTCCAAGGAAACTTTGAATAATGTCCACAAAAAAGTTAAATAATAAAAATGTGGGACCACATATGGAAAAATGGTTGAATGGTCGACAACAAGTTAAAAGTAAACCAAATTACAAGAAGACACAGTTATAGAAGAAGCTCAAATAAAGTTAATGAAGACGCTTGATAACAAAGTAAAGAAAAATCAAGCATAATGTGAAAAGTGTGTACCTAGTCTGCGAGTAAATAAAAAATATTACAAGTATAAAACAATCCAGTCCCGAAGTGAAGAACCTTAGCAGATCAACGAGTGCCAAGTGAAAAATAAATTAGTGAAAACTTAATACAGTGATAATTGATAAACAATATAGTGTAATCATAAAAGAAATGTGATCTCAAACATTAAAAGACAGTAAAAATGGGTTTTAAAATAAACAAATTAAAAGAAATTGTGAACCCCTGTGAGAAAACTTACGTGTATTGAACTTATTTTGAAAATCTTGACTCATTCTTGTGTTTTTAATTTTTTAGGATGAATTATGTATTTTAAGAAAAAATGTTGTAAAACCAATTGAATTTTTTTTTGTATTTAGATTTATAAGAATTTATTGTTTGAAATTTTTATTTTTTATTGGGTGAAATTTGAATTTTTAATTATTTAGTTTTAAAAGATTGAATCCTACGTATGCTGAACGCAAATTTTTTTTATTGACCGTATTCTTGAAGAGCGACTTGGGTCAGCCGCTTTTTAAGAAGGGGAGTTATGCCACGAATGGAAATAAATTAGAAAATATTAAATTGAATTAAAATGAATTTATAAAAGTTAAATTAAACAAACAAGAAATAACTTACATTGTTATCAGAATGCTTGTTCATCATATTAAGGGAGGTTGACCTGAAGTCGACGTGAGGAATAAGACAGTAGTTAAGTAACCTTAGAGGAGAGTAGTTGATATGCAATTATGTTTTTTAGTTTTAAGTATTAGTTGTTAATAAACTTTATTATTATAAATTACGGTGAACTTTGAATGATCCAAACCCCCTCGGTACAAAGTCACAAAACCAAACGTGACAATAAAAATAAATAAAGCAATAAATTACAATTTCCATGCAAAATAATAAATCTTTACGAGCTTGCAGATGTATCTACTTTTTACAATTTAGGAAAACTGTTTAGCTTTTTCTTCTAATTAATTTAATCTTTTAGACCCCAAAAAAAAAAGTTTTTCTCTTTTTGGGCTCGTCTAGGACTCGAGAAATCAACGTTTGAGCCACCCCTATAGATAATGACAAAATGATATCAGAATCATAAATTACTAGAGGAATGCTGTACAGTAGAACCTCAATAGTTCGGATTAATTAAAAAAGAGCCAATCCGAATTTTTAAACATCCGGATTACCGATGCATTATCGTAAAAGGCTTTATTTTAAATCAAAAGACTCCATTCATCCAACAGACAGTTAATACATTGAATGAATGAATGAATCTCGGCTAATGCATCTGTTCGCAAGCTTCATCTTTGTGAAACATCATTATACACCCTTTTATTATAATATACTATTATAATCGCCTATTTTCATGGCGCACTCTATACATGAAGTTCTGAAATCTTAGGTTGCTATGGCAACGGGAAAACAGTAATATAATTTCAGTATATAATTCCATGTTTTCAAAATTTGTTATTTTTTTCATTCAACTTCAAGGGATAAAAACAAAAATAGGTAATAAAATAGTGAGGAAAGCTCTTATAACAATACTATGTTATTTTATGTAAATGCACTTGTACACTAACAATAATTGTTGGATATTAGAGTAACTAACAAACTTTGGTTGATCCTGTGTTAAGTAATGTAAATAGATCATAATTATATAAGATTATTTGAAAACTTCACTTACAGAGATATCTCTACTACGATTACATTACAAACAAAATCTACATGTTGGCTCGGTTCCCAAATATTGGTAGGGTTAAGAGAACCCAACTTGTTAGCCAATATAGTCAATATTTATAGTAATTACACTTCGGTTTGTAAACCCAACGAACTAGTTTATAGGCATTGATTTCAATATTATGCAAAGATTCAGAGCTTTATTTTATTAAATTTGCAAAGATATATATTTTTAGGCCAAATTTAAATTGTAAAATTAAATGTTAATTTGCCAATTTTAAATTGTTGTATTTAGGAATAAATTTTCGACATGCGAGAGTTGAGTTCGTATATTGCACGATCGTGTTATGATTTTATACGATAAATAATACTTTAAAAGATTATAGTGATAAATCAGTTCTGGTTGCCAAAATGACGCAACTATGAGGTTGTTAACTGGTTTTTTAAATGTTTTAGCCTGGTTTAATATTGCACTGAACAATAATTTTTACAAAATTGTGCTTGTCAGGATTTTTGTCAGTTTTTTTAATAACGTAACATCGCATCCGTTTGTAATAATTTTTTCTGATAATTTATTTTGAATTCAATTCGAGCATAATGGCGACTTAACTGATATAAGATATAACTATAACTTTTGATAGCTGATATATATGGAAGTTATATGTAGGCCTGTCGGCAAGGCAGGGACCAACAAAGCGCTAATCGGGCTAACGAGTAGCTTAAGAACCAGAAAAATATGGCTGCTGAAGTAAAGGACAAAATTGGAACAATAGTGTGGAAGAGTGCACCTAATAATAAAAATTACGTTCACTCTGAAGTACAGCTAGACACAGTTTAGAACTTTTGATTTATTCTGTGACGAAACCACGACGAAATTATTGAGTGCCGTGCCTAGCCAATTTTGCGCCCGGAGTAGATAATTCATGTAGCGCCTCCAACTTATAAAAAAGCTAATTAACACTTAGAGTACCAGCCGGGTCCATCGGACCCGTATAGCACTTTCAATTCAGTTTTTCTCATTCAAATTTGAAAATTATGAGTTGTTATTTTGTGACTTTTTCTAACTTCCTGTTTTGAATAAGCATTTCTAATTTTTTTCATTTAATCAACTTCCTTCCCTATGTAATAAAAAAAGCAGCGCCGCGTACCAGCCGGGTCCGACGGACCCGTACATATAAATGCGTTGTATTTTATGGAATTGCCGTTATTTTTGTGAGTATTTTGGATGAATCCGTATATTTCGGGGCTGCTTAATCGATCTGTAACCATAATGAATTCATTTGAGCATCCTTTGGGTGCAAAACCCTTATTTTCCTCCTCGGCGTTGTAAAAATCTTCTTCTAAAAGGGGTCCAGTAAAATGATACTGCCCCTTTGGTTAATGAAATGAAACTTGGTTGATAGTTTACTGGAACCATATTCTGTACGATGAAAAAAAACTCGTTCATACGCCACTGACAGATATTACAGAGCCGGAACTGCGGAGATGACGTCACGAGGTGTACTCTTTCGTACCTGTATGAACTCTACTACAGAGCGGTCATAAAATAGAGTGCATTCTTTGTCGGGCGGTAAGTCATGTTTGATGTTGACAATTGACAATAATTAGAAATAAGATGTAAAGATTGCCTAAAACACATTTTCACTACATTTTACTTTAATTATTCAAAATGATCACACGAATAATATGAATCATATTATTAATGTGCTCATAATTATTATTCTATGATGTGATGTACTTACAACTTTGTTGTAATGAGCAGCTCGTAGCGTGTGCTCTTACGATGTTAATACCACTATAAAATAAGAATGTGTATAAAAGATAATGATTATCGAAATATTAACGTTATGCAATTCATGACGTAACACCTATTTACTTTTATTAAACATTAAATTAATGTAGTTTTGATATGGTAGGTAAGTTTTGTTTTATTGCATTAATCGGAAGACATTACTATAGTTTCATATCGTCCAAACTGCCATTCAGGTTTCCTGTTTAAGCTAATATCTAAAATAGTTTTAACTGTTTTGCAAATAATTAAACTCAAGTGTATATGGAAATTACAGTACATAATGTAAACTATTTAATAATAATAAAGCTCGAGAAGGATACATTCTTCTATTTTTATAATATTTGTATTTGTGTATGCTCGATATACAGTAAATTTACATAAAGAAAATTTAATTTAATTATCATAAATTATCGTTATTATAGTTCGTTGTAATTTTCTTAATAAACCAATCGTAAATATGCATAGTCAAAAATAAAAAAAGTTAATATAAAATAGACAAAAATAAAAAAATATTAAAATAGTCAAAAATAAAAATCTCAAAAACAAAAAATAAAATTTGTTTCCTATTATGTAATACAAAAAGAAAAAGTAAAGTTAAAGTGCAGGCGGATAAAAAATCATATTTAGAGTTTTCAATATTATTCATTGTTAAATGAAAAGTAACTGAGTAGTTGTGAATGCGAAAAAAATGTGAAAAACAGAAGCTGAGAAAATCAACAAAAAAGTATTATTGATACACAATATTCTTTCTCAATAAATTTAGAAATAAAGAGGTTGAAAATTCAGCTTTTTTGGTCATACAAATTTTAAAACATAACACTATTTTTTTATAAAATTTTAGGTCTCCTCTCTATTGTTGTCTTATAAAAGAAGTACTCACAACGCATAATTTTCTCGTGATTTTAAATGCGTTCCGTAAAACTCACAGTGAACTCCAATGACCACAAATTAAAATTTGAGCTGCTATAACTAAAAAACAAAAGAAGGTATCTGGTTTTTGATTTCACCGTTGAGTTTGTCTTAAAAAAGTAGATAAAGAACGTGTTATTAGTTTTCTCTTACCTCTTATATTAACTGAGATACCCCACACTGACAAGCAATTTCAGCAACACCCTGTATAATGTGCCTGTGCATGTATGCATGCACCCCGAATCTAGCAATAATATTGCTATTTAAAATATGAACTAAGACCAATTCAAGCGCCATCTAGAGAGAAAATTTTTACATTTTATAAAGCTTAATTTGGGATTTATAATTGATAAGAAAGTGCCTTTAGACCTTTACGAATTTTTAAATTTATACACTTGTTACATAAACCTATTTTTACATTTTTAATTAAAAAGATACAATAACGCGACTATGAAAGTGGGTTAAAACCGCTATTTTGTAGTGGTGGAGAGTAAAGTTAGTTAAATAGACAAAGTGGTGCAGTTTGGAGTGCTTAAAAAAATGTTGTCAATATAAATGGCAAAATTTTGTACCAGATATTATTTAACAAATAAGAAAAAATGACGACATGTGAAAAAACTTCGTCAGGATACCGCATCAACTCTTGAGTTGAAGTTTTTACATGGTTTTGACTAATAATAGTATACTGTTTTATAAGGAGGAAAAGTATGGTTTTGTGTGACGAGTCGAGTATGAGAATTTGTCTTGAAAAGTTATACAAAAATATTAGTAATAATAAATAAATGTTGTACGCAGTGCTTCTTTTAAACTTTTTGATGGCCTGTGGCTTCCCTCGAGCTTAAATCACCTCCTATCCCGATTAAAATTTGTTTCTCACAGTGCAAAAGATTGAAATTAATTCAGAAAAAAAGTAATAGTTCAATCCCCCTTCTGATAATGCCAATTTTTAAAGAGAATTTTAATTTTGCTTAATTAGCTCTCTGCAGATTGACAGCAGTCTAAATCCTAACAGTACTCGAGCTGACTATGAGTTTATATCATAATATTAGTTTAAAATTTTAGAAAAATATCAATGTAAGTGTAGTTTCTCTCATAATTATGCTTAAAAACTTCGTCAGGCTGCCGCATCCAGTCTTGAAATTGAAGTTTTTACATGGTTTAAACTAATAATAGTATGTTGTTTTATAAGGAGCAAAAGTATGGCTTTGTGTGACGGGTCGAGTATGAGAATTTGTGTTGAAAAGTTATACAAAAATATTAGGAATAATAAATAAATTAATGTTGTACGCAGTACTTCGTTTAAACTTTTTGATGCCCTGGCTTCCCTAGAGCTGCTTCAATCACCTCACCTCCCGATTGAAATTCTTTTCCCACAGTATAAAAGAAGGAAAACAATTTATAAAAAAAACAATAGTCTCACCCCTTCTTCTGATAATGCCAATTTTTAAAGAAAATTTTCGCTTTGCTTAATTAGCTCTATCCAGACTGACAGCGGCCCAGATCCTAACGGTACTCGAGTTCACTATGAATTTTTATCATCTATTGGTTTAAAATTTTATAAAAATATCAATGTATGTGTGGTTTTTCTCTTAATTAGGCTTAAAAGTGGGAGATTTTCTAAATAACAACAATAAAGCCCTATTAATACAAGTAGATCTTGCTCATCTTTGATCATTTATCTGACGGCTGTTATTTGTCACTTACTACTAGACGTTCGTGCTGTAATAATTACAATTCAACGACTTTACTTGCCCTCCGGATAATTCTTGAAAATATATCTAATAAGGAGCAGTTTATTATCAATCAGGGCCGGATCAAAGAACGTTGGGGTCTGAAGCGCTAATTATTTCGGGACCCTACAAAAATACACTGCAGTTCACAAAACAAATGTTTATTTATGTCTAGTCAACGAAAGGTCATGGAAGAGGTGGAATTTTACTTTATTAATGTGTTTGCATTAGTCAGGACTAGGGCTGGGCAAAGTATCGATACTTATTCGAAGTATCGATATCTTAGGTGGTATCGAATACCGATACCGAGGGTCGAAAGTATCGAGGTATCGAAAGTATCAAGGTATCGAAAGTATCGAGGTATCGAAAGTATCGAAAGTATCGAAAGTATCGAAGTATCGAAGGTATCGAGGTATCGAAGGTATCGAGGTATCGAAAGTATCCAAAGTATCGAAAGTTTCGAAAGTATCGAGGTATCGAAAGTATCGAGGTATCGAAAGTATCGAAAGTATCGAAAGTATCGAAAGTATCGAAAGTATCGAGGTATCGAAAGTATCGAGGTATCGAAAGTATCGAAAGTATCAAGGTATCGAAAGTATCGAAGTATCAAAAGTATCGGGGTATCGAAAGTATCGAGGTATCGAAAGTATCGAGGTATCGAAAGTATCGAGGTATCAAAAGTAACGAAAGATTAAAGTGAAACAACACAATGCTGTCGCGAGACGCAACATCAACAATATAATTTCTTAAGGTGCGCGTCCTGCCTATACTGAGTATACAGGTTGAATAGTTCGAGTTAGCCCATAGGAATTATAATAAGTGGAAACAAGTACGAAATATTTTTAAATGATTACGAGAGAGAAAGAGTTAGAAGGAAGGCGTCAATTATTAGTTTCAAATTTGAATTACACGCCTGCAATTTTTGATAAGTGATAAATATTTACTTTTACAATTTATTTTAATTTTATTATTGGTGTTTTAAAGCGAAGATTTTAAAAATGGTTCTTGATTTAAACAAAAATATTTAGATTATGAATAAATGCACACCTATTTTATATCTAAAAATAACTCTTTCTCTCTCGTAATCATTTAAAAATATTTCTTACTTGTTTTCACTCATTAAATTGCTATGTGCTAACTCAAACTATTCAACCTGTATACTCAGTATAGGCAGGACGCGCACCTTAAGAATTAAGAATTATATTGTTGATGTTGCGTCTCGCGACAGCACTGTGTTGTTTCACTTTAATCTTTCGTTACTTTTGATACCTCGATACTTTCGATACCTCGATACTTTCGATACCTCGATACTTTCGATACCCCGATACTTTCGATACTTCGATACTTTTGATACCTTGATACTTTCGATACTTTCGATACCTCGATACTTTCGATACCTCGATACTTTCGATACTTTCGATACTTTCGATACTTTCGATACTTTCGATACTTTCGATACTTTCGATACTTTCGATACTTTCGATACTTTCGATACTTTCGATACTTTCGATACCTCGATACTTTCGATACCTCGATACTTTCGATACTTTGGATACTTTCGATACCTCGATACCTTCGATACCTCGATACCTTCGATACCTCGATACTTTCGATACTTTCGATACTTTCGATACCTCGATACTTTCGATACCTTGATACTTTCGATACTTCGATACTTTCGACCCTCGGTATCGGTATTCGATACCACCTAAGGTATCGATACTTCGAATAAGTATCGATACTTTGCCCAGCCCTAGTCCTGACTAATGCAAACACATTAATAAAGTAAAATTCCACCTCTTCCATGACCTTTCGTTGACTAGACATAAATAAACATTTGTTTTGTGAACTGCAGTGTATTTTTGTAGGGTCCCGAAATAATTAGCGCTTCAGACCCCAACGTTCTTTGAGGCGGCCCTGATTGATAATAAACTGCTCCTTATTAGAAATATTTTCAAGAATTATTAAGAGACAAATAACAGCCGTCAGATAAATGATCAAAGATGAGCAAGATCTACTTGTATTAATAGGGCTTTATCGTTGTTATTTTGAAAATCTCCCACTTTTAAGCCTAATTAAGAGAAAAACCACACATACATTGATATTTTTATAAAATTTTAAACCAATAGATGATAAAAATTCATAGTGAACTCGAGTACCGTTAGGATCTAGGCCGCTGTCAGTCTGGATAGAGCTAATTAAGCAAAGCGAAAATTTTCTTTAAAAATTGGCATTATCAGAAGAAGGGGTGAGACTATTGTTTTTTTTTATAAATTGTTTTCCTTCTTTTACACTGTGGGAAAACTTTTCAACACAAATTCTCATACTCGACTCGAAATTAGATAAAATTATCTACCTATTGTATGTTTTTTCAAAGTCCTTAAGGTCGAGTTTCATAAAGCGTGCTGAGCATTTGCCCGACTTAAGTTCGAGATCGGAATTTAGCTTTCTCAAACTCGAACAGTTACGTCGCCGCTTTCGGCGGCTATCGGTTGAAAACAAACAATCTGCCAATCTTTTTGAAACTTGGGCAACTCGTTCTTTACGTTTGTTTTCAACCGATAACTGCCGAAAGCGGCGAAGTAATTGTTCGAGTTTGAGAAAGCTTTATGAAACGGAATTTTAGTCCGCGATCTCGAACTTAAGTTGAGCAAGTGCTTAGCACCCTTTATGAAACTCGCCCTAAGATTCTCTAAGTATCCAAAAAAAAATCACAAACTTCGACATTTTTTAGCATCTAAAATACTGCAAAATAATGATAGTTTTGGTATAGTTCTAGTTAATAAGAAATATAGAGATATTTCAACTTATAAAATATAAGGATTGGGTAACCTGTTATATTAGCTTTCATTTAAAACAAATTTTATCAAAAGTGATGGTCGCATTCAAAAGATTAACTCATTTTTGAAAATTACAACATTTAATGCAAATTGTCGAAGAAACGACAATAACTTTCTCAGCTCTCTGTAATATACAATCATTATTATTATCATCACAAAATGGCCCCATAAAGTGTAGCTTCTTAAATGCCTTAAACTTTCCTCGATACTTTCGATACCTCGATACTTTCGATACCTCGATACTTTCGATACTTTCGATACCTCGATACTTTCGATACCGCGATACTTTCGATACCTCGATACTTTCGATACCTGGATACTTTCGATACCTCGATACTTTCGATACCTCGATACTTTCGATACCTCGATACTTTCGATACCTCGATACTTTCGATACCTCGATACTTTCGATACTTCGATAGTTTTGAATAGTATCGATACCGTCGTGGTATCGATACTTGATACCTGATTCGAGGTATCGCCCAGCCCTAGTCAGGACTAGGAACTAAAAATACTAAAAACCCGGTTATAGCTACATGGGAAAGAGAAGGGAAGGGAAGAGGTAAAATGGTCCCGTTTTTACGGTTTTCGCTTATATGTATCTCGAAAACTGTGCATCCTAGGGAAAAGATTATTCTTAGCAAAATTAAAGCTTATTAAATTTCCTACCAGATCGCTTTGCTTCAGATTTTTGTATTCCTTATAGTTTTTGAGATACCCGCCCACAAAAATTATTAATGTTTAAAAAAATATTGGTCTCACGTTTTTCGTAAAACTTTTGCCTCTAGCACCTCAGCCCGTTGTATTACAGTAAAGGTATTCAGAAAAGAAGTTGTAGAACATTAAATTTATTTTACTATTTCACTTATTTTCCGGGTCCTCTAGAAGACCTGGTCCTGAATATCGCGCTTCATGAATAGTCCAGCCCTGTATACCAGTGCGTTCCTGCACGGAGTGTCCGTAATTCATGAAAACCCAATTAAATCTCTCCTCACTGACCTGTTCAAGAGGTTTAAGGTAGGTAATATATTAAGTTTGATTTCAAAATACCTTCATTACAAATTTATTTAAATCTTCGGTCGACCTCAAGCATCAGCGCAATGTTTTGCATAAGGGTTAATCCCCCATACCGAATGTATATACATAAATAATTTATTTTACGCTAATTTCGAAAATATTATGAACTATTTTTATAGTAAAACAATTTTTTTTATTTTTTGGAAAAGAATTTGCAAGGAAAAATTGGAGTTAATTTATGAAAAGTGGAAAACTTTTTCAATTGTAGGGAATTAAGTATGTGTTGCACGAGTTTGTAACAGGTGTATTATAATTTTCAACTAGTTTTAAGGGTAGGATGGATATTAGAACACATTTGGTTTAATGAAAATCAATATAAAAATTTTTGCAATCGGACAGATTCGATAGTTTACTCACGTATTTCTTTAAAAGTACGAAATTAACATTTTCTTTAAGTAGAAGTTAAAATTCGAGTGTTGGAATAATCCTTAAACGAAAAATTTTATTTACAAATTTAAATCGCAGCTTTAGAAAATTGGTAGTTGCTTGACGATAATAAGAAAATGCGTCTTCATATTTTTAATTACGTTTACCTAATCGATATTGACTAATACCGCAAATTTGCTTTTTTCAATATTGCCAAGTATTGCAAGATTTAATTTACTTTTAAATGAAAGATTTCGTTATGTTCTAAATTGAAATTAAATATTAAACTTGCAAATTGGTTTCAAAAATTACAACAAAGTTGCTTGAAATTTATCCTAAACATTAAAGTTTTATTATTAACAACACTTAAAATTTTTTTCGAATTTTTCCCTTAAATTTTAATAATAGCTAAACTTTTTACGAACCTTTAAACTATTAATGGAAATCCAACTTATATGGGTAATAAAATCCTTTTAAATATTAAATTTGTACTTTTTAAAGCTTATTTTATTGATTTTAAACTAAAGTTTGTTTTTTTATTTTGTACAAATTTTCTAACTTTTGGCAATGTTTTGGTTGAAATCGCAACTCAAATTAATGCATTAAATTTTCGTGGTTCAACGAACATTTTTACTAGAACTGACGTTAGGTTTGAACACCGTGGATTTGCGTCATTTCAAACTTGCAAGGATAATACAAGAGAATAAAAATCCTAATAACTGTAATACATCCCTACATCCGGCTTAGTCATGGCAAATGAAGCAAACCTGAAAATGAGAAACTTGAATTTATGGACCTTTCATATTTTCATTTATGCGCAAATGTCTTCAAAAGCTAATTTACAAGAAAAAAGTTTCAATTTTATAAAAAGTATTACATTTGCCAAATTTATGCAAAAAACGACCATTAAAACTATGTCGGGGATGGCATTTATCGAAAATAATGCAATTAGATTACGTAACTACGTTATCAAATTATTGATTATTAATTAACGAGTTTGGTTATTGAACAATTTAAATTAACAATTTGAAAATATCAGATAATTACCCAGTTTAATAACCTAACCCTCGAGGATATTGTAGTTGACGTTGTTTCTTATTATAAGGGAAAGCCTCGGGAAAGCCCATAGGCTACCTATCAACTTGATTATGAGAATCTGTAAACTTTATGTAAGTTTGTGTACAGTCTGGTCTAGTATTACATCGTTATATCTTACCATAAGTACTATCAGCTTCAAATTAGGTCATACATAAAATTATTTACATAGAAAAATAAACCTAAACACCATTCATAGTCGCGGAACGCCACTCTTAAAAGTCTCTTACAAAATTTTTGGTTAACAAATACAGAAAACTTTTAAATGAGAATAATTTAACTACAAGTTGAAGAACCTCAAGTTATTAGGAAACTAAAACGCTTTGTGTGAATTTCTTTTTGTTGCAAAGGCTTTAAAATGAAATTATTGTTCAACACACGAAAAAAGACTACAGGATAGGATACAAATTTAAATTTTCAGTTTGCATTTAATTATTCAGCCATAAATAAAACAATAAACTTCTCGTACACATTCAAGCACTAAATAAATAGAAATTAAACAGAAGGAACTTTTATTTCTATTTTTTGAATTTGAAGAAGAGATAATGGGATCGTTCAGTAGTAACGGACCCCACCTATTTTCTGCTCTGGGCTATCAATAATCTGTAATATTATGCACGATATTATGGTTATTTAGAGCTTTACGAAGAATCTAAGCCAAACCGCGTTTTTGTAGATTAATTAAAACCGCCTCTATCAAATGGAGAATTAGACTGTTTTTTTAATTTTTTTAATAAAAATAAAGCTAAAAAGAATAATTTTGGCTATCTTAATTTCTTTCGATCTTCAATATTAAGCTCAAAAATAATTTTTAAAAGTGCTTTAACCGAAAAAGGTCGTTTTTATTCATAAATAAAATAAATAGAATAAAAAAGCTTTATTTCATTTCATCATCTCATCAAAAGCTTCATATTTCAGACAAAAAAGGCATTGTGTAAAACATGTCAATATCCAGAAAATACATTAAAAACATTAAAAGACGAAATCGAAAAATTCGTTCACAGAATAAAACGATTTTCTCATTAACAAATCGCGAACCTTAATTTTAAATTGACCGGGACTCTGTACATTTCCATAATCTAAAGGTAGGTGGTTAAATATTTTTACACACATAATGTGGGGACCATTCGAACAAGATTGCAGCCTATGCAGCGGAACAACCAATTTATTACCGTCTCTAAAATTATACACACTGCACAGGTCTGTAATAGTCTTAAAATTACTTGGGTTACACTTTACATACATAATACAGCTTAACAAATAAATACATACAACATTCAAGACAGGAAGCTCTGGAAAGAGTGTTCTACAAGATGCTCTTCTATTTTTAGAGAACATAGTCCGAATTATCTTTTTCTGCAATATCAGAACATCACCCAATCTATTGGAGTTACCCCAGCACAAAATACCATAATTGAGCAACTAGTTAACATATCCATTATAAAAAAGTTTAAGAACTTCTATGTCCACTGAGCTCCTCAGCCGCCACAACAAATAACAATAGTTGGACATTTTCGAAAGAATGTGATCAACATGCGAATGCCAATTCAAGCCCGGATCAACAAGCACCCCCAAAAACCGTATACTAGAACTGGCGGGTATCGAAAGGTTGTTTACCCTTATGAGCAAATTATAATAAATTCGGATCGGACTGGGAGGCTAGAAAGCACATTAAGTCAGTCTTAGCAGCATTTAGCACAAGAGCATTATTTCTACAATCAGTTTCGATAATCTTTATAAAGTCGTTTGCTGACTTACTTAACGTATCAACATGTAACTCCGAAGGAACCGCAGACAAATCGTCCGCAAATGCGACTAATGTACCCTGAGGGCATCCATTAAAAATATCATTAATGTATACGATAAACAACAAAGGGCCCAACGTGCTGCCCTGAGGGACAGCACGTTGCATGTTCAAGATTTTTCAAATCTGACTGATAAGTTCCACTGTCAGTTCTAAGAACCACTCGCTGGTTCCGCAGCGTAAGAAATGACTCGAGTCAATCATACGCCAAACCCCTAATCCCGTAGTAGTCAAGCTTATGCAGCAAGTGAGGTATGTTTACAATATCAAAAGCTCTCGACTGATCGAAAAACAATCCCACAACCTTGTGCCTTTCTTCAAGCCCTCTCAAAATATCATCAATAAGACTCAATAGAGCATATCGAGTCGAAACACTTCTCCTAAATCCGTACTGTCTGTCATTCAAAACCTTGTTTGATATTAAAAAATCGTGTCGCCTTTGTGTCACTCAATAGGTAACGATGAAGTTTAACTTTCCCGCCGAGGCAGGAAAAATTGTTAGAAAAGTACTTTTCTACTGCCTAGGCAGGAAAAGTAAAATCTTAACCGCACATAATTTTTATTTTTTAACGTAAAAAATGTTTTTTAAGCATTTGTAATGTAAAAAATTTAATGTTTTTTAAATTTTCCTTTATAATTAGTTCGTTGTGTTTAATAATTAGCTTTTTTTTACAAATTTAAGTTAATTTAAAAAAATATTTGACAATTGAACTACAAGTAATTGACAAGAGATGGTGCTCTTTCAAAAATCAAAATTTTCAGTTTTACGCTTTACATTTGCAGAAAAAATATAATGTTCCATACGAAGTCAAAGTAGTTTTGTGTGACAAGACTGTGTTTGCCTGAAGAACGAGCGTAGCGAGCGAGTCTGGCAATACAAGCGTCACTTTGTCTCCTTATAAAACAAATAACTTTTAATCTAGAGAGCTAAGCTTTCTCAAAAAATTTTGAAAATACTGAAAGGACCGAAGTAATTAGAAATACATTTTTTATTGTTTTTTTTTTAAATAGGTATGACGTTGGCTGTTTTCAAGCCTGAAGGAAACACCCTCTGAAAAAGATGTATTAACTATGTCAGTCAAATGCACAACAATGCATTCGACCACATGACGTAAGATACTGCATGGGATATCATCAAAACCCGCTGAGCCTTAATTGGATATTTCCAAAATTATGTTATAAATCTCTACCTCGGTGACAGGCTTCAAATACATAGATCGAGGCATCATAATACCTGGACCCTCCAACTTCACATCCCTAAACCGCCATTTTTTCCACCAGTGGAAAACCGCATTTTTTCTGAAAACTGTCAGAAAAATCATAACCTATGTAATACTTCCGTCAATTTTCTGACAACTTGAATAAAAAATATAACAAAATTCGATTTTACACATCACCTTTAACTACATTTTTGAAAAAAACGGTTTTGGACGGTTTTCGATGCTGTAATGAGTATATTGTAAACGCAAAATAGAAAAAAACAGCGATTATCTCCATTTTTAAGGGTGAAATCGCACTTTTCGCGCAATACCGAATATTTTTTAGCTATAGATAAAATAAACGAACAAAGTCCCAAAAACTTAAACAAACAAAAATTTATTACGATAATGGCAAGCCAAGAACAGGCAGCAGGCAGTTGGGTCCGTTTGGACTTCACTTGATTTTACAAAGGTTATTAAAGCAAAAAGCAAACCCAGTAAGATGTTGATTAATAATTAAGCAGATAATTTAATTAGAAAAGGATGTCATTATGTAGAAGTATTAGTCACTTTACAAAAAAACAATAAATACCTCATTTTAGAGGACCTACCTTCAAAATCAAAATCCCGCAATGACGCGTCATTGTGGTGGGGTTCCATACGTTCGTTTGGTTGATTTCCTATAAAAAAGCAGTTTTATGAAATTATAACTACAAAGGTAAAAAAATACACAATTTGGCAAAAATAAATTAAAATCCTTTCCATGCTAGACACACCATCACACTAAAATATATTTTATATTTTATTTACCATAGTAAATTAGAATTGTAAAATTTTTCATCCATCATATTGCATTTTAATCATTACACTACAAAATTTTTAACAAAACTGTTCGAATTGACGAAAGTTGAAATGTATCTATTGCAGATAGCAACGTTTATTATCAACACCTGCAATTTATATCTATACCTACGTCATATTTTGTTTATTTCGTACTATAGGTGCTTTCCATTTGTCTAAAAGTACTGCTCTGAACAGTACCCTACTGTATAAATATGTATAAATATACAGTAGGGTACTGTTCGAAGCTGTACTTTTGGAAAGCACCTATTGAAAGTAACTTAATTTTTATTAATTACTCATTTGTTATGTATAAAAATAATAAAGAACATTGGCAAAAGAAAAATGTCAAAAATTTAATTTTTGGGAAAAAAAATTTAGATAAATAAAAATTTTAATAAGTCACTATTATTTGGCATTTTTTGCTTATTATACCTACTCTCCACTTTCTTTTATGGATTCCATTTTTACCTATGCTAAAAAGTTACTACATTTTTCGTTTCTGTGTAAACGAAAGGCGAATATTGTTCATGCGAATTAAAAACTATCCGTTTAACTCTTTATCATCGAAACGCACATGAAAGTATTAAGGGTGAATACAAAATGGCGGATAAACTATGCAGTGCACCTTAAACGCTTAAAAAGATGCATGGATATCTTCCAACGCTTTCGCAACGGAGTACCCCTTTAGATTGAACCATCAGAACCTTAACTTTGCTTTAGCTTAGCTTGTGTTCGTTCACAAGGACACATCGACCTTAGCCCTAGATTGCCTTAACCACAGCCTAGTACCTTAGTCTGAACATCCCCCAGCTGAAAGTCAACAGTTTTAGTCAGATAGTTTTACGTCAACATTCTCCCAAATTAATTTTTGAATGCATGAGAACAAGTGTCAGTAATTGCCAGGAAACGTGCTATTAGCAAAATATTAAATAAACCTGTAGTGTAGAAACTACATTACGAAAAAAGCGACGGTCTGGCCTATGGTCAAAATAACGCCCAACTCAATTAAGGCTATGCTATAATCTAGATCTAGGTGAATTTAAAATTATGCATGTATTTTTTTCGTGGGAGGTGAAGACCACGTTTAAGAAATAATTATTTGAGTTAGCGAGATAAGAGATTTCAAATTTAGCCGAGTTTTGCTATACACCTTTCAAGATTCAAGATAAACGTTAGTCTGTTATGGTGACGGTAACGAGGTTCTTAGGCTCGATCAAGAACCAACTTGGATCTCTTCCGAAGCCTAGACTTGTTGATGTTGTATTCCTATCATAGTCCTCGGATGGTAGGGTTGCAGTGGTCCAGTGTTGCCTCGTGAAACTTGGAGGCTACTTTTCGGATGAAATCCAGGATGCTGATCATCTGTTGGTTCTGTAGAAGGTTGCTGTTATGGATGAACCCTGGTGCGTTAACGATGGTCCTCAGGATCTTGTTTTAGATGGTCTGCATTTTCTTGATGTTTGACGGTACGGCGTAGCCCCAGGCTGGTGCGACGTATGTCATTATGAGTCGAATTACGGTCTTGTAGAGAAGCAGTTTGTTCCGAAGCTCCAGCGTTGCACTTTAAAAAAGCGGATATAGTAGCGAAAAGGCAGCTCGTGCTCGAATGATAGCTCCGTCGATGTGTGGTTTCCAGATGAGTCCCTTGTCGATGGTTAGTCCTAGATATCGGGCTTCCTCTTTCCAAGGAGTGGATGACGTGTCCGTCTTCTGTGTCTTCTCTCAGGCGGGATAGGATGACCTTTTAGGCGATCTTACTCATGGTAGGCAGAAGACTGATCGGGCGGTAAAAAACAGCATAAGCTGACAAAAGTTGTGCAGATAGTATCGTTGATTTTAACCAATCACAAGACGTGGAAATCGTGTAAAGATATTTGTGCGCAAGCGCACGCTCACGACTACCTTTAAAAAACCTGCGCAAGTGAGAGTTTTTAATAATCGGCAATAATAATCTTAAAAAGTGTCCTTACAACTTGGTTCAACTAATTGTTTCCTTAACTTCACCTGTCTAGGCGATGTTCGGTGCGTTTAGGATGATTTTGACCAATTTTGATCCAAGACAAACGTTTTTTCAGTAATGTATAGCAGTTTTTTCTCATGCTTTATTTAGTATTTTGATAATAGCGTCTACTTGTACTCATTCTTATGCATTAAAAAATTGATTTGGATCACTTATTCCATGATTATAGGGCTAATGACACATATACAGAAAAGCGAGGGTCAGCGCACCATTGCTGATCGGATACCTTAAAATGAGGGTTTATACAAAGCTAGGCAGGCGATGGTCCCAGGTTAGGGTACTAGGCTAATGCAAAGGATAGAGTTGGTGCGTCGTTGCGAACATATCCTAACAAAAATGCTAAAATAATTGTATTTTATCTATGAGAAAAAATTATAAAAGCAACATGAATACGGTGGCTGGTAAATAGACTTTAAATTACGTACATTGTTATTAGTGTTTCCATGAAAACCATTAAAATAATTCGTAACCTATTTTAGACAGATTGATTGATTAAAATAGAAAACATTTTTGCAATAAAAAACAAACCGCCAGATTGATAGATCCAACCTGAAAAATACCATAGATACAAGAATTTTAAAACATTGTTGCCAAATGCATTATAAAAGCAAAAAAATTTTGAATATTTTATTACACTCTTTATAAAATCTGTGCATGAGTTTTCAATTTTGTCTCTCCATTTCTCAGAGGTTGAATTACGAACGCTTTCGACTACTCATCATCAGATGAACCATGATCAAATTCTGTAAATTTAATACTTATTTAGAATTTTCAAACTCCTTAACAAGAATCAAAACGTTAGGTACTCAGAGATGTCAGGACGTCTGAGAAGATTAGCTTGCACAAAAGCTCCTCCACGTGTTCAGAAGTTCAAAAGCTGAATTAATACTTTTAAAGAAAACTAAAACATTTTCATTACAAAATAGCTTAGTACTTACTACTCCTATATTTTTATAGCTCATGATATTTATTTAAATCTCGATGATAATTCAAGTATAAATCCGGTGTTGAAGAAATTTAATTTATAATTACAATTTTGTTTAGTTTCAGAGTTAATAAAATAAGAGAGATATTTCCAAAATTAAATGAAAATTATAGATATTTCAACAATTTTGTTATTTTGGAAATAAGTTACTTGAGACTTTCCACTTATTAAATGTAGTCAAAACACTGAGAATATTCTAAAGACCACCAGATAAAAATAGAGCATTTCTGAGTAAAACTATCCTTAAGAGACTATGATAGCTTTCTATAGTTTCTCAAGAGACTAGGGATCAAATTGAAGTTACTAGCAACTTTAGTGCTAAGTATTTAAAGCAGGAAATTAAATTTTAAAATTCTAAATATCAAATAAAATTTAAGTTCAAAAACAACAAAAGAAAAGTGCTTTCATAGAACATTTTTTCGTTGTTTAATGGCAACACTTGAAAATTTAGTAAACAAATTTAAAATTTTATGTAAAATAAAAATTGCTTCAAATCCAAGGTGTATTTTTCATTGTTAAATTTTTATTACTAGTTGTATAGGTATACGCTGTTTGAACATTAAAATTGAAATTTTAAATGCTTTAATACAATTTGTATTGTTTACATATTTTTTCACTTATTTATCTTTTATCTCACGTAATTGCACTTGTTTCTCGCCTATTATACAGGATACATGAAAAAAAAAGAGGAGACAGTTCTAAAATAATTGATCTTATTAGTGAAAGAGCAAGAAATTTTTAGGTAGGGAGGAGAAAATCCTGGAGCCATGCTAGCGAAGAGTATAATTATCAAACCGTTTCCAATATCGAACAATTACCTTCTTCAAGAATTTTTATTCATCTCATAATATAATAATGTATATTTATCTTAAAAACTAAATGCATGCACTTGATTTACGATCAACTAGCGGTTATGAATGAGTATTCATATCGGTTTTAAGTATGGGAAATCAGTAAAGTATGCACGTCCCAGTACATTTTATGGCTCGAGCATAGCAGCCAGAAATTATCAGTTTCTGCAACGGCAAGGTCAGGAGACATCAAAGTTGCTTTTCATTGGGTGCCGTGTCACGAGAGAATTGAAAGAAACGAAATAGTTGATAAATTAGCTAGAACGGGCTCAAAAATCCTCCTGATTGGAACCAAACCATTCTGTGGACTATGTAGGACACATAGAAGAGAGGATATCCAAAAATGGGACTGAGAACAAAAATTCTCACTGGAACAACGCACCAGGACAAATACAGTCTAAGCAATTCATTGAGTACTCGACCACGAATGCTTAAAAGCTTCTTCTAGTATCAAGGAACGAAATCAGGCTAATCACGCGTCTGTTTACTGGACACTGCCCAGTGAGGTACCACCTCAAAAAACTGGGACTGAAAGATAGTGACATATGTATTTATGTATACTCTGTGAGTCGGAGATCGAATCAGCGGAAAACATTCTCTGCAATTGCGATGCATTGGCTCGGCTTAGACTGAAATACTTAGGGCGGGTTTAACCGACACCAGAAAAAGTGAAAAGTAAATTTCTTAGGGACATTCTATGCTTCGCTGGCAAAATTGAATTCTTGAGAACATAACTACGAATACGAATAATTATGAACAAAAAACTGGTCGCAGTTCTGTAAAGCTTAGAAGCCAGTCGACCCCTAAGTATAAAATACAATACAATATCAGTCTCTCCGGTTAAAAATATTGAAAAACAATTCCTTTAGTTGTTAGTTCCAGTAAAATGGTCAGATGTTCTAATTTTCGTATATTAAAGTATAAGCCATAATTAGCTTGTTTCAGTCGCTTTCAACGAATAAAAAAATTGTAAAACCTTTTAAACTAATTTAATTGGACCACTTTAAGCCAAATTAAAATAAAAGGTAAAAAAATTCATACTGCAAAAGGTATATAATTTCACAGATCATAGAAATGTTTCAGTAAAGCGATTGAAATAAGCTGGAAACTAAAACAATAAAAAAAATTAGTTATCTCAAACTTTCAATGCCTCTAACCGGAGGATCTAGAACCAACCTTTGGCATTTCTTACGAAATGGCAAAGAGAGAAATAAAATCACTTCCAGTGAAGTGGCATATTAAATACTGAAGGGAAACTCCTGGACAGGGGCTTTATAAAGACCTACTGGAGAAACCCTCTGATGAAAGAACTGGCTCTCTACTCAGAATGAGCAGAGATGAACTACAACTGGCAACGGCAATTAATAATAACGGGCCATTGCCAGCTTGAAAAGCACCTGTATACGATGGGACTCTAAAAAGACCCACAATGTGGGTGCAGAAGAAGGTGTTCAGAAGATGTTAACAAGAAGTCGTTACAGCATTCTCGGGAAAGAGAAGATGCTCCAAAAAGAACTGCTTAACTTATTAATAGGGAAGGAACGATGCAAGGAACCAATAGGGACCAGTCTCAGAACTACAATTAATAATAACAATAACAGGAGGATCTGGTAATTTTCAGGGTTGGGTACCCGGCCATATGGGTATCCCAAAACTCTGGAAGCGTAGGTTCGGACCTACTGGATATTTTATGTCATAAGTACATAGTTAATGCCTGTCAAATGTAAAAAAATAAAAAAGAAGCTACAAATGAAGTCCCTATGTCCTAAAATGCCTTTTCTTCGAGTTATTATTTTGATAAAAATAAAAAATTATATTATTTTATAATAATTCATTTCAGTGTTAAGAAATTAAAAAAAAAATGAATTCATTCACACCCAGTATATTTAGAGATTTTATTTACATTTGTCACTTCATTACAACTGTTTCCGTTTTAAGATGTCCCAATGTTTTTGGCACCATGTTATAAATCGCTTGTATATTAATTTTAATTTTAGGTGTTTTTAGGATTAAAAAATGCAATATTTCATAAATATATCGTACATTTAAAAAAATAACCCAACTTTATTTTTAGAAAATTCCATTTTGGAAAAGATAAATTTTTGAAATTTTTGAATAAATGGTCTCCATTTAAATATATACTTGTGGAGTTAATTTTCTATTGTATAATTTCGTAGTAATGGTTTATTCTTAACTAAGCATTTTGTGATAGAGCACTCAGTTGCAAATTAAATCTTAATTTAATTTGACTTAGTCGTATTCGTATCCGTTTTATGTGAACTCCGGATGAAAGCTGTAGAAGGTAAATTAGACGAAGGGTGTTATTGAAAAATAAGACGCCACTACAGGTAATTCGGTGAGATTTCAGTGGTAAGTGGGAGTGCCGGCGCTATTGCGTCTGTCGGGTATGGAGAACGCAGCTTCACATAGGATTTCTCTCTAGTTTTCGCGTCATCTGCTGATAAGGAAGACGCAGCGCTTTCAGTCCGTATAAACTGTTGGCGTTGCTTGCTTTACTTTTTTTTAAATATAAACAAACCAATATAATGTTATTGTCCAAATTAATTACTTTCGGGTCGAGTGAATTGAAAACTTGATTTTAGTTTTTACACAAAAGGAATGGTGAAATAATTAAATATTCAATTGTTGTGATTTAAATTTAAATTAATGTGATTGTGAGTTAAGAAAAAAAACAAAATGGGTTTTGTGGTTGACAACGCTGGATTCATAATATTTCTACTTATTTTAACTTCTAGAGGTTAGTCGGTACATTTAATTCTTCTACTTACAATTGGAAATGTAATTTGTTTCCTCGATTATTATCAAACGTTGAAACCGTTAAAAGTTGAAGATTAAACGGAAATGATCTTTGTGAAAACTTTTTTTCAGATATTATTGGTATCACGTTCGAAATAATTTAAAATTGCGTTAAAACTTCTTCAATGTTAGTCATTGAGCGTAGAAACTGAGTGAATTTCCCGAAGGCACTTTTATGTTGTTTCGAAAAGTAGTAACTGCGGAATCGTTCGGGAAGTTGAAAAGCATAAATAAGTTGTTGTTAGTGTGGAAAAAGAAAGGAAAAAAGTAAACAAACAAACGTTCAAACTTTTTAATTAGTTTAAATTGATTATTTGTTAATTGAAGCAATCAAAATCAATTTTAAAACAAATTTACTGCTAAATATGTTGTTAAATTTAGTTTGGGGTGTCTCACGAGGCGCGCAACTAATTAATATAATTGTGGAGTGCTTGACCTAAAGTCATTTGTAAACATCAATTTCTTACAATTAGTTTAAGACACAAGTTTAAATTAACACCTAAAAAATTTACTTTTCTTCTTTAATTAAAAGTGAAAATGGAAAATTTTTCGTAGATTTTTTTTAATTAAAAATTTTTTTTAAGAAATTTTCTTCTTTAGCATTCGTGGGTCAAAATACTATTGTTAATAAACAAGCTCAAATTAGTCTGACACTTAATGAAATTATTCAATTTAATTTTTGTCGCTTTTTTAACTTTGAAATTTTTAATAATTTAAGTAAGAAAAATTGTTGGGAATTAAATAAAAAAATAAGCAACAAAAGTGAGTGCGAGTTGCCAATTCGACACCTTAGTATATTTTTAGTTAAGAGGATGTAATTAATTGTAACTTCAGTTTCATTCATAGTTGGGAGGTCGCTTGAGGAGCAAAATTTTATTTGAAAAAAAATTTTTTTTGAACTAACAGGTTGTAATTTTCAGCCTGGATATCATCTCACAGGATATCCTTAATTTTGAGTTATTTAGCAATTTAACAATTCTTCTGTTGTTAACAATTTAATTTTTTGGCAAATTGGTGGTTGTAAAGAGCGTACTTTAACCAACTTGAGATTTACAAAAAAAAACATTCTCTTCGGTTATGACGCCCATGTGCGAGTTCATGATGGATTGTTTTTTTATGTGTTCGCTTTTTTTCTAAATTTTTATATATCTTGTAAGAATAATGACTTATAAAACCCAATTCAATATAAAAGCATCGTATATTGAAATTTGATCGAGTTTTTTGATTCAAAAATTTGAAAACTTCTGGAATCTATAACGTTCAAAACAGCGCTTCTTGATTCCAATATTCTCTGCATCGTTACAAAGCTTTAACAATAAACTGAGTTAACTAATGACCAGCTTACATTATACGATTTTCTTTGATTTCTCTTAAGATTTGCCATCAGAAGCATCAACAATAGAATGGCTCTTATTCCTTACCTTACCTTCCGGTTTGGCCTGTACAGGCCAGCTCAGGCTTTATGACTTGCCTTACGAGTATCGATACCTGACGTTTTGTTTGATTTCTGATACATCTCGTAAAAAAATCTAAACAAGCGTTAACTAAAGATAAGGCAATGGAAACTAAAAATATGATTAAAGCGAAAAAATCGATTTTTTGGTTATGAGCTGATTGATTGAGCTGATAGTTATTAAATAAAACTGTCAATTCATGCTTACCCCTAGTCATATTTGACAACCTTATCTCCCCCATCTCCATCCTTCTGAAGTCCTCAAAGCATTTACTTGATGTACCAAAAATGATTTTTTTTTCTACAATTTTAATTTCTAAGACGTAACAAACCGCAATCGTTTATTGAAGCCCTTGCCTTACCCAAAAGTTTAGTTTACAAAAATCGGTATTAAAATTCCTCGCTGTTCCCACGGGGTCTTCTACGGAGTTTTGGATTAAAAAAACTTTCTCCTACAGTTAAAAGTCTTAGCGTTCGCTGTTTTGGGCTTACGGTTCATAACTTTTAAATAAAACGAATTTATCATCTGACAAATAACCGTTCAGTTGCCTTCCCTTTCTCAAAGACAGTTACAAAATATACGAGTTGTTTACAACAATATAAAAAATATAGTGACTATTTCAACACTCTAATTAACAAAAAACAAACAAATTAATCTGTCGATAAATTAGCAGTAGTTAATTAATAAATTATACATAATTAATTATTCATACGTAGTAAAACTAAAATGCATTTTCACAAATGTACATTTCCGTTTTAAAACCGTACAGAATCGTTAGCCTCAAACCACATTTAAAACATCCCTTGGCTCTTTTTTTTTGTAAATGATAAAATAAACATTGAGTGCGGTAACAAAATTCCCAAAGAAATTGGGATTGATAAACAATAAACAGGGCGTCATATCTTTTCAATTCGGTAACTGAAAAAGATTTATCTTTGTAGAGAAGTAAAATCAAGATTGAATTTCCGTACATTTAGCAAAACCGTTTTGTATGAGCTATAAATTTTTCATAAGACGATAAATTTGATATGAGAGGGTTCTGTTTAATCGGTCTCTTTGGAGACTACTAACTTGATGTACACTTGAGTCTACCTGGGACTTCTAAAGGCTTTAATCTGCCTAAAATATGTAGTTGAAATTGAATTTTTAAAAGAAAAAATATTAAAATATTTCATTAAAGGTTTTTGATTGTTACTATGGAACTTATTTCATTAATTGTAGATTAAAAATAGACTTCATACATCAAACAGGAACTAACAACTGTTACAACTGCTAGTTACTATACGTACCTTTTGTATTTTGAGCTTTAATCATAAATTTAAAATTTATGCACTTTGCACTACTTGTAATTTGATGCTAACTTTTGAACTATTACCTTTGTAATTAAATTCTAAAATGAAAAAAAAATTAAACGTTTGTGTATGAGTGATTTTTGAGAGCAGATTAACATAATAAACAAAACAAAAGTGTCATAGGGATTTAATATGTAAAATCATACTTTGATAATTTCCTGCTTATCAATTTATTTTAGAAAAAAAATCTTCAAATAGAAGTTTTTGAGCATAAAATTCTGAATCTAAATCAATGAACAAAATTAATTTTGGATGCTCTATAACGCCAGAAATGTAAGTTGATTAATGTAATTAGCAGAAATAGCGATTATTTATAAAACTGTTAAATATTGCTTTTATTTGTTACTTAATTGTAAAACGTCATATAACCAAGCTGTTTACAACTTTTGAAAATCAATATTTTCAAGCTTTCTAAAAACAATTCATGAAAATTTTTTGACGCAACTGACAATTGACAGAATTCGTTTAATTATAATTTAATTAATTTGTAAATGAATTAAGCGTGAGTAACAAATAAAGTATTATACACTACACGCACTCACAGGTCACAAGCTCGACTGCGGCTCGCCAGTCATAATCCTCTTTGCGCCTTTAAAAACAGTTTTACCTTGCTTGTAATTTAAATACTATAAAATAGCGATAGCCATCAGTTTATAGCACAAATAAAAAGTGTCAAATGTTTTCCGCTTTATATCTGTCAAAACATTTGATCATTTTTATTTGAAGTATTTCATGGTAATCGCTATTTCTGCTAATTTTTGAAATTTTCAACTTAAATTTCTGGTGTAACATAGCATCCAAAATTAATTTTGTTCATTGATTTAGATGCAGAATGTTGTGCTCTAAAACTTAAGATTTTTTTTTAAATAAATTGGTAAGCAGGTAATTACCATGATTTTACATATTGAATCGTTATGATCGAGAGGTCTAGTCACCACCCGGTATACAATGTACTGATAATTGTGACGATTCACAAACTAATTCTCATGTGAGGTGTCTTCATCAGTAAATATATAAATTTCAAAAATGGTTTTTGGTAGCCCAGTGCTATGTCGCTGTACTATGGAACAAAAGGTCCCAGATTCGGATTCCAGGCTGGATCTGCTACATCAACGTGGATTATATTTGAATTAAAAAACTTGTGCTAATAATAGGCAGTTCGAAGTGAGGGTCACATTACTTTCATCGTATTGCGGGGCTCATAGTTAGCGACTGTACTTACTATCTGCTCCCTCGGTGTTTCAAATGCTATTAAAAGGGGCTAGTATTATATCATGTGGTGAATTTAAAAATGAACGTAGGGATTTAACAAGGGAAAATTGTTTTTCCAAGTTTTCTCCTCCCCACGTTTATTTAGCGGCTAATAAAGATACCAAAATCTAAAGATAATTTTATTTTATTTTATTTTATTTGGGGAACGCGCGCGTTAGTCAAAATTATTAGTTCCCACAATACACAAAAGAAAATTACAGCTACATAAAATTTGATTTTTGTAACTTTACCGATACATGACTTTTAAAATACTCAATAAATAATTAATTTATTAATAAATTTTCTAAATAAACGTTTAATAATAATTAAGAATAAATATATTAACTAAATTAAGAAAAGTAAGTAAAGTAAGAAAACTGAACTATAGGTATAGTTATGATTAGAGCCCGGATTTATAAGCATTTATTATTTCAAAATAAGTGGTTAAATAAACTTAAAAAAATCTAAGAAAAGCTTTTAAAAAGACAAAAAAAAACTCTTAAACATTCAAAATTGATCATGAAAATTTAATTTTTATTCAAAATTTGAAAGATCATTTTGAAAGAAAATTAATTATCCTATAAAATTATATGTATTTTCCAAATTATTCATTGAAAAAGATTGTAGTCTGTTGTAAGCGTATTTCTGAACCGAAAATCTTCTCTCTACCTCAACCGATATAATGAGAGCTCTGGTTAGATGTGCGGAGGGGGAGGCTAGAGATTTAACACTAAACAAAAACACCAATTTCTATCCAATATTTGAATAAATTCAAATTTATCTAAATTATTCAAAATTTAAAAATCGCCAAACGCCAAGAAAAAGCTAAAAAAAGCATGAAAATGTCTTTTAAGCAAAATATTTGAAACAAAAGCAAAATATGAATTGTCAACATTGGCTTAAATCACTTAAATTTTTCAGAAACCTCAATATCCAAAATGAATTTGTTCCGAAAATGAAAATTTCAAAATTTTGTTTAAATAATATTCGTTTTCTACGTTATTTGTACATAAAAAATTATGTAAAATATAGAGTCACGCTTATTTTTGTACGCTACTTTCATATAAATTACTTAAAAAAATCTTGTTGCTTTCCTATTCTTATAAATAAGTAAAAAAAACTTTGTACAAGTTAAAGCATGCGTATTGCAACTACCGATCTTTGCGCCCTCTGCTTGTAAAATGCTCTATTAAATTAAAATAAAAGTTTTTCCGACGTATCGTAAATAAAAAATAACTACCTATTTTATGAATTTCTGGGAAAATACACCACCTAGAGAAAAATGGCTAGAACGCCATTTTATAGATATAGCATATTTTAAAAGAAAACGTTCTGAATTTTTTTTTAATAACTTTGAAATGTTCTTATGTGTGCGAATTACCTAAGTCACCTCTAGTACAACAAATCTTTACAATTTACAAAAATGTCTAATAATAAGAGTTGATACTATACTCAAATTAAATTTTCGTCACTTTGTGTATAAAATTTTCCTATCTAAATCATCAAGGGCCGCAATTCAATTAATAGCGCAAGACTAAACTAACAAATGATTTAAGAGTAGCTCTGTCTACATTGTTATCCTGAATAGTAATACAACTATTATTCCAAGTATGTTTGGAATTATCCTTTTGCTACAATTGCATTTTCCAATCCTCTTTGCGCAAGTAAAATAAATGAACTTTTAACTAACATTTCTGTATAGCTTTATTCTTTATATCACTATTTCTTTACAGAAAATAATGAAAAACAATAAAAATTGTTGTTCTATAGTAGAACTTATATTTTTATTTTTATTCTCTAGTACCAAGTTTGCAATAGGTTAAAAAATAGATAAGTTTCAATTTCAGAAGTCTTGTGGAGAGTTCGTTATTTGAGGATTAAAGAGTTTTGTATTGTCCTTAAAGAAACCAATTAAGATCATTATGGTATTCAATTAAAATTTTTTCTTCTACAAGAATGGTTTGTAATGAAACTAAAAAGTTTCGAGGTTTTAAAAAAGTTCTTTAATTGATTAAAATTTTTGTTTTGGCAACTTTAACTATTTTTCTTTTTTTTACACAAATTTCCTTATTAAGATTTTGAGTAGTATTTTTAATTAAAAAAAGGAAAAAGTTAAAATTTTCGAACTGTTGCCAATTTCTAAATGTAATTTGTAAATGAAAAATAAATAGGAAATGTTAAAAAACCCAACTCAAGATGACACGTCTTAATTCATGTAAAATATATTTATAGTTTGTCCAACAGGATGTGGCTAATTTTGACTTGATTCATAAATTTCTTATAGTAAATGTTTAACACTCTCTTAATGACCACCTGAGTAGTTAAAAATAGTCATTCATCTCTAGTGAATCGTATGCAAGTGGCATTTGGGCAATGAGTTAATTAAAAAACAATCAAAAACCAACAACTTGTTGTAAAACAAAAGTGGATTGAAAAATTGATAATTTAAATACAAATCTGTCAATTCTCATCAAATATTTAGCATAAACTGTTGTGAAAAAATGTTGTAAGGGTTGTTGATCCATGAACAGATTTGACAGTTGTTGGGAAATTTAATTATTATTGAAGCTCTTTGTCAGCCAAATTATTAATTATTTTTTTAATTTTGCACCAAACTAAATTACACTAGAATTTTTAAATACTTGGCTTACACCACAAAAACCAACAAGTGGCTAATTATTTTGTCGATAAAAAAAATCTGTTTTGTAGTTTTAATAAGATGTAAGTACTAAAATGAGATGATTAAACGATGATTTGTTAATATCAAACTTTTTACATCTAAAAAATGCACATTAATTAAACACTGATTGGTAATTTAGGTTTTATGCAAATTTTTTAGTTTCTTAATAAGCAAGCGGTCCATATTAGCTAATGAGATGAAATCATAGAGTTTTTTTTATAAAAAATGTCAAAAAGCCATTTCTTATCTTTGTTTATTATGCAGCTTAAAATAATTGTAAAATATGTTTTTTCAATGGGTGTATCACAGGTTCATAAAACCCATATCTACAGAATATTTGAATGATAAAAGTAGAGCCAAATAGTACCAAGATCAGTTGGGCGACAAATAGTTTTAAATTCTTGGAGTCCACAAGTGGTCCCCAAACTTAGTCCATGTGGGGTCGTTTGTTATCGTTAGTCAAGCTTTAAGAACAGATCCTTTGTATCTCAGCTCTTTTCAGATAAGCCAGTGCTTCAAGTTTCATGCCTTAATACCCAGAAAGCTGATGAGCATTGGGATAATGATGGTCAAAAAAAATGCATAGTCTACAACGTGTAGGGTTTTCTTTGGAAGAGGGTAGTGATTAACGAGTAATATATTCATTTGAGAACAGGTGCCTTTATTTAGAGCCCAGTATGGTTAAAAATTCGCTTTTCTTCTCATCTTTGATGTCCTCTGAGTAAATGATAAACAAGGCTTTGTTTGATAAAACTATTAGATACTAAGAGAAAGTTCAGGGCTGCAGAAAGTCATTTGAGAGCCTCTAACCGCTAATACTGTCGTCATCCAGTCTCTTTTAAATTCTCGCGGTAATATATCTACTACAGGTGACCTTCATGTTTTGATAATCTGAGAAAATTCGAGATATAATATTTTACGGGCCTCAACCAAGCATTTAACTGTCCGTTTAGCAGGATCGGATCAGAGAACGTTGAGGCTGGGGCGCTAATTATTTTCGGGCCTTGACAAAAATAAACAGCAGTTCACAATAATGTTTATTTATATTCTAGTCAACGCAGTGGTTTCAGGAAAGAAGGTGGAATTTTATTTTATGAATGTATTTGGATTAGTTAGGAGGTAAACATACTAAAAATCCTGGTTGTAGCTACATGGCTAAGGGGGGAATGAAGGAGGTGAATAGGTCCCGTTTTTTGGGTTTTCGTTTAAGTATATCTCGAAAACAGTGTATCCTAGGGAAAAAATTAATCTTGGCAAAATAAAAGTTTATTAAACTTCCTACAAGTTGGCTTACATTTATCTTTTTCTATTGTTTATAGTTTTTGAGATATCCGCCTGCAAAAATAGCTAATGCAAGAAAAAAAAATTGCCTAACGTTTTCGTCAAACTTTTGCGTTTTATCTCGAAAATAATTAGGAGAAGCAAATTATTAAACATTGTGAATTTCCTATTAAACTCTGCATCACGTAAGTGATGTACAACCTACTTCATTTTTCAGTAAAAAAAAGACATTTTAACCGGAGAAAGGATCTCATCCTAACCAAACATACGTTTTCAATTCTGTTTACTTATTTTCCCAAAATTTTTGTACATTAAAGACTATATTTTTTATTATAAATTATAAAACGTTAACGATAAAAAATGCCTTTGCTTGATTTTAAGGATTAGAGAGCGTTGAAAACTCTAATAGTCTAATAGGTTCGTGAAAGCAGGGATTTGGTTCTAATTTGACTATGTCACGTAATGGCAAGGGAGGAACAAAACGGTGACATAACACGTATGTAGAAAATAACCTAAATTAGCATATTTCTAAAACCCTAATGGAATTTTTATCGTTAACTATTATTAGAGAACGTAATAAAATACAAATTGATTACCCTTGTTAACAGTTATCCAAGTTATGTAACAAATTAAACCTAACATCACATACTTAACTCATAATTATTACGAAAATATCGATCCTTAAAATATGAAATTTCATCCTTTCAAGCACCCGATTTTATTTATAATGTTAACCTAATTTAATAAATTTTTGCCCCTAAAAATAATATTTAAATTCATTAGTAACTTTTTTTTAATAAATTTAGTTTAACGAGTTTTAAAAGTTTCCATATAACTTTTTCATCTAATGACGATATAATAATGAGCTTTTCAGTATGTAAGCTCCATTGTCTTGTAAAAAAGTTTCTGGAATATTTTATTCCAAGTTTAACAATGATAATTTTAGCTTATTTAAAAATAATAATAACGTTTAGTAGTACTATAATCCGTTCACTAATTATTTGCGCTATGGTTGGCCATGAACTTTTATTTTGTGGTTTGCCAGAATAAAAAGTCCCTATTAAGTTGACTGACAGCTCTTGACAGTACCAAAAAAATTACAGACCAACTATTAACACAATTGGATAAAAGTCGCTACTCTACAATACTTAACCTAACTCATTTTTTTCTAATTTAAACCGGGTGGAATCTGTCACCCTAACATGACCAACCATAGTGCAAATAAATAGTGAACGGATAATATGTGGGTATTACGACATGGAATTTCAAATTGTCAATCAGTAGCCTATTTTTGGTCTTACATAGAGGTTTTCCATAAATGGTCTTTGTCCAAACGTGAAGGTAATGGTATGGATGGAGAATCAAAATCGGTAACTCTGTACCTGTAGGTAGAGATCTTGACAAATGTAAACGACCTGCGCAGAAAGCAAAATTGTGTACTACCTCATAACCAAGGTTGCATATACGTGAAAACCATTGGGAAAACAAAGCTTGAGCGTCTTTTTCTACAGCTTTCTCACTTGCTCTTCTGCGAATTTAAGGTCGGTTAGATTTGGCAAAATGTCTAGATACGCTCTTTTGCACCGGTTTTAAGAAACAAATATCCGATGTAAGCGTATCCAACCGAAGTTGACTTGGTCTGAAGTTGAGACCAAACAAGCAAAAATATTGGTCTCAGTTGCTAACAATAACAATCTTAAATGAGATCTTCCGATGTGAGAGCTCAGTTAGATCCTTACCCAACTCATAGACATCGTGGACTCAGGCGTTAAGCCCATATTAAGATGACGCAAAATATACGCATTTTAGGACTTGGTAACGCCATATTAAGAGCATTAAACTGCTGATAGGCTCAATAGAGGGCACATTCGAAACCTAGAGCAGGTCCAAGCTGACTGATCGTTCAAATGCTCTCTCTCTCTGGCTATCTCCGTTGAGAAAAATCTTGATATCAGTTGCTAACAACAACAATCTTAAGTGAGATCTTCCGATGTTAGAGTTCAGTTAGATCCTTGCCCAACTCATACGCGGGCCATTGACGTTCGCACTTGCCTTAAGGCAGGCCTACAGGCCAACAGTGTGTGCGCGCAAATGTGAGATGATACTTTCGTATTTACCTGAATAGTTTGTGGTGGAGTATCATTTCACATTTGCGCGCATACTGTTGACTTGCAGGCCTGCCTCAAGGCAAGTGCGAACGTGAATGGCCCGCAATAGACATCGTGGACTCATAGGCATTATAAGCCCATATTAAGATGACGCAAAATATACCCATTTTAGGACTTGGTAACGCCATATTATGAGCATTAAGCTGCTGATAGGCTCAATAGAGGGCACATTCGAAACCCAGAGCAGATCCCAGCTGACTGATCGCTGAAACGCTCTCTCTCTCTCTCTTGCTATTTGTTGCTAACAGTTGCTCAGTTGCTAACAATAACATAAATGAGATTATCCGATGTTAGAGCTCAGTTAGATCCTTGCCCAATTCATACACATCGTGGACTCATAGGCGTTAAGCCGATATTAAGATGAGGCAGAATATACCCATTTTAAGACTTGGTAACGCCATATTAAGACCATAAGTCTGCTTATAGGCTCAATGAAGGGCACATTCAAAACCCAGAGCAGTTCCCTACTGACTGATTGCTCAAACTTTCTGTCTCTCTCGCTCTCTCCGTTGAGATAAAATGTTGGTCTCAGCAATCCTAAATGAGATCTTTTGATGTTAGATCTCAGTTAGATCTTTGCCCAATTCATACACATCGTGGACTCATAGGCGTTAAACCCTATGATTATTATTAAGATGACGCATAATATACCCATTTTAGGACTTGGTAACGCCATATTAAGAGCATTAAGCTGTTAATAGACTCAATAGAGGGCACATTCAAAACCTTTTCTCGCTTTCTCAGTTTACGTTCTGAAATAGTCATCTGTTTTGTGTTCTGAATTCACCCACTAATAATTTATTTTATTGAGTGACTGTTATCAGTGGGCCATTAAGATATTCATTCATTCAACTCAAACACAGCACATTCGTTTTAAAAATAAAATATTCATGATGTTATCGTTTGAGACCTGGAATATGGAGAAACGCATAACGCACGTATAATTCCCTAGAACTGTTGTTACATTTCCCTTAAGACCATACAGAGAGCAAATTCTTTGTTCGAAAGATCTGTTAAGAGGCTTAAGTAGAGTTGCTTAATGTAGGACGCGCACTTGAAATTTTTCCGATGTTTTCCGATCAGCGGGTCCATACAATTTAAGCTTTGCTTATTGCTATGCGACAGTTTAGGCTCCTGTATTTCCACTTGTTTGTATGTCTGTCTGTAACCCTTCAGAATAATGTTCTATATTAATTCGTATAATCGCAATCATCCGTAATCTCTACATCAACAAATTATATTTAGTTCGCTTCACATCTTTTACCCATTTTAATGCCATTACTACTAACTCTACTAATGAAGTTCGCTAATGTTAAGTCATTTTCTAATATGCTCGAGACGTTACGTACGCTTCCCGCAAGCTTCACTGTCGGAGAAAATATTGACGTATTTAGCACTAGAGTAATAATATCCGTTAGATATGTTGTGTCATATTTCTCACATATTCTCCCGATATTTCTACGATAAAATAGCAGACACTACTAGAACGCATCGATTTTTATAGCACCGGATCTAGTTGCATTTTAATTTGAGATAACTTTATATCCGCTGGGAGTCGAATATCCACTTTTAAACAAAATTTTGAATTCGCTAGAATCAACTCCTTTAATTGGAAAAAAAATTCAAATTGCGAAAAGAGTTAATAAACCTCACATCTTTTAAATTCAATTATTCATTGAGCTTTTATCAGAAGCTTTGATGTTCCAAATATTTGCGTTTTAATGAACGATAATTTAAAATACGCCGTATAAAGCAAAAATGCTTTAATTGCTTTTTGAAAACGCCCTTCTTTTTAAATAATGACCATATAAAGCAAACAAAGAAAAAAATATTTGCTCCTGCGCTATTAATTGAAAATTACATCGAAAAACATATCATTTACAATTGCAAATGTTACATTAACGTAAATTTTACCTCTAAAAAATAATTAAATTGTATGCAAAATGTATAACCCTTGTACTGTAATATAACAACTTTTGTGAGTCGTTTTTATTTGAGTTTTTGCTAAATAATTGTCGACCAAGTTACGTATGAGATTTGTTTGCTTGTAAAAGTGCGGTAATAATTTACATTTTTGTATAATGCGAATAAAAGAAAAAATATTACTTTTTACTTTGTGTTTTTACTTTACTCTTTATTTTAACTTAGAGATTGTTTTAAATCTAATTTTTTCTAAATATTAACAGCCTAACAGGAAGTTGGTTGTAATGGAACTTGTAATGGTCCAAATACAATTTTGCACAAGGTGTGCTGATTTACCTTTGTATAGAGAAATTAGATTTGATAAATCTATGAAATACTAGAAAATAGAAAAATATAGAAATTGTTTTCCATTGAACTGTTTAGTTGCTATTCCAACCAGCTTTGCTTTTTAAAAGACACCTATCGATTACACTGAAAAAAATATGTAACTAACCGAGCACCGTTTTTCGTCGGTTGAACGATTCAACGTTGATTCAACGAAACTGTTGAATCTACTGACAAAAAAGTTGAATTTACTGACAAAAAAGTTGTTTGTACCTAGCAAGAACGTTAAAACAACCGACAACTTACGAAAATAACCGATTTCAAACTGTTAAATCAACGAAAAAAAATAGGTAGGTTCCATATTAACCTAGTACGCAGTGAAAACAACCTACTATTTTTCTCAGTGTATAAGCAAAATAAGCACTTGCTCGTATGGCCAGAACAGACGAAGGAAACTAATGAAATTATTTTTCTTTTCGCGATTTATCATAGATCAAATGATTAAAAATTGTAAATCATGCAGGTTAAACTGTAAAAAGTTACTACAAGACAGATTTATGTTGGACAGCGGTGGGAATGCGCATATACCTAAATTGGTATTTATCCCCACCAACGCAGTAGTAAACGTATTTCAATTATTAAAGGGGCGTGGCCAAATCTGCCTGAACTTATCCCTACCGCTCGCCATCAAGGAGCTGTGTTGCAGTATCCAATGACGGATTTATGTAAAAAAAGCCCTCTAGAGATGAATTTCATATCACTAGCTTATACACATATCATCCAGATATGGGACCTTAGTCTTCAAGTACAAAAATGTAAAATGTAAAATTTATAGAATATTTAACAGCTTAAGGACCACGCACGAATATATTTGGCCACGGCTTACCGGCTCAAAAGTTCATACTCGAATATATTCGGGCAAAAAAGTATCTGTAAAAAAGTGTACTTTTGAAGACGTTTTGGAAAATTTAAAAACGGTATTATTTAGACAAAATAAATAATATATAACCAGTTTTTTTAAATGTTTCAAAATTACCTACCTTTATTGTCAGTAAAAAAAAATTTCGCGTAATCGGTTCGGTCCATTTTAAAATTTTTAACTTTTTCCAATCTAAGAAAAAGTTGTTATAATCGAAAAAAAAAATAATAAAAATTTTTTTTTTATTTCTCGACGTTTTGAGTCCCCCTGATTCCAAAAATGCAAAAAAAATTCGATTTTCTGAACCAAAATGTCTGTATGGATGTATCTCCCCACCCCTAGACCAAAAACTACTGAACCGATTTTGATGAAATTTGATTTTAGCCACTTTAAAATTATTTCATCGGCAAAAATAGATTGAATAAGAAATCTATACAGGGTGTCCAAAAATAACGAGGTTATTTTGGGTGGTGGGTACATTATAACTTGGCCGGTACTTATTATTATAAAAATTTCAAAACGGCTTGTACAGCCAAAATATAGGGCATTCGTTCTAAACAAATTGATTTTCAAAATTGTTTCAAAATTGCGCACCTTTAAGGGGCCAAAGTAGGTCAAAATTTTGACACGGATTTTCTCAAAAACTGGCCCGGACGTTTTATACAGATTTGGGTATGTTATAGACAACGTGATTCTCTATCTAACTCTAAATTTTTAAAGACTTGTACGGTGCGGATTCGGAGTTATGATTTTTTGAATGTCAAAACTTCCAAAATCTCTAATTTCTTTTGTAATAAAAATAAAAACTTGAAATTGAATATTTTTATCAATCCAATGTATATCTATTATTTGAAAATATTTTTGGTTAACAAAATGTTTCCGGTTAAACTGGAAATTACAAAAATATCAAAATTTTTGGGAACACCCTGTATATTTTTCAATATTTTGAAAGCTTGTAAAATTAGCTATTACACGATACCAAACACTTAATATTTTAACTTCCGGTTTAACCGGAAATAAGATCAAATTTCTTAATCCGGATTAACACATCCGTTGTTTCAGATACGTTATTGACATCGTAGCTCTTAATCGAACGATACTTATTTCGTTTCATAATTTTTTCCAGTACCGAACTTAGGAGTTCACAGACCAACACGGTCAGGCCGCGTTGGTCTGTGAGAGGCTTAAATCCCATATTTACTTATCAGTTATCACTTATCACACTGGACAATTGGACATCAATTTCAATCTCCATTTTATGGCTAAAATCATTGATACTATGGATAAATACAGGGTGATCCTGTATCAAGGTCAAAAAATTTTAGGGATGAATAAGTCAATACAATAATTTTTTGTTATATGGTATGAGGACTGCAGACGCTTTATAACCCCCCCCCATATTTTTAAATATGGGGGATTGCAAGGATTTAAAAAACCATTCTACCGAACCGAACGAGTCACTCTAATTATTTTACATTAAATACTAGAAGAACCATTTGATATCTCGCTCATGGGCGGCTCGGTTGGGGTGGGCTACGAAGCGTCTGAGACCCCCATAATATTAACAAAAAATGTTTGCATTGACTTACTCTATCATTTCTAAAAATTTTTGACATTGATACAGAAAATTTTAATTTATAAAAAAAGTGCTACCCCAACTACGGAGTGGTTTTAATTAAGTTTCATATATTTTTTTAAAGTTACTTATTATTGTAGCATGTTTTTAACGCTTAGATACATCTCAATGACGTACTTACACAGTATTACTTACAAATTAATTCGGTTATTTATTTTTGGTCATAAACTATTTTATTATAGAGGTAAGGTGAGATCTAAGGAGATCGAAAAAGCAAATATCAAATAAGAATCACCTTAATATATGATCCAAGAACAGTTTAAAAAAATAGACCACTGAGAAAGCCGAAAAGAAAAAGTTCATTAGAAATTGATATAAAGTAATTGAGAAAACTAAACCAGCGAACAAGAAAGAAACTAAACGTAAAAGAATTGTTTTTTATTCAGAAGAATGTGCTATAATTGAATGGATTTTTTGGGTTTTCGATTGTTTAAAACGTCTACTTCTGTGAATTACGTAATACTAAATAAGTTTATTTTGCCAGTACTTCCTATCTTTAGATGTCCTTATCTTGGAAGAAAACTTCATAATGTCAAAAAATCTCAAATTTTCTCGGTTGTTACTGTCTTTTTTTAAGCTTATGGTATGTAAAATATCCAATTTGTATACGAGGAGGTATTTTTATGTTGTCTACATAGCCAACCATAAAACAAAAAAGTAACGATATTAAACAAATTATGTATTAAGAAAAATAACACTTAAAACAACTTGTGCAAAGCTGTTTAATTTTTACGGTTCATGGAGATTTAGGAAGGTTTATTTGTTGGTTGGGAAGAAATTAAGAAAAATTCCTAGCCAAAAAGAACGCAATGAGCTAAAAGTTATTTCTGAAAGAATGAAGGCTGTGTGACTTGAGTACCTACATTACTTCCTATTAAATAAGAATTCCTAATTAGAAAAGAGTGGGTTCGTAAGGTCTAGCGACTACTGTAAAAAGCAAAGAGAGATTTTTTTGGAAAAAACTGATGACGACAGTTTAATGGGATCCTGAAGGGGTATTTTTATTTAATATATGTCTACAGGGCTCCTATAAATGGAAAACCTATGGAAACACAGTTTAAAATTTAAAAACTGCTCTGGAGGAAACAACGTCCACATTGCTATTCACAAAAAAGCTCGTTGCTGCACAACAATAATTATTGGGCTCACGAGGCAAAGCAAATTCAACAGATAATCAGAGACTATGAGTTAATAGAGCAAATGCACCCATTCTTTAGTCCTGATTTAGCTCTGTCAGACTTATTTTTATACAAAAACTGAAAAAGCATCTCATGGGGAACACGTTTTGTTTCTAATGAAGCATTCAAAGAAGCAGTTGAAGATCATTTTGCAGGTTCGCTGAACCAATTTTTTCTTAGTGCATGGAACAAATGAAAAAAATATGGAAAACGACTGTGTAACTGCTGAAGAAAATTACGTTGAAAACTAACGAGCTGTTAATGTGATATGTGTTTTTTTTTCATGAAGAGGTAGATAACATAAAAGTACACCCTCGTACGTCTCCACATACCTTTCCTACATACAGATACTTTGTTTAAGAGCTGGTGGTTCAATTAAATTTTTTTAGCTTTGTACACGATAGCCACTTTCGCCATTTATTTGTTAAATGTGGAAAAAAGGTGGTTATTAATTTTAATTTCGCTTTTGGCACGACTAAAAAAATAAAATGGTGAAATAGCTGGGTCATTTATACTTATGTTAAAGTAATCTAAACTCATCAGTTTTTATTTCGTTAACATTATCCTAAAGTATTCAACTTTATCTTTTTCAGGTTACTTTCGCTTTTCATTTTTTAACAGTAATGTGACATTAAATAGGATAACATTATAAATTAAACCAAAATAATGTGTCGTCAACTCATTATCATACAGTGTTTACTCTTGCGTTACAGATCGAGCGACTGTAATATTGAAGTGGAAATGTTTTGTTACTAAGAGTCACCCTCTTTCTTTATACTATATGTGGGTGGAACTATGGGGAGGGTTAGTTAGGGTGCAGACGATTTTATAATGGTGAAATATTAAGTATCAACAAGAAGTCAATAAACCACAACGACACCACGACACTATATGAATTTGAATTCTATTGGGGGATTTTCAGTCAAAATTTAGATAGTGTCGCCTCAAAGGAGATTATTCAAAGAAATGAATTGAAAAAATATACAAATTTAAGCTATAAACAATAATTTAATGAAAAACAATTTATAAGTGAAACGTAAATATTTAGGTTTCAATTTTAAACGGTCGCTTTGTTTGTTCATTAATTTAAATGACATAAGTTTGCCAATTTAGTCACTTAGTAACTTTTAAAAGTTAATATCAGATAGGAGGAAAAGGTAATAGGGGTATTTATGTCCTTCAAATTGTATTTTACCATTAAAGCAATTAAAAATTAAATTCGTTAAAATTAACATACCTCTCTCATATAGAATATTCTTGATTGCTCAATCTACCCCTTGTAAAATTATTTTATAAAACTATAAATTCAAATTTATATAAAATTGCAGCAAAAGCAATATTTTAGGATTATAAAAACCACCTTTTGGTAGTCGGACGATTTTTTAAAGAAAAATTGTAACCTTTTTTAAGAGCTGAAATTTTTTTTTCAATATCGTGCTCGAGCTTTAAGAGCGAACGAGCTTTTAGAGAAATCTGGGGGATTTACTCGTGGACAGATAATAACAAACCTTAATTAACCAGTATATTTTACAAAGAAAAAATGTTGGCAAAAAATGACAGAATAAAATTGTTGGTCGTTTAGTTAATTTTCATAGTAAGCCATTTTTATAGTAATACGTTCCAGAGTGTACTTGACGTAACTTCAACGACCGACGTTCAAAACAAATAAAAAAAGAAACATTAAAAAAATTCGGTGCTAAATTAGAGAAAAAAATTGTTTTAGTAATACGAATTTGTTGACTATTTTTTCTTGTATTAGATGTTTTATGGAAACAATCAAATACCAGTGTGTCGATAAAGAATTTAATTAAGTATTGATGTAAGTGTATGTTGTGATATATTAGGAAAGAGCTTGCTTTTTCGCTTGTCTCATTTCGAGTTTCCTTTCTATTTATTTATATAAAAAAACAAGAGTTGCCCGATACATATTGATTGCCAACAAATTTCTTACATGCTTTTCAAGGAAACTTTTTTAATTACTTTTTTCGCACATCTACAAATCCGCGTACCATGTTCATTTTATTCATAATCTAATATTTGTCGTATTTAATGCTTTAAGTTTAAACAAAGTGACGTTTTGCGCCTCTTAAAACTCAACGCTTTATGTGTATTTATTTAAGTGGAATTTCTAATTTAATGCAACGCTCTGATCTTCGTGAAAACAAACTTTTTTTTTAATTACAGACTGAATTCTTTAATTATTATCCTCCACTTTTATGTTTTATTTCGTATTTCTGCTTCTTTTGCCCCACATCTAACAGCTTTTACCCACGAACCACTCGGTGTCCTCCATTGGGGTTTGAATTTAGCAATAGCGTCGACTTAAATCAGGGTATATCCACGAGCGACAAACATCAGCCACTCGGTATTGCTATAAATCACTGATGTCGCATGATTGTTCTCTCATGCCACAACTTGTGTTTGTGTGAACCACAAGCGTAGTGCTATAGTGCATCTTACTAGCACAGCTGTGGTGGTTTAAATTAGTTTCAACTAATAAATAGTACAATAATACTCAAGATAACTAGATACTCTGTAGTATAGGAAAAAAAATATTGACCGGAACATGACCACAATCAAGCTCAGGGTGGGTTTGATCCCTAATTGCCTATTTAACATCAAAATTACTCTTCAACATCATTACAATTTTTAAATTAAAATAGAATATGTTTTAGAAATATTTTTCTTGTTAGATATTGATCGAAACAAGGGTCTACCAAATAAAGTTTGCACAACGCCTGGTGCCCAGTTCCACCGTCGTATACGTAGGAACAGCAATGTTGGAACTGATTTTAACAAAATCTTATCCTAACCTAACGCGGCAGACCTTTGAACATAAAAATTGAGAAGGAGGGTTAGCAACCGTTGCTTACAAGTGAAAATGCGAGAGAAATGATCTTTTAGAAAACCATGGATGAGTCATTCATTTCGTCGAGTTTACATTATCATTGGCTGTCATGATCTTGCCTTATAAGTGGGAGTATCAACAACCATTTCTATTGGAAAAAATGACGAGAAAGCCCTATATTTAAACGTTCATTGTGATCTTATTTAGCTAAATGGATCTTTCCTGGTAGAGTAGGGGATATTTCTTTATTCAATGCGACAGACTTTGAAAAATCAACACAGTGCGCTCTTAGTTGCTGCTCTAAATTGCCATGAATCTTGAATTGAATTTTCTAGACACACATAAGCGTATGCTTTTAATAAATGCGATTTGCTTTGAGGGTAGAGAGACTAGCGGGTGAGCGATACAATTAAACACATTGTAGCCATAGATAGTCGCCCATCATTTAATGAACCATGGCTGGAATCCTGTAACTATAAGCATAGCGTAGCGATACGCTGCACTTCTTAATCTCTACCTCTCTCCAGCTAACTTTTAAAAATTGGTAGGAGAACGGTAAAGGGTAAGTACCTTTGCGTATTGTTCGCTAATAGTTACAGAATCCCAGCTCATACGTTAAATTGGTTTAATGCATCGCTAACCCGCTAAACGACCAGCAACCGTATCGGTGTGATTTAGGATCTACAAGTCATTAGCAACGAGGAGCTCGAAAATACTAACATTCAAACTGAAATTGTATGTGAAGTGCGATGTGTGAAAGATAGAAATTTACAACGGTTAATTACAGACATCACAGATTCAAAAGCTGCAGAAATCAAAATATATTAATTAAATACGAGTGTTCATACCGTCGATATTCGACGACGTATTTGAAGATATGAATGCGTTAGCAATATGAAATTTTTAAAAATTATTATAATGCACCTACAACAACCTACATCTATGATTGCTTGTAGTTAAATGCACGATATAGGCGTTGTGGTGGACTATACGTAAAGGGGTCGCTAGAAATGAGTAGTTAATTGATAGAAACAGAAAGAAAGAAATTGATAGTTTGAAGAAATAAAAATTAGTGATCACAAATCTGTGGGTCGAGAGCTTTGATTCAAGATCAAAGGCTGATGCAGAGTCAGGAAGAATGTCTATGTCGATATTATCCTTAGTGCAAATCACTAAAAAAGAAGTTCTAATAAAAAAATATCAAGTTATACAAGGTAGAAGTGTAGACGTAGTACAAAGCAACTTCTATTGTTTTTAACCTTGATGCTCACGTATAGAAATATAACGGGAGTGCTCGCCGACTGGCAAAACGCCTGAAACTCACCATCTAGTTGATTGATGACCCATCTTCAAAGAATTTTATTTTCTTGTGAAAACTGGGTTTTTGTTATTCTACTTGATTTGTGATTAATTTCAAATTCGATGATTATTTGATAAAAATATTAAAAATTATAATGAACATTGTATTCGATGTAGAGGGTGATTATTTTGCTGCGTATCTAAAAGCCCAGGTATAAATAACTAAACAAAGAAAAGTTATTCTAACTTTATGAAATTTTACAATAGATTTACTAGCCACGCGAGTACTGATGGGTTTTAAATGGAACACCTAGTATATACTCCTAGGCCAAAATACTGTTCATTTAAAGATCTCTTGTTTGGGCACCTCAGGGTTTACATTTCAATGTTCCATTAGCTGGAATGTACTAAGTAAACCACAAAAGTTGAAGCAATTATTAGTGCAGCCCTTAGAATATAAAGATCCGGAAGGAAGGTTAGCCACCGTCGCCTATAAGAGAAAATGCGACGGAAACGACATTTTGGAAAGCTATGGATAACTCATTCATTTCGTCGAGTTTACATTATCATTAGCTGGCATGATCTATTCTTATAAGTGGGAGTATAAGTTACCATTTCTATTGGAGCAATTTACAGAAAATTGCTACATTTAAAAAAACGATCCAAATTATTAGCTAAATGGCTCTTTCCTGGTAGAGTAGCCGGGGTTATTTATTCAATAGTACATGTCATAAGCAGATTAAAACGGGGTCTAGATGGATTATTGAGTTGAGACTCAAACGCTGATTTACATAACGACTAACGTGTATAGAAATAAAGCTCTCTGTTACTTCTGGTTACGTCAGAAGTGGTATAATAAAAACTGGAAAAATTTCAAACATATTCGTCGAAAATTTGCACAATAAGAAGAAGTAACTAAGATCTTCGCCACTGTGCAAGGACAATGGACCAACGTAGTTTATAAACCTAGGGTTAGATCATAATAACTAAGCAGTTATTCATATTATCTCAAGAGATTGAAATTTTCTGCAAGCAAACAGTAATGATTTTAAGTTCAAGAAGTTCAGGAGGTTCAATAATTAACAAATTTTCAAAATTCTTTGACTAAATTAAGTATTATAATTTCCGTTATAATGCGTATAATTACCCAATTAATTTTAATGTAGTAACAGTTGAATCATTTACCCTAAACCAAGTCATTTGAGCAAGGTCAAACTACAATAAAGCTTTTCTATTAATTTTTAATTGCGTAAAAGATATATTAAGTCCCTTAATTTATTAATTGACATAATGATGCTGGTGCTAAAGAACGTCATTAGAGCCAAAGCAGGGGCTATAGAATGATAAATATACAAGAAATTTAAGTATTCAAATAAATTAACATTGAAATCAATTTGTTATTGGGGCAAAAGAAGATGAAAAAATTAAGGCATTTGCCTTGACAAATTGTAAGAGATCTACTTTGAATCAGTAATTAAAAAAAAAAGGAACGTGTAGAGGTACTCTATAAGATCTCGATAAAAATCGAGTAAGTGCACGAGTCTGCATGCAGACTTGTATATTTCCCAAAAATCCAAACTTTGCTCCAGTTTTCACTTCTAAACGTACAAGTTGAGTTTCGATCGTTTGACAGTAGAGCTTCATAACAGTTACAGTTGCTATTTTTAGTAAGTAGGGAGCATCTTAGATCTTAGATGATGCTTGGGAACATCTATTATCAGTAAGGCTCAATTAATTCATACTGTGCCAAGTGTGGTCTTCCTGTTATATTCAACAGCGCGAAGTAAGGGTTTTTAGTGGGTGAGAAGGTTACTTTTTCTTATGAGGCGCAGCCGAATCTTTTCACGTTGTTAAAGATAACAAACCATTAAAAAATTGCATACTTTCCACTTTGAAAATTGGACGGTATGGTTGGACAGTTGGATAGAACAAAAAAAATTTTTCATTCGGCTGCGCCTCATAAAAAAGTAACATTTTCATGCACTAAACACACGTTCTGTTGATACAAAAATATTTTATTATTTACATAATTTAAATTACCTAAAATTACAAAGTGGTGAAGTAACATGACTTTGTGAAGCACTTTGAAATTTAGAGATGCCAAGATTGGAATTTCAAGTCAAAATTCCTATATCAAATTTCAACTTCTTAAAACTTCTTAGGCATTATCCAATAAAATTTAAATCTTGCTAAAGCAGTGCTAAGATTTCAAATAAAAAATATAAGATAACGACTTTTGTAAAAGTAATAATTTACTCAAAATTCCATTTTATGAAATCTTAAAGGTGAAATTGGAACAAAAACGTTTTCTTAAATAATTTGATTGTTTTAAAATTTTAGCTTTTTTTGCCTTTATACGAAAAAAAAAGGTTAAGAGAAAAATTCAAAGCATTTACAGTTGCTGGAAGCTTCTAAAAGCAGGTTTCATTAACCTAATGGATTAATTAATCTTAATAAATTTTATAATTCCATCCTAAAAAAATAGAGTTTCTTTTAAAAAGCAAACAATTACACTCCTTTGCTTACTTACTAAGTGCTCAAGAGTTTCATTAATTATAAAACGATATTAACTTGATAAAATAGTGTAAAAGTAGAAAAATTGGAATTAAAATGAAAAATGCAAGCATTATTGCACAGCTTCAAAGAAAACTTTTTTTGTAAATAACGTACGAATGGAAATTTTATACGACTTTATTGCATTCATGCGAAAAAAACTGTGATAAGTATATTAAACTTGCAATAAAAATTTCACCTTAGGCATCTCTTATTCTCTTTGCTTCCTTAGACAAATTGAATGCTATGAATTACTATTGAATATTGACATTTATGGGCTCCATTTAGTAGCTTCTTACTACTCAATAAAGAAATTCTAAGGTGAATTAGTCATTTTAAGTTTAGAATTTCTTTCAAATTGTATAAGTTCATGATTATCCATTTTGTTAATTTTTAAGAGGCGATATATTGCAGGGGTGGCTAACTTCACTAAATTTACGATCGGCTATTTTTCTTAAAAATGTGTCGCAATCTACCTACTAACTATCTTGACGTCAACTACAATACAGACAGCTGCCTCGTCAGCTATTTGGGTTCGAACGTCAAAGTGAAGTTTAATGTCATTTGCGCTATTCCGATTTTGCGAGCAGTAAAATGGGAAAACATAATGTTATCTAATATTTTAAGACCTGTTTTCATCAAGAAATATAACAATGGCTTAACCTCGTGTAAAATAATAGGGTTAAGAATAGCGAAAATAACATCAAACGTCACTTTGAGGTTGATTAAAAATGTCTGATGAGTCAGCTATGATTTATTATATTCCTTAGTTATATAATATGATACTAAAGGCTCCACGACCGTTTGTTTCTATGAGCCACGACTACAGAGCGCAAATAACATCGCACATAACTTTGACATTTGACTAAAAATGACTGATGAGTCAGCTATAATTTATTATAGTACTTAGTGGTATAATATGATACTAAAGGAGCCATGTTTCTATGAGTCACGACTACAGAGCTCAAATAACATCGTACGTCTTTTTGACAATTGACTAAAAATGGCTGATGAGTCAGCTATGATTTATTATAGTACTTAGTGCTATAATATGATACTAAAGGCTCCACGACCGTTTGTTTCTATGAGCCACGACTACAGAGGGCAAATAACATCGCACGTCACTTTGACATTTGACTAAAAATGGCTAATGATTCAGCTATGATTTATTATAGTACTTATTGCTATAATATGATACTAAAGGAGCCACGACTGTTTGTTTCTATGAGTCACGACTACAGAGGGCAAATAACATCTCACGTCACTTTGACATTTGACTAAAAATGGCTGATGAGTCAGCTAAGATTTATTATAGCACTTAATACTATAATATGATACTAAAGGAGCCACGACCGTTTGTTTCTATGAGTCACGACTACAGAGGGCAAATAACATCGCACGTCATTTTGACATTTGACTGAAAATGGCTAATTATTCAGCTATGATTTGTCATTTTGACAATTAACTAAAAATGGCTGATGAGTCAGCTATGATTTATTATAGTACTTAGTGCTATAATATGATACTAAAGGAGCCACGACCGTTTGTTTCTATGAGTCACGACTACAGAGCTCAAATAACATTGCACGTCATTTTGACAATTGACTAAAAATGGCTAATGAGTCAGCTATGGTTTATTATAGTACTTAGTGCTATAATATGATACTAAAGGAGCCACGACCGTTTGTTTCTATGAGTCACGACTACAGAGCTCAAATAACATCGCACGTCTTTTTGACAATTGACTAAAAATGGCTGATGAGTCAGCTATGATTTATTATAGTACTTAGTGCTATAATATGATACTAAAGGAGCCACGACCGTTTGTTTCTATGAGTCACGACTGCAGAGCTCAAATAAGATCGCACGTCACTTTGACAATTGACTAAAAATGGCTGATGAGTCAGCTATGATTTATTATAGTACTTAGTGCTATAATATGATACTAAAGGAGCCACGACCGTTTGTTTCTATGAGTCACGACTGCAGAGCTCAAATAAGATCGCACGTCACTTTGACAATTGACTAAAAATGGCTGATGAGTCAGCTATGATTTATTATAGTACTTAGTGCTATAATATGATACTAAAGGAGCCACGACCGTTTGTTTCTATGAGTCACGACTACAGAGGGCAAATAACATCGCACGTCACTTTGACATTTGAATAAAAATGGCTAATGATTGAGCTATGATTTATTATAGTACTTAGTTGTATAATATGGTACTAATGGCGCCAGGACCGTTTGCTTCTATAAGTCACGTCTGCAGAGCGCAAATCACATTATATATCACTTTGACTAAAAATGGCTGATGAGTATCTAATGAGTACCTATGATTTATTATGGTACTAAGGGCCATTTGCACCAGTTCCAGTTAAATTTAAGTTGTAGTTAAACTAGTCGTTGCTTAGGATACGCCCATTAACAAGTCTACTGGAAAATAAATTTATGTTGTAGTTAGTAGTTAAGGGGAACCGGTGCAAACGGGCCTTAGTTGCATAATATAATACTAAATGAGTCACGACATTTTATTTCTATGAGTCACTATTACAGAGCGCAAATATATCGCACGTCACTTTGACTTTTGACTAAAAATGGCTGATGAGTCAGCTAAGATTTATTATAGTACTTAGTGCTATAATATGATACTAAAGGAGCCACGAACGTTTGTTTCTATGAGTCACGACTACAGAGGGCAAATAACATCGCACGTCACTTTGACATTTGACTAAAAATGGCTAATGATTCAGCTATGATTTATTATTATAGTACTTAGTTGGATAATATGATATTAAAGGAGCCACGACCGTTTGTTTCTATGAGTCACGACTACAGAGTGCAAATAACATCGCACGTGTCACTTTGACTTTTGACTAAAAATGGCTGATTAGTCAGCTATGATTTATTATAATAACTAGTGAGTACTACTTCTATGAGTCACGACTAAGTTGCGTTTCCGTGTTAAAATTGTCTCCTGTCGATTAGGATCTATCAAAAATCGCTTCGCGATCGACTTGTTGATCATTGGTGTATTGGAAAGGGCGAAATGGTTAAGAAAATATCCCAAAATAAAGTATAACTATGTACATTTTCTACAATTTAATTATGCAGACGCTCACCGTGGTCATTAGCTGATTACCATCCCTAAAGAAATTTATAAAAATCCCATCTCCTGGGACTTACCTTTAAATTTTGTTGGGTCTTCTATTATCATACATCTCTGGTTAGGGTTCATCTGGAACAAAAATAAAAATTTTTAAAGCGAGTCACAAAATTTTTATGTTATTTTAAATATTGTTAGAGAACTAGATGTTTATTTAAGCTCGCTCAACTTCCATAGCTACGTTTAATGACCTATACAGACGATTCTATTACCGATTTGGTTAGACAATCAGATCGATTTGGTAAGATCAGGCACGTAATATTAGATCGTATGTGTTAATCTGTTTTTTGACATATTGCTGTCGGGTGATTAGGTGGCTGCGTCAGCTGATTGATTGCCTGACTCGATCAGATCGTCTTGTGGCGTTGCCCGGTGATTCGGTTCGTCTATAAGCTTTAAGCTACTGTTCAGAAAGCAAAAATTAATTTAAAAAAATCAGGTGCACAATCAGACTATTTTTAAGCAAAAATAGATGCAATATAATTATGGTATCCTATTTATTCTCTAAAAACTTCTACTTTTAGTCATCAAGAACTTTGCTATTGCAGATAAACGTAGAAAATGTTTCAAAATTACTAATAATGTTACTACATACGTTGAAAGAGCCATAATTGAAGGTATACCTTTGAAAACCAATTCTAATTTTCAAACAGTTTCAATCTTCTTCAAATAACGTTAATTAATTATTTATACAGTTCGATTCGCCCGAGTTCTTTTTTTTTCACCGAAAAGTGTACTCGACGTAATCACCACCAAACCAAACGAATCAATTTTGGTTTGTTCACTCGCAATATTTTTTTATTAATTAAAAGTTATGAAAAATATTTTCGCAACGACATAATTCACTTAACATTTTAACAACGTTTTCAACGAAACTCAAAAATTTAACTAAACAAGCTTTAACAATTTTATTTTCTTTTATCGCACTTTTAACAATCTCTAAATTAAAATTGCTGCGTTGCCTTGTACTTCTGATTAATTTCAAGTTATCGTACACTTGAGTAAATTTTTGTATTTATCAATATTTTAAAATTTTTCAAGGTTTAGTTAAAGGCTCGTCCACACACATACACACAGGCCTCGCCTTCCCGTTTGACATGTGTAGGCCGCCTGAAAGGTGTGCAGACGCTCCGGTTTGAAACCGGAAGGCAAGCCTGTGTGTGTGGCGTCGCACCGCACCGTCTTAATTGTTTTTAAAAGTTTTGTTGAATTAAAATTTAAAATTAATTAATTTAAACAGTAGCCTGATGAAGATGGGCTAAATTGGAAGCTACAAAAACTACGTAATTATCTAATCATATTTACATTTTCTTAACAGTTTTCCCATTTCCCTATAATTAACTTTGGTAATTAAAAATTAGCTTGTTCGACTTAAGGGATGTTTAGAATATTTAAAAATAACAAACTTGGGCTATCCTCCTTTGAGAAACTAACGTGTTCCTTAAAAACAGAGAAAAACAAGAAAAATCCTTATTATGTAGTCTATTTTTAGGGAAAGATCATATATCTCTCACGTTAAAGTAGATTTTTTAAAACACCTTTTGTAGATTTCAGAGGAGTATTTTTGTTGAAGTAATAAATTATGCATTTCTTTTAAATCGCTTGCAAACATATCGAAAAAGTTAGAAAATAATAAAACGAAAATTGTGACAAAAACATCAATTGTAGCAATAATTTTTGGAGGATTCATTCTAAATACCGTGGGTAAATATAACTTTGTTAAGACATCAATTAAAAGATTATCTGAAGGAAGGATCGCAAAATTTAGTCTTACGAATAAACACTCACTAGGTAAATTTATAAGCTACTTATAATTTTTGCCCCAAATAATAATTCTTCTACATTAATTTGATTTAAACTTAAACAATAGACTTAAATGAAACGTGCTCGGAATCACAATTATCTCTGCTCGTCTTAAATTAATTCAATGCTCACCTCGATTTGAAAAAGAAAATTTATAATTTAAACACATTTTTCTCGAATTCATCATAAAATGCATCGTTCTAAAATAATTTAATTCAACATTAGTTACTATTTTTTTTGTATTTGAACATTTTCATTAATGTACTTTTCGAGAGCTTACTTTTAGAAGCACATCCTTGCAAAATAGAGACGTAATAAAAAATGTTTCTTGATCCTTAATTACGACTGTGAACGTTTTCTCCGCCATAGGCATAAAAACTCAAAATAAAACTTTTCTTAGTACTTTCTAGTTCGTGCTTAGGGACTTAATCTTTAATATAGTTTATTTTTAATATATAATTTTATTACACGCCCAAATGAATTAAAAAAAACGTCAACTAAGTGTAATTTCTACCAACATTTTAGTGGTAGTTAAAGTTCAAGTTTCATTTTAGCAACACACATTGTTACAGACGACACGTGATGGTGTTTAAAGCTCATCTCATCTGTATGCTACATTGCGATCTAAGATAAATTAGGTTACTTTGAAGTAGAGGTAGTTATTTTCATAACACAGATATAATGACAATGCTTGTAATTATATTTTAAACCTTAAGCCGCACTTACATTAAGGTTGCATTACCAGTCGCTAGTTACTGTTAATTACTGCTACAGAAAGTTGCAGGTAATACACACTGATTTGAATTTATTTACCCACCACTGTTATTAAGGAAACTGGTAACGACAGACCATTTTTGGATTCTTTGAAAATTACAATTAAAGTCAATTAATTCAAGTCAATTTTCTCACCCAACTTGACGTAACCAGGGGCATAAATGTTCAAGAACTTTAACAGTTCACTTCATTTCCCTCATCTCAAAATATCCAAAAAACTATTGACTTGGCTGCTCGGATTACTCGTCCGCTCATGGAAGCAAAGCCTGATTTGATTACCAACTAGATGGCCAGTCAACAACATATTAACAGCTAAGAGCAATTAGAGGCTAGTAATCCATCCTAGTGTGACTGAAGCCTTAAGGTACCTTGTAAGGAGGATGATTTCCATCATCCCAAAATATTCAAAAAACTATTTACGTGGCTGCTAAGAATATCCTTCGGCTCATGGAAGGAGGTAATGATTTTATTTTGATTCTATGTATTTTCTAAATATTTTATAATTTTGTTACTTGTCGCACCCTCTGTAGTTTGTTTATTGCACTTTTATATTCTTAAACTTAAAACTACAAATTTTCATTTCCATCATCCCAAAATATTCAAAAAACTATTGACCTGGCTGTTAAGTATACCCTACGGCTCATGGAAGCAGAGCCTGTAACGATTTTATTTTGATTATTTTCTAACTATTTTCTAATTCTGTTACTTGTCGCACCCTTTGTAGTTTGTTTATTGTACTTTTATTATTGTTAAGCTTAAAACTACAAATTTCTACTCTTCTCCTTCCCATAACTTTGTTGATATTTTTGTTGCTGTACTGAGCTAACGCAAGATTATATCCAGTAATCACCCACGCTAAGATACTGATGCAAAATTTTAAAGAGCACGATTTCCATCATCTCAAAATATCCAAAAAGCTCACTGCTAAGATTAGTATCCGTCGGCTCATGAAAGCTGAGCCTACTTTGTATTTCAACTAGCTTGCTAGGCAACTACGAACAGCCAAGAGCAATTAGGGACTGGTTAACCATCCTATTGTGACTAGGACCTTAAGGTATACCTTACAAGGAGCAAACTTTCGAAGTTAACTCAATTACACCTCTTAACACACCACTTACTTAAGCAAAAGATTGTATAACAATACATAATTTGCATTAAAAGTACAAAAGTTAGTTAAACAATTTTTGAACTAAAAATTAAAATCATTTAATTTTGTTTTAATACCTTGCTTTTAATTAAGAGTATGAAACGAAGAAGATTTTAATTTCATTTAGCAACATTTAAGTTAATGTAAACTGATATTAAGCTTAATGTTTTATAAAATATTGTATTACATAAACGTACGTTTGAAGTTTTAACGTAATATTATTAAACATAATAAAAATTTTATGTAAAATAATTATGTCACTTTCTAAAGCTTCCTTTTTTATGTAGTAATAATAAGTTTTTATGTATTTTATTATTATTTTAATTTTAATTCGTGATATAATTTTCCAGAAATTTTGTTGTTATGTAACTTTTTGTTATTAAACTTTATTTTTATTACGTCACAAGCCCTACCAACCATTTTGGACAATTATTCTTCTTCTTAGTAAGTGCTTTGTTTTCTATTCGTTATCGACAGCTGTTCACAATTTTTTTTTGGAAATTCTGACTTTTCTAGGGGTCTTTATAGGGTGTGATATACCCACTGATATACCCTAGTAGCGAATTTCAAGTTTATAGGGTGCTTACAAGTGTTTCATTAATTCAGTTGTTATGGTTACCTAAATACGCGGTAATTTGGTTCAAAAAATAAACGGCATTTGTCAAGCTGAAGCTTCGAAGAACCAAACTGATGACAAATAAAGTCATTTTTAAATCAAAGTGGTCGAATCCAAGTTTAATAAACCCATAAACTGTCATCCGTCTTCATATCAATCTTGTAATGCTCCCTTGTGAGATCGCCACGTATTGATTGACACTTTTGTAGCTCAACACTTTAACAATATTAGAATCCATTGGCAATGAAGCGATTTTTTCAAAAACATTTGGTTATGTTGGTTCTATTCTCATAAGGTGAGCACGTAGAACGTAGAATGCGTTTTTCTGTAATTAAGGCTTTTACAGACCTTGCTGTCGCAATAGCGGTAGATAAAAAACTACAGTCGTATATTTGCGTGTTCAGACAAGAACGATCTGGCGTTCATTATCGCAGTGTATAGCTAGAGTGGATCTGTGAGAGCCTTTATATCCTCGGAGCACGAACAACTCCATAAGCGTAGGCCAGCTATCAAATTGCTAGCCCAGTTCGAAGCTCAACTCTGAAAACTCTGAGTCGATGTATGGATTACGTTGAAATTCAAACAGACGAGATGGGTTCCCATGGAAACAAGAAAACGCACAATAAACAGATTTTAAATAAAGAATACTGACAACCAATCACTAAGCTAAATTTTTTTATAAAGTAGAATCAAACTATACTAAATTCAAGGAGACGAGATAGTGTTGCATGCGATGTTCACGTGCACGTGCAAGTTCTCACGAGCGCGGTTTTACGTAAAATTAAATTAAATACGGTGTAAATTTTTCAAAAATTATTAATAACAGCCGGTTTCATAATAATTCCCTAAAAGCTCCTTTAGTTAAAGTTGTCTCAATCATTTATTTATTTATAATCGATTACATTTTTCCTGTAATCGTCCCAGCTCTAATTGTCACTATAATATGAGTTATCCGCATCAACGCAGTTAGGTAACCATGCAACAAGCTTAAAATATGTTTATACGTTAGAGCCAATCACAGCGCTAAACAGAAGTGTTCACGTGCACAACACGCGGGTTGTTTGTTTACATTCACTATCTCGTCTCCTTGAATGAAGTATAGTCTCTTATTTATAATTAACCCATAGGACGAGCTCATCCGGCTCTTACTCTATAATTGTTAATAGGTAGGTAGGTGTGACCATACCCCTAAAATAGCTTTTAATTAAAAAAAATTCATCCATCACTGAGAATTTGCGAAAAGAGTACCTAGTTGATCCAACAAAAATTAATTCGTGTAACAGCTTCACTTACAATGGTAAGCAGTTGGGCAAAAGGGTGTTAGACAAGAAATTTTATAGAATAATTGCGTGAACTACCGTTCGTGGTCAGTGATCACTGATCACCTGATCATACATGCTGTTTAACGGTCCTTTAACACCATTGATCATGAATAAGTTCGTTAAGCAGATGTGGATTAGGCTGGTTGGATTTAATGTCAGTAGATATGTACGATAGTAGTCAGCAGTGGTACGGCGCTGGACTACAGAATCCCGACTCGGACTTGCCATGTTATTTTGACTTTTCGACCTCAAGGTGCACTCAGCCACGGGTGTATAAGCTGTGGTAATAATAGGGCGTAGTGCTTGCCACACTACCTCGTATATGTAGCTAGTAGTAGCTACCGTACTCGCTACCCCCTAAGGCGTTTGACGCTAATAAAAGGGACACATTATTATTATTAGGTAGGTACTACACTGACTTCAAAAATTGATATTGTGAATAGATATCCCCTTATACTCCATACAGCGATAAAATAATAAGTGTGTGGCCAGTCGATGTACCACACCTTGCATTGCCCCAAGCACCGCACTGGCATCGCATTAAAAAATAAATAAAGGATTGCTTTATATCAGAGTGGTAGCAACTCATATAAACCAATGTTTAACCATTTTTTCAGTGCGATGCTATGTGCGCAATGGGCACTATTGGCAGTGCAAGGTGTGGTATGCCAACGTGCTACGCACTAATGATGATTTTTTTTATTTAAAATACTTTTGTAGTAGTTTAGCACAGTTTTTCAAGAAAGTAGGTTCATTCATACACCAAACGAAGCAATTTTGAATTCAAATTTTCATTAAGTATAGCTCATTTAATCAAAAATGAACCTTCTACGTCATCTGAGCGCTGGACTCGTTTTTGTCAGGAAAATACAAGTTACTATTGAACGTGCGGTTTGCAGTCGTATAATAGACACTTTTGGCATATTTCTTTGAAAATACATAAATGTGACGGCGCTACTGACTGAGTTTTACACCATTTCCAGTGCGAATATGGCACATGAGAGTGAGTTCTTCTCTAATCTAACGAGTTATAACCATATAATCTATTTTATTGTAGAGGAGATTTCAGCAACTTTTAGAAAAGGACAAACCTGTACAGTGTACATACAATTTATATAAATCGAAAATAAATAAAGAAATAATGTACATACTATAGATGCTAAAGAGCTAAGTTGGCTAGCTCGTTAAATCGGAAATAAAAATAAATTTTAGTTGGTCGATAAAAATGCCCCAGACCACTCTTGATTATAAAAGATTTTTATAGAGATGGATGGAACTGCGAATAGCACTCTTAAAGGCAGGTTCTTGTTATTATACTGACCTTTATAAATATCAAACAATATGTAAATTAGCCTAAGATTGATTCGAACTTATCTCTTCATCCTTCAGAGTTTGTTGAATGTCAATTGTCAAACTAGGAATGGAATAGTTGTTCTATCAGGTTTAATAAGTTCTTCGTACTAATTTCATACGTACCTATACGTTTTCAGCAGTTTAAAAAAATATTGCTGTATCATCGGATGTGATACCTGTGATGCAAAAATATTTTTTAAGTTGGGACGTGATCTGACAATTTAAAGTTTTTGTTAAAAAATGCACAATGCATAAATATATCAAACTTATTTCACTATGCAAAACATTTTCGGTGTAATAAAAAATATTTACTATTCCCAATAATGAGGCTCGTACCTACAACTATTCTGGTTCAGCTACAATTTGCTCATTAAAAAAATAAAAGTAAAAGAAATGACTTCGGTTACTTTTTTGTATTCGAATTTACCTCTTTTTTCACGTTGACGACGTGACAAAAACAATGATTTAATACAAGTCGTTTTTCAAAGTCGATAGCAATCAATTTTTGCAAGTTCTTATTGAAGTAAACGATCGCACTAATGGTTAAAACAAAAATGAGTCAAGTTAGAACAATTAAAGCTATTTTATAGCTTGATAAAGGATTTGTGCAATTAAGAAAAATCAATAACATCATTTCCAAATATTGTTTTCTTTCCAATTCGCTACACAAATTGTACACTTTTGTGAAAGTAAAAAATTGTGTAAATTTTTTATACGCCCGTCAGTTCGTTTTTCTATCCATTGTGTTACAATTTTAATAACTTTTATTTAAGTGAAAAATACATAGGTTTGGCGAAAAGCCTCTATTCATTAGTACTTTAGTACATGTAAGTAGGAAAAAGAAAATTGCACAATTTCGGTTTATATAATAAAAAAATAATTCAAGAACGGAATTTTTTTAATCGTCAACTCTATAAAAGTAAAAAAAGTCAACTGTATACGAATGCAAAATAAGTTACGACAGGAATTTTGTTGACGAGGGTAGCTAATGTAAAATTTTTAAACAAGGGGAAAACACAATTAAACATAAGAATGGCGTAAGTCTTCTCGTTACCGAAAAAAAAACCAATTTCTAGCAAAATGTAATGAAAGAAGACCTCAAAAATGAATTTAAGATTAGATTTTAGGCAGTAAAAAACTGTTATCTACTATCCTTTTATTTTATGCCCCTTTCGTTTAAATTTTGCCTTTGTTCAATTTTAAATAAAATTTTTGGAATAATTCCTCCTCGTATGAAATAATATCATTTTAAATACATTTCTTTGTAATTTATTTCATTTTTCGTGAAAAACAAAGGGAATCCAATAGAGTTTTATTTAAAACACTTTAAATTCGTATTCATAGAGTTGCAAAAATTTAAATTAAAAATTGTGAACTTTTAGGGATTTAAATTATTTTACATCCATACGAAATTTTCATACATTAGCATACTCTAATAAAAACAACCTGTCAAGCCAACCATGACTGACAATTTATAAGATTAATATTAGACTAAAATGAGCAGTGAACTGCAGTTTGTGAAGCTTAAACTTTTGGCTTATATCTTCTGCACCTTGTCGTTTAAGAAATTTATTCCACCCCCTTCATTAGTATTAGTGAACAATTGTAATAATTTCTGCAGTAGTTTCGATTTAATGTTAATTTGATTTACTTACAGACTTTTTGTCTCGTCGGTTTACATCATTTATGTTTCGTGCAACAAAAAATCTTCGTTTTATGATAATTTCTTCTAATTAATCATTTAATATTGTATCCCTTATTAAGTATTTGAACAATTTTAAAATTTTTCATTGCGCCTCAAAAAAGATTAGAAATTTTTAAAAATAGTATATTATGATACAAGTAAGATAATGTTGCACGAGCGAACACGAGTACCTTCGCTCGCCTCGGGAATCGAGGCGAGATTCGCAACCGCCTGAAACCGAAAGATTTTACGGTCGTGTGTCATACAGTACTTTTTATTCCACTGTAGGGAATATTTAAATGAAAATAAATAATTTAAATAAATTTTAGAATATATAATTTTAGAATATTTAAATGAGTAACCTCAATTTTTTGGCATCGTAGTAAGAGTAAATATTATAAACGTCAGGTAACATAGGTACCTACCTATTTAGAATAAAAACTTCACATAAATATCAATAGATGGCGCATCCGTCTAAGCATCATTTTACGGTTTATAGACCGTAAGGTGGTTGCAAACGTCAGAACCAATACATACTTGTTTAGTTTTGTTTATTTTGTATCACCGAAAACCGGGTGATACATTAAATCTCTTTTTAGCTTCACTCAAAATCGGAGACGGAGGGTTCGAAGTTAGAAATTAAACACACTTTGACAATTAAACAAAATAAGAAAAATGTTTATTCAAAATAACAAAAGATAACGCTGTACCCAAGTACAAGTACAATATAGAAAAATAAAATATTAATGTCAAAATACAGTTCTCTAATAATATGACTCGGCCACCGGGTTCTCACCACACCTCGAGACCCCTCTCTCACGATATAGGCCACAGAGCCTCGGTGGACGCAAGGAAGTGTTTCACCTGACCTTGGCACCTCTGTCTTTCGAGATACGCCACAGAGTCCCGGTATACGGAAGGAAGTCGTTTGTCAGAACTAGGGACCCCTCTCTTACGATATAGACCACTGAGTTCCGGAAACTAAGAGAATTAGTCGTTTACCAGACCTCGAAACCCCTCTCTTGCAAGATAGGCCACTGAGTCCCGGAAAGTAAGAAAGTACTTGCCTTCCACCAGACCTTAAGACCTTTCTCTACAAAAGGAAAGGCCATTGATTCCTGGATGAACAAGAGGGCTTCCTCCACAAGATCTCCAGACTTCTCTATAATGAGAGAGACCACTGAGTCCTAGTGTATGAGAGTAAATCACGGGCTTGCTGAAAGCAACAAAGAAACAAATTAATTAAAATTAATGAAATAAATAAAAATAACACAAGGAAAATCACACGCGCGCCTGTTCACCTCAAAGATGAAACGAGGAAATCGATTATCAAAATGGAGAAGGGGCTTATGTTGAAGATCCGACGACTAACTCGGATTCACTCGACAACCAATAGGAACGCTGTAACTTGAATTGTACTCAAAAGAATGTAACGACCCACTTTAGCTTGCCATTATTTTTTTCGAAATATTAAAATAGTTTAAATTCAATTAGTTTAAATTAAATTAAAGTAAAGAACTTTTCAAATGGTGCCAGTCTGTCGGTAATCAATCCTGCATCCGGCGATTAAAGAATTTAACAGAGACCAATTGTTTCGAATCACATTTTACAAATGTGATTCTACGAAGTTATAAAGTATTAATTTAAATATAAGGAAATGCTGATTTGGTGTTGTTTTTCCACAATGTGTATTTCGTTGAAACGATTAAGCTTCAGGGACGAAGCAACGTGACAATTTCAAACTAGCAGGGAGTACTGTGGTAACGGGGAAGATGAAGCCAATAGTAAGGAAGTTAATAAAAATGCACCAATTAGCAGATAGATCAAATCTAGGGAAAGGGAATCGTTAGTTGCAAAGGAACAGTTTAAGTTATAAAAATTTTAGTCTTGACTCAACTGCATACGGGACGTATTTCCCCGTTAAGAGTATTCATAAGTTTTTCAAGCGGATGAATTCCCCGCTTGAGTTTTAAGGAGCTCAACTACGAGTTAAAGTTCGCATTTGGTTCCAAAGGAACATTAATTAATAGTGAAATTATTTAAGTTCGACGAGGTTGTTAGTGAGCAACTAGCCACTAACGTCGAATAAGTAAATAATCCAGTTGTGAAGGTGTAGCAAAAGCACACCATAAATTAATTCTTACCACAGGGGAGAATTAGCTAGTTAAAGGTGATTAAATTAAGTTGCGTTGATGCGTGATAGTTTGGTTGGTTTTGAGTTAATCAACGTAAATTTTGTTCTTCATGTGTTGGCGAATTAAAGCTCGCTGGATAAGCAACACTGAAGGATTCGGGACGGCTGCACCGGGAAGTCACTCAACCTTTGGAGGATCTTGAACTAGCGTTCAAGGTGCGTTTGTACCAGGTTAGAATTTGTACGATATTTGTATTTATGTGTTTTTGATGTACCTAAGTGAAGTGTTGGACTAATTGTCGAAATTAGTTAATTTCATGGATTTTTATGTGTTCAGGAGAACGCAATTATTTCAAGTTATTGCACGATTAAAAAATTGTGTTTTATATTTAATAATCTAGCAATGCGTTTGCTTTGCAGTTTGTAATCAATTTTGAACTATTGAATTTTAATTTGAATGCACGCCACCAAAAAGGGGCATTTATTAAATAAGATTTGTTACTTTTAAATTTAGGAGTTGTGCCGAAATCAACTTAAATGTTTTTGAGTAATTTTGAACTTTGATTTAAGTAGCGTGTCCATTTAATTTGAGTTCGGACCATTTTATTCGTCAGCTGACAGTTAATTGAAACTAATTAAGTTATAAGAACTGTCATGTAAAATTTATGTTTTATTTGTCGTTTACATTTATTTCAGTCAATAGATGTTTATATTTTATCTGTGCTTTTTACTGTTCAAATTGGTTTGAACGCACTAATATTTGTTACAGGGGAATCGACAGCCTGGAGCTGCCTGCCTGTAATCTCAGTGTTGTTTGTAAGTTAAAAGTGAATCGACCGCTACCCTTAAAATCTACTAAGTTGTCACGCCTGAGTGTTGGGATCTTTAGGAAGCTCTACCAAAGAGTTATGCTGGAGCAATGTAAAGAAAAAGTTGGTTAGATATAATCCATTCAAAATATCTTGGCGCCCACATTAAATTTAAATTAAAGTTATAAGCAAAAGTATAAAAGTTCCAAACAGGTAGGTAAGTTAGTTTAGTTTTGATTTGGACCGGGTTTTAAGGGTCGAGAAATCCGGGCTTCTTCAATTGGCGCCCAACGGGTGTGGCTTGTAAAAAACGATATACTTCAATTGTCGCCCAACTTAGGGGGCTTCGACGAACGACGCACGAAAGAAACGTGTAAACGTGACGATTAAAAGTAGGAGTTTAGGGGTATTTTTTATAGGAAGTTTGGAACTTTAAAAAATAATAATTTTGCTAGATTAAAATCGGTAAAATGATGAATAAGTATTTGAAATTTAAAACTTTAATTGGATAATTTCATTAAAGTAATTCAAAATGACGTATTATAGATTTGACGGGTGTGAATGGAAAAAGATTGCACGACCCTGTTTTACGAACTTGTATGAGGGAATTCATCCTGTAGAGTTCATACAAAAATTAACAGAATTGTTGGATTCATGTGAAATAAATGATGACGACAGTAGATTGAGTGAATCATTTGAATGTTTGAAAGGTGATGCTAAATTATGGTTTAATTTAAGAGTAAATGCGTTTACTATATTTAAAGAATTTAAGGATAGTTTTCTTGAAGAATTTTGGTCACAAGAAAAACAAGTTGAAATTTTATTAAGTTTTTTTCGAGCTAATGTTATGAATGGAGAATTCAGAACTTATAGCGAGTATGTGAAATATTGGAGTGAGGAAACTAAATATTTAGAATCAGGAATGCTAAGTGAGAATCTTTTTGTTAGGGTTTGTATGGATGCATTTCCAAGTAATCTTAGAATTGATCTACGATTAAATGGTGTTAAGACCATAAATCAATTATTAGAGAGATTAAAAGTTTGGGATTTTGATGAATCTAGTTATTGTGAAAATAATGTTGATGATCAGTGTTTTGAAGATGAGCAAGTTAGAATTTTGATAAATTTTTGTAATGCTAAGTATGAAAGTGAAGTAACGTACAGCAAACATGTACTGTATTGGTTTCAGGAGACCCTATTTTTGGAACAGGGCTTTTTGAGTGAAAGGCTTTTTGTTATGGGTTGTATGGATAGTTTACCCGGAGAGATTGGAGAATTTTTGCGAGATCATGATGTTGAAACCGTGAATCAGTTGTTAGAAAAAGTAAAATTTTGGGAGTTAAATGAACCTCATTGTACTAGTAATAATTATGTTCGTGAAATAAATAGCTATTATAAAGAATATAAGTACAAATTAAAGGTTGGAATTTTGGATGAAAGAAATTTAAGGCTAGAAAAAGCACTTAAGGAAGCTCAAATTATTTTAGAGGAAATACAAGAATTTAAATTACAAAATGTAAATTTAGACATAAAAAATGAGGAGGTCAGGATTGATAATGAGCATGTGGACTTGGTTAGTTTTGTTAAAAAATTTTACCAAGAAATTAAAATTAAAAATATTAAACAGTCGATTGTTTTGTCTAAACAACCTTCAGTTGAAGAAATAAAAATTCCTGAGATTAAAAATGAAACTCATACGAGTTGGGAAGGTCAAGAGCTAGATAATGTTGAGACAGGTCAATTGTTTGAAACTGTTGAAATTAAAAATTTAAATTTTGCTCATGTTAATGAAATTAAATTTGTAGAAGGAAAAATTGAAAAATTTGTTGATGAGGGGGTAGTTAAATCAAAATGCGATTTGACCATTCACGAAAATTTGGAATTAAATAAATTTAACGAATCAGTTGTAATTAAAAATCTTGAAACTAGTAATCAAATTAAAATTCATTGTGCTCAGGAAATAATTTTGGAATCAGATATTTGTGATGAGTCAGTTGAAGGAATTAAAGATTTAGAAAATTTTGAAAATTTGTCAGTTAAAGTTGTTGAAGTAAAAAATCATGTTGAAATAAATTATGCTGAACAAGGAAATTTGAATGATCACATTCAAGATCAAGGTAAACAGGAAGAAGTTAGTAATGATAGTAAAGCTGCGTCCACACATGAAATAAGAGCGTGTTGGCACGAATCAAATTTAATAACACAGGAAGTAAAGTTAGATAATGAGTTTGCGTTGCAAATGATATTAATGATGAAAGATTTTGGTTTGCAAATGGATAAAAGTTATGCAAAATTAAGGGATGACTTAAGGGATGATATGAATGAATGTTATTCAAAGTTAGGGGGTGAAATGAAAAAAGGTAATGAGAGTTTAATTCAAGATGTGAATGAAACCAATGAAAATAATTCAAAATTAGAAACTTGTATTAAAGAAAGTAGTTTTGATAATCAAATGATTGAAAACTTAGAAAATTTTGAAGAATCAGTAGAAGTTAGTATTGGGGTAAAAACTTGTTTTGAAAATAATTCTGAACAAAAAGTTGAAATTTTAGAAGTTGTTGAATGTGATCAGAAATTGGTTGAGGTTCCTGACAGGACCGTATTAGAAAGTAATTTGGTCGCTTGTAATTTACAGATTACTTGCGAAGAAAAAACAAATAATCTTAATCAGGTAATGATTAAGGTCGATGACCTGGAAATGAAAACAAAAGAACTCATTGTTCATGAGGAACAGGGGGTGAATTTAACAAATACTTGTGTATTAGAAACTCAAGAAATTGATAACTCGGATATGACAAACCCGGATGTGACTAAAATTAATAATGATGATCAGTTAGAGACGACTGTACTCAATGAGGTGCAGGGGGTGGAACTAATTGTTCCATGCGTAAACGATATGTTAGGGGGTGAATTACCACCTCATATTACAGAAATTAATCCAGTTAATGAAACCATTAAGTTAATAATGGCAAATGAAGAAAAGGTTAATATCCTTTTGACTAAAAAATCGGAGGTCCTCAAAATTTTGGACACTGATTTTACTATTTTTGATGAATTGGCAGTTAGCCAAGAATATTGTGTGGTACCTATCATAAATAGAGAGGTAAAACCAAGAGTTAAAATAAAAGAAAATTTTGATTATAATATTAAAAAATATTACAGGTCCGTAAGGGGATCTTTTGATTTCATGAAATATTTTTATTTCAGTTTTATTTTTATAATGTCATTGTTAGGCATGGGGAATAAAACTCAACGTAATTTTGCAATGTCTAAGGATTTTGAATTAAATCACGATTTAAGTTTGGATTTTAAGGTAAAGCCTTTATTAGAAGGTGATACTAGGTGGAAGTGGGGGACTTTGGAACAAGCAGTGTTCATGAATAGCAAAGTTGCTTTCATGGATCAGATAAAGTTGTGTTCACACAATCTTGTGTGATAAACACAAGTTAAAAGTTTTTTATTAATTATTAGAATAGGTTAGTTTTTGTGGGCTATTGTTGAACATGGATAACGTGAAGTGTTTAGACGCTCCCTTAAATATTGTTCGTTTTTTATTAATAATAGTTTCGTAAGTAACAATTAAGTTAGTTGTTACCGTGTGGTATCCGGTGTAAGAATAGGGCCATAGCATTCATATTGCTAGTCGTAAGAGGCGACTTTAAACCCAATTAATTGTAGATAAGTTTTTTTTATAGTATTAGTGTTTTATTAGTATAGGAGTTTAGTAGTTAGGTATATTTTTGCTGCCACTAAGGTTAAGCTTTCTCAATAATGGTGCCCATTCTTTCAAAAGCTTAAGGGGGTACTGTAACGACCCACTTTAGCTTGCCATTATTTTTTTCGAAATATTAAAATAGTTTAAATTCAATTAGTTTAAATTAAATTAAAGTAAAGAACTTTTCAAATGGTGCCAGTCTGTCGGTAATCAATCCTGCATCCGGCGATTAAAGAATTTAACAGAGACCAATTGTTTCGAATCACATTTTACAAATGTGATTCTACGAAGTTATAAAGTATTAATTTAAATATAAGGAAATGCTGATTTGGTGTTGTTTTTCCACAATGTGTATTTCGTTGAAACGATTAAGCTTCAGGGACGAAGCAACGTGACAATTTCAAACTAGCAGGGAGTACTGTGGTAACGGGGAAGATGAAGCCAATAGTAAGGAAGTTAATAAAAATGCACCAATTAGCAGATAGATCAAATCTAGGGAAAGGGAATCGTTAGTTGCAAAGGAACAGTTTAAGTTATAAAAATTTTAGTCTTGACTCAACTGCATACGGGACGTATTTCCCCGTTAAGAGTATTCATAAGTTTTTCAAGCGGATGAATTCCCCGCTTGAGTTTTAAGGAGCTCAACTACGAGTTAAAGTTCGCATTTGGTTCCAAAGGAACATTAATTAATAGTGAAATTATTTAAGTTCGACGAGGTTGTTAGTGAGCAACTAGCCACTAACGTCGAATAAGTAAATAATCCAGTTGTGAAGGTGTAGCAAAAGCACACCATAAATTAATTCTTACCACAGGGGAGAATTAGCTAGTTAAAGGTGATTAAATTAAGTTGCGTTGATGCGTGATAGTTTGGTTGGTTTTGAGTTAATCAACGTAAATTTTGTTCTTCATGTGTTGGCGAATTAAAGCTCGCTGGATAAGCAACACTGAAGGATTCGGGACGGCTGCACCGGGAAGTCACTCAACCTTTGGAGGATCTTGAACTAGCGTTCAAGGTGCGTTTGTACCAGGTTAGAATTTGTACGATATTTGTATTTATGTGTTTTTGATGTACCTAAGTGAAGTGTTGGACTAATTGTCGAAATTAGTTAATTTCATGGATTTTTATGTGTTCAGGAGAACGCAATTATTTCAAGTTATTGCACGATTAAAAAATTGTGTTTTATATTTAATAATCTAGCAATGCGTTTGCTTTGCAGTTTGTAATCAATTTTGAACTATTGAATTTTAATTTGAATGCACGCCACCAAAAAGGGGCATTTATTAAATAAGATTTGTTACTTTTAAATTTAGGAGTTGTGCCGAAATCAACTTAAATGTTTTTGAGTAATTTTGAACTTTGATTTAAGTAGCGTGTCCATTTAATTTGAGTTCGGACCATTTTATTCGTCAGCTGACAGTTAATTGAAACTAATTAAGTTATAAGAACTGTCATGTAAAATTTATGTTTTATTTGTCGTTTACATTTATTTCAGTCAATAGATGTTTATATTTTATCTGTGCTTTTTACTGTTCAAATTGGTTTGAACGCACTAATATTTGTTACAGGGGAATCGACAGCCTGGAGCTGCCTGCCTGTAATCTCAGTGTTGTTTGTAAGTTAAAAGTGAATCGACCGCTACCCTTAAAATCTACTAAGTTGTCACGCCTGAGTGTTGGGATCTTTAGGAAGCTCTACCAAAGAGTTATGCTGGAGCAATGTAAAGAAAAAGTTGGTTAGATATAATCCATTCAAAATATCTTGGCGCCCACATTAAATTTAAATTAAAGTTATAAGCAAAAGTATAAAAGTTCCAAACAGGTAGGTAAGTTAGTTTAGTTTTGATTTGGACCGGGTTTTAAGGGTCGAGAAATCCGGGCTACTTCAAGAAGTTATCACTTAATACGCTAGAAATTTTACTAATTAAATTAATAACTTTTTAATTTAACTTATGGCTCATTAGTAGCCATAAAAATTATAAGAACGTTGGTACAAAATTTATAAATTTAAATTAAAATTCAACCTTAAAGTAATTAATAAAAATTGATTAAGAGGTAATACTTAGGTGTCTAATAAATCACAAAAGTAAAAAAACACTAATCAGCTCCAACAACAAATTTTACCACTCCACATGGTTCTAAATAAATTTAAAACTTTTCAATCCTATAAATAAAAACTATTTGATAATGAAATACTCAAGTGATAAGAGTTAAATAATTTTTATAGGGTTAAAAATGATCTAAGAGTTAAATTAAAAATTAAACGGAAGCTCTAGCTCTTCTAGTTGCCGAGTTACAGGAAAATCAGTTGTTAATAGTAATAAAGTTGATAGTAAAATAGGGAAAAGTAAAATTAAGTAATGGGTCCAGTATCCGGATAAAATTCTGCATCGTAAAATTTCAAAGTTAACTTGATTTCTAAAAAAAATAGTGAAGCAAAACAAAGAAAAGTATCTAGTCTATGACTAGAAAAGCCGTTAAAGTATTGGACATAAAATGATGACCTTTATAATTTCTTTTAACATCGTCTTTTACATATGGATCATATTTTTTGAAACACCCTAACACATAAACAGAATTCGTTAATAATATGATCTAAAGCGTCCTAAATATCCGTGGCAAAAGAAAAATACAAAGAACTAATGGTTAAGTTAAAGTAAAAGAAATAAAAAGTGTCGACTTCTGAAGTGCTCTGTGAGAATTTTCTTTATCTTTGGAGCAACGACTTCGTTTAAATCAGGGCAACGCTGTATAATTTGATTATACCAGCAACTCCCCTGTTGAGAAGCTTATAACGTATTTCTTAAGTTTCCAGATAACTCAAACACTAAAAATTAAAAAATGCCTCATTGATTCAAATAATTTTCAAATTTTAACTAGTAAAGTTTTGTCGATTTCAAGAATTATTGTTAAATTCTCCCAACAAATTCAATAATTTTTGTGAAAAACTCCGCTAGGTACTATTTCATGTTCAAAGTTAAAACGTTTTTGTGACTCCGCTATTTTTTCGTGACTCAACAATAAATTAATGGACTTTTCTGATGAAAATCGTAAAATTCATTCGGACATTTTATAAACAATAGATTTCGATTACCCACCCAATAATAAACATTTTTACATGAAAGCCAAAAGTGTGTCACTTTCATGTTGAAGTTAGAAGAAAATTTCATTTAGACCTAGGCGTCGTTATCAAACCATACGCAATTTATACAGGGTGTCCACAAAGTGATTGACGTTCTTTTAAAAAAAGTAAACATTAAAAGAGGTTTTTCAACAGATAAATGGAATGAGAGGACTCTCACTTTCTATGCTGTTTTTATGTTGAAAGTGTCAAAAAAATTCACGTCAAGCACAAGGGAGCTTAATGAGAACCATCTTCAGGTTCATTAGAATATTTTTTCAGCGAATTTACGCGTTACTCTCAAGATCCACGATATTTATTTAAGAAATTATTATCTTTGCTATTTATATAGCGATTGTTTTAACCCAACGTCAGTGCATATAATTACCATAAAATATATTAAATAGAACAACCACTGGGAAATGTTGCTAGAGATTGGTGCTTTAGGCACTTTAGGAATGTCTACAAACAGCGAGAATGTTACATTGTAGTTATGGTTATTAAATCGTGTTTGAAATACTGTTTCTGCGTTGATTCTGTAGATTGTCATATTACACAGTGTGCTAAAATTTAATTAGACTTGCATAGATGGAATTTGAAACAAAAGCTTTTAGTGTATGATAATCTTCAGGTACAATGCTTTAAATTTCTTACGAATTACCCGACTGCTACTTAACTGACAATCTTAATTCACTTAAGTTATTAATATTATAGCAAAACGAACACTTTGCGTACAAAACTATCTCTCATCTTTTGTTTAAATTTTCTCATACGTCCAACTTAACATTCAAAAACACATTAATTGTTGATGTTTTTATGCAAGTTTTGTGCAAGCAACGAAGCTCTCGTATAATAAATATTCGAGCTCGTTTCAAATCAATTGCTCACGCGAGATTGTTCTATGTTTTTCGATTGCTTTTATACCGTTTCCAATTCTAATATGGAATTTTTATGAAAGACACAAAAGATAATTGAATTTTTATGTTTAAAAAAGAGTGTAAGGGGTATTATACACAACATATTATAAAATGATAGTTTAGGCATAAAAAAAAATAGTGTCGACCACATGTAAAGTGCTCTATTTCATACGGTTTATTGGTATAGAAAATTGAAAATTATCTCTTATATTGATCAAACTCCTTTGATCGGCACTCTCGAGGCGCTGGATTAGTTATACCAACAAACTGTACGTTTGCTAAAAGCAGCTGCACAAAATCCAATGGAATGGACGAAATAATTACCATTTGCTATGTCACAGCCCTGAGTTAGCCAAATTCATAAGCTCTATGTTAGAAAAAACTGATCTGACATGTCCTGGATACATCTAAAATTTGGAAACGATTCAGAACTGATGGTTCAGATGGGTTGCTATAAGGATGGGTTCGTAAACTTTAGTTTACCTTTCACTCTAACAATCTGAATCTTAATCCTTCTCACAATGGCCTATGGGTATTTAAATGAAGAAAAAGAGCGTTTTTTACTGATTGATGAGCATGCATAATCATTTACATTTCTAAAGTATTTTGTTGCAAGATTATTGTCGCACAAAGCGTCTAGATATATTTTTAGATTTTTAATTTTGTATCGTTACAGTGCAAAAATATTAAATTGTTTAAAAAGCTATCAACAATTTTGATATAAACCACAACTTTTAACGAGTAACTCGCAATACAATAATTTTATTGCAGGTTCCATAACTGAAGACTCTGAACTATTGTGTTACTATAAAGTGGTGATTAATATTACAATAGAAAGAAAAGGATATGGAATTATATTGCAAGAAATTATTTGTCTCTGTTATAGCTTTTTCAAATTAATTGTTATCAGAAATATTAATTAAATAGTTTCTATTGGACGTAAAATGCATGAACCAATAAAAGAATCTTGTTTATGAAAACTAACACTGTCTGCCCATATTACCTACTACATAACTCGCATGGAAAAGATCTGTGATGGACGTGATGGTACATGAGTTGAAAAACATAAGATTGAAATAATTTGGAATATACCTTAATGATTTTAATATCTGACGTGACCTATTAAATGTATGCAGCTAACATTGCGTACATACAATTTGCATTGGCACTGCATAAAACGTTCTCAAGTACATGAAATGGGATATAGACAAGCATTACATAAACAGTTGAATTGGTATTTGAGCAAAAGTCAACTCTACTTAGTTTAATCATTGATAAACGCGTGAAGAAGCATATACGTCTAATTATTACAATTTTTTTAAGAGACGACCATGGGATAAAAAACTGCCGGATAGAATTTATTTTTTATTTTTCAAAAAGTTGCGCTGTTAAGGTGGACAACTGGACATAGATTTCGTTCTTTTGATACAGTTTAACTCGAAAGGACTTTTAAGAACGAAGAACGAATGCATCCACACCTTCATCGAATCGTACTATAAAACACTTACGTACTGGCGACCGCACACTACCGACTTAGAGCTTAGTGAGAGGTGACAACGCACCGCATCTCGCACTACCCCTAGAACCGCACTTTACGCACTACATCAAAAAAATTAAATAACGAATTGTTTAATATGAGACTGGCATTAAAGCGTAGCACCTCTCTCTCTCTCTCTCTCTCTCTCTCTCTCTCTCTCTCTCTCTCTCTCTCTCTCTCTCTCGCTCTCTCTCTCTCTCTCTCTCTAGGTGCGATGCTAAGTGCGGTGCTAGGGGCAGTACGATGTGCAATGCAATGACGTAGCCACGTGACCTTAAAATCAAGCATTGTCAGTTACTTTTTTAAGTAACTGATGCTTTTGATAAAGTCCAGAATTTTCCCTATTGATGAGTTAGGCAATTCTCTTTGGAGCGTCTTCTCTTTCCCGAGAATGCTGTAACGATTTTTTTTGTAAAAGCCTCACAGTGTAGCAGAAGTTGAACTGAAGTTTCCTGCTCCTCTGCACATCCTTTGCATAGTGAATCTTCTTCTAGTCCCATCGTATGCAGGTGCTTTTTAAGCTCCCGTTATTATTGCCGTTGAAAGTTGTAGATCTTCTCTGCTCATTCTGAGTAGAGAGCGAGTTCTGTTGTCCAAGGGTTTCTCCATTAAGGCTTTAGAATGTCCCTGTCCAGGAGTTTCCCTCCAGTATTTAATATGCCACTTCCTTAGAAGTGACTTTATTTCTCTCTTTGCCATTTCATAAGAAATGCCAAAAGCGTGTTCTGATCCAATGGTTCTGAATTTGCTGTCCTCTTTTGCCAAATCATATCAACCATACCAGGTTGACGAAATTTGTCCCCGCTAGCGCATTCAGTCTGCGAATGCAGTCCGTTACTAGTCCGGACCTCACTTCACAGGCGTTCAGCGCTTTTAGGGCTGCTTGGCTGTCAGTTACAACGAAGATTCTTTGGTTGTGATATCTTCTATCTAACAGCATTTGCGCACATGTTGAGATGGCATAAATTTCTGCTTGGAAGATGGTTACGTGCTCCCCGAGGCTTAAGATTACTCCTTGCTTCAAGTCGCCGTCTCCGATGATTCTAGCTCCTGTACCTGTTGGGGTTTTAGAGCTTTACATTCCCATTCTTTCCTTGTCGGAATGTCAATTCCGTAGGTTTTTTGATGGTATATGCTGCCCAACTATGGAGAAAGGCAGTAACTGCAAAAAATTCGAAATTGACTTTTTGGTATTTTTGGATTCCTAGAAGGTTTTTACACCTAGTAACAATAAAAAAATGCAATATTTTTAAACCTAAATGCTTAAAAAATTAATAAATCACTTACTGCCTTTGGGTAAATATTGGACAAATACATAGCAGAAAGGCAGTAACTACGTATTGCAGTGTATAAAAGCAGCATCTGCACTAGAGACTTGCAATGTCAATGCATGAAAGCAGTAACTACGTGTAGATACTGCTTTCTTCCTTCCATTTATGTCCCCTAAACTTAGTAAAAATATAAGATCAGACTTATAATTTCTAATTTAAACAGAAACGAAAAAAAATTGTAGGCTGTCTTTATCACTTCCACACAATGACCACAATTTCTGTGAACCTGCACAATAAGCCATATGATAACTTATATACAAATCTTTAGATTTTGTTAAATAAACCAATAAAATCTATAGACTTGCCCATCAGTTCTAAATACAACCATCATATTACACTCAAACTGGGGGTAACTGTTATTTTTTTCGGTCGTAAATTTTTTTAACAATATTCTGGAATGTGACCTACATATTTTTTGGGTTTCATTACAAAGGGTTTATGCAGTATGCTTTGGTTATTCTGTCAGACACCATACTAAGTACAAAGTGTTCTTCCATCTCTCTTAGGATTGAGACATGTCCTTGCCCATTTCGTGCTATGGAGGAGTGAGTTTGTAGTCTGTAAGCCTCACTTATAGCTTTGGTTTTCACCACCAAATATAAGGGTGGGAGGTTCAGCATTGTTTCCTTTGCTGTTGAGTAATAGTTTCTCAGGGACATCTCACTTTTATGATTGAACTGTTGCTTACAATATACAGGTCATTACAGCTACCACAGTGACCGATTTAAAAATTTCATATAGCAACTATAAAGTTACATAATGTGATCATGATGTAGTTATGGTCATCAGTAGGATAAAACCATTGATCATAGAACAGATGCACAATAATTAAATTATTTGTACAGACTTCGCTGAAACATGGAAAACTGATTGTGAAAACCGTAAAGCGCGCGTCTGCTATTATTGAGGTCCACGATTTGATGTAGGAGCTATTGTTGGAGAACCTAACATAATTAGTCTGTGATTTTCCCGCACTGTACTTCGGAAGTCACGTTAAGCTGGTTAAGATGGATTTCTGTTGTTAAAGACCACCTCAAAAGTCGTAATTAATTCTGTGGAGCTTGGAGTAATCTGTTCCATTTATTCCTAGCAAAACTTATGGTACCATGAACCACCCATGGGCAATAGTTGAGTAAAAAAAGATAAAGTTCTACCAATAATAATAAAAAGACATGCTGTTTGCTGAGTTCAGACTATCGCTACATCTTAATAAGGACTGACCCCTCACCATTATTTTGTGTTCCGTGTTCTCATTTTTACGAAATTCGATCTACTCTTAGTTACTATGAAATAATTTATTAATCTCTTTTTCGATCTAAAGACTTCATAACTAACATATTCTGTAGTTGTTAAGTACATACCTAAATGAAATAATAAAAGATACGTGTTTGTGTTCGCATTGATCTTTAAATTTCTCATCAAAATCTATACTCTATTGCTTGAAAGCGTTACACTAGCGCTCGTCTTTAATAGAGAGTTATTAATTGCAAAGTCAAATAGCGTGAACGTTAATAAAGTAAACCTTATTTTGACAATATTTTGACATTACTTTGACATCTGCGCATGCGCAGATTATAAAACACATAACGTTACGCTATTATGGTTTAGCGTACAACGCTATTAACGTTCGTATAAAGTCAACCTTATTTTATCACCTTAACGACCTTAACTTTAATAACTTGAATATAACCTCAAAAGTCACTGTCAAACGACGAATAACGAATAACGTTTACCTTAATAAGGTAGACGCTAATTAAGGGTTTTTGCAATAACTCTCTATTGGCGTTTTGTGATGGGTTTTCAATAAATTTAACCCTCTAACATTTGACTTCTACCAAAATGCCAATTTCCTAATTTACTGTACGTTCAGCAATGTCATAAATAGGCAAATTGGTATTTGTGATGTCAGATTATTCTTTTCTGTGACTCTACATATTATAAAGAGGGGACTTGGTACCCCCTATTCGTTCTTGTTTATGTATTTTTTTATGTAATCAAAGTAATCTCTATTGCTTATATTTCCAAACGTCTTCTTAGCAAAATGCTTGATGGTGTCGTAGATGAAAAATCAAGAAAAAGTACTCGTAGCTGAAACTTCTATTTTAAAGCCCTTTTGATGCATTTAGATGTTAAGAAAAAAATTATAATGACGTCATAGCTTGAATTAATATTGCCAGAATCAGAGTAAGTGCCAAAAATGCACTATGCTAAAAAGTCAAATCAAATAAGAAAGCAAATCTCTTCACCTGAGTCAAAGTTTTGCGGAAATGTTTCGATTTATGAAATTTACGTATTAATTTTTGAATGTTCATTTCAAGATTGAAATTAATACAGTGGCACACGGCTCTTAGACATTTCGTATACCTCTATGTTAATAGAACAATTTCATAAGTTTTGGAATCTATTGTACTTTTGATCTCTTTGTATTTCCGACAAAGTCTGTGTTTGCGCAAAAACATGCAGAATATCGAATATTACAAAATCGAGCTTAGCGTGGAAGCTTTCAACAACTATTTTTGAACAACTAAACATATCTTAATCGTTCTATGTTTAAATTTACAGTTTGAGCTTAATTACAAAACATTTATTTTAATATTGTATCATAAATTAATTACCTTCAACGTCTTCTACAGTTATAAATGCAGGTGAAAATGCATACTTCAATTGCTTTGGTAGTTTGTGCAACAAATAAACAGCATACATTTGCTCGGTATTTGCAAATTCACATTTAATTAAGGTAAAAAACTTCGCTTATAGTATAATATAGGTTGAGAAAATAGGCACCTTTAGATCCTTGAACTTACAAGTGTTGTATAAGTTAAATTGGGAATTTGAATCAAACTATTTAAATTAGACACGTTCTCGAGTTTCCAAAATCTTGATTGATGCGTTTCCAAACTTGACGAATTAATTAAACTTATTATGGAATTGTTAAACTCGCACATAAAGAGGTATTTCTCATTTATTAACGACATAAATCATTATTTACGTGCAGCTTAAAGTGGCGTTTACTATTTACAACCACACAATCATAGTGTGGCATTTCTTTTATTGCTAACTATTATAAGAAAGCTACTCAGCAGGTTCCTACATTTATTTTCTGCTATTTACAGCTTATTCGCAGTTTCTTTATTTGTTAAAACTTTTTCCAACCTAATACAAATTCTGATAGGTTATTTATTGTATTACGACCGTCATAATTTAAATTACTTGCTCTTTTAACTTATCAGCCACTTTAAACGTCTTTCGAATACTGTTACAGAAATTAATGTTGAATCGCGAAAGTTTGAGCAACATTTTATTAAAATATGGGAAGCAAAATTATGCTACACGTCTCGAGCCAATCAATAATAGAAAATTTGATTGTAAAGCGTGTCTCGTCTCAATCTCCTTATTTTCCTCTTTTGTAAATACGCACCTGTCATCAATCACAAGACCTAATAATAATTACCCTAAAAAATTCATCTTATTGTAATATTATTTCGCAAAGAAAAAGTCTCGAATTTCCAAGTAAATTTCTCATGGGAATGTTTGTGGTTGCATGAGAAAATTAAACACTTAATAAGGGGAAATGTATTCCCATTAGTGCTAGAATCGACCTCAATGTTACAATCTTGGAATTTGACTTGGTTTCAAATTAAAAATTATATTTAGACTAACTTATTACATTAAGGACGGAATTTACTCCATAGAGATGTACTTAGCAACTTATTGATGAGGAAAAGATAAATAACATTTCATAAGAGAAAACCCTACTGTAAGAGGGATTGGGTCGAATTTTTGAGTAGTATAATACAGAGTATAAACAGAGAAAAACTAACTTTGGAACAACATAAATTTTAGGTTAGGTTTGCATTTAAAAATATGTAACTTACACAGCGAGGTTTAAAAGTGTGGAACGGCTTTAATAACTTCTAAACGAATGGACCAAATGGAATGAAATTTGGAGGTAGTAAACAACGTAATTTTTCCTTTATTTTGACTGTATCTAAAAATATTTTATCATTTAAATCTTCAGACTAATGGCCAGGGCCAATTTTGTTAAATGATGAGGAAAACATTTTTTGGTATTTTCTGAAAGAGCATGTTATTCTGATTTTGGACATGTGATACAAATAGAGATTCCTAATACAAAAATTTAAAATTTCTTGTATTTCCGATAAAAATGAATAAGGAAATTTTTACAAAAAGTTTTCAAAATGCACTTCTAAGAAGAAAAAACTGTTTGCGAGGAAGGAGAACTCACAAATTTACTCTTCTGAAGCGACAAATAACGAAATGTTACTCTAATAAAAAGTTTTACTTTCATTTTACTAACATTTGGTGCATTCACCGGACGTATCAGTTGTGGAGCAGCTTCCAAATCGTTCGGGACTTACCCCTGCTTTGCAAACGCCATTTTATCTAACGCATTTCATTTGCGTTATGTTGAACTATCTCGATATCTGCTCACTTACCAAATTTCCTCACGATAGTAGCGCTAATAATGTAGCACTTGGTAACTGCTCTACAACTGTTACATCCAGTGAATGCACCCATTGAAATAGGTAACGTAAACAATTACATTTAACTTTATTTATTCGAAATATCTATTTGTAGCACTGGTTTGAAATCAGAATAAAATGATCCAAAAAATGACCCCCTCCCTATTTAAAAAAAAAATACCCCGACGCCATTACTATAAAGATTTATATGATAAAATTTTTTAAATACGTGGAGTGAACGAGGGTTTTACTGCGAAGAACCCACGCCTTGAACGAATTTTGATGAAATTTTTTTTATTTTGTTCTAAATACCCTAAAGATCAAAGTTTATATTGTTAAAAAGTGTGTATTTGCCTCATCATCTTTTTAAACCATTTCTTGTGAATTCAATTTTCAAAATCATAAAAATTAGCTGAAAAAGACTTTTATTTCATAATTTTGGTTGCAAATGCTTACACATTTGATAATTAGTAACTAAGCAACAAGTTCACGGAAAAAAAAATTAAAAAAGACATGATGAAATTCTTATTAACATTTACTTAACGGGAACTAATGAAGCCCTTCTAGGCATCTCAAAAACTTGAAATTTGGTATCAATGTATATCATGTCCTCAAGATGTATAAAAAAAGTCTTCAAGTCCTGAAAACCCTTGGGGTTCATTGAAGGGGAACTTACTTTTTAGACGAAATAAGACCTTTTTAGGGATCCTTAGAGTGTATTGTACATTGACACCAAATTTCAAGTTCTTAGGATGCTTAAAAGTGCTCGTGACTCAAAGTAATAAAATTACAAGAATTGGTAAAAAGATGATGAGGCAAATGCACACTTTTTTACAGTATAATCTTTTATCTTTAGGGTATTTAGAACTCAATAAAAAAGGATTCATTAAAATTCAATCAAGGAGTTGGTTCTTCTCAGTAATATTATTTTTCAGCTAATTCCTAAGATGATGATACTCTGAGTCACAAGCACTTTTAAGCATCCTAGGAACTTGGAATTTGGTATCGTTGTAGAGCACACTCTAAAGATCTCTGATTAGAGGTCTGATTTCTTCTAATAAAAATTGGGGGTGTGGTCTCCCTCCTTAATTTGTCCCCCAGGGGGTTTTCATGACTTGAAGACTTTTTTATAAATCTTGAGGACATGATATACATTGGTACCAAATTTGAAGTTTTTGAGATGCTTAGAAGTGCTTCATTAGTTCCTGTTAAGTAAATGTTAATAAGAATTTCATCATGTGTTTTTGAAATTTTTTTTCCGTAAACTTGTTGCTTAGTTGCTAACTATCAAATGTGTAAGCATTTGCACCCAAAATTATGAAAGAAAAAGTCTTTTTCAGCTAATTTTTATGATTTTGCAAATTAAATTCACAAGTGGTTTTTAAAAAGATGATGAGGCAAATGCACACTTTTTAACAATATAAACTTTTAAGCATTTGCACCCAAAATTATGAAAGAAAAAAGTTTTTCTTCAAACGTCAAAAAAGGTCGACTTTGTGTCACTCAATATGTAAGGTTGAAGTTTAACTTTCCCGCCGAGGCAGGAAAAATTGTCAGCAAAGTCTTTTTCTCTGTCTAGACAGACAAAGTAAAAACTTAACCCTACATAATTTTTATTTTTTAACGTAAAAAATGTTTTTTAAGCATTTGTAATGTAAAAAATTTAATGTTTTTAAATTTTCCTTTATAATTAGTTCGTTGTGAAGTTTTACGCTTTACGTTTGCAGAAAAAATACACAGTATTTTACGCAGTCAAAGTAGTTTTGTGTGACTCGCCTGTATTGCCAGACTCGCTCGCTACGCTCGCTCTTCAGCCAAACACAGTCTTGTCACACAAAACATCACTTTGTCTCCTTATAAAACAAATAATTATATAGGGATAAAATGTACTTTTTCAGTTTTTTCTAAATATGTAGATGTAGAGTGCTAATAATAATACTTTTTAGAAAACAAAAGTAAAATCGAGTTGGCCTTGGAAGAGGCTACATTTGGTCTCATATAACCGACGTAATTTTTTCTCTTAGGGTTTATAGACCCCCAAGATGTGAGCATGCTAACAATCATCATACAAGTTAGTATGTAAAACTCGTAGGAAAATTTTATTTTCGGTACGTCAATCTCACTTATCTACATCGTCCAGGAATATATTGTTTTTCCGTCTGTTTATACGACACCAATTAAGTTATTATTGTATTAAAAAATATGAGGGGTCAAAACGAGCCTATAAATAAATATTAATCCCAATATACAATCCCAACAAATATTCAAACAATTAGATCATTAATTTTAATATACTTAATAAAAATTGAAATTTATATTTTTAGAGATTGAAGCTGTCTATAACGCTTGTTTTAGTAATAATTTTGAATTTATGATACATGGGGAAGTTCATTGTAACTAGAGGTATAATAATCGGCAAGTGGGATGTGTAAATTTGTTGCTTTAATTAGACAACATGATGGTATAATTACTAAAACCAATATTAATTTAAATTTTAATTATTTTTAATTTCAAATTTTGAAACCAACATTTACCACTACGTGATTTTTGTTTTATTTATCATACCCGTATTATGGACCTACAATAACGATTTTTTGTCGAATAATAAAAATTGAACCAAGATACCGAACATGTTTATTTTTAATTAACAAATTTGAGTTTTGTGTGGATTTTAAAAGTAAGTAAATATTTATTTTTCCAATGAAAAATTAGAAATGCTACTATGAAAAAACCAAAAATATAACAATACAAAAATCTTGAATTTTCAACACTTTTTGTATCAAAAATATTATGAAAGGCAAGAACAATGAAAAGCTTTTTCCAATGTTAAAAATTTTACTGTTGAAGCTTTTTCTAATAACTTTTTTACAAACAATATGACGAAATCTTGATAATTTTTAGTACAAACGAACTCTTTAGTTGGGCATTATATCTCTAAAATATGATTATTACATTAGCGTAATTTAATTTATTTTATCTTTCCAATTTCTAATTTTCCATTATTGTTATTTAAGAAGAAAAGCGCACAGATTTACTTTCAATAAAGTATTATTGTTATGCGAACAAAAACGACAAAACGTAACTCAAAAGAAATTTCATAAATCTCGAGGAAAAGATTTAAGTAAAGACTTTCTATAAGGTCATTTGAAATGGATTAGACTTAAGTGTTATCGCAAGAACGTATCTAAAATCTAAAACTTTTTAATTACTGTAAGGATTTATCGGCATTAAAAAAAAAGTTTCAGATTAGAACAATTTTTAAAAAGAAAAAGTATAAAAAAACATTTGCAAAACTCTTACTTTACGAACTTTCCAATCTCACTTCACTTAGTTTGTTATAAAAACCATAAAATATATTTTTCTTTTTAAAAATAAGTCGAACGGTAAAACTGTTTAGATGATACAGGAAATTCAACTAGAAAAATTATGGTAAATGTATTTCCTGCATGAGGGTAGATTGTTCAGTTTTTAAAAGCAAGAAAAGCTATCACAAATCTGGGCTAAAGTGTTTTGGAAAGCCTTGGGATTTTTTTCTCTTTAAACTTTAATAAATAAACATCAGATTTTTGTTTAAAGATGAAAGGAAATAAAATTTCCACTACTTTATTTTAGATATTGTTTAAATTTATTGTGCTAAGTAAAACCATTTTTTTGTGCTTACATCAATTTTTTTTTAAATTTAGACAGTTGGATACCAATCGAAAAAATATTGCAAATTTTTTTCTTTTATAAACCGAAGTTGAAGTCTTGTTTGATACAGCATTTTAAATCATCTGGACAATAACCTGCTGGATTGCCTGGAAGAGATCCACAATCTGCTTTGCATTCTGACATTGGCAAGTTTTGAGATAACACCTGTATTTGACATGGTATGCTTTCGGTGGGTTCGGTTACCTCATCTTCCATAAAAACACCATTGAAGGCAGCGACGAATAATAAAGCCAAAATTACGAATTTCATGGTGAATTTGATCTAATTTCAAAAGTAATAGCTACTTTAGTTTTTACAACGTTAAGGGTGCATTTAATATAAATGCTCGGTTGCATAAAAGAGAATTATATTTTAATTCGAGAACTAGATCTAATAATTCTTTGATATGGCAACGTTACACAATGTAGTTAATGTCAAAGTTGGATGAAGTTAAGTACTTTCAGTATTAAATTTTAAAAGCAAACATCAAACTTTGATTTATTTATTGAGTACCCTTGCCATATCTAAAGATCATAAATTAAAATCTCGGATTAAAATCTAATTCTCTTTTATGCAACCGGGTATTAAATGTATTAAAATTGCTTACCAAATGTTATTGTTGTTCTGAAGAAGAAAACTGGATAACTGTGCTTCAAACTGAATTTCCACTCTCTTTTATATTAGTTATTATCTAGTTTTGCACAATTTTTTCTTTTTAGTGGCGCGTTTTGCGAATTAAAAAAATTAAAATTAGAATAATAATCTTTTAAAAATGAACTTTACTTATCCATAATGGAAGTAGAATACTACTTTTATACGTTTTTAATAAAATGCGTAGTCCCCTGAGTTAGTTATTGTAATTTTATAGATAGTGAAATTACAAAGTGCAACAAAAACGCATGTTTTGTAAAATTGAAACGCTAAGCTGTCCCCTACATTAAATCAATAATCAACAATAAAGAAATAAATAATTCATAAGTCTAATATTTACAATAATTATCTAATAAATAATTGATATAACTTCCAAGGGGTTAATAAAATAAAATTGACTTTTTTCGGAAAAAGTTTGTTATTGGCCTCAATTCAAAAGCAACTTAAGAAATCTAACAAATCCTAGTTCAACTAATTAGATAATGTTCTAAATGGAAAAAAGTAATGGTAAAAAATTTAACAATCGAAACGTCTGCTCTCATTGATTTTTGTACGTTAGTTATATTATATTTAAGAAGTATTCTAAATTGTAATATAAGATTTTTCAAAAACCATTTTCTAATAAAAAAAATCCCTCATTTGATATTAAATAGACCACAAGTCGTCTGAGAATATAAGTTGCTCCTTTTAAAGGAAAATTATGCTCTTATGGGTTCTTATGATTAAAAAAGTGGCATCGTAGGGCGAAACCGTTGAACGACCTACTTCCAGTTTCAGTTTTCTTCTGAATCTCCTTCAAGCTTTACTGTCTCCAGCCTCTGTATCGTTTCCATCGCTCCCCTTTAAGTTTTGTTCATCCATATCTTTATTTATGTGTTCTATTGCAAGAGAAATCTACACTTTCGCCTTCCTCACGGCATTTTTCGGTCATTTTTCTTTTTGTGTACTCTCTCTACATGTCCGTACCATTACACCGGGCGATTTTTTCAATTTTTCGTGATATGAGTGACGACTTAATTTCCATTTCTTACCACATTCTTTCAGTCTTCTCATGTAATTTGCAGGCTTGCTCTCAAGCAATTGAGTTCTTTCGAATTTTCTCATGTTAAGTAACTACGCCCAAAAATATTGTTCGCTCATTAAACACATAAGGTCGTATTGGAAGTGGTTGAAAATCATTATCAGGGTTAACGTAGTGGTATTATAGAAAACTTAAAACCTACCCCTACATTTGTTACAAGTAGACGTTCCTCGTATTAATGTATTAACCTGACGTAACAGTATTTTAACTGAGACTCGAAGTACCGATTCTCTGAAGTTTAATTCTTTATTTTCATATTTTACATAAAAAATCCGTTTTCATAACTGAAAACTGCAAGTACATCATTTATACTGATGTAATATGTGAGGCATAAGGCATGTAAGGGTGGGTGGTGACCGGAACTATCGGTCATAGGGATTTAACATGTAAAATCATACTTTGATGATTTCCTGCTTACCAATTTATTTTAGAAAAAAAATTATTTAATAAAAGTGCTGTAGTATAAAATTCTACATCTAAATCAGTAAGCAAAATTAGCTTTAGATGCTTTATAACGCCAGAAACGTAATTTGAAATTTTCTAAAATTAGCAGAAAGTAGAAAATTCAAAAGTGCCAGGGAGGGCTGGGAAAATGCACCCAGTTTTACTGGCACTTTCCCAATTATTAACAAAATTGTGTATTACTTCAACAACTACACTCCAGGACAAACTTCAATTTAAATTCACATTGACAGAATACAAAATGACTCGAGCTATGAACTTTTTAAACAACACCACAATGACATAGATATTTTTCCCATGAACTCACATGTGTTAGAGGATACCAATATTATTTATGACGTAAATTTAAAGCATTTCGTGTACACTGACAATGTTTTTAAAATTAATTTTGAATTTGTATTTTGCTCTTGAGTAAGTACATTTTTTGATCTTTTTTTACAAGTATGTAAAGTTTCCTTCGTAAAATCTGTTGTTCTTGTGTTTCTCCATTGCGCTTTTCCCTTTTACAACTCTAGGTAATTAAATTAATTGAAATAAACATTTTACAAAATATGCTGGTCCTCGATTACGAGACAGTTCAACGTTTCTTGGATTTTCACTATCTGAAAGGTCTTTAGATATCCATGAACTGAAAAACGAATTATATTCTGTATATTATTGTAACAAAATGATAAATATTGAATTATTGTGCGGAGAGATAAATCAACTAGAGTGAATCATTATGCCCCTGCTTCCAAAAAAATTCCCAATTTAGATCGCAGAATATTACAATGTTTCTTAACATAGGAATTAATAGAATAAAGGAAAATTTATTTTAATTACGATTCTATTATTGATCATTATTTGTAATTTTTTGTGCTAATAATGATCAATGATCATTGATCAATATGACCATCCACATGACTGACAATTTAACTGTGCTAGTGCAAAATAAAATAAATTTGAAGTTGAGTGTAGTATTAGCGCCATTTATTTATTTTTCCGTGTTTTAAATCTTACCACTTAGTGTTCCTAGTATTTAAACAACATTTCAATCCTTCTGCACATTGACCAGCACCTAAAGGTCTACTATTACTAGGTGGGCATTCGGCTAGACATTCGCCCAAAGGCATATTTGTACCAGTGTTGGATATTTTGCAGGGCTCTAAGTATAAAATTTAAATTAGTTTATACGAGTTAATTTAAATTAAAAGGCTACTAATGAGATCTCTCTAATTATAATTGAGCAATGAACAACAAATATTTTTGGTTGCATACGAACATACAATTTGATGAAAATAGGAAATATAAACCACCTTCTACTGTTGTTTATAATCAGAGGGATATCAATGGTGGCCCTTCAATATCAATCAACTTCTATAGTAGCAAAACATGAACTTAGAAAGAACAAATTATGTTCTTCAGTGTATAGTTTACAAATAGATATAAGAACCCGACTTCTAGAAGTCAACAGTTGCCCATCACCTTGTACCAGTACACAATAACCAACCCTATCGTAAATCATGCACCATCACTCATTGTACTGTGACGATTGTTCAGTTAGGTACCCTTTTAGATATTTGCCAAAGCAGGTACGTAGACGAAAATACTCATTTTCCTTTAATTTTATTTACTTTACCTGCTTCCGCAAATATCTAAAAGGGTATCTAACTTAACAATCGTCACAGTACAATGGGTGATGGTGTATGATTTACGATAGAGTTATTATCTATAGGTAGGTATTGGCATAAGCTGATAAGCAACTCTTGACTTTTAGAAGTTTGGTTCTTATATCTATTTGTGCACTATACTTAAGTGTACTTCTACTCTATATTTGAATATTAACCTGCATTTACAAGTACTCCATAAGCAGCAATGATGAATAAGGCGAAGAACAAAAGTTTCATTTTAAATTATCTATTTAAAAAGAAAAGTCTCGATTAAAGTTGACAAAAACTAAATAACATTTTGCACGAAAAATTTAAACCTAAGTAAACTACTTACTGGTATTTGCAATACAAACTAAATGGAGTGAATTAAATTTTTGACTGGCGAAAATTTTACCTATCAAATCGGCTTATATGTCCAAAAATAGATTAAAGGACTCATATTTTGGCAATCGAGTATAATTTATACATTTTATTGTAATGCAAAAATGTTTTCATAGTTAATATTTAAATAACGACCTCATTTAACTTATCGGAATTTAATTTTGTAATCGCAATTTGCAAGGCATTTTACTTATTTAAAAAAAAAAATTGTACTTTGCACAAAAAGTAGACTCATTTATTAACATTTGCAAATGAATATTGTATTAAGGCTTTTCTAATGAAAGTAGAACGAATTATCTAAACTAGTGTGACTCAGTTACAATTACTCATTTAGAAATATTCAGTTCTGATCGGGATTTTCAGGAGGTAGCTTTGGAGAACACGGAATTTGGAATTTAAGACCCAGTTTCATAGCACGTTTGCATTGATTACCCTTTACTAAACTAACTACAACATAAATTTATTCTCCAGTAGTGCTAAGCAACGACTAGTTCAACTACAACTTAAAGTTAACAGGAAGTGGTGTAAACGGCCCTCATTGACCATTAATCCGATAATAAAAATTATATTCCTTATACATGGCAACGTTACAATGTAAAAGTTTGACGTTTGAAAATATTAAAATTTCAGGTTATTTTGTTTTTGTGTTGACTTTTGTATTGTTTTTTAAATATTTAATATTTATATCGTCGTCTGCGTTGATCTGTCGTAGTTTGGCGCTACTATAAAGTCATACCAATCGCAATCGTTTTTTAGTTTGCCAAAATAAAAAGTCCCTATTAAGTTGACTGACAGCTCTTGACAGTACCAAAAAAATGACAGACCAACTATTAACACAATTGAATAAAATCCGCTGCTCTACAATACTTAACCTAACTGATTTTTTTCTAATTTATACCAGGTGGAATCTGTCTACCCTAACATGGCCAACTAGTCAAATAGTGAACGGATAATATTGCCAAAGTCAAACTTTGACACTGTAATGTTGCTACGTTACTTTATTTCTAAAAGATATAATTTTTACTCTCTGACTAAACTTTATTTCTCTTTTGTGAAACATGGCCTTAGAATTTTATTATTTTGAAATTACTGATAGAGATGAAGCTTAAATTAGCGTCAGTTTGATTTGGACTTATGAGGTTTTTAAGTGAATTTTAAAAGTGTATTTAGTAAAAATAGTAAACTCTTGCCCTCTGTCTGTAACCATCCAGCTAATTCTATTACTCAGTATACTCTTTGAGCAGCCTGTGATTTTCTTTTTATCACTTCGCGAAGTTAGTGTGCTCTTAAAAATCATGTTTCAAAAATTTGTAACTTTTAGTTCAGTTGTTCAAAATGGCCGTGTGTTTAAATCAAAATAAAAATGATATTCACTAAAATCTAAAATCACTAAAATCCACCAATAGTATTGCTCTAAATAGTGACATCAGCGTATTCCCATTTCTGTCGTGGATACGCCATTCGCTCTTTACGCTACTCTGTAAGAGAGGGCGTACTGTCAAGCGTGACAATCGCTGACCTCTGAACGCCGTTATAAACATCTATAAACGTCTGGAGATCAGGAGGTCACTAAAGTCCTCTAATAGTATTATTAACGTCAGTGTTTTCCCTTATCTGTAGCAAATACCGCATTTTCGAGCTTAACTGGCGTATAAAAGCTTTTTCACAGTTCAGCGACTGTCGAACGCGACATTAAAATCTACCAATCATATTGCGATAAAATTAAAGGAGTAAGCTCATGTCAATATTTAGCACAATGTGACTGGTAAATTTTAGTGTTGTACTCGACTGTCGCTGTTAATTCTGCAATAGTTTGTACTTCTAGACCAATAACGAACGTCATAATTGTTCTTTCCTCAGTAAAATGCTGAATAACTAGAATAGTCCAACGAAAGAAAGTCCACTACGTGATTGCCGTTGAAGTTAAGCACTAATTTGTTTTGTCACCACTGCAGATTTGGTCACGTGGTGGACTTTTCTTTCAAATTAAATAAATAACGTCTAAATTCTCCTAGTTCTTTTTATTGGTGCACTGGCTTCAAGGGTCTACGAACACCCCCATCTTCAGCACAAGAACTCAAAAACTCCTACTTGAGCTTTCTCATCATGACTTTTGTTTCGTTGGGTCTACTCTATCTATTACAAATAAAAGTTCAATACAATATCCATGTCAAATATTAAATTTTAAACATTTTTGCCGTTTCATAGTCATATCTTATGTAAGAAGAGAAGAAGAAGAAAAAGTTTGATCATTATAGAGTTCAAAACAATAGCCTCGACAATAGCTAATAAAAAATATTTTTTGAAACACTGTAGTTTCTTTGTAATGCAATGAAAAATATTGCTTGCTTTTGGACCAATAAAAATTGGTGTCCTTATAAGCCTTCTACATAACAAAATACCCTGAAAAGACTACATAAAGGGAAATTAAAAATTTTCACACATTCCTTCGTATGATTTGTGAGTCATAATTTGCGACAGTGTTGTTAAAATTGGAATTTTACTAGTATTTAATTGACCGTTGGCAGTGTTGGAGATTAAAATAAAAAATGCAACACAACCTACCACCGCACTGCTACGTGACTACCCCCAACTACAATATAAACGCCTAATGATTAGGGCATTTAGATTTTGTTAATGGTGGCTAGTGCGTGATGATAGGCGATGACTCCAGTGTGTCCAACCCCTTAATATCACCTTTGCCCCTCCATCATTTGTGAAACGTTCTAAAAGGGGCCTCAAAAATTAAATTCTCAGAGCCTCATGGATCCTCTAGTTACAGGAGAATGTTTGGGAGTAATAAATAAAAGAAAAATATTTTTACATTCTATTCTAATATTTTTAGTGCTAATAACTTCAACTGATTTAACTATGCTAGTGCACAATATATAATAAAAATTATCCAGCTGAATGTAGTAGTGGAGCCATTGATTCTTCTTTGTTTTATAATCTTACCGTTTATAAAACCGATCTTTAAATGGTTGAACAACAGATCTTGCCCATTGGACAGAAACCAATTATACGTCCTTTAGTTCCAGGATCACATTCGAATTGGCATTCACCTACACCAGGCGCATCAGTACTTGTGTTGCGTATTTTGCAAGGTTCTAAGAAGAAAATTTAAATAATTTGAAAATTAATTTTGATAAGTCCAGCTTGATTCAAATTGGACGTTATAAGATCTAGGTTTAAATTTTGTGATTAGCAATAGTTCATTTTTTGAAAGAAACCCAACAATATTGAGACTTTGGATTTTGAAAAATCTAGTTCCATTTTTTCGTATTATTGAGCACCAAAGTTGCAAATAACTGTAAGTGCATCAGGCAATAATTAAAACTTTTAGGGCCGTCATTATAAACGACAAATAAGTTTATCTTGAGAATAAAATGTATTTTTTTCACATGGCAACGTAGCAATGTTACAATGTCAAAGTTTGACGTTTGAATATAAACACTACACAAGAAAAATTTAACCTCAAATTTTAATATTTATACCGTCGTCTGCGTTGATCTGTCGTAGTTTTTCGCTACTATCAAGTCATACCAATCGCTCAAAATCGTGCGATGAGATATGCTGTGAAAATAAGGTAGATGGCTCCACTTAAGGGAACATAGGAATTTATTTTACCGATAGTCAATTAGACATTTTGTTGTGACTGGTGCAAATTTCATATTGACATTTGGGACACCAATCACAGCACAGTTAAATACATCTCGTACTATGAGAGGAGGGAGTACAGTCGCTGTTTTCTGAATGTAGCTTTAATTTTGTCGTTGTCAAATAGACAGTGACAGTATGATGACATTACTCCAGTGTAAAACATGTTATTACAGTTTCCATTGTTCCCTCATGCACTAGCGCCTCTAGTTGCAATTTACTGGATTGGTATGACTTGATAGTAGCGAAAAACTACGACAGATCAACGCAGACGACGATTTATACTTATTCAAAACTCAAACTTTGACATTGTACCGTTGCTCCGTCGCCATGTTAAAATTTTAGATAGATAAATTTTATTCTCTAGATAAACTTTATTGTCGTTTATAATCACGGCCCTTAGTTATGTTCTTATCTAAATAAATTGCAATTTCAAAAAATGTTTCTTCTTACTTTTACCACTTCTACTAACTATATACTTCTGTATTACAAATAATAAGTATTACCTGCATTTACAAGCACGCCTAATGCAGCAATGACGAATAAGGTGAAAAACAAACGTTTCATTTTAAATTATCTATAAAAAGAAAATTTATTTATTATTTAAAGAGTCTAACCGAAATTAAAAAATAATTTACAGAAAAACCTACCTACTTAATGATATTTTTGCAAGACGAACTAAATGAAATGTTTTGAAGACTAGTGAAAATATTAGCATACAGGCTACTTTAAATACAAAAAAAATGATTAAAGTACATTATAATTTATGTTATCTCCTCCAAATGAATATTTATTAAGACCGTCCTTGCGTAAAGCAAACAAAGTAAAGTGTGATTACCTCTGTGGAAATATTTTGGTTTTTCTTCAATGAAAGTTTGTATTGTACAGAAAATTCAAGAACAAATTTTTACCACTGATACAACTCATAAAAAAAGAGTTTAAACTTTCAAAACGTTTTAACACGGTTAATATTTGTAGTAGAGGGACTGAAATATAATAAAATTAAAGGAAATTTTATAATCTACAAAAAAAAGAATTTTGTTAAAATTTTCATATCCGAAAACCTTGACACCGATCTTAGCCACTCGTTAAGGCTTATTTGTATAGAAACTGACTAGTTTCTTACATTGTTAGGTCAAAGTTAGTCATACTCATAATGGAGCTGCTAGTAATGAAATTCCACAATTCTAACCATAAAACGTCTTCCAGTCATTGTAGTAAGCCTCACTCACAATTTTAATTTTCTTTTAAACAAAATTAAATAAAAACAATGTTAAAGCGAAGTTCAATTTCATTAATTAAAATTTCATTTTTAAGCAGTTCTTTAAAATAAATTTGTTAATTAGATATTACCGAAGTGCGTTGTTTGAAAATGTATTGCATTTTGTAACATTAAAAATGTCAGTTACCTTTATAACAAATTACAAAGCTTGAAAAGTATTAAAAGGGCTAATAAAAGAAAATTTTAAAGAAAAAGAACGCATTTCCTCAAAGAACCACATCATATTCCCACCAGAATAAGGCAGATAAAGAAAATCGACGTAAAATGATAAGACTTGAAAAGAAATCTCTGAAATAAAACCACATCTCGAGAAACAGCAGCTGCAATAATACTTTTGAAAGACTCTTCAAATCTACATATAATCGATAAATATTAAAAACACTTGATGATTTATGAAGGTTATATCAAAGAAAGCGTTTTATTAGAATAATTTTGAAAAAATGTATAAAGAAGATGGATTCGACCTCATTAATAAAAAAATTTACAATTCTAATAATTTGAGAGTAAAGCAGTAAGATTGTTGAAATAAGCTTCGTTGGCTATATTGAGATAGCATTGCTAGTGTGCTAAAGGCCTGTCTGGTATCCAGGGACCTTTCAACCCTTTATCAGCTCCGAGCTGTTGCTTTGCTCTGCTCACAGCTATATATCTGTCGTTTTACACCGCTTGAACAAACAATGGACATCGTAAAGTAGCGAAAATGTGAACTTGTTCTATATATATTGCATTTTAGTTTTACAATGAAAAGGGTTTCGCTCTGAATTCTGTAACAACTGCCATTGGTACGTTCCATGCACTGTAAACGGAAAATCCTTAATCTGATACTTTAGATAACTCACATATTTTGTTTCAACTTTTATCGAGACCGCTACAACAGATAATTATAATTACAATTTTATAAGATTATAAAGTTAAATAAAACTACCATTGTTTTCTCTGTTTCAAAAGTTAGGGTTTAACTGTTTAAATTGTACAAAAAGTACTTACAAAAGCCCACATTTAAAACCCTTTGCGAGACCATTAATCTACTAAAAAACTTTTTTTTGAGCTACTTTACTATTGAATTTTAATATTTCACATAATCCGTGTAAATATTCTTCTTGAAGACTTTACATTCTATGATTTCCCATAGGAGAAAGTTTCGATGTTTTTGATTTATTATTTCGATTTGTAATATTTGCTTTATTTTGTACACGTACTACAAGATAGTAAACTAAAAGAAGCAGCGGAATTTTAAATAAAGTTCCTTGTCAACAAACGTGAAAATTGCTTTTATTAAAAAAAATATTAAAATTGAAGGAGATGTTTTACTGTCCTTAAAAAGTTTACTCTATTGAATAGAATTTTCTTTGAATTTTGTTTTTTAAAAAGTGGACAACAATAGATAATTCTAGTCTTGTATTTTTCTTTTCATTTTTTCTTGTTGAAAAATTATTTCCTTTATATGCACCAATAAATAGAACAGTGAAAAACTATATCTTTTTATTAAAAAATCCCTTGAAATTATTTTTAATTTGAATTTTTTATAAATGAGAAATCGAGTATAAATTATTAATCATATTAAGTGTGTTTATTTTTTCAATTTAGTTAATAAGAAAATTCTACTAGATTTTCTTCGAACGTTTCTTTAAACACTTTTGTATCCCTTTTGACTGTCAGGCAGTCTTTAGGGAGGTCATTATTCAAGTTGACGCTTTTGTACTCCCAATTGTAGAGTTATTTTAAGCTTATTTATATTATTTTAATTATTTTCATATACAGAGTGTCTCCAATTTACACAGATTACTCAAGTATATAATTTATGAAACAGTAATCGTTTTCTTTTGAAAATTTAATTATTGGAAAGAAATGATATTTTTAAAGGAATGTGTTAAGGCTGCGCCATACACACAGGCTTACCTTCCGGTTGACCTGTGCAGGCGGCCTGTACAGACCAAACCGGCTGCCTGAACGATGTCCAGACGCTCCACTTTGGCCTGTGCAGACCGCATCATAAAAGATGTACAGACGCTCCGGTTTAGCCTGTACAAGGCGCCTGAACGATGTCCAGACGCTCCGATTTGGCCTGTGCACGTGCACACCGCCTGCACAGGCCAAACCGGAAGGCAAGCCTGTATGTGGTGGAGCAGGCTTTAGACTATACTTTTCTCTTACAGGAATTTTCATTATTATGAATTATTTTGTAAATCTGGGTACTTTCGTCTAATTAGTAAACGTCTCTTGCAATGTCTTCGCCACAAAATTGCTACATTCCAATGAAGTTGGTACTTTATAATGGTAGGGAACAGAAAAAAATGTAATGTGCCTTTGGCACGAATTGTAAGAGATAGAGCGAACTATTATGGAAGATTGTCCTTTTGCCGATAGTTAGCTCTAGTAACCCAGGATGGACAGTCATTACAATTGCACCTGCTCTTCAAACAACGTGGGTTTGATAAAACAGCAAACCTCGTTTAATATGACCAAATTTATCGATTACATGGCCAATAAACAAAGATCTGGAAGAAATGGCATTCTGCTCAATGTCTTTTCTTGGAGTTACTCAGACGAGGATAAAGATGAAATGGAGCGGGCACAGCTTAAAATTGTGTATAAAGAATTTTCTGGAGTAGAAAGGATGGAAGCTTAGCCATCTTATTAAAAGACGTTAAAGGCATTAGACTCTTGTTTTGCAACTTTTTTCTATACTACGGAAAAGTTTATAAGGTAAGGACCAAGGCGTTAGGGATTAATAGAAATGTTGTCTACGTCACAGAGTGACCACAATTGCGTATTTCAATAGCTCATCTCGGTAAGAGAATAAGAGCTAGAGAAAAACGGATGGCAAACAGTTTCCATATTTATGTGTTTTAAATAAAATTGATGGCATTTCAAAAAATCCGCCATTTTCTTTTGTTTCAAAAGTATAAGAAAAACCACGATACTTTCAAATCTTCTTAAGAGGAAGAATTTTTGTTCAGATAGCAAGTATTGGATTTAAAAATCGTGAAGGCAGGGTAGTATTTAAAATAGGTTCCGACAAATTTTAGTTTCTTCTGAGACCCCTTGTTAATATTAAACAGAATACCTCCCTAATTTTTTTATTGAAATTATTAAATATTTACAAATTTTTCCAAAAATGTATTTTATTCTAATAAAACTTTTGCTGTGATGTATTTAGGGCACAAACATTTTTTTTAATTACTGTGTAGTATCAACTACTAAGATTATTAAGCTCGTGTGTTATGTGGAACCTTGGTTATTGTTTCCTTACGCCCCTTAGGAAGAACATTGTTAATTGTATCTCAACATTGAATGGTGGACGACTATCCCAAATTAAACAAGGAATACTCAACTTCCGACAATTGAAAATTTTCGAGCTACAACTCATGACCTTTCCATCACGAGTTAGAACAATAACAACGGCATCATACCCCCTTCCCCCCACTACATGTCAAGTTAAACTTTTAGTTTTATAATGATATTGTTATCTCATAAAGGTAATAAATTACACCTACAGGTACGCAAAAAAGCACATACGACATTTCAAATTTAAATTTTTACGTTAATCATATTTGATAGTACAATGAAGTCGAATGAGTAGTTATATCAATATTATCTATTTAAATGAGCCTCATAAATAATATCCTTACTATAAGCTAGAAGACATAAAAATATGCATTGTTGTTCTACTTTACTTTTTGCAGTCTTACATTGATTGTGGTATCACATAAAAGAAGGTACAGGGAAGCGATAAATCTGAAATTACACTCATGATATGATATTTTAATTTTAATGTAAAGCCTGGTTTACACGATGACAGTTAAACGGAATAGCTACTCCTGTCATAAAAGCACGAAAGTCGTCGTGTAATCAGTATTACTATAGAACACGACGACACTCATGAATTCATATTAGTAGCTTTTATAACTTCAACTATCGCGTTTTACTATAATCGTGTAAACTAGGCTTAACTTAAGCAAAAAAATATACGTTGGTATAGCATATATCTCTATTGCAAGTGCTCGATCTGTTGAAGGAATGTTCTAATTAATTTATAGGGCAAAACACAATCAAATTATCGTTAGAAAATCCATAGCACAAATTTTGAACTTTTTTGGGTCAAATATACACTTTCTATAAAAAATAGGTAGATACAGCAATACGGATTTATGCTGGCGAGTGGTGGGAATGCGCAGAACACTAATTTTGTATTTAACCCCACCAACGCAGCAGTAAACGTATTTAAATTATTAAAGAGGCGTGGCCAAATCTGTGCGACTTATCGCTACCGCTCGCCAGTACAAACCTGTATCGCTTATTTCTGGAAAAATCTAAAGAAAAATTTGCAAAATCAAATTTTTTTTATCTTCTTCTCATAAAATTGAGAATTGAACAATTCGATATAACGATTTTGAATTAGGAATCCATTTCTTGAAATGAATGATGACGAGAACACATAATTTAAACCTATGGTTTTAATAATTGACTCCCTGTAGCCCAATTTCCTTAAGATTTATTGCACGAATCTTAAAGGGTATTTTCTCGATATAAAGAATTAAAAGTCTTCGGTCATAATTTTCTGATGTTTGATCAAAGTAACGTAGGAACAGATTCAGTATATGGCCTCTCTATGTACTAATCTTGAACAAAGTCAGTAGATGGCTTCTCTTTCTACTAATCTACTGGCTCTCTCTGCAAGTAATAAGTGAATGCGCCCTTTAAACTTACTGTATAATACAATCTGATACATTTTATGTTTGTGCTCTTATCCTTTATGTTCTTACATTAAAATAAAATAATATTAAAAAATTATATCTTTTCCTACAAACGTTGTTAGAATATTCCCAAACAAAATTAAATTTTTAGTATTTTGAAGTAAAAGAAAAGCGTGATTTTCAGCATGAATTTTCAAATTAAATATAATTATCAAAGAGGTTTATGAAACAATTTATTTACTACGTCTCTTAATTCAAAATTAAGAGTATGCATATGCACATCTGTGTGTTTTGTAAATAAATTTTGCTAACTAGAGTAATCTTAATAAATATACTCAACAGGAGGTAATAAAAATTTATATTTTGGGACAACCGAACAAAAGATATGTGAAGGTCCTCCACATTCTTTACAGAAAACGTTTTAAAATTTGGGATTTACGTAGCGCGCACGCTATTGATTAAAAGTTATCATTGGCACGACCCTAATAATTGCCACCGTTTGACTACAGGATGTGACTTCCTTAAATTTCCTTGTTCTAAAATAATCTTGCAATATTCAAAACAAAATATAGGGCGTTTTCTAGTAATCTTAAAATTTAGAGAATCAGTATCTTCTGGAATTACATCTTTCAGGAAGTAATGCCCTACAATTTTACTTAAAAAAGTCATTAAATTCTTTTTACTGTTCCATAACTTCAATTTAATAAGAGCTGCTCCTAAAATATTTAATTGTAATAAAAATTGTTGTTTTGGTTAAATTATAAAAAAGTAGACTCTATTCATAAAAGCTGGAAGAATTTGAAACATTTTTAAAGCAAGTGAATGACAAATATTTAAAAAATTATAACAGGGAGGAAATTTTACAAAAATATTTTTATCACAAACCATTTAAAAAAAGAAGATGTAATTTGTGAAAGAAAATGAGTAAACAATCCAATTATAAAAGCATTTAACAAAAAGTCTCTACTAAGTTCAATTTGCCACTTTATTCATATTCAGATCATAAATTACGAAAGAGGATTAAGAGTTCAGACCTAGTGTGAAGGTTCTGATGGACGACTTACATCTTCTCCATGTGTAAAAGATTTGTTATACCATTTTGCAAATGCTTTTAAGAGTTGGAGAAAAGTGTGTTCAAATTTATAACACGTCTTTGAATATTAAATCTTAGAAAAATTTTAAAAGTGTATAATCAAATTTTTGTAAATTAATTTTACATAAATTATTTTTAAAAAGCGCATCTTGGAAATTTTTGAGTTTCAAAACAAATTAGTGCGTTGCTAAATAAAGCGGACGTAAAATGCACATTTTATTGCTACATAATCAGTCAAATTGAGTCAATTCGGAGGGGAAATTATAACAAGGAAAATGTAAAGGATCTTACCCACTATCGACCTGTTGTTAATGAGTTTAAACAGTGCACTTAGGGAGGAAAGTTTGAAAATTGGAGCTACTTAAAATTTAGAACTGATTTAGCCTGAGGCCATTTAGAGAAGCAAATAATAGAAATTAGTAACTACTTCGAGTATGTCAATTTTAAGTGATAATGTGGGAATGAATTCTAAAATAGCTCTAGAGGCAAACTATATCCATAAGTTGCTTAAAATAGACCATATGTATTAAATATGATTATTTGCCAAAGCTGAAAGCCTCTATTTCAAAATTTGGCATCGGCTAGATATCTAGAAAATTGTACCGCTAAACGTTCTCTACCACGGGAGTTTTTCGAAAAATAATAGTTAAATAAGAATATATCTTCTGTGAAACATAAATGTAGACAACTTAATTCTATCCAGTTCATTAATAGAAAAATACACTTGATTTTTTTATTACAATATTGCTGAAGAAGGAAACTAGGATACCACTTATCGATTTTCAATATCTGTTATTCTAAAGACACTTATAAATTGCCTACCATTATTTCTTAAAGATGAATTCGAATTTTAAAATTCGCTCTCAACTTTGCTCAACTCTTTCATAACCATTCTCTAACAATACGTGCACAATAATAACAAACAATGGCTGAACACAGCAAGTTCCTTTTACATAACATATTTATTTTTAATTCAAGAATTTTGCATAATAAAATGGACCTAATAACCACAACACACTGTCAACAAAGTTACAATTTCTTTAATGTGGCAGCATTGAGAGAGAGCTTAAATCCTGATCGACAGGCGAGTTAAAGGTTCTACCCATACCTTTCTCCAGGGAAACATCGGACTACAGTTTCAGAAGAAAGGTGTGAGTAGAATCTTTAACTCGACTGTCTATGCTATACAAAAGTAGTTATTCATTGAAAATAATTACTGAAATCCCGATGTTCTTGTAGGTCAATAATTAATCAATAGTTATTGTCACATTTTTAAATTCTCATCAATTATGCTTTAAAATGTTACCAAAAGAGGAGGAGGAGGCCATTGCAAACAAATTGAAAGAAAAACGTGAGGTTTCACTTAATAATTAATCGAGAGGCAAAGTGAGTTGTAGAATTCGACTTATTATAGTTTCTCAAGTTTAATTAATGTTAATAAATCAATTAAGATAGTTAGAAGGAATACATTTAATAGTATCGATAAAGAATTTTTTGCTTTATAATTTTCATTAGAGGTAAAATTGCTGTCAGACTAGTCTTTAAAGAGGTACAGCCTCTAGAGGCAAAGTGAGTTGTAGAATTCGACTTATTATAATTTCTCAAGTTTGCTTAATTTTTATAAATCACTCACGATAGTTAGGAGGAATATTTTTAATGGTATAGCTAAAAAAATTTCTGCTCTACAATTTTCATTAGAGGTAAAATTGCTGTCAGACTAGTTCGACTTATTATAAAATCTCAAGTTTGATTAATTTTAATAAATCAAATAAGATAGTTAGAAGAAGTATATTTAATGGTGTCGATAAAGAATTTTCTGCTCTACAATTTTTATTAGAAGTAAAATTGCTGTTAGACTAGTACTTAAGGAGGTATAGCCTCAAGAGGCACAATGAGATGTAGAATTCGACTTATTATAATTTCTCAAATTTGATTAATTTTAATAAATCAATTAAGATTGTTAGGAGGAGTAATATCTAATGGTATCGATAAAGAATGTTCTGTTTTACAATTTTCATTAGCTGTAAAATTGCTATCAGACTAGTTACTAGTCTTTAAGGAGGTACAGCCTCGAGAAGTAAAGTGAGTTGTAGAATTCGACTTATTAAATTTTTTTGAAGTTTGATTAATTTAAATAAATCAATTAAGATAGTTAGAAATATATTTAATGGTACCTATCGATAAAAAATATTCTGATTTACAATTTTAATTCGAGGTAAAATTGCTGTCAGACTAGTCCTTAAGGAGGCACAGCCTCGAGAAGCACAGTGAGTTGTAGAATTTGACTTATTAGAATTTCTCAAGTTTGATTAATTTAAATAAATCAATTAAGATAGTTAGGAATATATTTAATGGTACCTATCGATAAAAAATATTCTGATTTACAATTTTAATTCGAGGTAAAATTGCTGTCAGATTAGTTCTTAAGGAGGTACAGCCTCGAGAGGCAAAGTGAGTTGTAGAATTCGACTTATTATAATTTCTCAAGTTTGATTAATTTTAATAAATCAATTAAGATAGTTAGGAGGAATATATCTAATGGTATCGATAAAGAATGTTGTGCTCTACAATTTCATTAGCTGTAAAATTGCTGTCAGACTAGTCCTTAAGGAGGTACAGCCTCGAGAGGCACAGTGAGTTGTAGAATTTGACTTATTAGAATTTCTCAAGTTTGATTAATTTAAATAAATCAATTAAGATAGTTAGGAATATATTTAATGGTACCTATCGATAAAAAATATTCTAATTTACAATTTTAATTCGAGGTAAAATTGCTGTCAGATTACTTCTTAAGGAGGTACAGCCTCGAGAGGCAAAGTGAGTTGTAGAATTCGACTTATTATAATTTCTCAAGTTTGATTAATTTTAATAAATCAATTAAGATAGTTAGGAGGAATATATCTAATGGTATCGATAAAGAATGTTGTGCTCTACAATTTCATTAGCTGTAAAATTGCTGTCAGACTAGTCCTTAAGGAGGTACAGCCTCGAGAGGCAAAGTGAGTTGTAGAATTCGACTTATTATAAGTTCTCAAGTTTGATTAATTTAAATAAATCAATTAAGATAGTTAGGAATATATTTAATGGTACCTATCGATAAAAAATATTCTGATTTACAATTTTAATTCGAGGTAAAATTGCTGTCAGATTAGTTCTTAAGGAGGTACAGCCTCGAGAGGCAAAGTGAGTTGTAGAATTCGACTTATTATAATTTCTCAAGTTTGATTAATTTTAATAAATCAATTAAGATAGTTAGGAATATATTTAATGGTACCTATCGATAAAAAATATTCTGATTTACAATTTTAATTCGAGGTAAAATTGCTGTCAGATTAGTTCTTAAGGAGGTACAGCCTCGAGAGGCAAAGTGAGTTGTAGAATTCGACTTATTATAATTTCTCAAGTTTGATTAATTTTAATAAATCAATTAAGATAGTTAGGAGGAATATATCTAATGGTATCGATAAAGAATGTTGTGCTCTACAATTTCATTAGCTGTAAAATTGCTGTCAGACTAGTCCTTAAGGAGGTACAGCCTCGAGAGGCAAAGTGAGTTGTAGAATTCGACTTATTATAATTTCTCAAGTTTGATTAATTTAAATAAATCAATTAAGATAGTTAGGAATATATTTAATGGTACCTATCGATAAAAAATATTCTGATTTACAATTTTAATTCGAGGTAAAATTGCTGTCAGATTAGTTCTTAAGGAGGTACAGCCTGGAGAGGCAAAGTGAGTTGTAGAATTCGACTTATTATAATTTCTCAAGTTTGATTAATTTTAATAAGTCAATTAAGATAGTTAGGAGGAATATATCTAATGGTATCGATAAAGAATGTTGTGCTCTACAATTTCATTAGCTGTAAAATTGCTGTCAGACTAGTCCTTAAGGAGGTACAGCCTCGAGAGGCAAAGTGAGTTGTAGAATTCGACTTATTATAATTTCTCAAGTTTGATTAATTTTAATAAGTCAATTAAGATAGTTAGGAGGAATATATCTAATGGTATCGATAAAGAATGTTGTGCTCTACAATTTCATTAGCTGTAAAATTGCTGTCAGACTAGTCCTTAAGGAGGTACAGCCTCGAGAGGCAAAGTGAGTTGTAGAATTCGACTTATTATAATTTCTCAAGTTTGATTAATTTAAATAAATCAATTAAGATAGTTAGGAATATATTTAATGGTACCTATCGATAAAAAAATTCTGATTTACAATTTTAATTCGAGGTAAAATTGCTGTCAGACTAGTCCTTAAGGAGGTACAGCCTCGAGAGGCACAGTGAGTTGTAGAATTTGACTTATTAGAATTTCTCAATTTTGATTAATTTTAATAAATCAATTAAGATAGGTTGAACGCATATTTTCGTTCGTATCGATATCGATAAAGAATTTTCTGCTCTACAATGTTTAATAAACGTAAAATTGCTGTCAGACTAGTCCTTAAGGAGGTGCAGCCTCCATTTTTCTTTTTTCCTGTTTTTCGTCGGAAAACGTGCCGCGAGAGTAAAAAGATTAAGAAGTACAGCAGCTGTGCTGCTGTAATAGGTGGTGTAAGGTGCAACCCTAGATTAGCTTGATAGTATCAATTCCATAAATTAAACGTTACTTTTTACGGGAAATTGAACGAATATCAGGATGTAAAAGATTAACCGTTACAACACGAGAATATCTCTCCTGAGGAAAGTCACATTTTCCTGTTTCCTCCTTATGTGAATAGATAGTAGTAGGTATTTTGACATTTCTGTTGTACTCTATGCATTAATTTCTTAGAGTTTTACAATTAAGTCATTATAAAAGGTAAATTTTATTTATTTAATTAATTAATAGTGACCGACAATACCAACATCCTTAAAGACCACGCGTATACAGTAAATTTTTACGTTAATAAAATAGGTAGTGTTTAACGACTTTATAAAAAGTTAAGCACCATTTTAAATGACATACATACAATCATATTTACGTGTGTACTAGAACACAATTGAAAATTGTAAAATAAAGTTACAATGAAACATATTTCCATGTAATGTAGAAAAGCATATTAACAATCAAAGTGGTAGCAGTAAAGAAAGATCATATCAAATTTTTTGTTTTCTTTTGTATAAATTATACTTCTCTTCTGAGTAGTAAATGTTGGCTATTGTAAATAATTGACATCATAAAATACTGATCGCTTTTCTTATGTTTTCTCGTTTTCTAGGGTTAGATATTCGAAAGAGCTTTTTACGACTGTACTTTTTGTTTCATACTGTGGTTCGTTCAATATTAAAGTTTGACGTTTTGAGCGCTTAGCAGTATAAATTTCAATATTAATAAATTCCCATCGATTTATACAAGAAAACACAAAGTAGTGATAGATTATTATAGTTTTAATATTCACATTTTTACAAAAAACTCGATCGGAAATTTCAATAATCATAATAAAAAACACATCGAGATTCTTATTTATAGACGCGAATCGATAATTTTAATAAAAATTTGATGTTTCAAAGAGATTTTAAAAATTTTATAACAAATCGCGATATAAAGAAGTAACATTTTCTTTATAAAAATTTCTACAAAGTTTTAAATTTAAAACAACGTCAGTCAACCAAAAAATTTCTCAAGTTTAGCAAAGTCAATATTGTGTAGCTTGCTGATTTAGTAGTATGTATTTGTATTTTGTAAGTTTTCTTACATGTTAGTCAAAGCTACCAGTAAAATGTATTTACACACAGTAAAATACAATTTGAAAAAAGAGAAAATTTTTCAAATATTACTTATTAGAGAAGTTTTCTTTACAACGTTACGCTTTGCTAAACATAAAATATTACAAACGATATCGGAATACATAAACAACACAAGGAGAAGACTGTATTATTATTATTACTACTGCAGTAAAACTTATAAGTTAATAAAATACTTGTAACAAGTCGTAAACTCAAAATAACTATGAAGTAGAAAATTTATCATTTGTTAGCCAAATTATTATCACTTCGTAGAATCGTTGATATAAAATTGAAAAAAAGGTTCAAATATTAAGCAGGCGTAAAATTTACACTTTGTGCCTTTTTCAATTACAAGTGTTATTCTGGAAAGTGAGACTATAAACGTTACAAACAAAGTAAACGTCGGGGCTTGTCAAGATTTTTGAATACTTGCCAAAAAGGATAAGCATTATACAAGAAATTGTTATAGCATGAAGTTAGATCCAAATACAATGATTTGCATATTAGAAGAATTGCCTAAATGTATATTTCTTGAAAGTGATTTACGTATTATCTATTCAATTGTTATTATATTGCAAAAGCAAAGAGAAGATTATAGTATTTTAAATTTATGGTTTAGAAGAGAATGTTAATGAGTTTCAATCTAGAGAGAGACTTTAGTATTTAGTCACCTAACTGTAAAGCGTGTTTATCCACCTCATGACTCATGAGTTGAACGAGCAACTTGATTTATAAATAAAAGAGTTGCCGTAATGTATCATAGTATCATTTACCAATCAATCAGTTTCTACAAAAGAAAAGCAAACCTCACTTTCGAGGACTTACCTTTTCGATTTTAACCGTGTCCTCTTGACTGTAATGTGCGTTTCCATTTCCTGTAAAAAAAAATTTTGCTTAAATTTTCAGATTAAAAAATAAAAATTTTATAGGTAGCCGCGCCGGCAACTATAATTTTAACCTCGCGCTTTCCCGACACCTTATCAATAATTTTCAGGACAATATTATACAACTAGGTTATGTTAGGTTAGGCCCTAACCTAAGGGCCTTACGTTAGGCCCTAACCTAACATACCCCCGGTCTGGGTAATCCATAGAGTTACAACCTAATACTACTGGAGGCTTCCCTCGACGTCGATAAACCGTCCGACTACCCCCACTTCTTAAAGGACTATGTGCACGTCGTATTATGGTTATACCACACAATAAGGATTACGCTCCGCTTGTTATACCACGTTATACACAACTTTATTTTCTTTAAAGAGTGGGGAAAACCCGTTATATCCTTCAGTCAAGTCTGTTTTCTTGTTATAGGATTTATATAAGAGTAGTTTCTCCAGTAGTATTACAAGTTTAACTCTATGGGGTAATCCTACCCTAACCGTTAAGGTATAATAGGGTAAATTATATTATGTTGGAATTGTTAACAAATAATAATCTTGAACGTCTAGTCAGCAATGGACGACTTGCACATCTGACCAGGCCGACCCTGATACAAGAAGCGAAAAAAGCAAAAAGTAAAAAATCTTGCTAAAGATCTATCTCAACAAGGTCTAAAGTTAAATGTAAGGCAAGTTATTTACCTTTTTCTGATGCCGAATCCGTTCTTATCTATGCCCGAATTTATTCTTTACTCCATCACCCATGTAATAATTTAAAACGAATCGAACGAGTCATTAATTATTGAACACTACCTACGCAGTTACGTACGGACTATGTACTTATTTTTAGAGCAAAAACCGAATAACGAATTATTATTAAAGCTTCCATCAAGCGTCCAACATCGGACTCGATTTTAGTTACGCGTTGCGCGAGTTTTAAACTCGATTTCGAAAAAAATCTTCTGATGCCTTCAAACCGGCGACTGGATAAGCAGAGATGGAATTATGTAAGTGAGAAACGGCTACAACCCTAAAAGAGTCACGTGTTGCTCAAGTCTCTTAAAGTGTGTTAGAAGTTCTTCTATTGTTTCCTAGTCTTCTTATGAACACAATCTGAAAATAGAAATTTGATTCAGTTATTATTTTTACGTCTTCGTTCTATTTATTATAGAAAGGATACCTCGAAAAGACGGATTAACCCAAATGACTGAAGCGAGTGCAATGGGTTCCTTCTGGACGAAAGAGAAGCCATAGATGAAACAAATTAAACAATGATCTTCAGATGTCTTCAAATCGGCGACTGGATAGACAGACAAATTTGAAAGTGCGAAACGGCTACTTGTAGCCCTAGGAGACTCACATATTGTTCAAGTCTCTTGACGTGTGTTAGAAGTTCTTCTATTGTTTCCTCGTCTTCCTATGAACACGATCTGAAAATAGAAATTTCAGTCAGTTATTATTTCTACATCTTTTTTAAAGAAGCTGAGCTCAGTAAAAATTTACATTCAAATGAAAAACCATTAAAGAACGTCAAGCAAGAGTGTTTAGACAAGAGTATCAACTTGTTTGCTATAAAAATGATGATGGTCAAAATCTCTATTAACAAAAAGGAAAATTTGGGGATGCAATAAGTGCTGAGGTATTAACCTAAGCTATAAACTAACGGCTATCGCTATTTTAAAGCAATTTTCAAGAGTTTCAGAAATAATCCCTATTTCTACTAGGCACCCAAAATTACAAGTTTAATCCCTATGACCGACAGATCCAATCCACGGTCCAATCACTCTGTATAATTTCTGCTGTTACAAAGCATATACTCACATAATTAATTTAGATTATAGAATTAATCCCTTACATCTATTATTTGAAACCTGTTTGTCTTAAACAATTAAGGAATCAAGAAATTATGATGTTAAATTTATGTACTACCAAGATATGCAGTCATAAAAGTCAAATTAATTATCTAAAATGTCTCAATGCAATCCTGAATTTATTTTTTACCTAATAATTAGAGCCCGGATTTATAAGCATTTATTATTTCCAAATAAGCGCTTAAAAAGGTCTAAAAAGTCTAAAAAAAGCTCTTAAAAAGTCAAAAAAGCTCTTAAAAAGCACTAAAAATCCAAAATTGATCATCAAAATTTAATTTGAATTCAAAATTTAAATTATCATTTTGAAAGAAAATTAATTATCCTATAAAGTTGTATGTATGTTCCAAATTATTCATTATAAAAATTGTAGTCTGTTGTATAAAAATCTTCTCTTTACCTCAACCGATATAATGGGAGCTCTGGTTAGGTGTGCGGAGGGGTGAGGGTGGTCTAAAGATTTAAAACACTTACAAAACACGAATTATCTAAATTTATCCAAATTATTAAGAATTTAAAAGAAAATTAATTTAAAAATCACCAAACTTTGAAAAAAAGCACAAAAAATCCGGGCTCTAAATATATAAGATGATAAACTTAAAAGTTACATTTACCGCCCAATTTCACTAGTTCACCTTGTATAATCTATTATTTTAGATTATTTTTTAAATGAAGCCGTTTACCTCAGGTTTCACAAAAGTTCAATTAATATAACAGCTCATTAAAATGATAAACTTCAACGATCAAACAACCATTAGTCAATGTATGGTCAATGTTCAATAATTGATGAATGTGTCATTTTAATTAACTGTTATATGCGACTAGTTTTATTCTGGGATTATTTACACTTTCGAGCAACCCAATATTAGTATCTTACAGCTTTATGTTATAATTTTAATGCGGATCATAATTAAAGGTAATTTGAATAACCCTGCCTATGTGTGAAATGTAAATGATCATATTTATTGTTAATTTGACAAAGAAGGCCCAAAGGGTTGATTACATTACTTGCTTGTAAATCAAATTAACTAAAAGAAATTTAAGGGTAACATCAATAAATTTTATACACGGAGTACCTATTTCAATTGACCCTTAAACTTAAGTGTAACTTTAAGCCTACCCTTCAACCAACACAAAATTGTTACTCGGTCATAGCGATGAAGTGCTAAAATTGTTGTGTTCAAAACCAACTTAGAGCTAATTAGACCATGTGTTTTATGTAAAAAACAAATTTACTTCAAAACTAAATAAAACTGAAAATATTTTTATGATATATCGCATTCCATTCGAAGCATAATAAAAAATATTTTTAGACTTTAGGTGTCTATCTAAGCAAATTATTTTAACCGATTCTAACTAAAAACCCGTTAAGTCACTTTATGTTTCTTGAAAATTCTTGAAAAACTAACATGATGAAAATTCCAAACATACATCCGTAATAACTATTCGGAACAATGATAACTTTAGTTTATTAGTTTTTTTTTATAATCCTGAAGAATGAAAAAATTGCTAAGATAAAGATCTTAGCAATCTTAGGGGTAAATTATAATTATTGAAAATTATTCAGAAAAATCAGAAGATGTTAACCAATGCCCTTACAAACTACACTATAGAGATTTTCTAAACCCAAAGATATCTAGATTTGTATAAAGGACTACTCTTATAAGTAGACAAAAAATACGCTATAAATTTGAGGCCATTTTACTGAAAATAGTCCAAAGTGGTTCTCGAGACATTTTAAGTTTTCCATTATACATAGTTACATCATAAAAACCATTTTATGTTATTATTGCAGTAGAATGAGCCTTTCCTTTAAATTTCATTCCACCCTGTTTATTGTAGATACATACTTGACTAATAATTTCATTTTAATTAAAAATAATAACGTACAGTAGTAGCTGAATATAAATGAAATTTACAAATCTCTAGAAGTTAATTAAAAAAAATTCGTTAGCTTACATAAATAAGCTATAGTAGATACAAAAACCCAAAAACTAATATTTTTAAAATTCTCATAACATAGTATTTTTTTAGAGATTTTAAATAGGGGAAAGTGGGTGAATATCGACCCTTGTCCAATATCAAACAGTGCCCTATAGAAAAAGGAAAATAAAGCATACTACATCATTATTTATCGGTTCATGTTGCAAACATTGGCTACTCATAACAAATGTTTGTGTCGCACATGCGCTTTAGAGTGCTAAAAATAAGTTTATACAAAAAATGCCTTATGGTCGATATTCACCGACTTTCCCCTACTATCTAACACACTTAAACAAGACTTATTTTAATGCGGTAGGTTTTTTTTACAAATATACTAAAAAGAGAAAATTCGTTTGTAACTGAAAACTGAAAATATTTTCAACTAGAAATTAAAATTTTTAATTAAACGCTAAGTAAATATTTGTACATAAAAGTTATTCAGTTTACACTACTACCTACGTGGATAAACAAAAAATTTATTCGGATGTATTTATACCTTATTTCAAGCTTTATATCGAACTAACTTTTTAATCTCTGTCGTAGAAATAGAAACCCAGCAGATAAGTATACTTCAAAAGGCTAAAAATTTTAATACAACGATGAAACGTCCTTTTCACCTAAGAGATTTGTAAAAATACCTGCGGATATTTTTCAATTTATAAACTCTCTTCAAGTTCACCACCTGCTACTTTTATACGAAAGATTAAAAAGTTACTTCTAAAGAGTCTAAAATAAGGTTTACCTTATTGTTACTAGAGTTATTAATTATAAAAGTATTTCAACCGAGGAGCTTTTGTTTACAGCTACTTTCAGATTATTATCTTTTAGAAAGCCTTTAAAAAAAAATTCTTCATCTTAATATACCTAGGTAGCCTAGGGTCACAATGTAGGTATATTCGTTGAATGTGAATGTAATCTAACGTAACACATGTAACATCACCGTAACATGTTTTTCTGTGAGATGGCGTAGATGGTTGTTCGCAACCGGCATTGACAACTTTACATGCCCTCCGAAGTACAAGTTTAAAGAAATTAGAGAAATTTTTATTTTTGCGAGACTAATGGAGGTTGGAACTCCAGTATGTTAAATGAGAAGTTAAGTAATACATCATCTCTACATTAACAAAGAAATACCCTATTTTGGAAGATACCTATCCACCTTGATTTAAATTAAGTAAATTTTACAGTAAAAAGCAGTTCTAATAAATTTTATTTTAGCAAAAATATCATTTTAATTAATTTACTTTGAGCTGTGGAATTAAATTTTTCAACTTGAAAAAGTTACGAGTTCGACTTAATAAAGAAGGGTCTTATCTGCGTCAGAAGTTAAAATGAATATTTGTCAAAAAAGTTTACCACACCTAATATTACCAAAATTTTTTATCTGCGATGTAAGGGCTGCCATTAGAAGCTGTTCGGACATCATGTTCACATATGAATAAAAACAAGCTTCCCTTAAAAAAGCTACAAGAAACTTTAAATCTCGACACCGAAGTTTAATATTTATAAAAAAATGTCTAAAATTTCTAAAACTTCGAAATACAATTTTCATGGCTACGAGAAAATTAAATTCCTAAAAAATTTTAAAAAGTTTGTATTTTAAATCAAATTTAAATTATGAAAAGCTGGGGTTAACTTTTAAATTAATATTGTTACTACACATGTCCCCAAAAACTTTATGTAAGAATTCATATGGATGCTGTTCAGAGAAATTATTTTTACTTTGTGTGCCCCTCAAATCTTACACCACCCTTTAGCATGGCCAATGGACGTTCTTACCAAAAAAAATTCTCTCTGGTCAAAATGCTACCACTATTCGTTATATCGCTATGTCAGTGAATCAGAAGGGTAAATTATGAATACACAGACAAAATTTTAAAAGTTTGTAAAAAGGTCCCAAATTGAATAAATAAAAAGCTCACCCTATTTGATGTGTTGTTATAATCAAATACTTCTAGAGACCAAAATTCCATTACGTACGAAATTATCCAAACGCACATAGAGAACAATAATTGTATACTAAAGTATTAAATGTTTAAAAATTATTAATTCAATTTAATTGATAAGGCATCAGTATGTTAAATTTAAAATTCTTATCACATTCGACCAAACTAATCAGATCCAACAGACAATATTTTAATATTTTTATTAAATATTTTCTACTAGATCGTTCATTAGAAAATGACTAATTTTAATTCAAGGATTCTCTTTTGTGGATAACATCACCTTTAAGGTAAAGCTACGTCTACTATATTCTAAAATGTGATTCTAATTATAATAACAATAATTAAATTAAAATATGTTATTCCAACCTAAGCTTTCATGACTCGTTATGTAATTCTGGTTCAAATTTTCCGGGATGTTGACTACTAGTTCACAGCTTCGTTTAGTTTTACGAAAAGTCAGTCATAAGTTAATAAATGAAAGTGTGCTTTGAACAAAAGGAAATAGAAAAAGAAGAAATTTACTCAATGCTTGTTACAGTACGTAACAATAATTATTATAAAAGACTGATAAAATAAATAAAATTCGATTTTTCTATTACAATTTTTAAGCAAGGTTGCTGGATATTATGCACCCAACACACGTCTTCCCCTCCTTTTAGAGCTCCCCATCTTGTAATTGAGATTACGATACTAAACCCAATGTGGAATTGTTTTTTTTTGAAAAACCTCTTTTGTGGAAGAGTAGGTGCCAGTACATGATATGGAGCTTTATATTTTTCTATAGGCGTTTCTGTGCTCCTTGTTTTGAATATTAATAGGGGAAAGTGGGTGAATATCGAGTTTTGTCCAATATCGACAAGTGCCCTACAGATCAGCGTAAGCGTAAAAAAATGAAATAAAGCATACTATATCATTTCTGTCGATTTTACCCCTCAAAAACCTACTTGACTTTTACATTTATTTTTGGAGGAATGTGTTAATATGTTCAATTTTAACAATAATTCTAAGAAGCATGGAAGTATACTGGACATATAAAAAAAATTTCAGATGTATTAAATCAAATTTAGAAATTTTATACAAAAAATGCATTAGGTGGTTGATATTCACCCACTTTCCCCTATACTAAAGCATTCGAAATCAGGAATTTTGTCAAAGAGATATAGTCTCCATCAGCAGAGAAGAAAACTACTGGACGTTCTTGAATAAAAACATGGCTCAGCTGGACGTGGAGAAAAATAACTACCTACACATCATTCACCGACAAAATGCAGCTAAGCCACTCCCAAAAAAAGAGCGCGATATTCGAATAGAATTTTTCTATTGGTCGAATTTGCAAAATAGGATTTATAACAATCACACAAGAATTGACATGCGTCAACCTTATTTGACAGAAATTTGTGGGATGTGGCTTAGCTGCATCTATTCGCTGAACAGAGAAAATCGTCAGAGGCTACAAGTTTCGTAGCCCACTCTGTATAAGGATTTAGGATGGAGAGATATTTTCTAATCTCAAAATAATTTGTAAAATATTGAGATTTCATAACAATAGCATTGAAATTAATATTCAACACTAGTCAAAAATCATTTTGACATGGAGAAATGAAAATACCTCGAAATATTTAAAATTTTAATAATAGACCCATAATGACCCTACGTATTCTTGTACTTAGGTACTTTTTTAAATTATAGTAAATTACCGTTAAACCAATCACCATTGCCTCTTAATTTTCTACGAAAAATCTAGGTATAAAATAAGGGTCAACTTCTTCTTTAAAATTCAGTCCTCGGTTTAATTTTTACCATGGCTTCAAAGGACGTGCATCTTCTCGAGTCTTTAACTTGTGCCATCTGCATGGAAATAATGCACCCCATTGTAAAAATGTGTGCCAACAGACATAGTGTGTGTAATTTGTGTTTGCAAAAGATTTCAAAGTGCCCCATGTGTAGATCTGAAGATTTAACTCACGATAACGTCCACTTGACTAAAGTATACAAAGCTCTTCAAATAAAGTGTAGTAATTTTGAAAACGGGTGCTTATTTACATCAGAAAAGGGAAATTTGCAAACGCATAAAGACGAGTGTGAGTATAAATTAGTTACATGTCCGTCTGGAAATTGTCCAACAAACTGGAGCGGTATAGTGGCGAACGTGTGTCGACACTACAGCCAAGATCACGCTTTCGTTCCACAAGAAGAACCACCTATGGGAAATTCTAATGGATCAGGGCCTTGGTTTTGCACTATTATGGTGCTATTAACGTATTATTATGCTTGAATTCGCACCATACAAAGAAATTGTTTCGCAGTGGAAGAACCTCGGCTATACGAATTTGAAGCGAACGAATGAATAGACTTAGAAGCGATTTTTGATTTGATCCATAGACTTTTAATTTGGACCTCTACGTAACATCCACAATTCGTGCTTAACATATAACCAGGGCGGCCATTAATTGTAAGGCTTGTACTACTTGATTTAGAACTTATGTATGTTGTTGCATTGAATAAACTTATTTTTTCTACTCCCATATGTGAAACTAAGCATTTCGTCATCACTTACTCGTTACGAAAATAGCATTTTCGTCTCTAGTGAGAAAAAGTGTTATTACAAGCAGATGTTATTTACAACATGAGGTGAAACCAGTTTTTTTGTGGTCGGTTCACATTTTAGTAAAAAGAATTATTTTTTTAAAATGTACTAATTATCGTCGTAGAAAAAATAGCATTTACGACTCGAGATGAAATCCGTTTTTTTCGTTCGAAAGATTAATTCACTCGCCCCTACGGGGCTTGTGAATTAAATTCTATCTCACGAAAAAAACGTATGTTTCATCTCATGTTGTAAAAAATACTATTTTTTCTATTTTGTTGTAATTTTTGTTTAATTATTTGAGAATACATCATTTTAAAAGGTTTGGGGCTCCCACGCCGTTGAAAATGGCTAAATGGATACTTACATTATAACTCGTTGCTTTACAATTGGAGAGTTTTGTTATAATAAATTTTACTTCAGACGAGATAAAAATCGTAATCACGTACAAAATCCTACTACAGTGATTGATAACAGAAGGCGGGGTAGAAGTACAAATGAACGCCATATAGGAACTCTAGGGGACCATGTTCAAAATTTTGCGGGAGAGTCCCTAGTATTTTTACCGCACTGGCTAATTAATAGCTATGAAACCTAAGATATCTCCTATTCGTAAAAAATCATTGTAAAGAAAAACTAAAAATAAATGGTTTTTATGACTTTGTGATTTTGTCGTAGTGGTTTTATCGTAGACGAGTGTTTGTTAGTCTGGTGCACTTCTAAAAGGTAATTGTCCTTTGCAGATTGCAAACCCTTTTTGTATTTTACAGTTAATCACAACTAAAGCCATAAAAATCTTGTATTTATTGACAATCTTTACATTGGGTTGATTTTTAAAGTCACTCGTGCTAGTATACCAATGTCAAACCGGAGAAATGTAATTTGTAATCCAAGGATCACTAGTCACCGTCGTGACTGGATCAGGAAAGAACCACCCTCGAAATCCTTCGAATACATTTTTGAATGAAGGTCATTTCTAAATATTTTCCTCAGTTTAAAATCGCAGCGTGCTTAACTTTATACCTGTTTATTTCTTTTCGCAAATTATGTGTAAGGATTAAAGTAAAAAAGAGCCACAGTAACTCCTAATCCTAACTGTTAGGATGTAGGTATTATATCACTCCGGAAGACTACGAACGCAGTTGAGGTCATCTGTGCTGTAAATAAAAAATTCTGAAATTTTCATTGCAGGTTAAAGCAGCCGTATTATTTTAATTTTATTTAAATTAGTTTAATACGCTAGGATTGTAATAGAAACTTTGAATGTGGACGATTACGAAAGAACGGTAAATTTGAAAAGCAAAAAAAAACAGTGTGAACAGTTTGAAACTAAACCACTAACCTAATTTAAATAATATGGCTTAATGGGGAGTAAATTTTTTATGATCTAGCTTAATAGAGAAAGTTAAGTACCTACTCGTCTAGACTTCAACAATAAAATTAAGCTCTAATTCCGTTATCAATAGTTTAGATAAAATGTTGTCAAAATGAAATCTTACATAATTTAAGCTAAGTATGATTTACGAGATGTGTAATATGTGAGCATAACTACGGTTTTAACAAAGTTTAGTAGAATTTATGGCAACTTGCAGTGTGTGGAGTATCAATTAAATATCTTCCTTTGTCCTCTTGGGGTCCTTGCGGACTTAGCACACTGATGACTCATTTCTCACTAAACAAATGCTTCCTTTTCTAAAGTTAGGGTGGGATTTTGAAATTTTGAAACGCCTTGTATAATTGGATAGCGTTTTGCAAGAATTATCTAACTCACATATATGTAGTTTTCCACTTATTTCCACTACCACAAAATTAATAAAACAGTTGAAAATACTTTCGTAAATTGTCGTTTTGAAAATATAATTTTTTAGATAGTATCACCATCACCAAATGTTGGTTAAATTAATTTTGCTTGTTGTCGAAGACATCATAAAATGACAATGTGTGGGTTACATCATTGTTGCAAAACACAATCCACTTTATAATCACCCTTTTCTAAAATTTAGGTTAAAGCTTTCAAGTCTGTACTTTCGAGCATATGATTGATCCTCTATAATTCAAGAACTCTATTTCACTATGGCATAGTGAGTGAATGAGGTCAACGTAAAAATTTTAATCCGATTACTTCTTGCCATCTCTAAAATAAAATTTTTAAGGATAATTTGATAAGTTTTTGAAAGGTTTGGGTCTTAAAAAAGTACACAATAAAAAGATCATTTCTTACAAATTAAATTGAGACATAACGTCCTTAAGAAAAGGCTTTTTACTATACTATATAGCGTGACTGAAAGTCATCCCAATTCATCTTATTTTTGCCACAATCACAAATTAGATTTAGTTTTATTACAAAAGATTAGGTTTAACTGCTTATTTTATGCCGCATATTCACACACACGTAGATAAAAGTACCCGAAGCAATTTCCTGATAAAAAAATGAAATTGGTTCAAATTAAGTTTTTTTCTTGTGTAAATGATACAAATGAATAAGTTGTATAATGTGTTACTTGAATGTATTTCCTAACAGATTTAAAGGAGGAGAGAAGAAACGTTGTAGAAAACATGTTGACTGTAGTGTATCAAATGGTTTTATCAGAATTGTGCCTGTGGCACAACGCAAGCCAATTTATGTTTGCTACTTTATGTGCAATTTTTTTTCAATTTGCTATTTTAAAAAGAGATTTTTCGAAAAGTTCTGATTTATAACATACAAATCTTTTTATAAAAATAAGTATAAAAATTTATGAAAAGGAATTTAATTTACGCAAGTAAAAATTTTTTTTTTATTCCTTTGTAAGTTCAAACTTACATTTCTGCATGTAATAGCTAACTAAAATGGGTTACGTTAACTTTTTTAATTATTTTTGGAATGAAAACTATAGGAATTTCTTGTAGCAATCAAATCGTCCTTACCATAGTAATTGGAAAACTAGCTACTGCTTTAACAGAAAATCGATTTTAGTGGGTGGTGTCTCAAATTACGAGTTATGCGCTTTTGGTTTAACACAAGAGTTCATATTACAAGAAAACGTTATTTGAGTTAAAGAAAAGAAGCTTTATCCTTTACGTTTTATTATCCTTGGAATTACCTAATTACTTTACTAGTAATGATCGAACAAAGTACTAAGGGATTTAACTACCCTAACTTGGAGTATCTTTTAAATTGGTTTTACGTAGATAAATTAACGGTTTTAAGGGTAAGTAAGCTCTGAGAGCAATTTAAAATTTTCGGTTATTAAAATAAATATTTTATAAATGGAGGATCTTAATTTCAAAACTAGTAACGGTTTTAACATAAAATCAATTTGGTGGGTTGTGTCTACAACTACACAAGTTATATGCTTTTAGTTCAACCGACATTTACATAACAAAAAAAGGCGATGATTTAGTAAAGTTAGGACTTCGGTTTAATAAATTGGAGCTGTTATGGTTTTTACTAAGCACAAAACTTTGTAGCTAATTATTTTACTATTAAGAAGTTGTAATGACATTTGCATTAAATCAAACAAACCACCCCGTTTCTCTTTAATAAATTTCATTATAACGCTTTAGGTATTTTCTTTTCGAGTCGCGAAAGGCGAATTTTTTTGCAAAAGCACGATATTTCGAAATTTTATTAAAGCTAACGTGAATTTAGTTAAATTTTTTATTTGAATAATCATAAATTACCTTTATATTCGTTTCCAATAATAAAGTTTCCTTACTTTTTACATTTTATATTGTATTTTTGATGGATAAAAATTTGACAAAAAAATATAAATTTCCAATTTAAGCGTATTCTGTTGGGATATGCGTCAGTAATTTCAGTTTGATAAGCAATTAAATAGCTATTGTACCTATTTTGTGATAATTATTTATTTAAATTCACTCTTGTGTTGCCAAAGAATAGGTTTTGATCACTCTTGAGGATTTATAATTTTACAATATATCAATCAAAAATTATTTATCTGATACAACAATATAATCCATTCACTATTTATTTGTTCTATGGTTGGCCATGAACTTTTGTTTTTTGGTTTGCCAAAATAAAAAGTCCCTTTTAAGTTGACTGACAGCTCTTGACAAGACATACTAAGTGTCAACTAATACATTAAAACAAACAGAAATGACAGACAACTATTGAAACTTAAGCTAACTGATTTTTTTCTAATTTATACCGGGTGGAATCTGTCACCCTAACATAGCCAATACGGTGGTTCTTATTTAGCTCTTTTTGGAATTTTATTTTTGCCGCCCCCTAACTTTATTGCAAAAAAATAAATAAAAATTTTAAGCCCGGTTTTAACATTCCAGGACATTGCTAAAGCTTCGCTGTAACGCGAAGAAGTTTTGTATTTAAAATAAATAAGATTTTTCCATCATTTGGTATTTTATTTATTGCGGGTAGAAAAATTTGAGAGAAAATTATAATTTTAAATTGAATCAATTGGCGTTTAGACAACTTTTCAGATTCAGAAAAAAAATAAACAAAAAATTTTAGGAGCATTTTGCCACTCTTTAATGCGAATATTTTCAAAAAAAAAGTTATAATCGAGAAAAAAATAAAAAAAAATTTTTTATTGCATTCCTCGACGTTTTGAGTCCCCTTGTTTACAAATATGCAAAAAAAAATTTTCGATTTTTTGAACTAAAATAAATGTCTGTCATTCCGTGGAGCGAAAGATTTTGATAAAATTTTCAAGTTAAAAAAATGATATTTTTTTTTTGCATTTTTGGAATCAATGGTACTCAAAACGTCGAAAAATGCAATAAAAAAATATTTTTTTCTACTCTCATATGTGAAACTAAGCATTTCGTCATCACTTACTCGTTACGAAAATAACATTTTCGTTTCTAGTGAGAGAAAGTTTTAGTACACGCGGATGTTGATAGATGGCGTAAAATGTCCGCAGTAAGACGAGCTTGAGAATTATTTTAAAATGTACTAATTATCGTCGTAGAAAAAATAGCATTTACGACTCGAGATGAAATCCGTTTTTTTCGTTCGATAGATTATTTCACTCGCCGCTTCGCGGCTCTTGAAATAAATTCTATTTCACGAAAAAAACTGATGTTTCATCTCATGTTGTAAAAAATACTATTTTTTCGATTATTAATAACTTTTTTTTTGAAAATATTCGCATTAAAAAGTGGCAAAACGACCCAAAAATTTTTTGTTTATTTTTTTTCTGAAAAGTAGTCTCAACTCCAGTTGATTCAATATAAAACCATAATTTTCTCTCAAATTTTTATACCCGCAATAAATAAAATATCAAATGATGGAGAAATCCCATGTATTTTAAATACAAAACTTCTTCGCGTTACAGAGAACTTTTAGCGATGTCCTAGAAAGTTAAAACCGGGCTTAAAATTTTTATTTATTTTTTTGCAATAAAGTTAGGGAGCGGCAAAAATAAAATTCCGAAGAGAGCTAAATAAGAACCACCCTAATGGCCAACCATATAGCACAAATAAATAGTGAACGGATTATATGTACAAGATGTGAAGTGGTTCACGCAAAGACGCAACATAGGGATTTCGATCGTAAGTTCTTAATGTTATTGTACTTGAACGGCGAGGGCAGAAGAAGAATACATAATTTAACCCTCCAAAGTCGCGCTGTGACCTCTGCGCCAATGCAAATTAATTTTGTTAATATTTCAAAATCAGATTGAAATATCAGGATGTCTTTGTGACATCACAAAATGACCTATTTACAACAGTTTAACGTAGAGCGGTACAGGAGGGTACAGGACAGGAGATAAAAATACTAAAAGCCCTAGGTTCTAGCTAGAAGGTTATAGCTTAAGGGTGTGAGGGATGGAAAGACCCCGTTTTTGGGGTTTTCGCTTATATCTCAAAAGTGGTGAGTAAAACGTTGAAATACTGTAAAACGAAGGGTTGAGGCTTTAGATGCAAAAGTTTGAAAGTAAGGCAAAAAGTTTTTTCAAACATTAGCGATTTTTGCGGGCGGATATCTCTAAAACTATAAAGAAAAGAAAAAAAAAATGATTAGAAATAATCTTGTAGGAAATTTGATAAGATTTCATTTTGATAAGAATAGTTTTTTTGCTAGGGACCACGGTTTTCGAGATACACGTGAACACCTCAAAAACAGTACCTTGACAAAATACTGTTTTTGGGGCCCTCCTTTCAGAGGCTTCCACGACTCTGAAAAATCGAAATTGAGAAAAATCAAAAAATACGTATACTCTAATAGGTATTATGTATGCATTCAAGTTCTAGTAGGTTATTTTTCACATGTGCAATGCACAAACCTTTAGCAAAGCTTAATTTTCAATTAAAAGAAAACATTTAATTTAGCGGTACATATTTACATTATTTTCTGTGTTCTATCACTTTGTATGTGGAGAGAGTATAAAAGAGACAACTTCGATTAAAGTAACATGTGTGGTGTAGATCCTTTTATATCCATTGTGAACACACGTACAAAACTCTTGACCTCCAGCATGAATTTTTGCAAACAGTATAAATCATAAAACGTACTGAATTTTCATAATGATACTTGTCTGTCATTGAGATGTATAAAATTACCGTGTTTAATATAAAGTTTTTATTATAAAGTGCATGAAACAAAAGTGCTGTGAAAATTTAAAGTGCCTACATGAAAGTTTTAAAAATTAAAATTGCTGTAACTGGAGAACCATCAAGAACAAAGTGTCGGATGGAAACGCCATTAGTTATATTTTAGTCGTTATACATAAATTTTGTCATCATAACTCCTATTGGCTTTCTTGTTTGTTTTTAAGAGGATTAAAATTAAACGTAATAAGAATAAAAACGTCTTACATTTCCCTGAGAACACCCCAACTCCACACTTAAATCTTACTGCAAAATTTTAAATAGTTGGGAAGGGGTAATTGTGGTAATAGTCAAGTCTAATTGACTAATTATAGTTTGTTAATCATAAAATGACTATTGCAAAATATACAAATTGTATGGACGATTGTCAAGATGAAGAGATGCAAGTACGACCCTAATAAAATGTCAATTCTCAAAATAATTACTAGTCATAACGTAAAACACTTTTGAGCAACGTAATTCGCCGAATTTAGTCGAAAATTATTGTCGCCTATGGAAGTAAAAAAAATTCTCTAAATCAGAGGTGAGCCCAGAGATCGTGTATCAACGACAAGCAGATTAATTCACAAACAATCGAAAAGTACGAAACAGGGGCTAAAGTAAATGTGGAACGAGATGACCAGGCGGAGCCAAAATCTTCTTTAGTACTTTTGGTAGGAGCGAGTATTCTCTCTCTATTTCACTAAGATTGATGGGACAGGTCACATTTTCACTGTGACTCATTGGCTCCGCCCGCTCATCTCGTTCCAATTTTACTCTACTCCTGAGACCCAATTTTTGAAATCATAGAAAATGGGTCCTTGTATGCGATCCGATTTAAAAATTTTTATTTAGGAACCTCATGAATTATTTTAAAATAATCTTTTGTTACCTTCTCATTTACTCTGCAATCAAACATTGGGGAAAATGTTCAAACACACAACTTTTATAATTTTAAAATTAAAAACAAGGTCGTGGTCTTATCTTAGTTGTTCTCAAATACTTCTAACTTATTTCAAGAGAGCATTTTTCTAAGAAAACTCCAATATACTTTCATAGACGATTACTTTAAAAAAGTAGTGCTTTAACAGGATAATAAAGCGGTTTTGCAAAGTAAAAATAAAATTCCAACAAGACGTAAAATAACGAAAATGAAGTTGGTAACGGGTCTGTCACTCGTATACTAAAGAAAAGTCTCTTGTAATATTTCAAGGAGAAACGAATGTTGAGAGACGGAGGATATCCTGCTACAAAATGTAAGAAAATGGTTTTGTATAATCAACGTTGGAGTTTTCCCAAATTGCAGTTAAATTTAAATAAAATGCCCTTTTAACAAAAAGAATAAATTATAATTATTTTTAATAACGAACTTTAATTTTTGCTGTTCTTCTTTAGATATAGGGTGTTTCAAAAAAATATCTACCCTAAAGCATCTAACAGTGCGATAATAAATTAACCAGTTCTCCTAAGGAACGAAACTTCTTACACATCGAGCAGTTTTTATGATTTTGATCAAATTCAGTTAAGAGATTAACCATCAAGGCAATATAAATGTGCTTCAGATAGTAATTTGAAGAAAATCTGTAGTTTGTATCCTCTTGAGATTTGTTTTTCTACCGTCATTTGTTTGCTAAACGCTATTTGTTTTACTCTGTTTCATATTATGTTAAAGATACTAGGGGGTACTATTACACAAGGCGACACTGCTATTTTTTTATGGATTAAACTGTACTTAATCGAAAGGGTATGCATATTGAAGCTCAAAAATAAAAAAATAAAAATTTTTTTACGAGTTGTTTTTGAGATAATCCACAATTTGTGATTTTTTTACCATTTTTTACCATTTGTTTTTCTCAAAAACTACTAAAGGATGCTAAAAAATTCAAAGTTTATGTTAAAGAAAACATTTCAATCTTTCCAAAAAATATTTTTGAATTTTTGAAAAAAGTTCCAAAAGTTCAAAAAAAAAGTTCTAAAATTTTATTTTTAATTTTTTTAGAACTTTTTGAACTTTTTTTTTTGTTTTTTTACTTTACCTGAAAAGAGCAATTTTTTTTACACAAAATAGTTAAAAATTAGGAAAATCCTACGAGTCAATAAAATATGAAGCTTAAGATTAAAAACAAAAGAAAGATTTGTATACGTCCGGCATAAACCTCCGTTCCTTGAAGTGGGTGATTTGTGAGCTCAAAATAGAGTGATAAAACCGAATTTACCTTAGTCCAAAGTTGTTTGCCTACCAAGTTACAGCGCTTTGAAGTTCTTCAAAAAAAAATCGATAAATAAGCGTAACTTTGGAATTAAAAGTGATGGAACAACGAAATTTATGGAATATGCTTTTCTTGATGAGAGGAAAAACTTGGTAATCAGTAAAAGTTAAAAACAAAAAGTTAAGGGTGCGTTAACATCGAGGGAGGGGCAACTAACCACCTCAGAAGAATCATATCGATTTTTACTGATTACCAAGTTTTTCCTCTCATCAAGAAAAGTATATTCCATAAATTTCGTTGTTCCATCACTTTTAATTCCAAAGTTACGCTTATTTATCGATTTTTTTTTGAAGAACTTCAAAGCGCTGTAACTTGGTAGGCAAACAACTTTGGACTAAGGTAAATTCGGTTTTATCACTCTATTTTGAGCTCACAAATCACCCACTTCAAGGAACGGAGGTTTATGCCGGACACCCTGTATACAAATCTTTCTTTTGTTTTTAATCTTAAGCTTCATATTTTATTGACTCGTAGGATTTTCCTAATTTTTAACTATTTTGTGTAAAAAAAATTGCTCTTTTCAGGTAAAGTAAAAAAACAAAAAAAAAGTTCAAAAAGTTCTAAAAAAATTAAAAATAAAATTTTAAAACTTTTGTTTTGAACTTTTGGAACTTTTTTCAAATATTCAAAAATATTTTTTGGAAAGATTGAAATGTTTTCTTTAACATAAACTTTGAATTTTTTAGCATCCTTTAGTAGTTTTTGAGAAAAACAAATGGTAAAAAATGGTAAAAAAATCACAAGTTGTGGATTATCTCAAAAACAACTCGTAAAAAAATTTTTATTTTTTTATTTTTGAGCTTCAATAATATGCATACCCTTTCGATTAAGTACAGTTTAATCCATAAAAAAATTATCAATTCTAAATTTGTCGCCTTGTGTTATGATTAGATATTGTTGCTAACACAGAAATGAATCGATCGACACCGGTTTCTTAACATTTACTTATAATACAACGCCTCCAGGGTATGAAAATTCTCAATTACGTTTAAAATCAGCTAGTAATTTATTGGGGCGGTTTTAACTCCTACAAAAAGATTTGTGGGCTTAAAATCTCTAAAAGCTTCAGAGAAAAAGGATCGACCATAATATCGCCGGATATTGATAGCTTACAGCAGAACATAACTGGTGCCCGTTTGGACCACTTTTGGTATGGTACCTATGTAATATTACATTCATAAGAAAATTAGGCAACTGCTGCTGGTTAAGGGTCCTTTATTTGCCTTGTATCCAGTGGCGTAAATAACGGGCCCTCAGGGCCCACGTTGCGAGAGGGCCTTAAAATAAAAGGGGCTCTAGAAAAATTCCGAAGGTTGTACTATAAAGCTAGCCTTTCATCAAAATTTCTAGAATAAAGCTTCTCTTTTTCAAACTTTAAAACTTTTTAAATCTTTTATAGAAGATAAACTTGGCCCATGTTTTAACGTCTGATGCGAGAAATGCAAGGTTTCTATTGGCTTCGAAAAAGAAGCTAGCTTCTAGAAGCTGTGGTGCAAGGCTAGTTTAAAGAGGCACTTTAAAAATGTCGGATTTTGTAATTATATAAGTATTTGAGAATTTAAAAAAGAAATAGGTGAATACTTTTCTTCCCTTGTAAAGTTCAACAGATGTTTCGTCAATAAGGATCTAAAAGTCGGTCGGTTGTAAAAGTTTTAGAAATAGTCACAAATGAACCCTAAATTCAGTGGCTTAAATAAAGAGCTCGCAGGGCTCGCGTTCTCGGAAGGCCCCAGGATAGAAAGGGCCCCAGAAGCATCGATTAGTACGAAATTTCGTTATAGGGAGAGAGGGAGGATCCTCAAACTCTTAGTTACGACACTGCTTGTCTCATTTAAAAAAAATCTAATAAAAAAACGTTTTCGTCGTTGAAAAGCAAATCATCTTATACAAGGGTAGGAAATTTCGAAACACTCTGTAAATAGTAGATCATTTACTGTTTTTGCCACTTAAATGCTTAAATGTATTGATTACCCCTTAATTTAGCAGAGGATATAAATCTTTGTGAATGAAGCAAAAAAAGTAATTGAAAATAGCCCCTTTAGTTAAATTAAACAAAAAAAGGCTTGTTATTAAAAGACAAAGAAATTGATTTCTAAAGCTTACACACAAACCCTTAATTGCCCACCAGAATATCCTTTAATGCAAAAACATAACCCAAGCACGAATTTACGGAAATACAGATTTCAAATTACACAAATTTGCTCTCGTATACCCCATATAGTTCTTGAGGTTAACTTTAAAATTCGATGTCAAAACAATTTACAGATAATCCAATTATTTTCAACAAAACAATAACAACTAAAACTGGTTTTCTCGAAATCCCACATATTCTCAAAATTAGTGATAACAAGAGGTTGTTGAAACCACTACTTGGTTTTAGAGTTTGTTTGATTAGTTTTTAGACGTATCAAAATTTATACGATTTCAATTGAATCAAATACACCAAATTTAAAAAAAGAAATTAATTTACGATTAAATTTTAGTGAAAAAGTGCTCTTATTGCTTCCCATTCCAACAGTTTTATATTATAACTCTCTGAAAACTCCTTTAGATTTTTTAGCAAAGCTCTAAAAATTAATAAGTTTTTTTTAGTTTCATGTAAATATTATATTATTTTAAGCCCATATTAAAAAAGTTGGAATGAGAACTTTCCTCTTTAGTTAATTACATTTTTTTTTAAATTTTATTACTTTTAATTTTGTTATTAAAATCAGCTTTATTAGGTATTTTTTACTAACCCCTATGACTAAAAAATGTCAGACTAGCCGTTTAATTTTTTTTGTAAAAATCAAAAGCCATTAATGGAATTTAATTTCCTTTAACATTTAAAAGCAGGGACCTACGGTGCTCTTGTCTCTTGTTCAAGGCATGAAAATCACACTGAAATTATGTTCTTTATTCCATATTATTTGTAGTATCGCGTTTATTAAATTTTTGTAAAACTAATATATTTATATTATCTCAAAACTATAATCTGGGCAATAATTAAGGCTAAAAAGCGTTAAAAGAAGATCACACTATCAGGCGTAACAATGGCGAACAAAAGCCATATAATAAAAAACACGTGGATCATCGGAAATTCGCAGTAAAGTCCGAAAGGGACAGAGATTTTAAAAAAAGGAGATAGAAATAGAAAAAGTGGATGAATTAGGATAGGAATTAGTTTAGAGAAATGGGGAGTGGGGGAAGTAGAATAGGGATTGGTTTAGAAAAATCAGGAGTGGTTTGTCACCATAGTTACCAAGTGTCAAATGACAATCTGTCACCATAGTTAGCATGTGTTAAATGTCAATCTGTCACCATTGATACTATTTGACAATGTCAGAGGGGAGTTTATCTGTCACCCAACATATGTCCATGTCAAGGTCATCTGTTACCATATATGTCAATTTTATCTGTCATTTCATATGTCAGGTTGAGTTCCATGTGTCATTCCATGTGTCATACCGGGTGGTGACCGGACCTCTCGGTCATACAGATTTAACATGTAAAAACATACTTTGGTAATTTCCTGCTTCCCAATGTATTTTAGAAAGAAAATCTTCAAATAAAAGTTTTAGAGATTTAAATTCTGCATCTAAATGAATAAACAAAATTAATTTTGGATGTTTTATAACGCCTGAAATTTAATTTGAAAATTCCGAAAATTAGCAGAAATAGCGATTGCCTTGAAACACAATTGAAAATTGTCAAATATTTTATGCTTTATCTGTCACAATAATTCTGCATTTTTTGTTCATTTATTGAATTTATTTAATAATAAATGATATTTACGTATGTTCGTCCCTAAAACTTACTTCATTTTTAGTTTCAGTTAATTTAAATTACCCTCAAAAATAATTTTGAAAGATGTCAAATATTGATAATTTCTATTAGGAATATTTCATGGCAATCGCTATTTCTGCTAATTTTGGGAATTTTCAAATTAAATTTCAGGCATTATAAAGCACCCAAAATTAATTTTCTTTATTCATCTAAATCCAGAATTTTATTCTCTAAAACTTTTATTTGAAGATTTCCTTTCTAAAATGCACTGGGAAGCAGGAAATTACCAAAGTATGTTTTTACATGTTAAATCTGTATGACCGAGAGGTCCGGTCACCACCCTGTATATGTCATATCGTTTCAGATGTTAGTTAAAGATATGGAGATTGGGGGTAATTTGTCACCATAGTTACTATATCGACTGCCCATAATAATAGTGTTCTAACTCCATAGGATTTCCTATGGAGTTAGAACACTATTATTGTAGGCAGTTGATATGTCAAATGTAATTTGTCACCATGGGGGTAGGGGTCATCTGGCATGTCATATGTAATTTAAACTGTCATTTCATATGTCAGAGCGTTATCTATGTCATCCTATCTGGCAACCGATCTGTCATTGCATATGTCATTTCATCTGTCATATAATCAGTCATTTCATCTGTCATCAAAATTGTCAGTTCTGATGTCATCTCATTTCACATATGAGTTTGACAGATAGGATAAGATGACAGATGAGACTGACACATAGAATGAGATGACAGATGAGATTAACAGACGAGATGAAATAACAAATGAGACAATATGACATAATATTGGACTGATAGCTGACATTCATAAATAGAATAGGCATAAATAAACAGAGAGAAGGTAGAGCGTTTATGATCTAGTATAAAGTAAAAACTGCAACAACAGAGATCGGACAATGTGACTTGACCGCAATACTTGTCTTCTGCGGGTTGCTCGGCCTCTCAGAGGGTCAATCTGAAGCTGGTGAAGACTTCCAATGGATAACCAAGCAATAAACTTATTAAAGATCAATGTAAGTATGTGTTGGGTGTAGGCCGCATTTGTAGCGTTGCATTCAATATACTAAGCAAAGTCGGGTTGACCCCATCCAGTTAGCGAGATAGATAAACAACTGGCTACTACACATCCAGGGTAGTTTGTGCCATATCTGCAACCACCACAATGCAGTAAAACTGCAGGAATTGACTATTAAACAGTATACAGCGCTTAGAAGCAACGTTGGAAATAGGGTCGTTTGAAGTTATGCCAACTAAAAAACAAAATATTAATCAATCACGGTTAAAAAGTAGCAGTTAGTAACCCTGAGAGGTTCATCTTAAGATTGAATAGTATAGTGCTGGCGACTTCGATGACGCCTCCTCAGTGCTATTGTTTGCTTCTTCCAGCTGTATGTATCCGAACTGAAGAATTTAGTACAGCATCCGCGGACAAAAAAAACGGTACTTATTGCCTAAGACTTCAGTGTTACGTGTCCGTAGTGTGGAACGTCGAAAACTGACCAAAGAGGCAAGTAGGTGGCAGAACCGCGAAACTGAACCTCACTAATTTAGTTTGAGCTTAGAATAATCGAATTTTAAGCAAATTTTGATTCCAAAAATACATATTTTTTAAGTATGCTGAAAGCAAAGAACAGATACCCTTGGAATTGGATAAGGAACAAGAAACGACACGGAGATGAAGAAGTTAGTCTTTACCTAATGCACATGGCAGCTGAATATGTCAGTGTCACAACATAGATATACCAAAAATATATGTTTTGTAGGCCACCAGCATTTATTAAAATGATGCTTGATCGATGTACAATTATGTCACACTGATTCTAAAAAGACCTTGGAAAGCGATATCATGCGCACCAGTAATTGTTGCATAAACAAACACCGTCGATTTACATTCTATGGTACAATATTAATTGGACTTATTGAGTAGTCAAGTTTTTGACATTTGAAGAGAAACTTCATTTTATTTAAATGTTTATAAAATGGCGGATATTTTAGATGATATGAGTGGTTTAAGAACAATTTCTGACATATCCATAGGATTAATAAAAATCTATGCAAAAAATTTACATGGGATTTTGAGCTAGTGTCGTTTCTTATTCGTTAAAGTACCTTTTCTTTGCTGAAAATGCCCGGGCACAAAATTAGAATCTGCTAATTTTTCAATAATGGTAAAATTTTCCATAATGAGACGTTAAATAGCAAAGTAAAAATTTAAATTTTCAAGATCAATAAATGAGCATAGTGTCAGCTACAGCTTTTCCAATTTGATGCAACGGCAAAGTTAATTACGGTATTGTGAAGATGCGTCTTAAACTCGTTAAACCAATAAGGTTTAAGAGTGATATAATGAAGTAACAACGTAATAAAGTTTTTAACTTGATTATTTCATTATCAACGCCATGAGCAATTAGCTAAAAATTAACACGTACCTAGTAGTTTAGTTAGTTTTCTTTACAACACCTCTATATAAACTCTTTCGACGTGTTCTTTTAAGTAAATTTAGTTCCATTTTATCTTTAGTGTTTACTTGTTTAGTGTCAGTTTCTTTAGCTTTGCCAAGAAATGAACTGAATGGATTGAAGTACAATTACACGCTACGTTTTTCAACGTTAAACTTATATTTTTTTCCTTCCTTTGTACAAATGTCGTTTTTATGCTCCTACTAAATTCTCTTCTTAAGTAACGATGTGGTTACATAGAAAGGCTAAATTCGAGCTTTTAATACATTTAAAACGGAATTGTAATTTAATACTAATTTAACTAAATCGTTATGAAGGTTTTTTCAGCAAATAATGCACTGTCTGAGAAATAACGAGATTCCAATTCAAATTGCTTTCACCGTAGCTCTCATCGTGTTTTAGATGTAAAACCATTTTCGAAGTAATAATTACAAGGAGTTTAAATACCTAAGTGTGCTTGTTTTTAATACTTACTATTTATTCAAGAGATCGTACAGTAGTTAAATATGAAATTTTAGAAAAGCTGAGCTTAAAATGAATGTGAAAAAATTATAATCATTACAAACTTTATCGTAGGCACTAAATTGACGCTTTAAGTTTTAAGAAGCTCCAAGAGAGCTTATTACTTTAATTAGAAACGAATCGTTGTTGTAAATTCCGTGAGTGTGTGCTTTAAAAGATATTAACCTACAGATACTGAAGGAACAAGACTTATTTTTTTTAAATAGAAATAATCCGCCTTTAAAATTGTTTTTTTTTATAAAACTTCCACTAATTGTCATAAAGCCTCTTTGAAATAAGGCGCCACAGTTGCACAAGTATTCTCTTAAGTAACTCATCGTCTGACTAATTAATGCCATAATTGCATATTTAGTTGAAAATTTTTTCATCGATTTTTACGTTTTTAACTAAAAGGGAACATTTATTTTGTAAGGGGTTAAGTTATAAAAATGATTGATACGTGATAGCTCACCTTGTATTTACATGCATATTGGAAAGATAAGGGAGGTTTTGAAATGCACAGAAAAGTACAACAGATAAAAGCGAAATGAAATGTTCAATTTCCTTATTGAGAGCGAGTATAACGGGAAAATTTTGTTTTCTTTACTTAATAATATAAGAGGGTAAAGAAAACGGCATCGTAGACAATTCCCTATAAGTATACCAAATGCTTTGCAAACTTGCATTTACGAGAAATTCTCTGAAGTAATCGCATTAATTTGACTTGTTAAATTTTATTAAAACATAATTAATTCTAATCAAAAAGTGACTGTTTAATTCTTCGAGAGGTGCTATTATTATTTTGTGCAATTTAAACATTGGAGAGGATTTTGAACATTATTAACAGTTTCTGTCTGTTTCCATGTGCGGCTGTTTCTGTTTGCATTCAATTTCGGTTTGGATAGCTCTTTAAAGCCAAAAGTTTATATCATAAGAAAGACAAAATTTGCAAAATTTGAAAGCAAAGTTTCTCAACTAAGTGTAATTAAATACAATCCAACTTTACAGCCAGTAGTTGTCACGGTTGTCTTAGCTCGCTTCAGAAAATTTAAAAAGAGTTTAATTGGGTTGAATTTTCAGATCATTTAAGATCATTTATACTATTGCAACATTTTTAATTTTTAATTGCAAAATAATTAATAACCATGTGGGGTAGAGACTAGCTAAGTATACGTCATCTTTTACCATGATGAACCAGGTTTCGATCCCGGTTCAAGTCAAAAAATTGTTACGATCATTCATCCGTCTTCAAAAGGCAATGGAAAACCATCGAGGGTAATGTTAACCCTTGGGTTCATTTTTATACCTTAAAATTACGTAAACGGGTGTACCAGCATTACCACCCAACTAACAATTTGATGGTTTATAAAAGCTGTAAGAACGTTTACAAAACAATAATTATAAACATTGCTGCAATAAAAACGTTTCCTAAACGTGTATACAACCCTTATAGGGCCCAAATGGGCGCAGGTATATAAAACAATTTAGTACTATAGGTCGTTGTATAACGCCTGTAAACACTCTTACCAGATAGTTATGAAACAATAATAGATATTCAATACAATGAGTTTATAGGTGATTTATAAGAATGACTAGAATTTCAATTTTTTTTGTTAAGAGCTGCAGAAAGCAACATCTAGAAATACAATAATATTTTCTTAGACGTATCTAGAGGAAACAAATTGTTCTCAAGCTATATTACCTTAACCGGTCTAAACGATAGATTTCAAGGGTGATTGAAAAAAAGTTGTAGTACATGACGATAGCCATCATGGCTAAGAATTTTAAGTCAAAGCTTTTTGGAGATGATATGCATGGCCTACAGGATTATTTTTGCATACGAAGCGAAGATTACTGTTATTTATATACCACAAATATCATGAAATTTTAATGCCCTGTGCGTTTGCTTAATATTTTCAAAATTATTTAAATTCCCAAAAAAATTAATATTTTTGAAATTGACGTTTTCTGATAATAAAATTATGCTAATATATTTATAAAGACATAAAACTATTAAAGTACCATTATTTTTCTCTCTAAAACTAGTAATACTATAAATAATTTAAATCATTTAATTATCTGTCAAATATGGCGGCGATTCGGACGTGTTGTAGTTCTTTCAACATGGCCTCTTCCTTATAAAATGCATTTGCCACGAAAGCAACTATTATAGGACAATTAGATCCAGTTAGTGATTACTACAAAATATATATACAATATGTGTTGTATCCAATAAAGAAGCAGATACAGGATCGTATTTAAAAACATTTAAATTTGAATGTATTATCCAAACATTCAATACAAAACATAGTAATGTATTTTTTAATTTAAAAAAAATAATTATTTTTCTATTTTGATTTTGGGGATGTAATTGGTTGTTGTCCAACCAATCACAACACGTAATTCCAACCTGCGTATTACGACATATTTTTCTATAACCTATGCACTCTTTGCTATTACACAACAGTTTCTTAAGGTTTTGTGAGCTATTTGTACGTTTATTTGTACATTTTCATAAGTATGTTGTAAGAGTTGCAGTGAAGATAAGAAGCTCAATTACAGAAATGTTATAAAGCAGTATAGGGAAATGTTGTAAAAAAAGTTTTATAAACGTTCTTAAAACAATTTTATATAAATCCTATAAACAATTTTATAATTTTGCTGTAAGAACGTTTATGGTACTACTTTAAAGAATTATTTAGTTCAGGGAACAAAATAATGTTTAATAAAGCCTCTTAACAACTAATTAGCACTTGAGGAGCAAGAATGTAGCACTTATAAAATAAATCAGGCTTTTTAGCTAAAGGTTATAAGACAAGAATGTTAGTTGGGCAGTGGTAATAATTTTACCGGCATTACCAATTTTGTAATTGGAATACCGGGCTCACGTTTAGGCGACCACTATAAATAATTGTTATCAAATTATTTAAAAAGAGATATAATTAGTATAATTTAATATTAATTAATTTTTTCTAATTTTATTTTCCTCTGTTTTAGGTGAGTGTGAATTCCATTAATACGACTGTAAGGTGTGAAAGGTAAGAAATCTGAAAATGTCACGGATTCAAATATTTAATTACCGGCTTAAATAGTACGATCAATCAAGCTGTATATTAAGTTCATTTAAGCAGAGTTGATAGTATTGGAGCCGTATAAGATCAGAAAATAATCTAATAAAAAATACATTTTGGTAACACATTCAAACAGATGTAACAATATTAATTTACTCGACGAAATTGAACTGTGTAAGGTATGGAGGGAAAGTAAAAACATTTCTTGCCATCTAAATCCAAGATAATAATCGTATGCCCAATGCCCATACATAAAAGCTCAGAGAAAAGGGAGAATAATTTAGTTTATTTCTAAGTTTGTCGGCTGATCTATTCGTACAGGGCTTAGGGCTATTTGACATGAACTAAGTATCTTACTAAGCGTTAGTACCTGAATCAAGTTAAGGAGCAAAAGCACGGGAATCTAAGCTTTAACGTCGTCATTAGAAATTTTGACGCATGACCGTGGACGACGTTAAAGCTTAGATTTCCGTGCTTTTGCTCCTTGAGTTGATTCAGTAACTAATAGTTAGTAAGATACTTAGTTCATGTCAAGTAGCCCTTAGAAAATAAAATCTCAGAAAGAAGTGTCAGCAACCCTTATATATAGCAGAAAATGTGACAGAAATCGCAATTTTAGACTTCCAGGGCAATCACATATTGTTGTAATGATCTTCTTTAAAAGAGGTAGTATAAGCTATCGTTTGCATGCTAGAAAATTATAGAAAATCACCATTTTAGGCTCCCATCGCGTTTACATATTATTTACCGTAACGTTCATTCCCGAAAGTAACGCGTTTAATTAATTCAATGGTGCAAGGAAACCTCAAATGTTTTAGGCATTTTTAAATTTTTTCGTTCAACAGGGAGGTGGGGGGCACATAACTTGTAGTGTCTGACGATAGTTTTACTGCAACCCACATTACTTAGTACTGTAATAATAGGGCGCTACAAGGTATGTGGCCCACTCCGTATGATGCTCAATCCTTAAGGAAGTCTATAGTGAAACCAAATCTTGGTTTTATCCTGCTGAACAGCTGAACTAACAATGTCATTTTTTGTACACAGACAGATGTAGAGACAAGCATATAGGCAAATAGATAGACAGGCAGATGGACAGGAATACAAGCAGCAATCAGTACAACGATACAAGCAAAACAGTAGTTGTAGGTATGCTTGAAAATGGACTTTCTCGCCATAAATTCAAAAAAATCTGGAAACTTGAATTAATATCGTTACGAAGTCTGTTGTCATAGAAAATAATATAAAATCCAAAACGTCAGAATTATACGTCATGGAAAAAGAGATTACGCCAAAATCCATATTAAATTTTAGGATTACTCCGATCATCGTTTTTTATGTCATGAGTCATGAGAGATAAAGGGAAGCAAGGCGATTAGGTGGTCGGCCAACTCAATTTTCCGATATTAGAAAATTGTAACAATTAGTATACAGGGTGAGCCACGAAACTTATAACCCCTGACAAGTTTAGGCTGCAACCCAAACAACAACTATCGTTACAGTCTAGCCATACTATTTGTCCACAAATGTAGACAGTTGTGTCATTTATAGAATGAAGACTAGATTACATGGAGATTTTTCGGTACAGCATTATCGTTCGTACTCGGATCCACTTCTACTACCTGTATTCGTTCAAATTCTGTCAAATTATAGTAAAGTACGTTATTCTATTAAAGCGGCACGTGTTTTCTGCATCTATCTCAATAGAAGCCGGGCTATAGTTAGCTAAATTTTGTGAACACATATTAGGAATGAGTAAGTCTCTATAATTGTGGAATTGAACTTTAGTTATATTTTTTAAAGAAAAATATGGATTAGTGTAAGTAAATATTAAACTAGAGTATAATTAACTGTAATTTATGACAGCTGCCAAAAAATTAATTCAATTGAAGTTTGTTATTTATCGACACTGATTCATTTTGAACCATGTAGAATCTAGACTGATCTAGACTGTGATAATAATACTTACTATTTTGCTTGGAGTCAAAATTCGTCAGAGGCTACAGGTTTAGTGGTCTACCCTGTACACACAAAGCACTCAGCATGATATATGCAGATTGCCAATTGCCACACACCTTGTGTGGACATCGCGTCGTGTGACGGTTAAGCAAAAATGTAGCAAAATAATTCCTTGCGTAAAAATAACCGCAGCATGCTTTTAAACTAGAGTTCAGAGTTGATTTCAAATATAGCGGTGAAGCAGTCACTATTTGTGAAAGAACTGGCGTCTTTTAAGGATATATACAAAACGACGTCTAAGATAGTACTGACGTTACAACAACATAATTCAATCCACAATTGCAAAAACCCACAAAAGTTTATAGAATATTCTTAAAAATACTTATCTCAACTAAAATGTTTATTTGTGATATCAAGTTTCAGTAGACTAAACTATCTCAAACAAACTTTTATTAACAAAATTTATTTCTTTTAGTATCTTGATTTAAACTAAATAATTGTATCGTTTAGTTTTCGTTTTTTACCCTTAAGGACAGAATTTATTTCATAAAGATGTACTTAGCAACTTATTGATGAGAATGATGAGAAACAAAGAAAACAATTTTTAAATTGTGCTTTTTTACATTTTTTATTCCCTGCGATGTATAAAACCAGTGGCTCTATTGTCAAAATTCAAAAAAATATATTAAAGGTTAAGGTTGAACTTAGATACTGGTGGTTTTTTAATTTAAAAGTTTTGGGTATTACGAGGGGTATTATGCTTCGAAAATAGGCTGGCAAAATAGCAGAAAATTGATCATGTTTAAGTAATGAAATCAGCAAGAAGTGGTTTTAGCCACTGGTTTTAAAAATCGCTGGGAATAAAAATGTGTCTGAAAACCATTAACCACCCATTTAAAATTAAACGTTTTTTAATTACCCTTAGATAACACACCCTTCAAGTCTCTTAATAGTATCTGCATTCATATTAATGTTCCATAAGTTCTTTTCTACATCAGTTCCTTTCCAAACACGTAAAATCTGGTGCTCATTCTTTGCTCTCATGGCTGCCATGTCCGGAAATCTCTTTTATCGATGGTCTACGATAATTGAGGGGTCAGAAGCCAAGGGATCTAAATAGAAAAATTTGAAAATCGAGTTACATGCAGAAACTGGAAATTAATTGAAAATCTATTGATTTTGATGATTAGCAAAATCGTTGCTCGACTTTAAATTATTGAACGACTAAGTGCAGTGGATTGTTACTCCGAGCTCAAATTCTCATAAAATTCTCTATTTGTAAGCATTCCACTGCTCCAATCTATGAATGCGGAGGTCTAAAGAGGGTAAATGTGTAAAAACGTAACTTATTTGGGTAGAATGACCGTTTGTAATTAATTATAAAAGGTATGTCAACAGTGTAATTTAACAGAATAAACCGCAAGTTAGGGTGGTGTTGGTGAAATATTCTTAACGAGGTTTCTGTACGGCAGCGCTATACGAGCTGGTGCCGTATGATACAAATTCTAGACCTCTTTGTGCTTTTATAATGCTTTTATAAACACTTGTATCAATTGAATCGTGTTATGCAACAAAAAACAAACCCTCAAAATCCAAAAAAATTGAGATATAATGTATTTCGTGCTTGTTACATTGTAACACATCGAGTGTAAATTGTCCACGACGCTGAAGTCGAAGACACGAGGGGTGGGGGGTGGATTAACAAACTACAACAAACACTTTTAAAAACAAAATAAAAATATTTATTCAAAATATAATAAAATATAGGCAAATGACAAAACTTCTTCTTCTCTTCTTGCTTTAGGAACGGACCAACGGGAGAAAATCATTGACCTGACCGTTCACGGACGTGTGGACTAACGGGAGAAAACGATTGGCCCAAAAGGCCTGACCGATCAAGGACATATGATTGGTGTTAGAAGCCTTACCAACGAGAGAAACGATTGGCCAAAAGGCCTGTCCGTGCAAGCGACACGTGGTTGGTCCTAGAAGCCTCACCAACAGAAGGAATGATTAGCCAAAAGGCCTGACCGTGTAAGTGATACGTGGTTGGCCCTAGGGGCCTTACAACAAAAGGAACGATTGGCCAAAAAGCCTTACCGTTAAGAGGGGACTTATGATTAGCCCGAAAGCCTGACCAACTGGACGGATGTACTGGAGTAGAGCTTAAACCCTACAACTGCAGCTTGTAAACGCCAGACCATCAACTATCTACAACACAAGGGGATCACACTAAACACAATCGCACTATGTACAGTGCGACCGTGTGTAACAGACTCTCACACGGACTCCTCTTGAGATTAATGCACGTCGAATATTTATTAACTCTCCACCTTTCTTAACCACCACAGTTCTTAACATCAATCAGAACTCAGCTTGTTATTTGGTGGGAACGTATATTTTACTTCGTACTCATATCTCATATCAATGAGGGTTTCTTCCTTGTTGCATAACACTACTGAATTGTAGCGTTCAGTGTTTTGCTTTAAATTCCTTTAAAATTATTACGTTTTCTTGTACTACCACTTTATTTATACATACATTTACCTATACCGAAGCCAAAAACACCAGAAAGAAAAACCAAACTACTAATATCCTTGAGTGTTTTAGTAATTATTAATTTTATTGTTGCAAATGAATCGCATGGAAAAAAATAAAAATAATTTTACACAAAGAAATACTACAATTACCATTTGAGGTGAAAAGTTTCACTCCTCTTTTACACCGTTGATGACGCAAGTAATAATGTAGAAAAAACGTGGCTTCTTTTCGTTACTTTTATTACAAAATGACTTCATTTTCTTTTTTATTCTATAACAGCACTTATTACCGTAATGAATGCCGTTTTGTTTAGCAGTTTAGAGTGTAACTCGACAATGGAAATATTTTCTGCACCCAACGTAAGCTTTTAAAGTACCATCAATTGTACAAACAAATCTAAACAAACGCCTATTATTTTGACAATTTTACTCAACCAATTTCTACATAAACGTAACTATTACTTTTAAAGTTTTTTTCGTCCTTTATTTACAAAAAAAGTAGCTGTTTGCTTCATTAAACATAAATTTTAAAAACACTCGTATCGCAAAAGTTATGAGTGAGTGAACAACTATTATACAACCGTAAATTACATTAAATTTTCTACCATTTTCAACACTGAAAACTTATTTTAAAATTCTTGTTTCACCTCCCATTTGGTTGAAAAGAAATTTTTATTGGAAAATTTAACGACTTACTACATTACATTTTTTTAAAGTTTTCCTTTGAAAACAAACTAAGCTAATAACATTATCCAAAGTTGTGTTTTCTTTTGATTTTTTTTATATTTTCGACTAACTTTCGCTTTCTCTATTGTTATCTTTTTCAAGTTTTTAAAGCATTTTGGTTATTGACTGTTTTAACGTCTTGGGGAATATCTATAAATAGCGCCTGTGAGAATAGATTGTCATCTTAATGTATATTTATGCTGAGTGAAAGTCCATTAAGAAACATGAATCTGATTCTAAGTAACTGCGAAGTCTTGGAAAATGATGCCAAGTGTCATTCTAAACTTTATGAAGAACAATCCTAGTTTTCTTTGTCGTTAAGTACCCACTTGCTACAGTGGTGCAGAAAGGTATTTTTATTAAAGAAAAATAACACACGTAATAATATATTAAAAAAAGTTTTTCACTATTTTGACCTACCTATTTTGGGTGCACCATTTAATTTTGAATGAATGATGATTTTATAAATGATAAAAGAAGAACCTCATTTGACAAACTACCAATATTTAGTACTGGTTAAACTTCCAAAAATTATGGTTTTATTTTCAACTATTTGCTTTTCATTGTAACGCTCGGAAACTATCAAAGATATCGAAATATTTGATTAACTCAATATAAACCTACGGTTAAGGGAAGCCGGTGTTGTGAGCAAAAAGGGTATTACTAGATTACTACTGTTACTAAGATGCAAAGTCCGATCAAGTGGTTGTGGTAATTACCACATTTCTTGTCAAAACTTTTATCTCTTTCTACGGCTAAATGAAGACAGAAGAGCCTAATCATGAAACCCTTTCTTTTGAGACCCATGACTATCGTAGGTAGTCGATTATTAATTGGTCCCTCATCATATTTCTTGTCAAAACTTTTATCTCTTTCTACGACTATCTGAAGAGCCTAATCATCAAAATAAAAAAAATAGACGATTCGTTTTCAAACTAGAGTTTCACAGATCGTTGCGGGTCATACTTTTTGAAAGTGATATTACAAAATCAATTAAGTTTCTGATTTTATGCTTAAGAGTTATTGAGAACTATGTCGTGAACAACCCTTGAAGTTTGGAGTTATTCAGTAGTGGGGCAACATTGTAAATAAGGCCCTTTTCGTTGCATTTTCACATTATTTTTCTTCAGAAGACCAATATTCCGGGTTGCAGGCATATGATAAAAGCACAATATCGGATTATTTGAGATTGAACACCCAAAATTTTAAGTAATCTTTAGAAAAAAGAAAATTGGCGAACCAACTGAAAAACCGCAGTTCGGTTGTTTTGTTGAAGCTTTCGTATTTTTTTGTGGGTGTAATAATATTTTTAGTTAAATTTTACTAAATTATTTCCCCTAATAGATTCAGGCAACGGAGTCTGAATAAAACCATTAAAGGCTCTAATTACTTGTGATTTTGATGTCCTATTATCTAAATATTAAAATTCAAGTGCTAACGGACTGACTGATTCATCAACACCTAGACCAAACGGCAAGAAGAATTTGTACATTTGGAGATTATAATGCTAAGTCCCTCTAGGTAGAGAATTAAAAAAAAACATTCCACTCTGTTGCCCTAAGGCTTGAAAGTGTAACGAGGTAGTTAATATGAAATAATTAGAATCGCAACACTATGTTCCTATAAGAACGGATGTAAGGGTCTCTATAAAAGCTTAATTACCCGACAATCGCTGAGGAACCAAGTAGATAAATCTATACCTTGAATAATGAAGCACTTCTAGGCATAACAATAATTTGAAATTTGCTACAATGCTATACAATGCCTTAGATACCCTAAGGCTTAGGATTCTTATGTTTCAATTTCGAAAAAAAAAACCAAGAAACTGAGTGGAAGGGCGTTTACACTTTGGCAGAGTCTTCAGGAAGTTTTAGATCTTTTTAGGAATCTGAACCACCGGTTCGACTCAGTTTTATATATAGGCAATCTATTAAGTTTGCTTTTGAAAGCCTAAACACATTTCGTTCCGCTCAATAAATAAAAAATGTCCGTTTGCAGTTAATAGACTATGGACCGATAACAGAAAAAACGGGGTGATCGTATGCAGGCCCATCTTTTGAGAATAAGCTATTTGAGTGCCAGCGAACACGAAAATCTGGTTGGCTGCCCAAAGCACTGGCATTGAAGCAAGCATATTTTAATGAAGAAGGAAAAAAGTAAGAAATATGACAATAATCCACAAAAAAATTTGGCTGCTCTCTACAATGTTTCTAAGAGCGTGGCAGCTGGACTGAAATTCACTTCTTTAGGCTACACACCTGCAAACATTAACTCGTAACTCGTAAACGGTATTTAGGTCGTCCACTGGCAAAGTAACTACGTTTTACATAAAAAGTAAGATTGTACTTTGCCATCCCTCTCAGGTGGGTTTCCAGCCCTCCTCACCAAGTTTATTATTAACAGTCTGAGGCCTTAAGCTACTGCTATTGTCAGCCAACCAGATTTTTGTGTTCGCTGGCACTCAAGTAGCGTATTCCCAAAAGATGGGCCTGAATACAAGCACACTAATTTTTCTGTTACATGCCTAGTCTATAACGTGGTGTCCGAGATGCTCTAAGCACAGTGCGTATTTTGCTTATAACGAGTAGGTTAATACAGTTCTGGGCTCATATTTACCTTACGTATAGAGGCTTTCTCTCATTAGTAATGAATCATAAATATTCATATCACGGGACTCATTGTGTTTACGCTATCAACATTTTAGATTAAAGATTCCTGTAAATGTCGATAACAGACAGTTAAAGCATTTTCTGGGTACTATGTTCATCTGAATTTTTTCTTGAAAACTTGAGATTGAATAATTTCTGCTACATAGCAGCCACAGAGCAAGCACTATCGCTATTTGAGTTGAAGGACGGAATTTACTTCATAGAGATGCACTTAGCAACTTATTGATGATAAACAGAGACTTTTTTTATTCTCTATTACCTTTAAAACCATCAGTGGCTCTATTGCAAAAATTCAAAAAACACGTTAAAGGTAAAGGTTGAATTTAGATATTAAATTTGGACATTATGCTTCGAAAAAAGGCTTGCAAAATAGGAAAAAATTGATGATTTACGTAATAAAATCAGAAATTAATAAAATACGAACAATTTTCAAATTTTAAAATCGCCAGTACCTAAGTTCAAACTGTCTGCCTTTAACATATTTTTTGAGTTTTAAATATCGTAGGGAATAAAATTTTGTCTGCACACCATTTATTTTTAATAAAAAAGATGCCACTCCAAAAGATAAGCAGAAAAGACTCTTTCTCTAACTACTACGTCAGCTTCATCGGGTTGATACAAATTTTGATAAATTTAGGGTTTAGTGGTAGTACCATCTGATTCATTTTGGATTGGTTATTATTATTTTTTATAAGATACCTTCATTTGTATAGCCCGTTGTCTCTTGGAACGAAGAGACCACTTTCTCGATTTTCGCCCATATGGCACCTGGCACCAAAAGAAAAGCAAAATTTACTACTCGTTAAGCCAAACCAGCAGATTATAGAGTAACTTATGAGCATTACAAGCCTGTATTTGGAAAATTCAGGTATTATAATTAGGGCACCCCGGAACCGGAAATCCAATTAGACTGCTACAACCCCTACTTCGGCAACCCAAATCTTAAATAATTAGGTTATAAAACTTAAGCTTTTTTAAATTAAAACGAGATTAAAATTTTAAGTTAAATCATTTACGATTAAAAAGGAATTTTTTTCTACAATTAATTACCTTAAAATATATTTTGTGTCGTTATAACTGGGTTATGAAAACCAATTAAAGAACTTTTTAATTAAATTAATTATTGTTGGTGAATTTACGGAGTAGACTTTTCGGTTATTCTATTTTTTTTTAAATTTTTTGCCAATTAAAAATTATTATTAATTTGCTTTAACTTTATATCTCATGTTTGTCTCTACTTTCTATAATATAACATTGTATTATATCTGAACGTTAACTAGTTTTTAACTTAATTTCGTACTCATTAAAACTTAAATTAAAATGATCTTATTTTAGTAGTATTATTATACTTAAGTCGAAATAATATTTTCTTTTCATACAAACAGTCTGTTTGCTTTATTTAAAATGGTGCAAATTAGCCCCGTATTAATACTATGCTTACATTGCACATTTGAGGTAGGAAAATGGAGCATCATAACGTACCACTCATCAAAAGTTAGTTAAAACAATCCCCCATAGAAAAAAAAATTAAACTCAACGAGTGCATCATTTTATAATATTCTTTTCTTTTATTAAGCAATCTTGGAAGTTTCGAGAATTTGTTAATTAAATTAAATTTGTTTTATTAATTTTATGTATGAAAACCCGAAATTGCTCGAGTTAATTGTTACGGTAGCTGCGACTTAGCATTTAAATCGAGTTTTGCGAAATTAAATTTCAAACTATTTTGTAGTTCTGATGCAAATCAATTTCAAGTTTTGTTTTGAGACAAAATTTAAAGAAACGCAATTAAAGACAAACAATGGTTTACGACTCTTTCTTTCTTCTTAAAAATCCAACTTTTTTAAATTACTTTTCATGCTTATGCACTGTTCGTATTTGATTAATGTACCTTAAAGTAGATTTAGAAGTTACAGAAGGTGTTAATATAACATAAAGTTTGTTCTAAAATTGGCAAAAGTTTTTCACTTTTAGAACACTTGTATTAGTCAGTTTTTTAAGGGATTCACTGTTATACAATTAATCATTCTTGAAGTAGGTACCTTCTCCTTCTATGCTTTATATAACTTAAAACCGCCCGCTTTCATTAATCAAACGCTTTGTATTTAGTAATCTAATTTGGGTTCTTCACGTTTCATTTAAAAAAAATTCTCATTCAATGCTCCGCTTGATTTTTTACTGATTTCAGGTGGTGACTTGGATTAAATGCGTTTAGAAATTTTTGAACCCCAATTTTTTTTGATAAATTAATCGGATAACATTATACAATTTCCGTGTAGGGAAATTGGCTGAAAAAAAGCCACTACAAACAACCCACAATTTCAACTCAACACACCAATGGAGATAAACATTAACAGTCTCTATTTCAGCACTTTTTTAATTAATTACCTCTCATTTAAAAAAAATTTACATTGTTTTCTTTCAACTTTCTCATTTGTTAATTTAAACTTTTGGAAAAATTAAATTTATAAGTTATAAGCTTATAAGGCATGTGAAATTTTTAAAAATGTGCAAATGTAATAGGTAGGTAGAATTTGTGCGCTTTTTTAACATTTTGCAAATTACTAAGGATGAATTAAACGTAATTAGTGGTGTAAAGTGCACCTGTGGCACTTTCATAAATCAACAAATAACGTGAGTCAAGAACGTTTTTGCTGACACGAAGTCCAAAATTTATTAAACCTCCTCTTGCTCTAACCTAAGTATTTAAATTTAGTTATGAGGAGGCCAATTTGAAAAATGAGAAAATAGAAAAGCTAATTTTGTTATAGGAAAATCTAATGTAATTTACTCAAGAAAATTCTAGAAGAAATAAAAATAATAGTATATTATCCAACGAGCGGGTAATGAGTGTCGTAATCATTAGAGTGAGTAATGAGCATTACCCGCGAGTAGGATACTATACTTTATCCACGACTGCAAATGTTGTAAACCAAATATACATTGAAAAAAAATTTTTTATTTATTTTAAAACATTAACTTTTTATGGAAGTGTATTCAAAAATTAATGTAGAATTTAAAAATGTAAAAATATATATGGTGTTGAATTTAAAAATCTAAAGTTTACCTCATTTCCGGCGAAATCGGAAGTGAAAGAATTTTCAAAAGTAGTTAAACAAATTGCAATTTATATGACTATAACTCACAGCAAATTTCATTATGATACGTTGACAAATAACGGAGCTATAAAAATTTTCCAATCCCCTGTGTCGCCCGGTAAACCATTGAGTAATGTAATAGTCATTGAGTAATTCAATGATTTGCAACTAGTGAGTAATGACACACATTACTGGTCAAAAATCATAGAGTAATGCGGGTATTATTGGACGGTAGTGGATAAAATAATTTTCTAAGCACGATGATTAAAAATGATTTCAATAAAAAATAATAAATTGATCGCCATCTTCGTCTTCGTTACACAATACCAATTATTATTATACTCACTGTTTTACAGAAAATTTAAATTGGAAAATTCTTTGTTTTCGTCATCATTTGCTCATTCAAGGCCGTCGCCTCGCCTTTAAATTGCGCCCTAAGTCAAGCAATTACAAATCAGAAATCTTTTTCTGTCCACTCAGTCGACTCGGTTAGGTTAGTGCGTGGCCACGTCGGTGCACCGCACCTTGTAATGCACCTAGCACTGCACTTAGCATCGCACCAAAACAATAAATAAAGCAGAAAGTGCAAGGCGAGGGTGGATGCTTCAATGCGGCTAGTCTCATACAAAACAATGCTTAATGCTTTATTTATGTTTTTCGATGCTTTGCTAAGTGGGCGCTATGGACAGTGTTAGGTGCGGTGCGCCGCTGTGGGCCCACACTTTGAGTGCTAGATGCCTATTTTTTCCCCCAATACTGCGACCCATCGTGTTAGCCAGAGGGATTATGGATCCAGCCTTAGTCCCGTTTGCTCGAACAAGGTAACTATAGCCTACATGAGTGCCTGCTAGTTTCGGGTCCTGCATACAGTGTTTTAAATCTCAGTGCCGCAAAAGCAGGACGCTGACTATGTTAAGCGGATTCATCTTCCTCTCCGTAGTCTCTACATCTAGGGCCATTACAGATTCCCATAGTTTGTAGGTTTTTATTTAGGGGACAGTGACCTGTTAGTAGACCTGTCACCGCTTTCAGTTCAAACCTGTTTACTGTTTAGGTTTAGCAGGTGTTTGCCTTCTTAGAGCAAGGTTCTTTAAGGCTTTCACAGACCAATGCGGCTTAGGTTGTGGTTGCGTAGCTGCCGTGATAAGATAATGCTGGGAGTCTTATATTTGTGTGTTTAGAACAATCTGGTGTTCATTATAGCTAGAGCTAGATCGCTTATTCGCGGCCGCTACCGCGCTTGGCCGCGTGATCGCATTGGTATGTGAGAGCATTTAATAAAAAGCTTGGTATGCCTGAGATTTTGGTTTTTCCATTGTCTTTTGTGTTCTCTAGAGATCTATTTGGCAAAATTTGGTTTCATAAAGCTACAGGGAATTCTAACTGCTGGTTTTGATCTGCAAAAAGTGGTAAAAGTGCCTCCCACTGCTAGCTCGTCTGCTATCTCGTTTCCCTCTGTCAGAATGGTTTAGAACCCAGTGCAATGACACGTTCTTAAGTATCGTTAGGTTCTGAAACCTAACGAAACGAAACGAAAGAGATATATTTATAAGAAATAGATAGGAAACATACTGACTACTAGTCGCCTATTTTTTTCCTTCCTGGGGGACCTATTGCAGGCCCTAACACTTAGGCTAAAGCGACCCTTTGTGTTAGGCAGAGGGGGTATGGATTCGCTTTTAGTTTTAGTTGCTCTAAGAAGGTAACTAGCCTACAGGGGTGCCTGCTTCTCGTGTTCTGAGTTTCAGTGCCGCAAAAGCAAGGCGCTGACATAAAATATGTTAGGCGGATTCATCTTCATCTCCGCAGTCTCTACATCTAGAGCTATCACAGATTCCCATAGTTTGTAGGTTTTTATTTAAGAAACAGTATATCTGTTAGTAGATTTGTCACCATCTTCAGTTCACTGTTCACAGTTCACAGGTCATTCAGAGCAAGGTTCTTTAATAAAAAGCTTCACATGCTTGAGATTTTGGTTTTCCTATTGTTTGTTTGTGTTCTCTAGAGATCTATTTGATAAGGTCTTGTTTTATGAAGCTATTCCAACTGCTGGTTCTGATCCGCAAAAAAGAACTCAAAGCGAGAATGGCTTGGAACCCAGCTCAGTGACACGTTATAAAATATCGTTAGGTTCTGAAAGGTCTTCTAACATTCTATAACGAGCTTAGAGGTTTTCTGACAATTGAGAATAACCCACAAAGCTGCCTGGCTGTCAGTGTAGTTATGAATTTTCCTAGTAATGTAAGGTCGTTTTTGGTTTAATCTACTGAAGATTAATAGGTCTAGTCGTCTATACTTCTACGTTGGCGGAGCCGTAGGTTCGAGTCCCATCAGGGGATGGAATGTTTAATTCCTCTAATTCCTCAAAGTTCTGCTATATCCTTAAGATCTTCGACATTAGGCTAAGAATGAAGAATGCGCTCAAAATCAACGTCGTAATCATTCCTTAATGGACAGGTACAGCATCTCCACGCTCAAAACTAATAAGAACAGAAGACATTCATACTACTTTGGGTTTTGAAAAATAATTATCAAATCAAACGGATATATCTGAACCAACTGTACCTCTTGCCAAAAAAATAACTAAAGTAAAAGGTAAGCCACACATCACCCACATACATTTATTTAAAAAGGAATGGGAAAATAAAAATAAAAATTTCGGACAAAAATAATGAGAGATGTGAAATTTCTAGAGAGAAATTAATCCTATGAATACATTTTGAAATTTTTGAACATAAGTATGTAAAATACCACACTATTCGCAGTTACATTTCCAAAGCATGTTTTTGTATTTTATAACATTTTCCAAGACCATCAGTTACTATGGAAATACAGGAAAATCGATAATTAATTTGGACCTTCTTTTACGTTGTAAAATTTTGCTAATTATATGTATACGTGTTGAACTCGAAATGGAAATTATTTCCGAGGGTCACATTTTTTTATAAACTGTTCTCATACTCAATAACTAATAAAACATAATAACATATATATAGGTAATCAAAAGTAGAATACGTATTCATTATAACGATATTTTAAGAAATGATGACAAAGGAGAAAAACAAATTTACAAAATGGGATTTTTCTGTAATGGAAATGTTATCGAAAAAAATTACGCTTTGCATTAACATACGTTTTACATTTTTGTCTATTGTTTTCTTTTCAACATTATAAAAATCCTAAAAGTTTTGGAAACAAGGGACCTCTACCTACTACATTTTGCAAGTGTAGATGATCTCATAAAATACTTTTTATTGCTCTTCTTTCAAAAGTTTATTCTAACTTTCTTTGCATATGTAGAATTCGTTCTTCCTTAAAAGTTGAGAAAATTATATTTGGAGATTGTTCTCTTGATAATTCTATATAATAATAAATTTTGAAAAGATATTTTCGGAATTTTTATATTATAAATCAACAAGTCTTAGAAATTTCATTTCCTTACTATATTTATATTTTTATTGTTTATACGTTTGCTACGTATTTATTTATATCGGTTGGAAAAACTGAAAATAAACGGAACATTAGTTTTCCCTGTCGTAAATTTATTTGAATACTCACGACTACGATGTAATGATAAATAATACAATTTTTTACACGTTAAACCTTAGGGAAATTTTAGAAAATATCTGTTTTTATTCAATTTAACCATAAGAAAAATATTACTAATAATATAATATATTATCACTATATCACCGTCATTAGCGAAAATCTCCAATTTTGAAAAAAAAAACTTGTTTTTAGCAAATTTATAAATAGCAAACTTTGTCTATTTCGTGTATTTGGAAGAAAACTCAAACTTAAAATCACCTACATTCTGCTATTTCTAATTTATTTAATGAAAAGTTTCCTCCACAGTAAAGGCGAACATTAAAAAAAATTCTAACAAGCTGTTACTATTGCTGAATTCGAAATGCACTTCTATAGTAAAACCAAGTGCAAAGTTTTGATGAATAGTGAATTGCTTGACAAACAGGCAACAGTTGGCGAATCATTAATCAAGTTAAGTTTACATAAACAGTATTGTTTGTCGTTTCTGTTGATTAATTTTAACTTTCTAGAAAATGAATTTATTGGTGTTAACTTACTAATTAGAAAATTGTATCGATGAGCACAAAAAAAAAACTCGCGTAAAAATAAAATTTCCCTAGTTCGCTAATTTGTTTTAATGTTCTTAAGTTTATCCTGTTATGTATAAAGTAATTGGTAAACATTAAGTTTAGACTCACATAACAAAATCAAGCTTAAGTATCCCTCATGCCTTATATCCTTTTCAGTTTGTGACAAGTTTGTAACTTTCAAGAACGTTAGTTTACGAACCGCCATAATGTAAGATAAAGGACATTAAGCTTTTGTTTAAAAAAGTTTAAATTTGATAGCTAAATTAAGTTAACTTTTAAAAAATGTTATACAGAATTTAATTTTCCAAAACTTTCTTCTCGCCATTGATTATAATTTTTTAAGAAAAAAATATTACTTTTCATACTTTTTTGAAGTAAATTGATATTTAAATTAGATTTAAAAGTTATTTATTGTTTAATGGATTATTAGAGGCTGATTTCGTTACATAAATGATACTTATGCTACAGGCATCAATAAGAGTTACGTATTTATTGGCTCTGCCTCGCCCATAAACCGTCAGATGCCAAACAAAAGTTCCTGCATAGCATATAGGGTAGTTTGTGAGACGAGTTGATAAATAGCAACATTTAAATAAACAGAATGTGGACATCTGGAGTTTTCTGTTGAAACATCTGTAAGTGCTATATAAGACTAAGACCTTGCGGAAAACTGAAAAATTTGACTCGTTATGCTAGCTTACTGGCTCGAGAGATCACAAGCTGTCACATTAATTTTTTGTAAGCCATGCCTTCAGTGTCATGGTTTAGTACACTAAACGTAATCTAAAACCGTGAAACACTGACATCTATTGGTAGCAACATTGGTAAGTTATCGAGATGGATCCAAACAATGCAGAGTAATTCTGGTTCACTCCGCATAATACGTTACCTACTTTAATAAATATTATAAACTTACAAAAGTGAGGGTATTATAAGAAAACTGAGTTTCTAAAGTAATATAGGTACCTCTACCTATCAATATTAATTTTCTCCCGTTATTATTAATATAAGTTTTAATAAAAAATAGTTTCTTGACTGTATAAGACCAATTTTGTAGGTGTAAGTAGTTAACTAATGTAGTTTTGAAACTGTAGGTAATTAATCAACGATTATTAGAAAAGATATAATTTATAAAATCTGCACTTTTAGTGCATAAATTAGTTTCTAAAGAAGGTTTTAAGTGAAGACGAGCTGAGTTAAAAAGTCATTAGAGTATAAAACGTACCTATACTTAATTAATTTAAAATATAAATTTTTTCCTATAAATAAGGAATACAAAAGGATAAATTAATACTTTCAGAAGAATTTGCATTTAAGAAAAAATATTGCTCAGACTACAACCACCTATTTTTGAAAAATTAAAAAAATAATTGGAGGAGCTTTTATTCAAATCTGCGTTTTGGTAAATTGACTTAATCAATCGATTATCAATAACAAGAAAAAACCTCATTATGAGGACTTACCTTTTCATGAGATTCTGTTTTACTTTTCAATATTAGATGGTCTTTGATATTGGTGGTCCATTCCTGTAATAAAGTAGTTTAATAAATTATTCAACTGCAATAAAAGACGTTAAGGGGTTTTTATTAGTACCTACTAACATTTATTTTTTTAGCTTGTTTCCAATACATTGCGTTATCTTTTTTTCTAAAATAAAAATATATAGAGAGAATGAGGCTCATGACATTTTATACATGTTCAATATTTATTAATAGAGATATTCAGAATTAAATATAACTACAGAGTGGTTTAAGAAATTTACGTTCTTAACCCTTAGACGCCTAAATAAATAAAATAAGGTAAAAACCGAAATGAGACTATTTAGGTCGCAACTAAAAAATACGTCATTATTTACAACTTTTTTTACACCAACCTGTAGATAATTGACTTATCTATAATTTTCGTCGGAAGAAATTTCTCCTCACGTGAATACTTCAGAAGATATCAATTTTCAAAGTTGAACTCACAAACGCTTTGATGAAAATGCCCCTCTGAGAATTATTTTACGTGGGACTGAAGAAATAGGTCATGATTAGAATTTTTTGTTACAAAAACTTATAGGTAATCAAATCCTCTGTAATTTTAATTTGAAACAAATTTTCCTTACGTAAATACTTCAGAAGATATCAATCTTCTAAGTTGAACTAACAAACTCTTTGTTGAAAATTCTCCTCTAAGGATTATTTTACGTGGGACTGGAGAAATAGGTCATTATTAAAATTTTTTATTACAGAAACTTATAGGTAATCGAATTGTAGGTAAATTTTATCTGCAACATATTTTCCTTGCGTCAATACTTCAGAAGCTATCAATCTTCAAAGTTGAACCAGCAAACTCTTTGATGAAAATGCCCCTCTAACCATTATTTTACGTAGGACTGGAGAAATAGATCATTATTTAAAATTTTTATTACAGAAACTTATAGGCAATCGAATCCTGTGTAATTTTTATCTGAAACAAATTTTTTTACGTGAATGGTTCAGAAGATATCAAAAGCTTCAAAGTTGAATTAAGAAACGCTTTGATGAAGATATGCACCTCTAAGGATTATTTTGCGAAGGACTGTAGAAATGGATCATTATTAAAAATTATTATTACAGAAACTTATAAGTAATAAATTTTCGTTTTAAACAAATTTTCCTTACGTCAATACTTCAGAAGATATCAATCTTCAAAGTTGAACTGACCAAGGCTTTGGTAAAGATATTATGTCCCTCTAAGGAATATTTTGCGTTGGACGACAAAAATTGATTATTATTGACAATTTATGTTACATCTCTTTAGAGATAATAGAACTATCTAAAATTTTCATCCAGCCAAAGTAAGCGTTATTAATTTTTACTGGAGCAAAGTATCCACTTTTAATACTGTCTGGACAAAACCTAAGATGTTCATATATTTTTATTATTTTGAGGTACTTGAACAACTTTTGACCAGACTTTTAGAACGAGATAAAACCCTATGAAGATGAGCTAAGATATGAGAGTACCTACATAGCATAATGTCTTCAGATGGATGTCAAAAGAGTTGTTATTAGTATGGCTACAAATAGTTCAGGATCGAATCTGCACGTCCCATACACGATGGACGTCAGCGTATGGACGATATCTAGACAATCCTCAGTTAAATGCCCAAATCGACTTGTAAACCACAAATACACTACGTTAAATTAGATAGTTGCGAAATGTCATTGTTTGGACCACCTTAAAACGATCATAACATGGACATAACGTAGACGACTCCATAGCTATAATGCTACATGGGTCACTGCAAAATTGATTAATCTTAATGTTCCTGTGTGGAATATTGTGTTATAGACCGCTAAAGGAGCCATTTCTGAGCATTCGTTCTTAAACTATTTATAAGGTTCGTTCCAGCAGCAATTCGAACGGTAATAGAACAGTTCAGAACTGTTCTAGACATGCGCAGTTCGAACAACGCGTTCCAGCAATACAAATCTCGAACTGTCACTAAAAAGGGGAAAATATCTCCCTTAAAACATTATGTTAATTTTTTTATGATTTGTCGGACATCAAAAGGCTTTTTTTACCAGACGTGGGAGATCGTTAAAATATAACGATAAGTTCGTTACATCCAGGGATTGGACGTGTAACTGCTTTCTTAAGCAAACATGGCTGACCAAGTTATAAAATGACCAAACGCTCAAGAACATCAAGTTTTATTATGAACTTATGGTTACTAAACTGAATTTAAATCATAGCGCTTAAATTATTTGAATTAGAAGCGAAGGACAGTACAGAAAAACTTATGTGAGAGCATCTATCGCTTTTTGTAGAAAATAAAATCACTGTTCCCGTTCCAGCTTTGACAGTTCAGAACTGATTCGATCTTGGAATCGAACCGCGCATGCGCAGTAAAACAGTACCTGTAACCGTTCAGAATTGTTTGCTGGAACAAACCTTTATACCTTAATGACCCTAAAATTGATTTAAAGGGATGTCCACACTATTTACGGGCACATATAAAATGGATCTTAACTAGATAATGGTGTCCTCGTGTCGGTTATGAGAAAAGCCATAAAGGTAACAATAAAATAATTCCTAAGAAGTCTTCTCATGATAAAGCTATCGTGTAAAGAGGAATTTTGAAAATTACAACCCCAGTCATCTAAAAAAAGCTATGTCACCCTGTATATTATAACTTTATAACACTATAAGTGCAGATATTTCTAACGATATTTTCAATCATTAAAAATAATTTACACATAGCAACCAAGAATTAATTGCCAATTAGTTATTCAAAAGTGTATTAGCAGATATATATCTCCGCCCTTTTGTAAGCAAACTATGAAACACATCGCTGACTTCGCATTTATTTTCAAAATACACATACATAGCACACTTTGTGCTTTTTTATTTTATACGAACTTATGCTAATCAAATAACACACGTTTAATGCGTTTTAATTAAATTAAAGTTTGTACCAAAATTGGATCAATCAAAAGATCTTCACGTAAAAGGCTCTTTATTTCATTATCGCCGTCTTGAAAGTAGCTACTCATCTAGCCGTAACGTGATTGCATTAGTTGAGTCAATGAGCTGTTTGCTAATATCGAGGATCAAAAGTCTAATGGATTTGAAATGTCCAGGGATATAATATGAAAGCGAATAACCGAACAATAACAAACATAACGTAGTTATACATTAGAGCAACTTCTTACCTAATTCCTCCATATACCTAGGAAATTTCATCGCTCTCTCTAGCAATATAAATTAGGTGGTTTCAACACATGATTGACGAAGCATTACAGATAGTTCATTTGTTGGGCTAATGCCATTCAATCAAGACGATCAAATAAATTTTGAAATCTAGGATTTTAAAGAGGCTGTTGGTTAAATTACGTTTATCGATTAATAAATTTAATAAGAAGAGTTGTAGCATTAAATTTGTCCAATTTTAACTTTAATTATTAAAGTTTGATGTAAAAATTTGTTATCTTATTAAAATTGTAACGACTTTCGATGTCATAATGACGACTAGTTAAAGTGAACCTAGATTGTTTTGCCTAGTGGTTTGGTATTAAACAGAATAACACTGGAACATCCGCTCAGGGAATACTAGTAACCAGTAGCCATTAAACTCGAGTGTAATGGTGGCTCACCGGTATTATTACTTAATTTGTTCGGGGTTTATAGCAGAACGCCATATTTATAGAAGTGTGCAGTATACACGCCTATGAAGATAAAATAGGATCCACTTTAAGAGCGGTTGTAAGCACTCAAATCCTAATCACGAAGAGTCATAGCAGTAAAGTTTTAAGTTCATCAAATAATTTCTACAAAAAAAAAGTTATCCAACTCAAGCTCTTTATGATTAGTTTTTGAAAACTCCAATATAAATATGTAGTTTCGGAGTTTATTATTTTTATGGCCTGGAGCTTTTTCAAACTTGTTTTCACCGTTGTTGACAAAATAAAAAAAAACTTTTAGATTGCTATGTAAGCTTTCACAGTTATTTAAATACAAAATTATTCACTTTTGTTAGTGGAATATTATGCATAATGGCGTTATAGAAATTAATGTCCTGTATACTTTAAAAAAATTTTTTTCCTGTCCCAAAAAACCGTCAAAATGCAAAGTTATAAAACTCTTCTTTTCTATAAAGGTTTTCTTGTCTTATGTCTCTTGTACGCTCACAAATCTCATTATTATAATGTTACTCTACAACTTTTTCGAGTTCTTAAAATTAATCTATTAATTATCTTCAACATAATTTAAAAAGTTGAACAAGTTTCGATAAAACCTTTTTTCCTCTTCACATAAAATACACCAGAATTCGAATTTTCTAACTGTACTCCAATACAATTAACGACTTTCTTTTTAAAAAAACTTTTTTATCGTTTAATTTCTTTTCGCGAAAAATCGACTAATAAATTTCCAATAAGAAATAATTTGGCGGATAATATACTTAAATTATTTTCACTTTGATTAAAAGTTTGTAAGTTTATATCAAGTTTCTGCTACTAAGAGAGGGTGAAAAGGATACAAAATGTGCGTAGTATGTACTTTTGACGTAAGGTTTTCTTAAAATTCGAAAAGAAGTTCGGAACATCTCGTGTTTTTCCTGAAAAACTATAACCTTGCGTTTTCTGAAATTAAATTAACAGTAAAGTAATCCGGTGGATTAGAATTGACCCCACCTGATCATCCGAATTCAGATTTGAATATCTAATGTGTTGTGTTAACCATCCATAATGTGTAGAGTCCGGATTTTAGGTAAAATACCTTTTGGTGGTTTTAAAGGCATTTGAAAAATAATCAAATACATATAAATTTGTTTTAATAAAAACTAAATCATTTGAGCCCCCCTCGTAGTTGCCTAAAACACCTATTTTTAGTTTTTGAGATCTAAAGACCTTTTTCATACCTAAAATAGAATTTTTATTGGCTAAAAATAGGGTTTTAATGTTTTATTCTAATAATTTCAATAAAAATAAAGATTTAAAAAATAATTGGCCACAAATACCTAAGTTTTTTAGGATTCTCATTTTAGTATTTACGTTTAGTCAAGAGATAAAAAAGTATTCAAAGATAAAGTGAAGTTGTGGCTGACGAATCAATATAGTGATCTATATCACATATTAAGGATGACGGATAATGGTTAATTGTAGATGTTCTGCAAAAACCATGTAGCAAAACTTAAGGCTCCTCACTAGTAAAATCTCAGGCAATGTTAAAATTGCGCTACAAAGAATACTTTTTTAGCCCACATTTTTTAATTTGAAGTATCTCTCGAAGTTTGTGCATATTTGTATAACCCATCCGCACACTGGTGACTTCATGAAAATTTGAAAAAAGTATTAATTATTGTCTAATTAATTTATTTCTTTAAAATTTCCATGACTTTTTTCGCTATCTAAAATTCATTTTTTTATAACAAATTATATATCGATGGATAGCTTATTAATGTACTCAAATTGGTGACTTCTTGGATTTTCTTCAAAACCTTTGGTTTGTTAATAATTAATAATAAACAAAAATTAGTTGTCGCCAGTTTTAAGTTGTTTTCCTTTAGTCTTAAAGGGTTTTAGGCAACCAATTCTACTCATTTACCTGAGCTCTTGTCAACAAAAGATACAATACAACAAAATACAAGAGGGTCTAATAGGGGGTCATAAAAGCTTTTACTTCTATTTCTTTTACTAAAACGATAAATCCTTAATGAAATTTGAAATAAAAGTTAGAAATTAACATTTTATCTAATTTAATAGTCGACCGCTTATTAAATAAATGTTATAAATTGTAATCCAAATGTAGATACCAAATTTTTATAAGATTTTTATAAATTCAATTAAAATCTCTAATTTCAGGAGTAAAAATTAAATTGCAATAATTTAATAAGTAGACGTTTATAACTTGTAACAATTACGTAATAGATACATTATACTAATCTAAGATAATTATAAATTAGCCCCTAACTTTATTATTATTTTTATTGTTTACTTTTGGGTGGGTAGCTACTACCTGAAAAAAAGACAATTCTTAGAAGAGGATGTAAACGACCCGATCTATGACAATCTAAATCTAAATAAACAATACGGGATCTTGATTTTGAACATAAGTACCAAATATTGGTTTTACTACAGTTCATTTAGCATTAGACTCAGGACTAATTTGCCTAAAGGTGAAACCTTTGCTATTATGTAGTACTTATAGCCCTTATTATCATACTCAAAGTCCCCACCCCTCCGAGGGGGGAATACCACCAAAATTCACTGACTATTTAGTTTTCGAGATAATCGCATAAATATGATAAAAGTGCAAGTTCTGACATTCCAATCCAATTTTGGGGGTGTTCTCCCCTTCTCTGGGGAGAAGTTTTCTTCCCCGTGATGATGACTTTAAGTATAATAATAAGAACTATAAGTTAGATTTTTAAAGATATATTTTATATTTTAGATTTTTTAAGTTAAGATTTTTGAAAAAATTTAACTATTTGAATTAAGATTTAACGACCTAAAAGCCTTTCTTAGTGACTTAAAAAAAATATTACCACCTTTTATTTGCCTAAAGAGCCCATTTTTAAAATCTAATTTAGGAACCTATTTTCGATTTTTAAGAACCTCCAATAACGTGTTTCAAAAATTTTATAGATCTAATCTCTGTAGTAGAAGTAGTAAAAAATATCCCCTACTCTACCAGGAAAGAGCCATTTAGTTAATAGTATAGATCGCAATGGACGAGTAAATATAGCGATTTCTGGTCAATTTGTTCAATAAAAGTTGTTGCTTATAAAAAGGAACGGAATGAACGAAATATCCATGGATTTCAAAAATGCCGTTTTCGTAGCATTTACTCTTATAGGCGTAAGACCTGACCTATTGTAAGACCTGAATTTAGGTCTTCGTAAAATGTTCCCTTTAGGTTCGCTCAGTCGTTTCTCTTGAGCTGCAATAAAAATAAAATTAATGGGGGCCTTGGATGACCAGTGGAGGCCTAGACTCCACGGGTAACAAGCGGAGGCTGGGACCCCACAGCGATTCCTACGAACCACCGCGAAGTAGCTACCACTAGGGGGATTTAACAGGGTGACAAGAGGATGCGATAACCCTACAACGGGTCTAGAAACCAAAGCGAAGCAGTTACCACTACATCATACACTCAGCTAAGAAGATCACAATGATAACACTAGAGACGAAGTTCGCTTGAAGAGCGTTACGCGCGCGGACCACACGAAGATCAGATAAGAAGCTTCAACGATCACCCAGAACTTGGCACTCCACACGATGATCACACCGCATATTAGTAAACAGCAGACGCGCCGTACGTTCGTAGACGTTCGTCCCATGCCGAGCAGACTTGTCCGCTCCAAAGGTCTGCTATTTACACGCGCTATATTTCTACTAAAATACTCCTAATTTTATTAATTGAATAATTCTATTACTTCCTACTTTAACACTGACATTTCAATAAAAAATATCTATAAAAAAATAATTATTTAAAAAATAATATAAAATAGGAAAAAAATTGATCTATTTATGAATTTATGATGATGTACTTTATGACATCCTTTTCGAATAATGGTCACTGTTGGATTTCAAAAAAAAAACTTTATTAGGAATTTTTACTTTCAAAAACACTTTTTATTTGTTAGAATTGCAAATCTGTAATTGTAAACTTGCAAAGAAGATGCTGAGGTAGCATAAAAATTAAATACAACTTGAATTTTTTATGTTTATTAACAATTTGGATATTTATAAGAACTAGAGATGACATTTTAAATATTTTTCATTTTAATATGGAATTTGGGAATCTACAAACAGTTAATGGCAAAATCCGTTTTCCAAAATTTCCTTTCTTCTTTTTCGTTTATACGATCTTTTTTTAACTGTTTACTACCATACTTTACCTTTTCCTTCCATTTTTAGGATTTTTTTACCATTTTCTACCGTTTCTTTTTACTTATAAAATATATTATAAGAGGCTCCCCATTTTAAGATCCCCAGGTACGTTTCTGATAATATCAAAAACCATATGATCTGACAACTTAATTATTTAATTAATTGAATGTAAAATTAATGTTTTTCATTCGGGTTTATTATGGGTTTATTCATTACAAATATGTGACTATTATACATTTTACATAAGCTTTTTAAAACAGATTACTATGAAGGTCTAGTAAATAGCAGACTGCTCGGTACGGCACGTCTGCTGTATATACCATGATCTTTCGGGTACCTAGTGACGTGACCGCGCGTCTGCTGTTTACTAATATGCGATCACACCAGCCTCGATGTCCAAATACGACCCTCTTATCTTCTGTACGCCATTTCTACTTATAGCCTTAACACCACTCAAAGTGGGGGACCAATGAAAGTGCTTTGTCGGGTGAGATGAGAGGGAGAAAGTCGGCTTCGCGTGCGCCAACACAAGACTTCACAAAGACAAATTCACGGTTAATTAATATTATTTTAATTAAGGGAAATTATAAAAATATTTGATAAGGAATGGGTGCGCGCTAACAGTAGCTTCGGTCTAAATTTTGTATTGGTATTAAAAGAATTTGACGGACATGAAACTACCGGGTGAGAATTGATCACAGAGGGTGATATCCGTGATAAGCACAGACTCAAAAAGTGTAGTTAATTAGAGACGAGTAATTAATTAATTAATTAAAACGGTTGCTAGTCCTCCTTCAGGATGTTTTATGTTCTAAAGTCTTAATGGTTTTATAGCCAACTTTAAATAAATAAATATTATTCTCATTGGATTTTGATACCATCAATAGATAAAAAAAAAGCTTCCGATTTCAAAATGATGAAGCTGATTTTATTAGTTTTAAATATGGATTTAACAATCATTTTCTCTAAAAAGTCGAATTTCCTTGAAATAATCGAATAATTTTGTATTTATTGCAACATTGTTGTTTACTGTATGTAACCATTTCGTTAATGAAACCGCAATTGAAATTAATGTGCTGACACAAATACACATAAATCCAGAATCATCACAAAGGAAAGTGCTTTGCATTATCAATATCTAGCGGTCGAAAAATTCTGAAAAATTTAAGGGAGCCATTTTTCCATTAAAAACGATTAGTGTGCAGACTAATTTTTATTCCTAACGATCTTTAAAACTAGCGGTTCTATTGCAAAATTCAAAATATATGTTAATGGCCAAAACTGAACAAATACTGCTGGCATTGGAATTTAAAAATTTTTCATATTACTTGCTTGTATGTTCAGGTGTTCACTATCTTCAGGTTGAAGATCATAAAAACCTGCATTTGTGTTTGTAATTTGACCTCTACGAGTTTATGAAATCTTTGGAGATGTATAGTCACCTGCCTATCTTTTGGCCACCCGGCTAAACGCCTAGCACGAATTGAGGGTTTAACCATCAATAACACCTCGCTACTTAAACTAAGGTAACTTTATTTTGCCAAGAAGTAGTAAATCAACAAACTGTGTTGGTGTTACGATGGTTGCACCCACAATTCCTGCTAACGTATTGCCGAAGTGGCCAAAAGAAATGCAGGCGATAGGACATGTTAAAAGTGACGGTTCCAGTTGTTAATGAGTTCCACCTCTTGCAAAAAAAATTAATTATCATTTGTTTCTAAGTGAAAGAGCCTACACACACAGTCGACCTCTCTAAAGGCCTGTATAGATCTCAACGAAGTAGCCTTCACATGGTCGTATGAAAATTGTAATTTTCTCACTTTATGTTAAAAATCACTCTCGTAGGTCGATATAGGTGTTAGTAGTACACTGTTGGTTCTTGCACTTCTGATGAATTCTGAAGAAATGTTGCTGCTTAGTGTAGCAGAACCTGCTTAGAAAGAAGAATTAGGACGCAGTTAATTTATTCAGAGAAGAACAAGAACAAGTGTTGCAAAAATATACTAAAAGAAAGTGATTTTTTTAAATTTTAAAAAGCAAGCGTTCTGCAGAGCTCTACAAATGGGATTTAAAATCCATCCTGTTCCTTTTCAAATATAATGTTGGTTCTTTAACGAAACACACTTTAACTGAAACATTTGACCTTTTTTACATGCAGACTTGCAGTGCAGATCATGCATATCATCTAATAAGCAACAGCAGAAATCCAGCCGACCAGTTATTGCGTCTGTGAGTCCTCTAATTCACATACACACTCGCAGTGTGGCTTGTGATCGACGTCCGATGGAGTTTGTATGTGTGTAAGACTCATAAAAGAGCGTTTAGATTATGTTAAAAACTTTTAAGTCAATTAAGTCCAAATCATTTCTTAACAGCGTTCAGAAGGCCTGCACAGGCCAAATCGTAGCGTTTGGACATCTTTCAGGCCGCTTCCACGGGCCAAACCGGAAGACAAGGCCTGTGTGTGTAACGCAGTCTTTATATAACAAAAATCACCTTTCTGAAGCTGCTCTTAAAGACATTCTTCCTAGCAGGTAGTAACAAAGCACCTAACTCTATAGGTAGTGGACAACTATATAAAACAGAATCTCTAAAGCCTGTGCCACACGCACAGGTTTGCCTTCCGACGACCTGCACAGGCCAAACCTGGTCTGGACATCGTTCAGACTTCTGTTTAGCTTGAGCAAGTCGGCCTGCACAAGCCAAATCGGAAGGTAAGCCTGTGTGTGTAGCGCGGCCTTTACGCAGCTGATTTATTATCCAATCGACTTAGGTTTGTTGCTCAAAGCTGTCAAAATAATCAAACCATCGCCTGAAAACTCTTGTTATTTTGCAATATGCAATTAATATACTCTTTCATGCCTTCATCTAGTTCTAGTTGACCCAATTTTTTTTATTTTCTCAAATGCAAAGATCCTTATTAATTTCTTATATAAAATTAAATAATAATTCAAGAAGATAATTATTATAAATCATACAACTAAAACTAGAAAATAAACGACCGATTCAAATAAGCTTATGTCGAGAAAGTTTAGAAATGTTTGCAGCGAAATAGAGTGTCGACCTATATTGTTTGGTTTGAAAATCATATTATGAACATTAGCAAGACTAGGTACTCGATACGATCTCATTGTGATGGTTCTGTGTAATTATTACAATGCACCTCTTAACTAAATAGATGTGAAACAATGAGCCCTAGTTTAAGCTTCGTTTTCGTTACGATCGTATCGAACCAAACAATCCAGAAACGAAAAATATACAAATTAATTGCAAGCTCTAGAATGTAATGAAAGCTGTGAGCATGGCATAGTGATTGGGTTTGAATGTAGGTAATAAAATTTGAAAATATGTGAAGAAATCATATTTTTCTGCCATATTGGCATATAAACCATGAGTTGAGTATACTTATGGTCAATGCAAAAAATGAAAAGGAAAACTTGGAAAAATATGTACTAATTACTACATTTTCACACTACCACGGAGCTGAAGGTCCTGGAATTAAAAAAAAGACAGAGTAATGTGATTCCTACGGTGGTGATTGATGTAAGATGAGACCATAATAGTCAACTAACACCAAAGTCTATTGGGGGATACAGCATCCAGAATCAAAGAAAAAGAGCAAAAAAAATGACAATAACATGTAAGAACAATGTTTTAGGAATATCGATTCCACTAATCACTCGATGGTTAAAGTCACTACAACAAAGTTGTAGACAATCCAAAAGTTACTAAAAAAATACCATATTTGCTATTCTAGTTAAAGCAGTTCTCGTGTTACACCTAAGCTATTTTCCTGTTGTATAGGAAATTAACACATGAATTCTTGAATTGCACATGAAGAGAGAGCAACGAGTTGGAAATTCCAAGATGGAACACTACAATGCAGAAGCATACATTAATTCCATTAAATTATTACTTCAGCAAGTTACAACTAACTGTCAAAGTCATGGGCAACATTATCTGCCGCTAGCCTTTAACTGTTAAGGCCGATAGTCATAAAAATTTCATTTTGAGTTTAGAGTAAATTGCACATCCGAAATATAAATTTTATGTTGATATAGGTACTTAAATAACTGATTATAAAAGTGTGCTGCAGAAATAACACTAAAATCATCCACGATCCTTCAGTAGATATATAATTTATTTTTAACTACATTTACATATTTCAGAAGAGCCTTATTAATTACCAACATTAATTATTTATAGATTATTATCTGTTAGAAGATTTTGTACATTAATAACCCCATAGGGATGCACCAAAATTTATTTATGTTTACATGAGGGACAGAAATAATGATTTGTTGCTACACCTTAATTTATGAGAAATTTACATTTATTTTGTAAAAATGTAATTCGTTAGATGGTTAGATATTTTAATGAATTATAAGTTTCATCCGATCATATTTAAGGATCTAAGATTTATTAGTATCCTTTCATATTTCAAGCTTTGTAGTGCTTTCGCCTCACAATCGTAATTTTCTCTATTGTAACCATTGTATGTATTTGTCCTACCCTGTGTGTCTATTGGATATTTACCCACTTGGTGGAAAAATGTAACTATAATATTAAATAGAGGCAATGAAGGTTTCGTGCATAGTTTGTATGTTTTCTTAGGGCCAGTACTTTGTATGTCTGTTAAGCACTGGTTAAAGATAAACGTGGTTACTAGCAAGCGTTCTCATTTTCGGCGTTAGTGAGTTAAATGTGTATTATCTATGGATTACTAGTGGGAGAGCTAGCTTTTCAGCCAGCTAACACTTAGGACGCTTGATCGGACTCATTCTGGAACACCTGCCCAAAAGCTCCTCTCCTCGAGTCATCCAAATTCTAGAAGCTTGGCGGGTGAGGTATCTGATCATATCCAGCCAGTAGTCACTAAGTATGGATCTTCTAGATGATGCTACACGAGAGCACAGCACGTGCTCCGCAGTTTCTTTTTCTTGATTACAGCCTCTGCATCTAGGGCTATCAATTAGTCCCAGAGTGTGGAGGTACTCGTTTAGCTTACAATGTCCTGTAACGATGCCCGTAAGTATTCGCAGATGGAATTGAGACAGGTTGAGGTAGTATTTTGTGTGTCGTGTCGAAGGACAGCAATTATTGCTTTACCTTGTCTACAGCTCGTTTCTTTCGACCGCATGTATCTATGTTTAATGTTATTTATTTTATGAGACTGTTGAGAGTACTGACTGCCAGTCAGGGTCGATTCGGGCCATTCGAGCAGGAGCCCGAGCCCTTCTTTGCCAGCTCATCGGCTGTTTCATTGCCTTCGTTCCTTTGGTGCCTTTAGACCCAGCAGATTTCAAGAGCATTGCTCGTCGAGATATTGTGTAGTGTTGCAATGCAGTCCGAGACCAGACCCGAAGTTACTCTATTCTATCTATGGTTAGTGTAAACAATATTTAAACGAGGCTTAAAAAAATTCCGCCCTTAATTATTAACGTCGTAGGTTTTAGCAAATATGACCATACTGACGAGTCCTTTAAGTCTTGTTTTATAACCAAAAATATCTTAACTTTATTCTATATTTTACCCTAATTTGATACCTAGTAAGAGTGGTGTAATACAACCCTCATCCTTGTGTTTATTGATATAAATCGGTGGCAAGAAGAAAGCAACAAGTGTAAAGGTCGGTAAATTAGGGTTAAAATTACCTGATTTATATTATTTAAAAATAATCATATTTTATGAATTTTTACTCAAGAGCTGAGAATGAAAATTATTATAAATAAAAATTATACTTGAGGTGGCCTTCGTCGTCGGTTTCTGCATAAAAATAATTAAGTCTCAAACATTTTCTAAACAAACTTTTGCAAAAATTTAATGAACTCGTTCGTAATAGTAAAAAGATATACGCGGTCTTTCCAAAGTGTGGAATAATGATTGTAGCGGCGTAATTCTTAGTTTTAGCAAAAAAGGAACATTAGTAGTTATCTTTCTGTAAATTTTTTCGTCTTCTACCAATGCTGAAAGCGCTGAGGTGCGATCGTTTCGTTAATTTTGATATATTAGCTATTTACTTTTTATAGGTCAGGGATTAGGTTTAACATTTCCCGAATTTTCAAATAATTTAAAGAAAATTTCATTGGTATTCATTAATCTCTATGAATTAATTTCTACAAAAATTGGTTAGCCGTTGGTAATAACCGAAGCTAAACAATTAAGCCTAGTAGATAGATATCAAGTTAGAGCCATTTATATGAGGTACATATATAAAGCAATTCTGAGCTAGATCGAGTAAATAGAATATTATGCTAATCGGCAGCTTTAAACGAGTGTTGTACTACTAATTACGATTGTTGATCCCTACATCCAGGATTATACATAGTACTATTGGATTTGAATCTCACAAAGAGTAGGTCAAATATTCCTCTGTTAGTCACAAAGGGAAACATTATCTCAGAGGTAGAAACACAATTTAAGAGTATTTAATGAATATGTATCTTGTCAACGAAGAAAGAGAGGGTAAAACTACCGAAGGAACTAAACTGGAAGTTTAGATAAAATGACAATAATTCAGCTATACCTATTCTTTTATTTTATATTCTGAAGCGAGTTAGAAAAAATGTATTATCAGACCAATGTCTTAATTACTATTAAAGACTCGAGCCCCGAGGTTTCTGCGATTTTATCCCCGTTGCAGTGGTTTACTTGCAGGTATTCCGTTAGCATGTGGCACGAGTAGCTAAGACTTGAAAATGACTTGAATATTCATTAGTTATATCCCGAGTGCATGCCAAATACGCGAATATTTTTACGAGTGCACGAAGTGCACGAGTAAAAATATTAGAGGATGGCATGCAAGAGGGATATATGGAGGACTATTTCCCGAATAAAATTTCACGCAATTTTGATAGTATTTTTGAAATAATGGAAAACTATAGTTGAGTTTCACAAATGTAGACAGTTATGTCATTTATAGAATAAAGACGAGATTACATCGAGATTTTTCGGTACAGCATTATGAACAATCGTTCGTACTCGGATCCACTTCTACTACTAAGCTTCTGTCAGCTTCTGTCAAATTATAGTAAAGTACGTTATTCTATTAAAGCGGCACGTGTTTTCTGCATCTATCTCAATAGAAGCCGCGCTATAGCTAGCTAAATTTTGTGAACACATATTAGGATGAGTCACTATCTCGAATTGTGAGATTGAAGTATAAAAATTATTACTTTTGGATGAATTACGATAAAAAAATCGAGATTGTAAAAGTACCGTAACTATGACATTTCAAACGTAAAGAAACAAATAAATTGAAAGACGCGCCACATAAAAAGTCGCTAATGTCAATTGTGGAAACATTTTCATTTTAAAAATGTCTTCTATTCGTTTTGGTCAATCAAGTTCGAGTCAAATAGATGAAAAAATTAGCACATTAACGCCTGTAAATACAATGAAAGCGAATACTTGTATATGGAATCAGTTTGAAGCATTCTGCAAGGAAAGAGCTTACTCATTTAATGGAGATACTTCTATACCACAGGTAGCAGAAATCCTTAAGGATTTTGCCTTTAATATGAAAAGGCAAGATGGGTCCGATTATAAAGAAGGTGTAGTAAAGACTCAGTGGAACAGAATAGCCAAATTGTTACAGGAAAAATTTTACAAGGAATTTGGAATAACTCTCGATCCATTTAAAGATGTGGTATTTAAAGACGCGAGAAGTGCACGAGATGCAAAACGAAGACAACTGCAAGTCTTTGGCGAGAAACGAAAATGTAGTGCTTCAATTTTAAACGAAGACGAACAGAACCAAATCATAGCTTTATGGGATGAAGATACTCCCGAAGGATTACAAAGGAAGTTTTACCACATAGTGGCATTGGAACTGGCTTGGCGGGGTGGTGAAGCGGCAGAGTGTCTGCTAACTTTTTTTGAAATAGAGAAAGATAGTTTTGGCGCACATACAGGCCGAATTATTTATAACCCAATATTTAGTAAAACCTGCCAAGGAGGGGGAAACCCGCTGACACAAAATAAATGGTTGGTTCAAAATAAAATCAACCCGGATCGATGTCCAGTTAGGTACTTTTTATACAATCATCTAATACTTTTGTGACAGAAAATAACTTTTTAGATTGTTCCATAAAATTATGGAAAAAAGAGGCTCCCACGTTACTACAAACCGGTTTTTCTTAACACCGAATCCAGGGTGGAAACAAAAGAGTTCTGTTGGTTTTTTTAAGAATTCGCCCATCGGAAGAAACGTGATTTCCAAGTGGACTACAGCTGCCGCTAAAAGGATTGGGATAAATGTAAAACGTATTAAAATAACAAACCATTCTAACCGATCAACAGCTGTAACGAATCTTGCGAAACGTGGTGTAGGAGAACATGAAATTATTAAAATAACAGGCCATTCAAATGTCTATTCCATAAACCCTTATTTGAAAGTCGATGGAAGTCACCACGAGAACTTAATTGCAAAACTACGAAGAGAATCCAAAAAAGAAAATGTTAACGATGTTTCTACAAACGCTGCTTCCAGTGCAGCGAGTAATTCATTCAGTAATTGTACTTTAAATCAAAACTATAACTATTATTGTTCAAATACTAATTGTAACTTAAATCAATAAATTCATTTTGATAATTAATAGCCCGAATGTTTTTATTGTTTTAAAATGTCAAAAAATATTCACCCAATGCACTAGTGCAAATACCCGGGTATTTTCATGGTGCATCGACTACTCAGTGACATTCGTTCGTTACTAGGTGATTTCTATAATATGCATTAACATGATTGGTTGAAATTTTCCGAGGGAAATAGTCACTATAATTTAACCATAAAGGTGGAAACACACGCACAGGTACGCATAAATGCAGGTTTTCCTTAAACGACGAACAGACTCTCCGGTTTACCGGTGAAGACCGGAGAAATAGCATTGGCTAGCATTAATTAAATTCGTCATCTTAATACACAACACAGTGCATCAGTTGTGCTTTTCAAATCTTCAAATGCCCAATCGTCTCTAAGCGTTTAGTGGCTAAGGAGGTTAGAGCGTTCATCTCTGCATTCGACAGCGTTAGTTTAGATCTCCGACCACAGTAAAGCAATTATCTTATCATTATCATTATTATCAGGGTCTTATTACCTGAAGAATAGGTCGCTCTCCATGTTTTGGAATCAGTATGACCAAAAGTCATCAAGAGAAAGAATAAATAAAATAGGTAAATACGCTTGTGGGGCAACATCACGGGGTCAACTAGACCCAGTTAAATTAAAATTATAAGTGTGTTTAATTAAAACTAGCGGCGTTTGAAAAAAGGGCGACCCTTCTAAATGCGAGGTAAAATACTCCCCTGCCCGTTTAATGTTCAGTAGCCAAGTTGAACTTTGAAATATGTAATTAATTTATCTAAATATTATCAGGGTCTTATTACCTGAAGAATAGGTCGCTCTCCATGTTTTGGAATCAGTATGACCAAAAGTCATCAAGAGAAAGAATAAATAAAATGCGAGGTAAAATACTCCCCTGCTCGTTTAATGTTCAGTAGCCAAGTTGAACTTTGAAATATGTAATTAATTCAGCGTTTATTCCATTTCTTAACTTTTTTTTAAACTGTTATAATTAACAAACTTTTAATTTAAGAACTTATTAGGTACTCTGTATGGAGTATAAACAAAGGGAAGTTGCAAAACTTAAAATTGAAACACTTTTTTCTTCCTTCTAAAATTAAGTACTACCTTAAAGAACTTTTATGCTAAATTAAATTTGAAATTAAGTTCAAAAATGTGCATACTTAATATAAAATTCAATTTCTACGAAGTAGGCATTACAGAAAGTATTAACCACATTTTCCTCAATGTATAAGATGAAAAACAGGCAATCACAATAAATTTTACTTTCAATTTCAATACCCAACACTTTTGATCAATTTGAAAATTAAACACGGATCCAACTTGAAGTTTTATCTTATAAAAAATTAAGGGTGGGATCAAGCGTAAAAATTGCTTAGAATTATTCCGAATATTAACGTTACGAATTTTAAATTTTATAGTCCAACAAGCATTAAAAATAAGAAGTGGATTTAATAAATTTTAATCAATTAAGCAATTTTACCATTTTATTCTTGTAGAAAGTGCTTTTTCTTTATATTCTCAACAGCTAATACTGCAGGTATTGCAGTTTAGAGTTATGTCTGATGACATCTTTCAATCAGTTTACATCAATTTTTATTCACATGCTACTACAGTTTACGCAATGTAGAGAAGGACTTGAGGCGGGGCCTTAATTAGCCAGAGTTCTACCAATGGTTGATTTAAAGTCAGTATGCGCTTCGCACCAGTAGCGAGCCAGAATGACTGATAGGTTCTATTTTATTATTGTCGATCCCGTTAACCCTCCATTCAACGGGTGAAGCCTGTGAGTGCAAGCAAAAGTGAAAATTGTCTGTAACTTAAAAAAAGAAATACTTTTTACTGTAATATTCTATCTACCTTTTTAACCTGTAATAACTCATATCATCAGCATTTGCCTTTCAAATTTTTTCAAAAAATGAATCCTCTAGGACACAGTTTGTTGTGACAGGCTTCACCCGTCGGTTCGTGTAACTTTGAGATAACCGATTATTTTTGTTATAAAGCATTATTTAAGCGCAAAATTTATCTGCAGACCATAAAAAATAATTGGTTTTAAGTTTCAATGCTTGTTTGTAAATTTTTTGTTTAGGTGACAAGTGCAACATAAGCAAAAATTCTTATTATTTTTCCAGTTTTGTAAGGCTTGGTTATGTATTTAGTACATTGAAGCCTGCTATTTCAATGAAGTTTAGGCCCTTGCAGTTTGTGTTGAGAATTTTATAATTTAATTTTTTTGTAATTTTCTGCTTATTTGATCAATATACTAAATATGTATTATGATAATTAACTTTATTTTCCTTCAATATCCATAAAAAACAGTTTTCAATAAAAATTGTCAAAAAAGGATAAAAAATTTAAAATTAAAAAATAATAACTAACAAAAGGACCTACGCTTTAATTCTTCTGTAAAATAATGAAGAATAAGGTAGATTTTCAATTGAAAAAATTTCAGTGCAATTCTTGCACCTTTACTATTTTTTAGCTATAGACATAAAGTGAGCCTAACAGGCTTCACCCGTTGGCTCGTGTGATTCTAGACCCACCCGTTGGATGGAGGGTTAATATAAAGCAAAAATACTAAATGTTTGCAAAAATATCTAGCTTTGTTTGATTTGTTAACTTTTGGTACTTTGTAATGCATGTTTGTTTGGACATTAATTCTAAAACTAGAGTCAGCTTTTCACTATTGACCTAGCGATTTACCCAAGGGAACAAGCACTAAATTACGATGTAATTGTAACTGAAGCGTACCCTGTACTTTTAAGGATAATACATTTTAACAATTTAATTTGAAAAGTTTCATTATGAAGTTTACTACAGAGGAACAAGATCAAATAGTACGTATGTTACCCTTAACTTTCGTTTTATTCTAAAATCGAATATTCGTATAAATAAATTTTTACACTACTTATATCGTATTCGTCTTAAGAAGCTAGTGCTCTACAATATTCACCGACAAGATGCAGCTAAGCCGCTTCCAAAAAAAGCGCGCTATATTCGAATAGAAGTTTTCTATTGGTCGAATTTTGAAAATCCGATTTACAATACTAACACAAGAACTGACATTCGTCAACTTTATTTGACAGAAATTTGAAATTTGTCGGTGAAAATGGAAGATTTGACGACAGTGGTGCCGAATTTACAAACAATGTTTATGCTATTACATCACGCCAATAAAGGCAAAACTATCTAATTATAACCAAAAACATCAAAATGTTAAAAGTGGTTGTGTGAAAAGCTGCGGTTGTGTGAATTTGCCTTGCCATTCAACCAATCACGCATTCTAGTATTTAATTCCTTTTTTTGGGTTACCTTCTTAAACCGAATGGAATATAGCATATTTATTCAACCATTGTACTAATTAAAATAGTGTATGCAAATACCTACTACTAAAAAGTATTATTAAAATAGTTATTTACGAACCATGTGCGGGAACACGATTTTCCTGCGTGAACGCTATTTGAAAACACGAGCGACGTAGGAGCGAGTGCTTTTATCATTGCGTGAACGCGGGAAAATTGTTCACGCATGAGGATTGTACAATATTTTTTGTAACGAACAAAACCGTTATCATAATTCTTAAATAAAAGTTTTATTTGATTAGTTTTGACAATTTAGGTGCAAAGCAACCTATGACTTCATAGTCAAACTTCATTCTTACGTCAAACAAATTCTTACTTTGACAGTTAATTGTTCTAAAAGTTGTTAAAAATTGTTATTAGATGTAACGTAATAGTTTAGTTTGCGAATTTAAATGGTCTAAAATATGTTTCCTCACATTAATAAATACACATTACTTTATTTTATTACCATTTATTAGTGTTGTTTTGACAGTTTACTTCCCGGTGTAGTAGACCGGGAAACACTATTTCCCAGTCGACCACAGAGTGCCTCAAACGTCACTTTCGAAGCAGTGAGTACAAAAATTATTTTAAAATATTTGCGCAAAATAATTGAGATTTAAATTAAATTAGTAAACCCAGTACTTCGTGAAATAAACCCCTTTAAAATGTATCAGTTGTTCTGTGTATTAATTCAAACACGAACATAGAATTTTGTTTATGAAGTACCACACCAAAGTTTTAGTTGTAAATTCTAATATTTTATTTTCGCACTTATACAAACTTTAATTGATTTAATTACAATTTTAAAGTAATTAGAGCTCGAATTATAACTGTAAACAAAAGTTTTATACCATCTCTAAAATTTAATTTTTAATATTATTATTTTGTGATGAATATCTTGAATGTTTCCAAACAAAAATTGAAAAGAAGGAGAATGAAAAGCAAAAAAATCCTTTTCAAAAGGTCTTCACATAATTTATTATTCGTCAACCTGTCTATTGAAGAAGATCATACATTTTAATTAAATTACTGTTTGGTAAGTATATTAAGAGGTTTGTTCGCCCTTTATAAAAAAAATACAAAAGAAAAACCTACCAGTTTGTTCCCTCCAGATGGAGTGGAGTGTTTTATAAAATGTTGGATATTGACTTTTTACAACGTGAGAGAATGGGGCAGCCGAGGTGTTCGCTTCTGTTTTACATAATTATAGTCTAGAACAGGGTTTCCGAAACTTTTTCTTTTTCGAACACCTCGAGGGTTTTTGAATTTTGACGGAGCACCTTGTGTAATTTGGAGGGTAGGCAATGAGACATAATCAATAAATCTTAGAAAAATAAAAAAAATAGCTTCCTTAGTAATATTTTTTCACGGAGCACTTGCTACTTTTCCGCCGGGCACCGTTTGGGAAACCCTGGTCTAGAAGAAGATAAATACAGCAAGGAACATAAAACCCGAGAGAATAGGCCAGTGAGGTACTCGCTTTCGTGTTTTATATTTGTAGTATTGTGTCAATTAAACCTCTGGAAACTTTTGAAATAGGCACAGAAGTAATAGGCAGACAAAATAATATAGTCTAGAACTAGGATTCCCAAACTTTTTTTCTGATAGAGCACTTTGAGGGTCTATGAATTTTAACGGAGCACCTTGTGTAATTTGAAGGGTAGGTAATGACACATAATTAATAAATCTTAGAAAAATAAAAAATAGATTTGTTATTAAAATTTTTTCACGGAGCACTTGCTACCTTTCCGCCGAGCACCGTTTGGGAAACCCTGGTCTAGAGAACGATAAATGCAGCAAGGGACATAAAACCCCAAATTAGAACCTATATACGCATAAATATCAATTATTCCACATCAACAAAATGAGTACTCTGTTAACTCTTTAACAGTAGATGATGTCTCCCTATTTTCCACACTTTCATAATTTTCTGAATTTTCAGGTATAAAGAAATCAGTTTTGATGTTTAAGATTCGGTTACAAGAACAAAATATTCCAAAGTTTTTGCATTGTAAAGCTTTATCGTGGCTTTGTTCGTCAAACACTAATTTTCACTTCTAAATTCCACGTTTTTAAAGAACATACCTTTCATACAACAATATTTCCAGCTTCTTTCAGATAAAGACGCTATAATATTTGTCTCAAAAGTTTCACCTAAACAAGCCTTGCAGTAGTAAAATATTACGACCTATAGTTTTGTTTACTATAGTTAGAATCATGAAAGCTTGGGAAGGGGAATGTGTTATGTATAGAATTTTAAAGTAGTTAGACACATTTTTTTTTATTTAACTTCAACTGTAGCATTTAATTGCCGTTGACTGTTGTAACGAAGCGGATTACTTATCAGTTAGGTCCTCTAATTCTTATCCTTAAATTTAACTTTTTTATTAACGTCCCTGCATCTGCTTGAAAACCATATGAATTGTTATCCGAGGCCGGTCGCTTCGTTCCATGGAAATGCGGTAAGGTTGGGCGCATTGAATTCCAGTGCTCGCGATAAATCCAATATTTAACTTCTTAATGTTTCTTTGGATAATTAATTGATTATTTATTTAGTAGCTAAAACTTCGTGTTAATTTTTTCCCTTCATCTTTAATCTTAATTAACTACAACTCCTTGATTCTGTTCCTATCGGGGGTAGCACCCTCCTTGATCTTATTCAGTACTTTAATGTCATTAAAATACTTTTAATGTCGTTTAAATGAGTAATAACGATGATAGAGCGATGAGATAAGATTCTTTTGGAAGCTACTGTTTGCGCGCACCCAGTCCTCAACAACATTGATAAAATTTACATTAATTAAAATTTTATTAATTAACCATAAAGTTGATAAGTCTTGCGTTGGCACGCAAGGTGTCGACGTTCCCACTTAGATCCAAGTGCACGCCGCGCTCTCATTGGTTCTCCGCCTTGAGCGGTGGCGAAACTAGAAGTAGGAGTGTTTTTCAATAGATAAGAGAGTCTGGTGTTAACATCGAGTTCTGGATGATCGCTGAGGTGTGTTGTACGATCTTCATGTGATCCGCATGCGTAACGCTATTCAAGCGAGTTTTTTTCCTATTGTTATCATTGTGACCTTCTTACCTGATCGTACTCGTCTCTCTTAACGTAGTGGTAGCTGCTTCGCAGTGATTTCTAGAGCCGTTGTGAGGTTAGAGCATCCACTTGTAGTCCTGTTAAATACCCTAGTAGTAGCTACTTCGCGGCGTTTCTTAGGAACCGTTGTGGGGTCCCAGCCTCCGCTTGTCACCCTTAGCCTCAACCGTGTAGTGTTTAGACCTTCGCTGGTCATTGTAGGCCCCCATTAATTATATTTTTATTACAGCTTAAGAGAAACAGTGTTCTTTTATTTATTTGAATTATACCAATTTTGCTTATTTGCATTATTAACTATACCTAGTGGTTTATTTTGTTATTAAATGTATTTGTTTATTTAGTGGGTGTCTTTAAATAATTAAACTCGAACCTACCCCTAAGTCTCGAGTGAGCAACGCTAAAGGCTACTTTTACGAAGACCCAAATGTGGGTCTTACACTGTAGTGTAGATTCTAAATTAATAAAATTTGTTTAATTCGATAGCGATGGCGATAGCTTTTCGGTGGGAATTTTGTTATAAATGGAAAACTGAAGTAGTCAGATATTTTTATTTCACTTTAATAGTTGAATATGAAAGAATATAGCAAACTCTAGTAAACGTCAGCTGTAAAATTCAAATATAGTTGTTAATAACGTATACAAAACGTTTCATAGCGCATCCTCACCCAAAAGCTATCGCCGACTGAACTATAATCTTCATCGGTAATTTTAGTTTACTTGCATGGGACTTAGGGGGTGGGGGATCGGTGTATTCGGAATAAAACAAGCTGAATGCTAGTTAACTCCTTATTTTAAATGTCTACTTGGCAACATGAAGATGAAGAAGTCTCTTCATGGCAGCAGCAATCAGCTCAAGATTGATGATGGGAGGAAAATACCATTTTGGAAGAAACCACTTCTGCCACAAACTTACGAATTTCTAATTGCTTGTAAACTCAGTTAGATCAACAATACAATTTACTATTATTTTTATCATTGTTATAAATAGTTTAAAAATATGAATAAATTATTTAATTAACGTAAATTGAGATTTTCCAGAAGTATCTCACAGCTTAAGAGTAGATATCTAACTAAACATTTCGGAACGTCATTTTAAATTCCGAATTGAACTTTTTTTCTCGTTTTATAAATTAAATTCCCTCAACTACCACTAAAGTTTTAACAGAAAAACAATTTTAATTATTTTAAATCAAACCGAAAAGTTTTATAAACTTAAAGTGAATTTATATCAGCCCGACTTGAAGTTAACGTTAAAGGATAAGAAATGAGGAAGCTGCAGGGTTATTCTGAACAGAGGATAACTCTATTGACACGAACACTGACGTCAAATATCTTCAATATACGATAACTGGGTGTATTTTCCCTTATTTCTAAGTCTTGTCTGGTTTGGTTCAACGAATTCACAATTCACTTACATGTCACTGTTGCATGAAGTGAAAATTATGCATTATGTGAATTTAATCTTCACGCTTTTTGAACGACATGGAATTAACATTTACACGACACGTCGAGTACAAAAAGGTTCTTTTATTAAAATTATTTAAATATACATAAAGCATAAAATGCAATTTTTAATTATGAACAGGGAGAAAATTCCACTTGTTTTGCTTCTCTAGAGAATCGCGAATCTAAGAAAACATTCATTTGTGTTGGTTACACAAACTTGACATATTTAAATTTAGATTGAAAGATAATTCATAAGGTAAAAGGTATTCTATCAATGTTGTCGTGGGGGACGTTTAATGAACTTTTGAGTTGGAACTGAAAGGGTTGTTGAAAAGCTTGGAAACGTCGCCCTTGTTTCTTAATTATTTGTATTTGTGACTATAAGGGGAAAAGTGTCATAATTCATCATAATAATTAACGAAAAAAATACAATTTCAACGCAGTTTTTAAAAATGCATAATTATGTACAGGGTGTGCTACATTGCCTTTTCGAAAAACGTAATAAAATTATTGTTACGTTGAGAAACAGTAAGTCCCAAAAGGTGTTCCGGTTAAACCATTAATTTAATGAGCGTAGGTAAAAATAAATATAAATACTATTTATTATTGTTGGGCAACCTCCGCCTTGGACAGCCCTTAACACTGGTTCTTGAGCTTGGACCGATGACTTTAATATTTATGTAGTTCTCAGGTGATTTTGATACGTGGAAAAACGAAACAAAAATCTAGAAAATAATAGTCTCCCCATATTTACTACGCCACTGTTCTAAGACCGAGTACATACTACGGCAGTCATATATAATGCCCATACATGCCCAAATACGCCCTAAGGATTTTTGTCTATAGGGATCCCACCATGGACTCCAGAAAGTCTCCAAATTTTTAGCTATATACGCCATTGATCAGAGCACACAAAATGGCTTTACTAAGTCAATAACATACAACCGTTGTTTGACAGAGTTGAATTCCCTCAATCAACGATACAACCCTTAAAGCTATACGACAGGTAAAAAGACATTTGCGTGATACTCGATTTCCTTCCTTCTCGGTTAATTTTAAGCTAGCCAAGCTGACGAACTAACTGTCTTTCGATCTTTGGATCTGTCTGTTTTTGATGGTCTTTTACAAGTTTTTCTGCTTATCGGTTTCAGTACCTGCTGCTTTAAAATTTATTATAGATATTTGCTTTCCTCCTTAGTCCTTGCTTATTGACCAATTCTACGGCTAGCCCAGCTGACTGGGCTAACTATTATATACGGCTGTCTCGTGAGGACCTACGTGTCATAGCTAGCTAGATAGCACTCTCACTAGACACTTTCGATTAAATAAACATTTGCCCAGAATGGGCGCTGCTGACAGCCCCAGATGCACATCATGAAATGAAGCGGATAAAACAATGGAACATGTGCTTTATCACTGCCCTGCGTTAACCCTAATTCGAGGATAAATATTAGGGGAACATGGTGGGAACGTGGTCTAACATGACCATCTGTCTGTGTTTATCTCCTAAAGTTATATTATTTCTTTCTTTGACTGTCTATATTTTAGTTGAGCTACTATTTTTTCCTTTTTATTCCACTAATTTCGGGTATATTAGTCTGTTTTGTGTTTTCTACTTTATATTTGCCCAAATTTCAATGTATCTAATTGTTAACGTGACGACTTACTTAGGGCAAGAAATTTTTATTTTAAATATTTTTTAGATTATTAATACATAAAGTAAAGGATTTGAAGCATTAAATGAAAAACTGTGAGGTTATAGCATAATTAAAACTTTATCCGGCCCTGGAGGCACAGCTTCCGCATAATGGGGTTTCAAGAAGCACATAAGTGTATTATTTTTGATACGCGAGAAACTCTATGTATAAAACGCTTTTTAAAAAACTATAAATTTAAAAATGTAGCAAAGAAATTTTATCAAATAAAGTAGAGAGAATTTTCTCCATGACTGTCACTATGGGGCAATAAATGTATAATAAAGACTGAGAAATGAGAAAGTGTGAAAACTGCCAACATAGTTTTCACTTTATTGTTTTCAAGATTTTAACAGTTCATGCAAAACGTTAGGGGGAACACTTAATTAAAAATCTCAAAATGACTTTGAGACAAATTTTATTGGAAAGATTTTCACTAATGCAATACCATAAGAGTGTAAGAACCTGACGCAATTTTCAAATTTTTTAAACCTTATGCAATTCAATTTCTTTTAATAGCTTAATCTTATTTAACGCGTTAGTGTGCAATAACATAAAAATTGTTTAATACTTCAATCAAAAAAGATTACGAAAATAAAAAAGTTTAATTTAAATTATTTATATTTCAGATACTTGGGCGCTAAAAGATGTATCAGTGGTCGTTCCACAAGCGGTCGTAGCAGGAGATTCTGTAGCTCTTTACTGTCGTTACAATTTAGAAGATGAACCCTTATATACGGTTAAATGGTACAAGGGCCAAAGCGAATTTTATCGATATCTCCCAAAGGAACTGCCGAACACTCAAGTGTTTCCACTTCCGGGCATTAACGTTGATGTAAGTAGTGATATCGCAGATCTTATGAAATAACTACGTTACGATCTGATTAAAACGGAACAAATATTTTAGTTGAGCAACTCGAGTCCTAACAAAGTTGTGCTTAGAAATGTACAAACCGGAATCACAGGAAGATATCGATGTGAAGTATCTACAGATTCTCCTAATTTCTATACCACCATCGAAACTGGATATATGTACGTCGTCAGTAAGTATTTTCATTTAATTTAATATCAACTTAGAAAAACTATATTTTTTTATTGGTGCTTTAAAAAAATTAAGTGGCTCCTTTTATTACTGCCTTTCCAAAAATTAAAAACTCGGCTTTAAAAAAGGTTTTTCCTTTGACAGCTTAGATTAATTAAGTTCTCCTTTATGCAAAGCCAATGCAAAAATACTTTTAGACAGCTAATTTGGAGTAAGAAAATTGAAGATGGTAACTTTAATGTGTAACACTTTTAAATAAGAATTGGTACGTAGGGTACAAATCGATTCGACAATTTTAAAACGTTTTGAGATCGAGTTTCAGCGGTATATCGAGGTAAAACGGAATGTAAAGAAGCACGTCTGGTTTTAGATACGTCAAAATTTGAATTTAAAATTTGTCAGGTCAACTTTATTCCTATGAGAGTATGTCGCTAACATACATGTTCCTTTTTTATATATTTAGGTGTATAAAATTGCAAGTGCTTTAGCAATACAACAGACGTCAACTGAATTATACTTTCAAAAGAAAAGTGTGTGTTGGTTTAAACTTTTTTACTCAATTTCAAAACAAGAAACAAGTAGCCTATGATGTTTGATTCTCCAGAGACAACTGTCAAACATAAAATAAGCGAGATTTACAAAAAAAAATTTATCTCCTCTTTTGCTCCATTATTATGTCACAAAAATATCGTTGGAGATTAAAAAAAGCATCGAAGCTCTTTACAACAATATGCAAATAAAAATTTTATTTGCAAAATTTATCTCTAAAGATACATTTTAATTTTACTTTATTTACAAACAGCGACACAATCGCGTTAATACGGAAAAGCTTTAAACCAATTGAAAGAATCTTTTTTCCCTCTCCTTTTCTCCCTCTCGCCAAATCTATCTCTTTCTCTAATTCCTCAACACTTGATCTAATTTGAAATTCAATCAATTTAACTGAGAAATAAATTTCGAGTTAAATGCATTGTGACAAGTGTATTTCATCTTGTGCTAAATTATACAACTAAAACTAACTTCAACTCATCATCAACACGACTGTCCTTTCCGTAACAGACAATCCTATAACATGCTCTACTGGTTAATCACGAGTTCCTTGTCCCATTTAGTTTCTCAATTTTTCAATTTATTTCCTTTTTATAACAAAAATTTTGCGCATTTACGCTAAATGTTGGAATAAAATCCTTATAGCGTATAGTTTATTAATCCACAAGTTTATGTCCTTAATTATTGTTTAATGATTATTAAGTAATCGATGTTTAAAATTTAAAGCGTTAACATTCTCAAAACTAATTAAGTTACAAAATACCAGAGTCGATGTTTTATTTATCAGTTAGTTCAAATGTCCCGCTAGGAACAATTTATCATTGTTGAAGGCGGAGAACGTGTAGATTTAAATGCAGATGAGGTTGGGAATACTAGAAGAAATACTTTAGAAATCAAATGAGTAAATACTGCCTTAAGCATTAAGAGGTGTTTTTGTAGCAGTTTTGCTACCAGAATTAAGTAGGGCAGCCGAAACGCTGCAAAGGTCTACAAAAATATTGATCAACTTTCAAGAGCTGTCTTTGAAGAAAAATCGAGACTGTTCTAAACCTTACCAAGACCTTCTACAAGTCTACAAGTACACTATAAAACGTACAGTATGTTTGACACTTTAGGCTCCGTCGTTCCACCGTGGAACCACCATTTATATACAACATATATTTTGTGCTATTACTATTTGGTAATATTATAGTAGATCCTTCTTCTCTAGAGGTTTTGGAAGAATCTAAGTCCAACAACGTTGGTTGTTGTAAGCTAATTAAAACCGGCTCAATAAAATTGTAACTGATTTTAACCGAAACTCAGTCAGACAATTATTAAAGTTTTTAAAATTGGATTCACAAGAAGAAGTTGTCTAAAAAAGTCATGAGGCAAATGCACACTTTTTTTACGGTATGAACTTTGATTTTTAGGTGTAAAGTAACTCTACTAAAAGTGTCGTTTGGTCAAAATTAGGTTCGGATATTTTATCAGCACACACACACACACACACACCCACACACACACACAAAGTGATGTTATTGACCGTTTAAGAATAAAAAATTGTTGTTACGAAACTCTTCCCAACATCATGAAAAATTATGCTTCTTTGCCACCACTTTTACTGTTTAAGCATATAAATACATTATTTCGTTAGTATTTTAATTCTTCCTAAATTATCTCTTGCAAAATTTCGTCAATCTCATCGTTAAGAAGGAAAAAATTTGAATGCGATTATTAAAAATCTGTTAAGACTTTGATCAACAACAATTAATGACTTCCCCATTAGACTGTCTGGCAACATCAAAAATATTGAAATTTGATATCACTTAAACTCAAATCCGTTGACAGAACGCGTTCCTCATATTTTGCAAACTCACTTTCCTTCAGAACCCCGGTCTAAGGGAAGAACTGTGATTTTTTTTTACTTTTCTTTGTCTTTTACCGTTTTCGAGATATCTAAAATAGTAAAGGAAAAATGCTGTACAACTTCTTTTCTAAAAACGTCTAGTGTAAAACGAAGGGCTAATGTGCTAGAAGCAAAAGTTTAACGAAAAACGTGAGGCAAACATTCATACATTAACGATTTTTGTGGGCGAATATCTGGCAAATTATAAGGAATACAGAAAAAATTATAAGAATAATCTTATAGAAATAATCTTGTAGAAAATTTAATAATCTTTCATTTTGCTAAGAATAATTCTTTCCCTAGGACCAAGCGCTTTCTAGATATAATCGAAAACCCAAATAAACGGGATCTTTACACCATCTCTTTACCTTAGCCATTATAGCTAATCTCTGATCAGCGAACAGATGCTGCTAAGACACTCCCCATAAATTTCTGTTAAATAAGGTGACTTGTGTAAGTGATATAAACCACATTTTCAAAATTCGACCAATAGAAAAATTTTATTCGAAAATCGCGCAATTTTTGTGGGAGTGGTTTAGCTGCATCTGTTCGCTGAACAGAGCATATGACTAGGGACTATTTTTACATCTTAACTATACTCCAAAAACATTCCTGACAACAAATTACACTCTCTATCATGTTCTCTATAACCCCTTCGATGAGTAGACTATTTGGTGCTGTACCAAAATCGAATGATTATTTATTTTGACTTATCATAATAAAAAAAATTTCTACAGGTGTGACATGTTTAAAAGTGATAGCATAGAAGATTTAACCTTTTTCCATAATCTTTGCTGTAATGGAGAACAATATGAAATCTACTACAGGTGACCAAACTTACAAAAACCTTGGGGTGTGTCTGGACCAAAGACCACTCATTGTACAGTCAGATGAAAAAGATTTCTATTGTTTCAGATGTCACAGATATTTTTAACGAAAAACCTTTTTTTTGACAGCGGTTAGAAGCTAAAAATCAATCACTTCAACGAATTCTTACCCGTGGTTGGTCCAAATTATTGTCCCCGCTGAATTCTAACGTTTCAGATTTTATATTATTGTTTGCTCATGGTTCACAAATAAATTTATTTTTAAAATTTGACTGAATAGTCTTCATATAATTATCTTTCGATTGGTATTATTAACAACCGGGTTGTGTTCAAATAGGTAGCATGAATTATAGAAAAACATTTTCTCCATAAAAAGCGAATGTTTCATTTTGAATTGGCTTGTCTACGCTTCCGCTTACCGTTGAAGATAATACGCCTCCTTACAACTCTTCCCAATCTAATGCTGTTATCTACATGCTGATTTGATTCTTCCCACCTCTTACCTACATAAATACTCTGTAACTCACTGATTCCACTAGTGTTTCTCAAAACTCTAATCTCGGATATTTTCCTAAATTGCCATGCTCTAACATCTCTGATCTTATCTCCTTATAATTTTACAATAAATTCATATACAGTGAGATTTATTTAAGACTGGCCATAGGATTTTACGTGTTAATTTTTAAATGCCTTGGGATATTTTATTCTAAGCGGAATATTTAAGGAATTTGTGCTATACAGTTGCAAGATGATATGAAGTATAAAAACAATTCCAATTTATCCTCTTGCAAGTAACCAAATAGCTGCAAAAGAATAATTTTCGAACTTCGTTAACATGTTTTTTTGGTTAGTTTTTAATTTGTAGAAGGTTAAAATTTCACTTGACGTTTGTAGTTTACATCTGTTAAACGTCAAGTAAAATTTCAGCCTTCTACAAATTAAAAAGTAACCAAAAAAACAAGCTAAAGGAGTTCAAAAATTGTCTTTTTGCAGCTATTTGGTTACTTGCAAGAAAATAAATTGGAATTGTTTCGATACTCCATATCATTCTGCAACTGTATGGCACAAACAGTTTAAATATTCTGTATAGAATAAAATATCCCAAGGAATTTAAAAATTAACATGTAAAATCCTATGGCCAGTCTTAAATAAATCTCACTGTATACGCGAAATCCTATCCCCCCTCCCAATCTTAATGTAATGCACAACCAGAAAAAGTATGTTGTCTCAGAACTATAATTTTTTTAAATTCATACGAGAAAAATCCTAAAAATGGGTAATGAGCAATCAGTATCAATTTAGTCAATGTGTTACTTGATAGTTACTACTCGTACAACGTAAATAAATAAATACGTTGTTAAATTGACAATATGTGTTACATTGTTTTATAAGTGTTGCATATCCTACCAATATTTTACTCATTTGTGTACCCAATATGCAGCAATTAAACTACAATTATGTGAGGTAGCTAATATCTGGTATGTCTATTCATTAGAATACATGGAAGCCAATTAGCTATTTCAATTTGTAATGCAACATCTACTATGCAGGTAAAACTGAAGTATTATAAAATTAAGTTTTGGTATTTAATAATCAACCAATACACTTTAACAACGATGGGAGAAAATCAACTGTTTTAATTTAAATAGAAAAAGTCACTTACCAGATTATAAAAACTACACCCGACTTGAATGTGGAGCAGCAAATGGTTATCGACTTGTCTGAAACAAAAAGTGCATTTAATTAGTGCATCAGTTGTAAATGTATTTGTTTGCAAAGAAAGTAATTTTATTTAATTTTTGTAATTACTAAAAATTAATTAAATGGGAATTAGCCATATGTTGCCTTAAAAATTAAATAGTTGAGAAAATGCAAATTAAAATTCCTTACATTCTGCGGTTGTAGTTTCAACTACATTTAATAAACGTTTTTGTCTGAATGCTGATTAATTATACGATTTTTTTGAATTTAACTAATTTTACAAACGGCCTTTGTGTATCCCTTGATTTGATAGCTCAGAGTTTAAACAAATCTCTAAAGAAAGTCAGCTTGTTGGGTGTGCAAGTTTTTCTTCAAACAGATCCACAGTCAGTTCTAGTATTGCCCAGACCATTTCAGTTGCACGACACATCTAAACAAAGCTCACTAAGGTCGAATTCTACATTACACATTTATCTCCAAGATTTAATTTTAGTTCCAGTATAAAGAGGTTTTAACAATAGCGTGAACCGGTTTATACTGAGACTAAAATTAAATTCTGGTGATAAATGTGTAATGTAGAATTCAGCAGTATTATAAAGCCTAGTTAACCGAAGGTTAATGCGGCTGTCAGACAGATGTTTTGCAGCGACTGTCATAGACCGAGCAAAATTTTAAACACCTGGTTTTGAATATCACTAGGCAAACAAAATCGACAGTCACCGATAATTCGATAATAGTCGGTATCGCTCACTCGGTGACGATTGTTCGTCTGTTTGACAGCCGCCTGACTTAACCGTAGGTTGAAATTATAACTAAACGTCAATTTCACTATTTTGTCCAATTATGTCTAACTAAAATGGCAGCTAACTTTAGGTTGAGTTTCAAATTGAGTTTTTAAAGGATTTATTAGTTGACATGAACCGAGTTGGACACTGATTATCCAGCTGTATCAAAGTCACCAACAATTATTACTTTGTAGACTAAGCCTTGTTTCAAGTGAGCATGAGAAAAGCCAAAAGTGCTAAATCGTCATGGAAGAGCTAACAAAAAGTGATGACGTCGTGTGGCAGAAACGTTACGGCAACGCAGAGGTTAAGGGTAGACGACCAGTCAGCCTCACAATTAATGGCCACCTAGGCTATATGTTTAGCACGAATTATAGATGCAACCATCATAACTCCTCCTACTTAAATTGAGAGGTAAATTTATTTTGCCAACAAGGAATAAATCAACAACTTCTCCTTCTGTCCTTTTCTCGTTGTTGGCTAATAACCCCCCTGACGTATAGCCAGGGTGGCCAGTAGTTGTAAAACTAACTGTACCTAGTCTGATCGGAAGGAGCCGACAGTAACCAAGTACGTAACGTTGGCTTTTTGCACTTGGATCCTGAAAATAGTTAGTGAATTGCCACTGCCGATGCCAGGGGGGGGGAGCCAATAAAGCACGTTCTGTCCAGTAGCGTTGTGGATTGGACAATACCGGTACGTTTCAGGCACGCCATTAACATAGAGTTTGACCAAACCACTTGAAGTTATAGGAATTACTTTTCATAACGAGTACGGAGTTAGTAAAGTTAATAGTGGGGAATCTCGATGACTTCCACTTCTCGTACGTTACTCCACCACTTTAAGAATAATTCCTATCACTAAATTTGTTTGACCTAGACCTCATAGAGTCATATTCAGAGCGTCACGCCCTCAATAATTCTTGATCAGTAGCCCATAAATTAAAAAATCCCAAAATTCGACTCAAATCGATAAAAAAGGAAATTATTCAAGCGCTCCTTGTCACTACCGTTAAAACAAAGTGTATATAAATAATAAATTAAACAACTACGAGAGGCGTTGGTAATGAATGAGTTGAAACTGGATGTTTAAAATTTTATTTGTAAATTAAGAAGCACTAAGCCTATAGAATTTATTATGCTCGAAAAACCACAAATTACCATTATACGATTGCTATCAATCAATTCATTGTTAAAAATTAATTAAAACGTCAAATATGTCGATGAAAATAAATCAATCAAAGTAATTAAAATGACAAAAAAAATAAAACTCTTGGTCTTTTGAGTTTAAAAAAATTTGTATAAAGCTCAAGAAAGCTCCGAGTACAAAACAGAATCGAGAGTCGAGAGTTCGTCAAGATATAGTAAAATGCAATAAATATTGACAAATAAATGATGCATGTAATTTTTCGATAGATTAAACAAGTTTACAATAAAATCGATAAGTAACGGTAATTCTGAAACTCAATTGCATTAAACTACATTCTAAATAAGAGATTACTTAAACTGATCAATAATAGATGAGTACGAAACGTAGAAGCACAAGCACACTAGAATCACTAATGTTTTTAACTTAATTTGTGAGATACCATCAAATGAAGCTTTGAATCATCCCTTTTAGTTGATTTACCAAGTTATCAGATAAAAATATAAATTGCACTTATTTCATAAACGAAATAGGAAATGTTGGAAAAAACTCGTAAACCTAACACGTATATAAACAAATTGTTATGGAACACAATAAGAAGAGATATTATAGAAACTAATGATACTTCTTCATTAGAATTATTTATTGTAACATCAATTCAACCCTCATATAACTCTCCTAATTTATTTAACTGTAACTCTCATTAATGGTTCGCTTTTTGCTCAAAAACAAAATCATTAATCTTTGTTTTTCCATCTAACAAAAAAAAAGCGACAGCGTGTATTATTTTACTTTTCACAAATTTACTTCAATTTTAACATCAAAAGACAAAAGTTTCCAAGTTTCAATTTAAAATGGGGAATCAAGAAAGAATTGTTCTTTGTAAAAGTTAATTTTGATGGCAAGTAGAAAATTTTTGAAATTTGTAGAAAGAAACTTGTAACTTATAAACTTAGATATAACGTATATCTCGTGTAACCTTTTATAGAGCTTTTATTAAATTTATACACCCAAATTGACTGAAGGTGCATTAAAGTTTGATTATTATTTTACTTAGCATTGAGCTCACGTACCTGCCCTAAAGAGTTTAAGCTGTTGAATAGTTTACTTATTAATATTTACATTCGTTTTTTACATTTTTGTGAAACCAAAATGATTTTAAATTCAACCTCTCTAATAATAGGTAGCTAATCTAATACAGTAGGAATGTCCTTGTTTATACAATTTGGAGTTTAATTGGCTCCCATGGGTCCACTCGCTCCATGAGAGAGTATTTTGTTAATATTTCAAAATAAGACTGAAATATCGCGATGTGCCTTTCTGACAACTCAGAATGATCTTTTTACAATAGTTTACCTAAGTCTCATTCCAAAAGCTGTCGTATTTTATTAGTAACTGACGAGTAAACGGGGTAGGACGAACCGGGTGTAGCGCGCTTCTGTCGTGCCTGTGCTATAGTTCAGTTGGCGATAGCTTTTGTGTGGTAGTTTTGTTATAAATGGAAAATTGAAGTAGTCGGATATTTTTATTTCACTTTAATAGTGGCATATGAAAAAAGATAGCAAGCTCTAGGAAAGGTCGGATGTACAATTCAAATACAGGGTGGAGAAAAAGTACTAAAGGCAGAACCAAGTGCCGATTCAAAATATGTAAAAAAATCATTGGTTACCATTTAAGCAATTAGAGTTCCGTGCTTTTGTACCCACGCGCGATTGCGTATAAGCAGTTAAATACCACGAAGCACTTTTAGCCTAATAACTTTTATTTAAAACACTTCTTCAAAAAATCTATAATTGTCGATAACGTAAACCAAACGTTTCATAGCGCATCTCCGCCCAAAAGCTATCACCGACTGTTCTATAGATGTCCCCACCCTGCTTAGAGATCTGAACCCTTCAGATTCCAATACAGGCTCTCGCTCAGTCCACCTAGGGTTCTCTTCCCCACGACCACAGGCTCCGAGTCAGTGAAAGATTTAGATTTAAGTAGGACTTAAATCTACCAACGCCTATCCAGCTGCTGGTGGCAAAAACAACCAGTCTGGTCTCCTGCATCTAACCTCAGATCTAGTCGCAACTGGACTAGTTTTAGAATCATCCCTGAGTAGGCTTAGGTTGCCTATTCCGACCTCTACGCATTAGTTTCGGTGATCTAGAGTCGCGCCGCTCTCTAATCGGGCACTTTACTAAACTTCCATGAACCAAAACTATCTTCGTATAGCGAAAGATCTTGAACCAAAAGCGAAGTGGACAGGCTGTCATGCACTGATTAGTAGCTCCGGCACTACCACCTTCTCTCACTAACAGAGGATGTCCACATACATTCGTACACGCCGAGTTCTGGAGCTAAAACGGGCTGTAGGTACACCTGACTTTTACGTAAACCCGTTTAGCCAAACTCACTTGCAATTTGCCAGATAACTAACACTTCCTCGCTAATTTTTGGAGTGTGCAGGGTGGTGGTATTTCTCTTGCCTGTGGTTTCCAATGAAAGAACATAAATCTTCTGTGTTCGATGGGCTTAGACAAAAGTCAGAGCGGGCTTCCATCTCGTTAAATGACTCTGTAGAGGAGAGCGGGGGGACTTTTCCCCTAACCTAACCATCTAGGGTGACTTCAGTACGATGGTTTTCGATATAGTGTCTAAAGGCCCGTCCACATACACACAGGCTTGCCTTCCGGTTTGCCTGTGCAGGCCACCTGAATGCTGTCGAGACAATGCAGTTTGGCCTATCCTAAACGGTTGCCACACGCTCCAATTAGATAACAAATTTCCCTTAACTGGCGCCCTCTAGAGACCGTTACAAAATTAGAATTTGTTGCTTATGTTAAAGCACTTGGTTAGGTCGCGTACCAACTCTTACTAAAAAAATCGTTCAAGGAATTTCTAGAATATACCTACGCTAAATAGTATTTAGTGTAGTTTAGACGCCCCCCTCTTTTCAGAGGCTCACATCTCCTCCCTAAAATTTAAGAAAACAAAAAAATACGGGTATCTACCCTAGTTTTAAGTAAAAAGCATTCTACTATCGCACGTATTCAAAAGCACAACTTTTATTGTCTAATAAAAAATGGAATATCTGAATTGGAAAAGTTAATTTTGAAAACACTGAAAAAATCCCACGCGATTTTAGACTTAAATTCAACCACCCACTATTACATTAAAAATTTTTTTTAAAACAACTTGGTATCAAGTAAATTAATTTAGGGAAAGTTGAAATTTCATAACTTTTTCTAAAGCAAACAAGCGTCTAATACACACATTTTTTTATTTGTTGGATATTTCATTAAAATTTCGCCTCAAAGCTAAATAAATTTTTCAACAACAGCATTTTGTTCAAGCCAATTATCAGAAATCTTTTAATTTACATTCAAGTTTTATTCAATAATTAAATAAAAATCAAGCTTAAAATGAAATTGCCGTTTAATTGTTATTCTAGCCATGATCTAAAAACCAATTAAAAGAGGATTTGAAAGCAAAACAAAAAAAAATTAAATCATTGGATTTGATATTTTAATTAGATTTAATTCTAGATTTTGTTTCTAAAATTTCACAAAGATTTAAGATGAAAATACCCTTTATTATAATTTATAAATTTGCTCTATTTCAGCGATCCTTAATTAGGCATTTCTGTCTTTAATTTAGCTTTAACAAAGACAATTAAATTATTTCAGTTTAACAAAATTATTTCTAATTAATTAGTACATAATAAATTAATTTGTTATAAAAAGTTCAAAAATATAATCAAATAAAAAAGAAAACTCTGAAAGAAAAGAAAATTGCACTGTTATGGGTTGAGAATCGTTGTGTCATAATCGTAACTAAGTGATAGTAAGTCCATTTCCGATGTTAGTAAGTAAAAAACAGTCGAGTTACGAACCAGATCTAGCTGAAACTTAGCAATTCTATAGAGAATCGTAAGTAAGTGAAGTAAGTCCATTTTAAACGTTATTAAGTCAAAAATAGCCGAGTTATAAACTAAATGTGAAGTTGGGAGTGGGAGTATGTCCGATCTAGCTGAAATTTTGCAAGCTTCTAGAGAACCATTAGTAACTGATAGGAAGTCCATTTACAACGTTACTAAGTCAGAAATAGATGGAAATGAAATTTTGCAATTCTATAATACAGAATCGTTAGTAAGTGACGTTAATGTAACATATGTAACGTGTAAGTTAGTTCATTTTCGATCTTGAGGTTGTGTCAGATCTTGCTTAAACTTTGCAATATTTTAGAAAATCATTTGTAAATTAATAATAGTAAGTCTATTTCCGACGTTTATAAGTCAAAAATAGCCGAGTTATAAACCACAAACTAAACGTCAAACTAGCAGTAGGATTATGTCCGATCGTGCTGAAATTTTTCAGTCTTTTTGAGAACCATTAGTTAGTGATAGCAAGTCCATATCGTCGGCTAAATAAGAAAAGTCCTAAATTTAATATCGTACATTTTACGAGGTTTGTGTGGTGATATACGGACTATAATAGAGTATAGATTAGTGCTGTTGATTCGAATCGGTTAACTGGTTAACCAGTTAATTTTTGCTTGGTTAACCGGTTAATTTTTTTCTTGGTTTACCAAAAATGGTTAACCGAATCATTTTAACCACATTTGGTTACCCGAATCATTTTAACCAGTGTTGGTTAAATGATTCATATTAACCAGCGTTGGTTAAGCGATTCATTTTAACCACCTTATTTGGTTACGATTCATTTCAACTTTCGAGTTTTGCGACTGCTTGGTTGATTTGCTTCATTTTAGCATTTTAGGCATCTGTCAGTAATCTAATTAACTCTTTTATATAAATCGTTATTTTGAATTATAGCTTATCAGAAATTTCTGGAACTTACAATTTTGGAAATAAAATTTGTCAATAAGGAATTTGAATCATAAAATACAACAAAATGAAAAGGCCCAGATTGATTTTAAAACAAGTAATTTTAAAATCTGTTATAATAGAGCTACCTGCCAAAGTGTACCCTTTTAAACTTTATTTACAATATTATTCAACATCTGTTTTTAAATCATAAACGAACCTTCCTACAAAATTTTTATAATAGGGCATAATAAGGCGGCTCTCTTTTCCAAGAAAAAGTTGTTTGAAATTTACAATGGATTAAAATTTTTGCAACTTTGACGATAAGAAAAGGTTTAACAAGGACAAATTCTAAATACAATTGAGAGGTTCGGAAATTCCAAATTTACAGTAAAAGCACTAATTTTACAATCCTGATAGTGGTTCTTACTTGAATTAAAATATAAAAATTAAAATCCTAGACTTTTTTTACGAAAAACGCAATATATTGTTACATTATCAAGCAAGCAAGATAAAAAATATATAAACAAAAATTTATACAAGGAACCTTTTTTCTATCAAAAAATTTTAACCAATGCTTATTGAAATGAATGCGAGTTATCAATTTTTGAATAACTCCCCTAAGAAAATGTAAGCCCTTTATTAGCTCCCTGGTGCCGTCTCAGACCAACGATGGCTGAAAACGATTCATTTTAATGAAAATCAATCGTGGTTAAAATGAATCATTTTTAACCAATGGTTAAAATGAATCGTTTTAACCAATGCTGGTTAAAATGACTCGGTTAACCGGAATCGAGATGGTTAACCAAAAATGAATCATTTGGTTAATTGGTTAATTTTTTTTTAACCGGTTAACCAGTTAATCAAGACAAAATCGCCAGCACTAGATAGATCTGACACATTGAGATCTACAATATCGAAAGAGTTAATAGGACTTACCAAAACCGCATATTAAGATTACAATACGGCCATTGTGTAACAGGGGTAACATAAAATGTAATTTATGCTAAAAAGTGGACTTACGAGGTTTTATTATATAATCGACGTTAAAAGTCAAAAATAACCACGCAATACATCAAAATCTAAAAGTGAAATTAGCAGTGGGAGTAGGTCATATCTCGCTGAAACTTTGCAATCTTTTAGAGAATCATTAGTAAGTGATAGTAAGTCCATTTCCGACGTTATGAACTCAAAAATAGCCGAGCTATAAACCACAAACTAAACTTGAAGCTAGCAGTAGGACTATCTCCGATCAAGCTTAAATTTTGTAGTCTTTTAGATAACCATTAGTAAGCGATAGTAAGTCCATTTCCGACGTTATTAAGTCAAAAATAGCCAAGCTATATATCAAAATCTAAACGTGAAATTAGCAGTGGGAGTAGGTCATATTTCGCTGAAACTTTGCAATCTTTTAGAGAATCATTAGTAAGTGATAGTAAGCCCATTTCCGACGTTACGAAGTCAAAAATAGCCGAGCTATAAACCACAAACTAAACTTGAAGCTAACAGTAGGACTATCTCCGATCAAGCTTAAATTTTGTAGTCTTTTAGATAACCATTAGTAAGCGATAGTAAGTCCATTTCCGACGTTATTAAGTCAAAAATAGCCAAGCTATATATCAAAATCTAAACGTGAAATTAGCAGTGGGAGTAGGTCATATTTCGCTGAAACTTTGCAATCTTTTAGAGAATCATTAGTAAGTGATAGTAAGCCCATTTCCGACGTTATGAAGTCAAAAATAGCCGAGCTATAAACCACAAACTAAACTTGAAGCTAACAGTAGGACTATCTCCGATCAAGCTTAAATTTTGTAGTCTTTTAGATAACCATTAGTAAGCAATAGTAAGTCCATTTCCGACGTTATTAAGTCAAAAATAGCCAAGTTATATATCAAAATCCAAACGTGAAATTAGCAGTAGGAGTAGGTCAGATCTCGCCGAACCTTTGCAATCTTTTAGTGAACAGTTAGTAAGTGATAATAAGTTCATTTTTGACATTATGAAGTCAAAATTAGCCGAGCTATACCGGGTGCCACAGGGGTTTGGAACACTCTTATAACTCCGTTATTTATCGACATATCGAAATAAAATTTGGTGTGAATTACATTCTAATAAATTGCAATTGTTTTTACTACTTGTGAAAATTCTGTCACTTCCGATTACCCCGGAAATGAAGTCAACTTTTGATTTTTAAATGGAACAACATAAATATTTTTACTTTTTTGAAACCTACATTAAATTTTGAATACAGTAACATCAAAAAAATTAATTTTATAAGCAAAAAAAATTTTTTTTTTTAAAAATAATCAGTTTGTTGTCTAGAGTGCTGTGATGTGGTATAAAATCATCGCTGAGAGCTAATTGTACTATGAAAATTATGTTTGCACCACAAAAGTTTAAATGTTGGTGTTGCGGAGCTTTTAGAAAGTAATTTAGTCACATTTCCCTCAATAACTTCATTTTCTCAAATGGCATCATATCGGAACAACTCTATGGTTGTATTTAGAAAAAAATACTTTATTTGAGGTAGTTTTGTTCCAATATGTTACCATTTGAAAAAATGAAGTTATTGAAGGAAATGTGACCAATTTACCTTCTGAAAGCTCCACAACACCATCCTTCAGCTATTGTGGTGTAAACGTTATTTCTATAGTACAAGTTGTACCTCGCAACGATGATTTTATACCACATCACAGCACTCTAGACACTTGCGTAATTTTTGATAAAAATTTTTTATTTTGCTTTTAAAATTAATTTTTTTGATGCTATTGTATTCAAAATTTAATGCAGGTTTAAAAAAAGTAAAAATATTTATGGTGTTCCATTTAAAAATCAAAACTTGACTTCATTTCCGGTGTAATCGAAAGTGACAGAATTTTCACAAGTAGTTAAAACAATTGCTATTTATGTGAAAATAATCCACACCACATTTCATTTTGATATGTTGATAAATAACGGAGTTATAAAAGTGTTCCAAACCTCTGTGTCACCCGGTATATCAAAATCAAAACATGAAATTAGCAGTGAGTGTATGTCAGATCGAAATGAGATTTAGCAATCCTATAGGGAATCGTTAGTAACGCATAGTAAGTTCTTTCCGACGTTAGTAAGTCAAAAAAAGCCAAGTTACAAACCAAAAACTGAATGTGAAGTTAACAGTGGGAGTATGGAATTTTCTAATACTTTAGAAAATCGTAAACCATTCTGAACGTCGAGAAATTAAATAAAATAGGGGAAACACTTTTTTACGATCATAATACTTTTTCTAAATAGGTAGATGAAATCTACGAAAAAGTAAAAGTGAACGCTTCAGTATGAGGAAACCACAAATTGATTCACTGAAGGAAATTTCCAAATCACAATAGCTGGTGTATTTTTAATTATTCATTAATAAAGAAGTAGAAATTGTATTTACAACAAAGAGCCAATACTCTCGAGACAACAAATATGAAGTGTCGCAAGAATTAATAATGCATAGAACGATAGAAGGGCGAAATAAGATCAATCGAAGGTTTGGTTAAGTAACCTTTGAGAATTTGGGTTTTCTTAGGAAATTATTGTTCTGGACGAAAAAAAAATAGCAAAGAGCTATCACTAAACAAACAAACAAAACAGTACTAGCTACAGGTTTAAAAGAAATCTAGATTTTTTTGTTTAATTTGCAAATTTTGTACGAAAAGCGCTCTCTTAAAAATGAATACCATTTCCTAATTTTGTAATAAATTTGTGACTTATGAGATTAAGTGCATTTACTACAAATTAAGGAAATTTTGCAATTTCTAGATAGTCAGATTGTGTCGTCCTAATCCGGAAATAATCCTTAAGATTAAAGTCCAACAATTTTGGTAACCAATTACAACAAAATGTAAACTAACCGAGGTGTTGCTATATAAAATATGGCGATTAAAATGTGTTAAAACGGATAAAAAAAATCTATAATTAAAATGCATACAAGTTATTGTAGTTCCAATTAAACACGTACATGATATGAAATAGACAATTAATTAACTTTGCTTAAAGCCCTAATACATATTGCCATTATAATCATGTGTAGTTCACACTACTTGTCAAAGTAGCTACTAGCTTTAATCAATTCATAACATTAATGAGACGCCTGTAAAATTATTATTACAATTTCATAGACGAAAAAAGTTAATTATCTATGTATACGTTTCAAACTAAAAATTAAACATGTTGGCGATGTTCGGAAATTTTTTACTTCAACATACATGAAGAGTAGAGAAAAGTCATTTTCTTTTCTTGAAACTCGTGGCAATGACATTTCATTTACATACTTTTAAAACAAGAAAATTGCAAGTACCTGTTCAGACATGCAAGGCTTTTCTCTATCTAACGTTTTAACTGTCCTAACAAAACCAAACTATTCGACTTTTCAGAGATTATTCGGCCTAGTTTAAGTTTATATGTTTGAGAAGGATAATCTCCCCAGTTATTATTGAACCGAATTAATTGAATGTGTAAATCCAGCTTTATTTTAATAACACTACGTTAAGGATTATCGGTTCGACTTTCAGGTACGATAACTTTTAGACTTTGTTGAAAGTCAACAAAAAATGAAAAATATTCAAAATTCAATTTTGAAAAGCAATAAAAAAAATTATGATTTACCGAATAAAGGGTTTCTTTTGGAGCAAAATAGTTATGTTGAAGAATATTACATCGACCTATAAATTCAACGCACTAACTGGGTTAGATAGAAACCACGGTAATTTTCCAGCACATTTATTTAAAATCACCTTGAAAAAAATTACTACTACAGTGCTTTAGAAAGACTAATATTTTAACCCCACATTTCTTTTGTTTTTACCAAGACTTTTTTAACCAAAGAAACTGAATAAATAAAAAAAGTAAAATTAAAAAACCTTACGTCCACATTGAGTTTGATGAAAACTTTTTTTTTCAATTTGGTTTTAATTATTTTATTGGTGTCGAAAGCTCAATAATCTTGAAAATAAAACAGTCTTATAGGAGAGGATGCTCAAACTAATTATTTCATTTTCAACTACCCACACATACGATTCCATTTACTAACTTTTGCTTGGATGAGTTGCTTACTAGTACACATCTCAAGTTAGTTATATTTGCTGAGAGAATGAACTTGTAAAGAACTCCACCATCGACTTACTAGCGGGTTTCTCTTGAGAAGAAGAGCTTGAGCTGGAAAATTTAATTAGGATAATTTAACCAGTCCTTATCGGTGGAAGGTTTGTTAGAATTAAGTATCGTTGTTTCAACTTTTGTATTTAGAGAGGAGGTAACAAAAATGCAAATGAATAATTATAAATTTTAGGAGCTCTTGAGATGATCATTGATCATGCGATAAATCAAAACAGTTAGCTTGTTTAGTAAAAGTGTAGTGTCACTTGTGTAGTGTTAAAAAGATCTTTAAAGCTTTAATTTCAAAATATCTTTACAAAAAACCTCAGTAGACAGATGCTAAGACCGGTTTACACACACAGGCTTGCCTGTGCAAGGGGCCTGTCCAGGCCACCTGAACGCTGTTTATATGTTCCAGTTTGGCCTGCGCAGGCCGCCTTAACGCCTAGTAATCCGTCCACACACACAGGCTTGCATTCCGGGTTGGCCTGTGCAGGCCGCCTGTACAGGAACGTAACCGAAAGGCAAGCCTGTGTGTGTAGACGAGCCTTAAGCAGTAAAGGCCGTCAACACACACACAGATTTGCCTTCCGGTTTGGCCTGTGCAGGCCGTCTGCACAGGGCATCTGAACGCTGTTTATATGTTCCGGTTTGGCCTGTGCACTGTGCAGGCCGCCTGCACGGGGCACCTGAACGCTGTTTATACGTTCCGGTTTGGCCTGTGCAGGCCGTCTTAACGCCTGATAACCCGTCCACACGCACAGGCTTGCATTCCGGTTTGGCCTGTACAGGCCGCCTGTACAGGAAGGTAACCGGAATGCAAGCTTGTGTGTGTGGGCGGGTTATTAGGCTTTAAGGCCGCCAACATCTCAACATACACACATATTTGCCTTACGGTTTGGCCTGTGCAGGCCGCCTCCACAGGGCACCTGAACGCTGTTTATATGTTCCAGTTTAACCTGTACAGGCCGCCTTAACGCCTAATAACCCGTCCACACACACAGGCTTGCATTCCGGGTTGGCCTGTGCAGGCCGCCTGTACAGGAACGTAACCGAAAGGCAAGCCTGTGTGTGTTGACGAGCCTTAAGCAGTAAAGGCCGTCAACACACACACAGATTTGCCTTCCGGTTTGGCCTGTGCAGGCCGTCTGCACAGGGCACCTTAACGCTGTTTATATGTTCTGGTTTGGCCTGTGCAGTGCAGGCCGCCTGCACGGGGCACCTGAACGCTGTTTATATGTTCCCGTTTGGCCTGTGCAGGCCACCTTAACATCTAATAACCCGTCCACACACAGGCTTGCATTCCGGTTTGGCCTGTGCAGATCGCCTGTACAGGAAGGTAACCGTAAGGCAAGCCTGTGTGTGTAGACGAGCCTTAAGCAGTAAAGGCCGTCAACATCTCAACATACACACAGATTTGCCTTCCGGTTTGGCCTGTGCAGGTCGCCTGCACCTGTGTGCCTGTGTGTGTGGACGGGCCTTAACTTAATTTTGCTGGCACGTGAAGGACTTAGTTCTACGTCTTTCTCAAATTAAATTTTTGTAGATGAAAAGTCAGATCAAGTTAAAGTAAATAGTTTTATAAATGACGTAGTAATCATTAAAGATACTCGAATATAATAAAGTGGCTATGAATTCCCAAGATTTTACACGATAACATCTCCCTAAGACGACCCAAAACCATCAGATCTATAGGCCAGAGACACTAAAAGTCCAAAACAGTTAACTTCTTGACCATTTTTACCCTGAGCCTGTTTCAGCTATCGCTGAAGACCATTAAAACAGGCTGAAAGTCAGGCCAATAGATAAAAATGAATTTTTACAACCGAGGAACCTGACAGTCACACACTACTGTGTAAGAACAAACCCAAAAATATCCATCTGAGCGATGGACTTTTTATAAAACTCATTGGTTTGGAAAATTTAATTTTTTATTCTCTATTAAAAACTCTTCTGCACGTGAAAAACTGAGACCACTGCGTAAGTGGGATTCTATTATTATTTTATGGTTCCAATTTACGATTTTTGTTAGAGCGCGGAAATCTTAGAAATCTGAAATCTGAATTAGGTACAAAGACTAAAAAAATATTAACTACCCTGTGGATTTGTTATCTTTCAGTAATATCCAAGATAAATCGTCTCAATCAAATTACACCATTCACATTCATCGATATGATCAATGATCACATCATATTATGATATTATCATTAACGATCGTTGATGAGAATAACTGAAAATTATTGGCTTTATGCAGATAATTCAGGACAGCATTTGCCATGTGTTGTGTTGCCCACCTTGTCGGAAAAAGGTTTCTTCGACGTATATTCCCAAATATCCCCAAAGAATTAGAATGAAGTCATTAAAGATTGAAGATAGTTTAGTCCAAAAATTGAATAGTTCAAAAAAATATGTCAAATAATGCCTGCTGATGAAATGGCCCACCACACAATTGCGAGGATATAAAGGCGTATTCATGACCGAATATTGATTCTCAGTGCCCCAGATGCTAGTACCTACTTTGTTTATTTTAAGTTTAGTCATAGAAGAGGTTATAGAGGACATTGAATAGGGTGGACTTTTTTTTTCGGGAATGTTTTTGGAGTAGCTACGAGTATGAGATAAAAATACTAAAAGTGCCCGATTCTAGCTATGGGGGGGGGTTTCTGATGAATCTTCTATTCATTTTTTTTATTTCTTATATTTTTGAAATATACCACCCGAAAAAATCGTTAATTTATGAAAAAAAAATTACTTCACGATTTTCGCCAAACTCTTGCCTTTAGCACCTCAACCCTTCACTTCACAGGAAAGGTCTTCAGAAAAGAAATTGTAGAGCATTAAACTTCCTACTAGATTTTTTGTATTCATTTCTTCTCTTTTCCTTATATTTTTTGAGATAACCGCCCGAAAGAATTGTTAGTTTATAAAATAAAAATTTGCCTCATGCATTTCGTCAAACTTTTGCCTCTGGTACCTGAATCCTTCATTTTACAGTAAAAGTCTTCAGAAAAGAAATTGTAGAGCAGTAAACTTCCTACAAGAATTTTTGTATTTATTTCTTCTCTTTTCCTTATATTTTTCGAGATAACCGCCCGAAAAAATTGTTAATTTATAAAATAAAAATTTGCCTCCTGCATTTCCTCAAACTTTGGCATCTGGCACCTGAATTCTTCATTTTACAGTAAAAGTGTTCAGAAAAGAAATTGCAGGGCATTAAACTTCCTACAAGATTTTTTGTATTCATTTCTTCTCTTTTCCTTATATTTTTTGAGATAACCGCCCGGAAAAATCGTTAATTTACGAAATAAAAATTTGCCTTAAGCATTTCGTCAAACTTTTGCCTCTAGTACCTCAACTCTTCGTTTTACAGGAAAAATCTTCAGAAAAGAAATTATAGAGCATAAAATGTCCTTTACTTTAAGTTTTCATACGCATTAACGATTTTTGCGGAAAGATAACTATAAGGAATAGGGCCTATTTTTCATAAGGCCCATTGTTTTCGAGATATAAGCAAAACTTTGTATAATTTTGAAGATAGATGGTTGTTTTAAACCATTTTTTATTGTGACATATCCTTAACACGTTTCTCATAGCTACGAAGAAACGCTTTCTGTACGCTTGACCACTTCAAACATTAAGCTACTGTAAGATATCAATGGAAGAACAAAAACATGAGTTCTGAAATATTAAGAACAATAACTGGACCCACAGAATACGAAAACTTATAGAAGAGTACAAAACAGTTAGAATGGAGTAGACAAAATGAATGAATGCACATGTGGAGATAATGGATCACAATGGATTAAACTAGGCGAATCAACGAGACCAGCAAAAAGATCACGAAGCTGATGACGCAACAGTTGAACTTAAATATTGCAAACGCAAAAATAAGAAGAAAAACTAATAATTTGAAATAGAAAGGTGTTATCTCTACTTTATTGATAAGGAAAAAATTATCTTTTCGCTTTTACCTATTAACTGCGTTATTTTGTAAGTATGAAGAAACAAGATTGAGACCACACTAAGCAATACATAACAAAGGATAAGTCACTGTTCGTTAAAAACTAAGTGTAAGGGGTAGAAATGGGGTATTTTTTATACAACTCAAACTTAAAGGTGGCTAAAGAAGACGGTATTGTAAGTTTCCCAAACTACCATTAAAATAAAGTAGTTCTGTAAGCAAATCCCCAAGAAGCAAAGATTTCACCTTCATCAGAATAAAATAATAATTGATAATAAATTTGAAACGAATAATAAAATCCCAAAACTATTAAACGTTACAACCCCTCTTTTTTTCTAAGTATTATTTTTATGACAGAAATTTTATGTTACGTGCGCCACACTTCGTTTGTAAGAAAAGCCTAGTCCTTTGGACACAAAAAAAGGGAACAGTAATTTTATAATGTTATAAGCTCCCCGCTTACAAACTTAGTAAATTATTCAAGTTTGCATTAATCATATAATTAAAAGTTGTTAGAATGTTTGGGGTATAAACTATTCAGGATAAATTTCTACTGTCATAAATAGTATATTTACCACCGCCATTGCTGTAGTTCTGAGTATTAACCGCACTGTGCGCATAGTTCCAAATTATTTCCAATAACAAACGATTAGTTTAGTTTAATTTCCAACTGGATAAACTTTATTAAGTTCGAATTGAATCAAATTGGACCATTTTATTAATTCAAAAATCTCGTATTTCTTTATACGAGTGGCGATGGCTTGATTTTATTGGAAAGAAAAAGTTTTTAAGTGGATGTGCGCTTACGCATTTGATATGTTTATGTAATCGCATGTTGTCGTAGGATTGGATGCCTATATCATTTGACTATACTTTATATAAGATAAGATATACAGTTCGCTTTTCTCAATCATAAAATATTCACTAAGGAAGTTATAACGTGCTAGAGATGAGTTACTGCGACGACGTTTTCATAAATCAGCCCAAAAGCTTTAGGTAGGTTGTGAATTGAAAGTGTTTTCTAACCATATATTCTAACTTAAAATCCATATAGTTCGAGTGTTAACTCCGAGTCTTTGGTTTTACGGCTGTGACAAATGTTAGCCACTATTTTCCACCTGCTTCGAGAGTGGTCGAGTTGATGCTAAAAGCTGCTTTCGCTTTTTCAACCACCTCACCCTAATAAAGGTTTGTGTGATTTAATCAAGAGTAATGTAGGACAAAAGTAAGTTGGTAGAAACTGAAATATTTTTTACTTAGTTTTATACAACAGAGTAAGCGAATTACTTCTATTCTTTACACAAAAAAAGTGTGACCGAATAAGGTAAAATTTACGATTCTTGTTTTAGGAGCGTGCGATAAATGTAATATCGGTGATATATGTTCTCGTTTTATTTAATCTAATTTCCCTTCGGGAGAAATTTTTGTGGGCACATATGGTTCAATTACGCCTTAACTTCTACCTCGTTGACCACAGCTATAAATCTGGAAGAATGAGTTCACTCGCACGATTGAAAACCTCACTCGAAGATTTTTATTGGTCAATATAATGCCCTTCGATTAATAAACAAATGATTTATTAAATATATCTCGAAATTTATTTTTCGCCTTCTCCTCCTTCTTTTATTATAACAAATTTTTTGCAAAGATTTTCAGTTAGTTTTCGATGAATAGATTCAAATAAATTCAATATAATACAAAATATGCTTCTGTAAACAAATATAAAATTTAAATTTTATGTTCCGGGCGCCTTATTTAAGTTAAAAAAATGGTTTAGTTACAACTATATGCAGACATCTTTCAGTATATTCATGCAAAAATGTAAAGAATAATATCTTGTTATGTAAATCTGAGAAAAATTATACTATCAGCAAAATACATTTTGTGGCAAAAGCACGAAATAATGGTTATATTTGGGTAAATATTGATTTTGGAAAAAATATTTCTTTTTAAGTAAATTTTTGTTTACATTTAGACGCTGTCACTTTTTTAATTTTATCGGACGAGAATATGACATCAAAAAGGCTTTTGAAAATGGCAAAAGTTGAGAGTAAATATTTTATTTTTATCATTCCAAACACCTTTTTGTTACCAATAAAGTATTTCATTTGATACGTTTTACTTAATTTAAATTCTTAATCGAATAACTCAAATTACACTTTGTATCTTTAATTAAAAAATATAAAAATTTGTCGTCAATAAGTAATTTCTTTTTTCTTAATGAACAAACAAACGACTATAAATTGGTGGCTTTTCTGAAAGAAAGTATAATATTTCAAAGATGAAGATAGAAAATTGAGAATCATTTCAATCAAAACTTATAAAATTAAAATAATGTAAATATTTATACACAGTGAGCGCAAAATCGTTTGTCTGTCTCAGTTTGGTTGCAGTATAATTGATAGCTATCTTAAAAAGAATCGTAAAAAAAATTTGCTACTCTCTACAATGACTTTCACAGCATGACAGCTGAACTGAAGTTAACCTCTCAATAGTATTATACAACTCATAAAATAGCATTTGGTTTGGTTGCCCACTAGCAAAGTAACTATTTTTTACATAAAAGCAAGGTTTTAGTTTGGCATTCCTTCCATACTATTCCAGGTGGTTTTTCACCTCCCCCCCACAGCAATTAATAATGGTTAACCACTCTGAGGCCCATAAAGAGTATCTGATGACGCCAACTGGGTTTTCTTATTGAGTGCCACTCAAATAGCTTATCTCGACTTATCTCCAAGAGATGGACCTGAATACTATCACCTCAATTTTTCTGTTAAGGCTCGTCTTCACACACAGTCTTGCCTCCCGGTTTGACTGTGCAGGCGACCTGCACAGACCAAACCGGAGCGTGTGGACAGCATTCAGGTGGACTGTGCAGGCCGCCTGCATAGGCAAACCGGAAGGCAAGTCTGTGTGTGAAGACGGTCAGGTCAAATGGCTCAAAAATTGCTTTTGTGGACGTTATTAATTCATCTGCATCGAATGGAATATATTTCTCCTTTACTTATAGCTAACTGCGTTTTCCTCTCACAAAATGGTCTTGTTATTCGCTCTTTACTAGGTGATTTATATGTTTTTTATGTTAAAAAACTTGCTGTATCAAATCAAAAGGTGTTGTGAATGACAAAAATACAATCAATTTTAACTTGAACCCTTTTGAAAAGCTGTGTAAATCTCGTCTGAAAAAATTATAACATCGACTGCTTCTATTAAATTAATGTCAACAAAATTAAATAAATTCTTTTCTTGCTTAAATGGCAAAATAGGGTCGGCACAATTTTTGAAAATATGTTCATAAAACCATTCAGAAACAGCAATTCGTATTACAAAAATTAACATACAAAAATTGCCTCCAGGGTACAAAATGTTCAAAGCTATTATATCACCAAATAAATTCCACGTAGTTGCTTTGGGTAATTTTGTTATAATAATAGCGACAGAGAAGGTTAAATTAGCAAAATTAAAAGCAAAAATTTACTCAATTTTTACCTTAGAATATAAAACATCCGTCTAAAGACATCTAAAGATGACGTCTAAAGACAAAGACAAGTCATCTTTAGATGACTACATAAAAAGGAAGAGAGAAGACACGAATACCGAAAGGGAATATAACAGCGGAGAAGAAATTTTTAGAAAAAGCAAAAAAATACAACGATCACCAGAAAAGGTTAAAGCTCAGAACGTAGAAGCAAGTGGCACAAATCCCGAAATGGAAACTCTGCAGAAACTGATGGAAAACTTATCCAAAGATATGAAAGAGATAAAAAGTGAGATTCAGAGCACTAGAGAAGAAACTAAAACAAACAACGAGGAAATTAAGAAATACAGGGAAGAAGTAGCCGCGATAAAAGAAGAGATGATTAAAAGAGAGAAAGAATGGGAACAAGAAAAAAAAAGTTTAATGCAAAAATTTGAGGTAATGGAAAAGAGGGTTGAAATACAAGAAAGAAAGAGTAGAAAAAATAATATAATTATAAAAGGATTAATCACACAGGAAGAAGACCTTAAAGAGGAAATCAAACTAATAATAGAGCAAAATATGGATATCACAATCCATATAGAAGAGGCGTACAAAATAGGAAAAGATGAGGAAAAAAAGATTATAGTGGTTAAACTGAAGAACTTTGAGGAAAAGATAGCCATTCTAAAACTAAAGTACAAGCTTATAAATAAGAACATATTCATAGATAGTGATTTAACACTAGAAGAACAAAAGATACAAGCCGAAATACGCAAGAAATCCAGGGAAGAGAAAGACAAAGGCAACTCTACTCGAGTGGGATACCGAAAATTGAAAATAAATGAAACACAATACGAATGGAACGACAAACAAGGGAAACTCGTTAAGGAAAATCACTCAAAAAACTAATAAAAGAAACCGGCCTGGATAAATGGACAACAAAACAGCGAGAAAAGGACGACGAATACAATAATGAACACAGTAATCTCCCAAAACGGTTGGTCACCGCGGGAGTCAATGACCAAAAAACCCCCAAAACTACAAAAAAACCTCTCAATAGTCAAACAAGATTACATATATGCTCAATAAATGTAAGAACCTTAAAAACGGAAGATCGAATGGTAGAATTAGAAAACGCACTTCAAAATATTAAATGGGAAATAATTGGCCTAGCAGAAATCAGAAGAAATTACTCAACAATCGAAGAAACTAAACCAGGACATCTACTTTTTCACACAACAGCACTTAATGGAAACTATGGAGTAGGATTTTACATACACAAAAACTTAAAGAAGCAAGTACAAGACTGTCATGAAGTTAATGAACGAGTCGCGGCAATCAAATTAAAAATCAATAGTGTTAGAATCTTAATAATACAGGTGCACAGTCCAACTGCTGAGTCTACCCAAGAAGAAATAGAAATTTTTTACGAAAAACTAGACGAAACTATAGAAAAACTAAGAAAAAATATAGACGTTTTTACAGTGATTGGCGATTTCAACAGTCGAGTAGGTCAAGCGGTCTATGGAGAAGAACAAGTCATGGGACAATATTTTTATGGTACAAGAAACGATCGCGGCCAAAGATTGATCAATTTTGCTTTGCAACACAACTTAAAAATTGGAAATACATTCTTTCAAAACAACAAAAACCGTAAATGGACCTGGTTATCTCCACACAAACAAAAATACGAACTGGACTATATATTGATTGATAATTTGAAAATAGTAAATAAGATTGAAGTACTAAACAAATTTAAACTGGATACAGATCACAGACTAATACGAGCAGTTCTAAGTATAAACCCAAAATCTATGAGAAAAGAAAAGTTCAGTAAAAAGAACAAAACAATACCTGGAATTTTTACGAACAATGAAGAACGATACATCCAGCAACTACAATTATATTTTGAAGACAATAGGTTAAATACAAATAATACATCAGTTCAAGAAAACTATAACTACGTGATAAAGGGAATAGAGCAAGCATCGAAAAAATCAAAAATAGAGAATAATGTAAATAACAATAAACTTTCAAACGAAACAATAAATATTATAAAAAAAAGAGAAGAGCTAAAGCATAATAGCAATAGAACTACCATTGAGGATATAGAATACTGTGAAACAAAAAAATTGGCCAAAAAATCAATAAAGAATGACATACGACTATATAAAGAAAATAAAATAGCAGAAATACTAGAAAACAAGACAGCAATCAAGAAAATGAATAAAGAGCTATACGGTAGAAAAACTTGGATACAATCTTTAACAAACTTAAATAATCAACGCAGCTCATCTAGAGACCACATACTACAAATAGCAACAGAGTTTTACAAAGAATTATACACATTATCTGACGATCTACAAAAACATACAACACAAACAAAAATTGGAGAAGAAGAATTAACACCCAAAATACTAGAAGAAGAAGTGATACAAGTGATACATGATCTAAAACTAGACAAAGCACCTGGTGAAGACCAAATAACTAACAACCACATAAAATTTGGACAAGATATCCTTGCGAAACACCTCTTGACTCTCTTCAACAAAATACTAACAAATGAAGCAATTCCAGAACAATGGAATGAATCAAAAATAATATTACTTCACAAAAAAGGAAACAGGAATAATATTAATAATTACAGACCTATTAGCTTAACACCTACGACATACCGCATTTTCAGTAAAATTATACAAAGAAGAATAACAAACCAGCTCAATGAATTCCAAACCCCAGAACAAGCTGGCTTTAGAAAAAACTACTCGACACTAGACCATATCCATACAGTTAAACAAATTATAGAAAAGTGCAAAGAATACAATTTAAATATTTTTGTGGCATTTATAGACTTTAAAAAAGCGTTTGACTCCGTTAATCATCAATATATGTTTAAAGCCTTAAAAAACACCAGCATTGACCAAAAATACATAAATATTATCAAGACGTTCTATAAAGATAGCTATGCTTTCATCCAGACAGAAAAGCCTGGTCCTAAATTTTCATTGCAACGTGGTGTGAAACAGGGAGATCCATTGTCGCCACTACTTTTTAACTGTGTTCTGGAACAAATTTTTAAAAAATTGGACTGGGATGATTACGGATTAAATATAAATGGGAATCAACTTACTAATCTACGCTTTGCTGATGATGTAGTTCTTTTTGCTCCTAGCAGTACAGAAATAAGGCAGATGCTGGAAGATCTTTTAAATGAAAGTAGGAAAGCAGGGCTTGATATAAACTTTGACAAAACAAAGATCTTGACTAATCAATGCAAAAAGGATGATATATACATAGATGGTACTAAAATAGTATATGTGGAAGACTACATTTATTTGGGTCAAGTCATCACATTCACAAACCAACAAGATAAAGAAGTAGAGAGACGCTGCTTAGCGGCTTGGAAGAGGTTCTGGTCATTGAAAGAAATATTTAAAGGAAACTTCCCAACATCTTTAAAAACACGCGTATTTGAAACCTGTATTACGCCAATTCTGATCTATGGTTGTCAAACATGGGCGTTAAGTAATAAACAGTACCACAAAATCAAAATCTGTCAACATAAAATGGAACGTTCGCTATTAAAAATCAAACAAAGGGAAAGAATAAGAAATGACATCATAAGAAAAAAAACCCAAATGAAAGAAATTAGACATGTAGCCACCAAACTTAAATGGTCATGGACAGGTCACATACTACGTACCAAAGACAACAGATGGTCAAAAAATATAATTTATTGGACTCCGAGATATTCGAGCAGAAACCGTGGAAGACAAAACATAAGATGGATGGAGGAGTTTTGGAAATACGCGGGTAATCACTGGAACAGATATGCTCAAGACAGACATGCGTGGAGGAATGCCATAGAAATTTTGCCTTTTATAGTGGGAACCTAAATTCATTGTTTATTTAAACTTTTGTAACTTTATAATAATTTTTTTATGTTATTTGGGGAACTAAATTCATTTAGTATTTAAATTTTTGTAATTTTATATTTTATATATTTACTTTTATATCACTTATGACTTAGTACATAGGAATGAAATTAAGTTGTTACATAATATTGTAATTTTGGGGAGGCCATAACCCTTATAAGGTTGTACGGCTAATTAATAATAATAATAAATAAATAATAAAACATCCGTAAGGAAGGTTAGTAATCGCCTATAAGAGAAAATGCGACAGAAATGACATTTTAGATGTCCATCAATGACTCACTCATTCCGTCGAGTTTACTTTATTATTGGCTGTCGTGATCTTTCCTTAGAAGTAGGATAAGCAACAATATAAAGAAATTGAACGGAAATCGCTATATTTACTCGTCCATTACGATTCATATTATTAGCTAAATAACTCTTTCCTCGTAGAGTAGGGGGTATTTCTTTACACATTGAATTTTTATTTCTATCATTGCTGCCAACTGTAAGTAGTTAAAAAAACTAAAAATGAACTAAATTTTCACTAAAAATAACCAAACCGTTGTAGATAGAGCAAAAGCGCAGAAACGGTAATTTGATAAATTATACCGGGTGTTGAATGACTTACCGATACATAGGGCAATAGCACTTAAAATTAAAATTGTTTAAACAGTTAAATTATTGTTCGTCTAAATTTAAATGACGAACAATAATTTAATTGTGTATCGTAGCAACGTTTAAATCGCTACCCTGATTAACCTTCCAGTACTAACGTGCCAGCATTGACCGGCAATCGGTAGGGCCGTGGTTCGACTCCCGGTTTGGTATCGCCTTTTTTCTCATGTCGAATAAGTTGATTTGTAATCAAAAAAACTTTAAAACTTCACACATTAAAAATGTGTATTTTCTATATATATATATTGTCAGTTTTAACAAGTAGCTCACTCGCATCAATTCAATTTGATATTTGTGTATCCATACTAACGTTCGGTCTCACAGACCGCGCTTTAACGTATATTTTACAACTTTTTTATTGCAAATAGAAATTATTTCAAATATTTAGTAATTTTTCTGGATACTAATTATAATTTTAGCAAAAAAAATTCATTTTAATAACCAAAATTCACTTTTATAAAAATAAACAAAAATAAAAAGATGCATAAATTAAAGGCTGATTTTCACATATAGTGCCGTGCTCATGCCGTGTTCGTGTCGTGCTCATGCCGTGTCGTTTCCATGTCAATAAAAAAATTGACATTTCCATAAAAAATACATTGAAGTGCAGTTTTCGATTTTCACATGAGGGGCTGGGTTGCGTTCGTGCCATATTATTATGAGACTGAGCCGTTTCGATGGTAACAACACGACCACAACCTTGCTACAACCCGTTGGTCGCTTCTTATAGTTTGAAATTTAAAGTTCCATGTGACAACTCTGCACAAGGTAAGTGTCAAATGTGCATATTTAGATATAAATCTATCTATATTATGAACGAAGGATTGGTTAATTATATTAGTGCAAGATTATTAGCGACAACAACATGACCACGGCATGAACACAACACATGAAAACATGAAAACACGTGAAAATGCTCTAAACGCACGGCCGTAGCACGACACGAGCACGGCACGAACATGGCACGAGCACGGCATGAGCACGGCACTATATATGAAAATCAGCCTTAAATAAGCGATTTCAAACGAATTAAACAAAATTTTTTAATAACTAGTAATATTATAAACAAACCTAGGAACAACACTTCTAAAAAGGTAAAAATATTTTTTTCATCTTCAACAATAGCTGAAATATTTTGGATAGAACATTTGTCGCATTTTACAAGTTAGAACATGTAGAGCACGGTACCGCATGCACCAAAAAGAGCTACTAACTTATTAATTGAAGTAAATGCAAAAATCTCTTCTGTTCTTTTTGTTATCCTATTTCTATTCAAGACAAGTGGAAAAAATAATTTTTAACCGAGGGGTCAACCACTGTTTTGAATTTGGTACACTGACTGCAGTTGACTGCCCAACGCTGCATATACTATGGCTGCCACTGACTGCCCATGACTACCGTTGACAGCTCAATTTTTGTACATTGACTGCAGAGAGTGGATAACCCCTCATTTTTAACTAAAAAATTTTAAAAATTTTGAAAAAATATTGAAAATTTTTAGGTACTGTTTTACTAACGTCGGTCTCTCAGACCGAATTCAATTATTATAATTGAACCATTACAAACTTATGCTTGCAAACTTCAAAAAAATGTGTGAGAGCATTTAGTTTAAAGGTACTGATAACCTCCCAACCCTAGCAGTTCGTATTTCAAAGATATTAATAAAAATAAAACTCGTCGGTCTGTGACACCCACTGTTAGTACTGAAAGGTTAACGAAAATTTGAACAACTTCTAAAATCTTTTTTGCTCTTTAAGTAAAAGCATGATGAAATGTAATACCTGTATCATTTCTAAATTTTAATTCTGCATCGTTTTTGTCTCTTTCATGTTTGCTATAAAACAATTAGGGAAGCAGGAATTTATAAAAACGTAATTTTACGTGCTATTGCCCTATGTATCGGTAAGTCATTCAACACCCGGTATGTTTATGTGTGCTCTCAAGTTGGTTAATTTTTAACATAAACTTATCTTTAAATAGAACATAGATTTTTCATTTTAGCGATGTTAAATTGACGAGTTATACCAAATTCCAAAACTGAAACACCCTTAAACATTTTTAATTTCAAAGCACGCTATTTTTTTAAAATTAATTTGAATTAAATTAATAGGGTGTGCCTATTAATTTAATTCAAATTAATTGTAAAAAAATAGCGTGCCTTGAAATTAAAAATGTTTAAGGATTAGTGATGGTGGGTACATTCTTTACCATTTATTCATTTTTGTTTCCACCAAGTATTACATTTGAAATCAATTTCTAGTATTGATATAGGTATAAAAAAGTATATAATAGCGTACGCCAAAACATTTAATGCGGTCTTCTCATTAATTTTTATTTTAGTGTCTTTAGGTTTATAAAAAGATCTAAGTATATCTTTTTATTTTTAATTCATGTTTGACAAAATAATCTTTCATTAGCCTGCCTTCTTTTCATGTACCTATCTGCAAGTAAATACACATTTTAGACGATGCTGTTTCATAACGATGTAAAACAAATTGTTCAGTTCACGGAAGATTTCTGACACGTGACTAACTCAATATAACTGAATTATGAAAACGGCGCATTGAAATTAATTATTTAATTTAATTAATAGTATTAATTATTATTAAATATTTATTATGGAAAATTTATTATTAAATTAATTATTTAGTGCCCGTGTTCTATTCTAAAAGTCACGGGTGAGAAAACATCCGTGAACCGAAGTATCAATACCTAATAACTTTGGTCTTCTCTTCTTAGGAATAATAATTCGTATTTTATGTTATTACAACAACTGAAATATTGTAATTCTATGCTAATTAAATATCCATACAATGAACTTAACAAATAAATAAGAATAAATAATAAAACAAAAAGTAAAAATTTCCCAAGCATGTTATGATTGTAAAAATGAATTGTTAATTTCAATTGAACCCTTTTTGTATAAATAGCAAAAAAACAAACAAAAATAAGTAGCGTAAATTCTGAATAAATAAATAAAAAAGAAATTCCAAAAAAAAAGGAATGTTACCTTCAGAAATTAAAACTGGAAACAATTCTAAAATCTACCGATTATAGGTTCGTTCCAGCAGCAATTCGAACGGTAATAGAACTGTTCAGAACTGTTCTAGACATGCGCAGTTCGAACAACGCGTTCCAGCAATACAAATCTCGAACTGTCACTCTGAATTTGACGTTCCAGCATAAACGAATTTTGATTCGGAATGATTCGGAACGGTTTTAGAACTGTAAAAGCAGTTCTAGGTTCGAAGCAAGTACTTATAATTCCGATCATGTGCAAATTGAATCTGTCGACTTCACGCGTTTAGTTTAGCAACAGAATAGTAGTTTACTCATTTTTTAATGAACTTTTGTGTAATCTTCTTCGTCTTCCTCATCATCAAGCTCAAGAACAGTTTCTAGAACTTCTTTTGGGGGAAAACCGAAGTAGCCCTAAAAATGAGGGATACGTTGAAGAAACCGTGCCACTATACAACTACAAGGAGTTTTTGGAACACTTTCGGGTTTCTAAAGAAATTTTGAAAAATCTAGCGGAGCAGTTTAGCACGAACGACTATTATCAAGCTGAATCTTCGGGTGGATTTGGGAAAATATCTCCCTTAAAACATATGTTAATTTTTTATGATTTGCCGGACATCAAACGGCTTTTTTTACCAGACGTGGGAGATCGTTTCGATATAACGATAAGTTCGTTACATCCAGGGATTGGACGTGTAACTGCTTTCTTAAGCAACATGGCTGGCCAAGTTATAAAATGATCAAACGCTCAAGAACATCAAGTTTTATTATGAACTTATGGTTACTAAACTGAATTTAAATCATAGCGCTTAAATTATTTGAATTAGAAGCGAAGGACAGTACAAAAAAACTTATGTGAGGGCATCTATCGCTTTCTGTAGAAAATAAAATGACTGTTCCCGTTCCAGCATTGACAGTTCAAAACTGATTCGATCTTGGAATCGAACCGCGCATGCGCAGTAAAACAGTACCTGTAACCGTTCAGAATTGTTTGCTGGAACAAACCTTATTATAACTTTGTAAGTTTTTATGTCATAAACTAACATAAAACCTAATAGTGTGAAGAGGGCCAAAATAGTAATGTGATCCCAAGAGTTAGTAATAAACCACAAATGCTAGCAGTTTCGGAAATGGAGCAACAGAGGCCTGTTGTACCTGCATGGTGTGTAGTACGATTCGGCTTTTAAAATACAAGGAGATGATAGATGAATATTAAAATCTACCATAAACAGTACCTATGAAACCAGATATTACTTAGATGAGGCATTTAAATTACTAGATCGTTTCAAACAATAATTGCAGCAGTATGTATTATTTTCATCTCGAGGAAGAATTAAAGGATCATCTTAAAAATATATAAAACTACTTTTTGACCTTTGTACACTGCACTAACAATAAAGAATATGTCACTTCACACTATAATCTCATGAACATCTTAAAAATAGACAATAGAATTTTACTCCATCTTGGATAATGTCGGCAATCAATCTCAAGTAACCAAGTTACCTATACCAACTTTAGTAAAACGTTCATCTCTTCACGACTTTAATCTAAGAAACAATTTACAGGTTAGCACAGCTTGGGTTTCAGGTTAAATATTAATAATAGCGCCCTTGTTTCTCTTTGAAGTTAGATAAAATTGTATAGAGAAAATTACACAAAATTTAAAAAAAAATCCATTTCCTAACACGACGGTATCTTTTATCACGTATCTGATAGCTAGCTTTTCCCTAATTTAAGTTTAGAATGTATCCCCTAATCAGTTATTTACGCAAACTTTTATATTTCTTATAAAAGAAAGCCGTTTATAACCTCTTTTACATAGAAATATTGAATTCAGATTTCTATAATATCTGAAGTAACTACGTCACGTTGAAGAAGCCCGGATTTCTCGACCCTTAAAACCCGGTCCAAATCAAAACTAAACTAACTTACCTACCTGTTTGGAACTTTTATACTTTTGCTTATAACTTTAATTTAAATTTAATGTGGGCGCCAAGATATTTTGAATGGATTATATCTAACCAACTTATTCTTTACATTGCTCCAGCATAACTCTTTGGTAGAGCTTCCTAAAGATCCCAACACTCAGGCGTGACAACTTAGTAGATTTTAAGGGTAGAGGTCGATTTACCTTTAACTTACAAACAACACTGAGATTACAGGTAGGCAGCTCCAGGCTGTCGACTCCCCTGTAACAAATATTAGTGCGTTCAAACCAATTTGAACAGTAAAAGGCACAGATAACATATAAACATCTATTGACTGAAATAAATGTAAACGACAAATAAAACATAACTTTCACATGACAGTTCTTATAACTTAATTAGTTTCAATTAACTGTCAGCTGACGAATAAAATGGTCCGAACTCAAATTAAATGGACACACTACTTTAATCAAAGTTCAAAATTACTCAAAAACATTTAAGTTGATTTCGGCACAACTCCTAAATTTAAAAGTAACAAATCTTATTTAATAAATGCCCCTTTTTGGTGGCGTGCATTCAAATTAAAATTCAATAGTTTAAAATTGATTACAAACTGCAAAGCAAACGCATTGCTAGATTATTAAATATAAAACACAATTTTTTAATCGTGCAATAACTTGAAATAATTGCGTTCTCCTGAACACATATAAAAATCCATGAAATTAACTAATTTCGACAATTAGTCCAACACTTCACATAGGTACATCAAAAACACATAAATACAAATATCGTACAAATTCTAACCTGGTACAAACGCACCTTGAACGCTAGTTCAAGATCCTCCAAAGGTTGAGTGACTTCCCGGTGCAGCCGTCCTGAATCCTTCAGTGTTGCTTATCCAGCGAGCTTTAATTCGCCAACACATGAAGAACAAAATTTACGTTGATTAACTCAAAACCAACCAAACTATCACGCATCAACGCAACTTAATTTAATCACCTTTAACTAGTTAATTCTCCCCTGTGGTAAGAATTATTTTATGGTGTGCTTTTGCTACACCTTCACAACTGGATTATTTACTTATTTGACGTTAGTGGCTAGTTGCTCACTAACAATCTCTCCGAATTAAAATATTTTCACTATTAATTAATATGTTCCTTTGGAACCAAATGCAAACTTTAACTCGTAGTTGAGCTCCTTAAAGCTCAAGCGGGGAATTCATCCGCTTGAAAAACTTATGAATACTCTTAACGGGGAAATACGTCCCGTATGCAGTTGAGTCAAGACTAAAATTTTTATAACTTAAACTGTTCCTTTGCAACTAACTATTCCCTTTCCCTAGATTTGATCTATCTGCTAATTGGTGCATTTTTATTAACTTCCTTACTATTGGCTTCATCTTCCCCGTTACCACAGTACTCCCCGCTAGTTTGAAATTGTCACGTTGCTTCGTCCCTGAAGCTTTATCGTTTCAACGAAATACACATTGTGGAAAAGCAACACCAAATCAGCATTTCCTTATATTTAAATTAATATTTTATAACTTCGTAGAATCACATTTGTAAAATGTGATTCGAAACAATTGGTCTCTGTTTGAATTCTTTAATCGCCGGACGCAGGATTGATTACCGGCAGACTGGCACCATTGGAAAATTCTTTACTTTAATTTAATTTAAACTATTTTAATATTTCGAAAAAAATAATGGCAAGCTAAAGCGGGTCGTTACAGTACCCCCTTAAGCTTTTGAAAGAATGGGCACCATTATTGAGAAAGCTTAACCTTAGTGGCAGCAAAAATATACCTAACTACTAAACTCCTAACCTAATAAAACACTAATACTAAAAAACATATCCACAATTTAATTGGGTTTAAAGTCGCCTCTTACGACTAGCAATATGAATGCTATGGCCCTATTCTTACACCGGATACCACACGGTAACAACTAACTTAATTGTTACTTACGAAACTATTATTAATAAAAAACGAACAATATTTAAGGGAGCGTCTAAACACTTCACGTTATCCATGTTCAACAATAGCCCACAAAAACTAACCTATTCTAATAATTAATAAAAAACTTTTAACTTGTGTTTATCACACAAGATTGTGTGAACACAACTTTATCTGATCCATGAAAGCAACTTTGCTATTCATGAACACTGCTTGTTCCAAAGTCCCCCACTTCCACCTAGTATCACCTTCTAATAAAGGCTTTACCTTAAAATCCAAACTTAAATCGTGATTTAATTCAAAATCCTTAGACATTGCAAAATTACGTTGAGTTTTATTCCCCATGCCTAACAATGACATTATAAAAATAAAACTGAAATAAAAATATTTCATGAAATCAAAAGATCCCCTTACGGACCTGTAATATTTTTTAATATTATAATCAAAATTTTCTTTTATTTTAACTCTTGGTTTTACCTCTCTATTTATGATAGGTACCACACAATATTCTTGGCTAACTGCCAATTCATCAAAAATAGTAAAATCAGTGTCCAAAATTTTGAGAACATCTGATTTTTTAATCGAAAGAATTTTAATCTTTTCCTTATTTCCCATTATTAATTTAATGGTTTTATTTATTTGGTTAACCTCCATGATATGAGGTGGTAATTCACCCCCTAACATATCGTTTACGCATGGAACAATTAGTTCCACCCCCTGCACCTCATTGAGTACAGTCGTCTCTAACTGATCATCATTATTAATTTTAGTCACATCCGGTTTTGTCAAATCCGAGTTGTCTATTCCTAGTATGGAAGAATTTATTAAATTCACCCCCTGTTCCTCCTGAACAATGAATTCCTTTGTCTTTATTGATACGTCATCCACCTTAATCATTACCTGATTTGGATTAATTGTTCTTTCTTCGCAAGTAATTTCTAAATTACAAGCGGCCAAATTACTTTCTAATACGGTCCTGTCATGAACCTCAATCAATTTCTGATCACATTCAACAACTTCTAACATTTCACCTTTTTGCTCATGATTATTTCCAAAACAATCTTTCACCCCAATACTAACTTCTACTGATTCTTCAAAATTTTCTAAACTTTCAATCATTTGATTATCAAAACTACTTTCTGTTGATTCTTTTGCAAAATTAATTTGAATTGGTGTTTCAATTTTAATTTTTTCAATTATGACGGATTTATCAAAATCTTTTACTTCTAAATTTTCATGAACAGTTAAATCACATTTTGGTTTAACTACTCCTTCATCAACAAATTTTTCAATTTTTTCTTCTACAAATTCAATTTCATTAACATGAGCAAAATTTAAATTTTTAATTTCAACAGTTTCAAACAATTGACCTGTCTCAACATTATCTAGCTCTTGACCTTCCCAACTCGTATGAGTTTCATTTTTAATCTCAGGAATTTTTATTTCTTCAACTGAATGTTCTTTAGACAAAACAATTGACGGTTTAATATTTTTAATTTTAATTTCTTGGTAAAATTTTTTAACAAAACTAACCAAGTCCACATGCTCATTATCAATCCTGACCTCCTCATTTTTTATGTCTAAATTTACATTTTGTAATTTAAATTCTTGTATTTCCTCTAAAATAATTTGAGCTTCCTTAAGTGCTTTTTCTAGCCTTAAATTTCTTTCATCCAAAATTCCAACCTTTAATTTGTACTTATATTCTTTATAATAGCTATATATTTCACGAACATAATTATTACTAGTACAATGAGGTTCATTTAACTCCCAAAATTTTACTTTTTCTAACAACTGATTCACGGTTTCAACATCATGATCTCGCAAAAATTCTCCAATCTCTCCGGGTAAACTATCCATACAACCCATAACAAAAAGCCTTTCACTCAAAAAGCCCTGTTCCAAAAATAGGGTCTCCTGAAACCAATACAGTACATGTTTGCTGTACGTTACTTCACTTTCATACTTAGCATTACAAAAATTTATCAAAATTCTAACTTGCTCATCTTCAAAACACTGATCATCAACATTATTTTCACAATAACTAGATTCATCAAAATCCCAAACTTTTAATCTCTCTAATAATTGATTTATGGTCTTAACACCATTTAATCGTAGATCAATTCTAAGATTACTTGGAAATGCATCCATACAAACCCTAACAAAAAGATTCTCACTTAGCATTCCTGATTCTAAATATTTAGTTTCCTCACTCCAATATTTCACATACTCGCTATAAGTTCTGAATTCTCCATTCATAACATTAGCTCGAAAAAAACTTAATAAAATTTCAACTTGTTTTTCTTGTGACCAAAATTCTTCAAGAAAACTATCCTTAAATTCTTTAAATATAGTAAACGCATTTACTCTTAAATTAAACCATAATTTAGCATCACCTTTCAAACATTCAAATGATTCACTCAATCTACTGTCGTCATCATTTATTTCACATGAATCCAACAATTCTGTTAATTTTTGTATGAACTCTACAGGATGAATTCCCTCATACAAGTTCGTAAAACAGGGTCGTGCAATCTTTTTCCATTCACACCCGTCAAATCTATAATACGTCATTTTGAATTACTTTAATGAAATTATCCAATTAAAGTTTTAAATTTCAAATACTTATTCATCATTTTACCGATTTTAATCTAGCAAAATTATTATTTTTTAAAGTTCCAAACTTCCTATAAAAAATACCCCTAAACTCCTACTTTTAATCGTCACGTTTACACGTTTCTTTCGTGCGTCGTTCGTCGAAGCCCCCTAAGTTGGGCGACAATTGAAGTATATCGTTTTTTACAAGCCACACCCGTTGGGCGCCAATTGAAGAAGCCCGGATTTCTCGACCCTTAAAACCCGGTCCAAATCAAAACTAAACTAACTTACCTACCTGTTTGGAACTTTTATACTTTTGCTTATAACTTTAATTTAAATTTAATGTGGGCGCCAAGATATTTTGAATGGATTATATCTAACCAACTTATTCTTTACATTGCTCCAGCATAACTCTTTGGTAGAGCTTCCTAAAGATCCCAACACTCAGGCGTGACAACTTAGTAGATTTTAAGGGTAGAGGTCGATTTACCTTTAACTTACAAACAACACTGAGATTACAGGTAGGCAGCTCCAGGCTGTCGACTCCCCTGTAACAAATATTAGTGCGTTCAAACCAATTTGAACAGTAAAAGGCACAGATAACATATAAACATCTATTGACTGAAATAAATGTAAACGACAAATAAAACATAACTTTCACATGACAGTTCTTATAACTTAATTAGTTTCAATTAACTGTCAGCTGACGAATAAAATGGTCCGAACTCAAATTAAATGGACACACTACTTTAATCAAAGTTCAAAATTACTCAAAAACATTTAAGTTGATTTCGGCACAACTCCTAAATTTAAAAGTAACAAATCTTATTTAATAAATGCCCCTTTTTGGTGGCGTGCATTCAAATTAAAATTCAATAGTTTAAAATTGATTACAAACTGCAAAGCAAACGCATTGCTAGATTATTAAATATAAAACACAATTTTTTAATCGTGCAATAACTTGAAATAATTGCGTTCTCCTGAACACATATAAAAATCCATGAAATTAACTAATTTCGACAATTAGTCCAACACTTCACATAGGTACATCAAAAACACATAAATACAAATATCGTACAAATTCTAACCTGGTACAAACGCACCTTGAACGCTAGTTCAAGATCCTCCAAAGGTTGAGTGACTTCCCGGTGCAGCCGTCCTGAATCCTTCAGTGTTGCTTATCCAGCGAGCTTTAATTCGCCAACACATGAAGAACAAAATTTACGTTGATTAACTCAAAACCAACCAAACTATCACGCATCAACGCAACTTAATTTAATCACCTTTAACTAGTTAATTCTCCCCTGTGGTAAGAATTATTTTATGGTGTGCTTTTGCTACACCTTCACAACTGGATTATTTACTTATTTGACGTTAGTGGCTAGTTGCTCACTAACAATCTCTCCGAATTAAAATATTTTCACTATTAATTAATATGTTCCTTTGGAACCAAATGCAAACTTTAACTCGTAGTTGAGCTCCTTAAAGCTCAAGCGGGGAATTCATCCGCTTGAAAAACTTATGAATACTCTTAACGGGGAAATACGTCCCGTATGCAGTTGAGTCAAGACTAAAATTTTTATAACTTAAACTGTTCCTTTGCAACTAACTATTCCCTTTCCCTAGATTTGATCTATCTGCTAATTGGTGCATTTTTATTAACTTCCTTACTATTGGCTTCATCTTCCCCGTTACCACAGTACTCCCCGCTAGTTTGAAATTGTCACGTTGCTTCGTCCCTGAAGCTTTATCGTTTCAACGAAATACACATTGTGGAAAAGCAACACCAAATCAGCATTTCCTTATATTTAAATTAATATTTTATAACTTCGTAGAATCACATTTGTAAAATGTGATTCGAAACAATTGGTCTCTGTTTGAATTCTTTAATCGCCGGACGCAGGATTGATTACCGGCAGACTGGCACCATTGGAAAATTCTTTACTTTAATTTAATTTAAACTATTTTAATATTTCGAAAAAAATAATGGCAAGCTAAAGCGGGTCGTTACAACGTTTGGAAAATTTTGATTTATTGATTTAAAACGTGACCTGGTTAGCAATACTCGATTTTTCTAATGGAGTTAATTCGTAGACTTTAAATGAATGCAGCCCTAGCTACAGAGATTGCAAGTGAGGAGATAAAACAATGGAAAGTGTGTCAATCATGTCGGGGGACACAATACTAGCCTATAGTAGTCAGTTTTACCGTCATTTTGCTCTTCAGTTTCATAGGATTTGTCCAAAAGTGAGAATGGATTAAACAGGCTCAGAATTAAAGAGACTGGAAGAGATGTTATAAAGGTGGCCTCTAAGTGCACGTGAACTTTAGTTTACCCTTCAATCTAACAGTCTCGATCCTGATTAGAGTAACTTTGGTTACCAACACAATTTCAGTTAGTTAAATTTAATTTTTGAAGTTTGAAATTGAATAAATTCAATTGAATAAAAAAATACCTTCTACTCTACCAGGAAAGAGTTTTTTAGCTAATAATATGAATCGTAATGAAAGAGTAAATATAGCGATTTTTGGTAAATTTCTCCAATAGAAATGATTGCTATACTCCTACTTATAAGGAAAGGTCATGACAACCAATGATAATGTAAATGCAATAAAAGTGCAATGCAATGGAAGAAATGCAAGAAAATTGCATTTCTGTCGCATTTTCTCCTATAGGCAACGGTTGTCCGTTCTAAAATGAAATGAGACAATTACTACGTTTAGATGCATTCTCTTAAGCAGTTTTAACTAAATCGCTTTACCTCAAAACGATTTGCATTTGTGTTAAATCGTTTTAGTTAGAACTGCTTTAGCGATGCATCTAGAAACAGTAAGTAAGAGATTTCGCAGAACTGCTTATGTTTTTCTGTGCTACTATAGCAGATAGATTGGGAAAAATGTGCACAAAACTATTTTTGTAGGAAAATTGATATTTTTGGTGCAACAAATGGAAATAATTTTTCCATCATAACCTTTAAAATTATTAAATTCAGTTGCTAATTTCTAATTCCATAATATTATGGTTATTTAGAGCAATTTCCAGAAATTTGTACATGCACAAAATTTATTTATTTGAAAACAAGGACAATAAGATTGATCATTAATTTCCCGAACGTTCTAATTGTCGCTTGCAGGCTTACCAACATGTCCAATTTCTACAAAACACAATAAACAACAAAAAAATATTAAGAAATTCCGCAATAAGAAATCAGTATTCTTATAGTTTTCTGGTTTATTCATTCGAATTAAGAAATAATCGAGTTCAACTTCTATATCGAGTTATTCAATAATAGTAATTCGTATTTATTTGATTAGTTAACGAATCAATCATTTAAACACTTGAGAAAATACCAAATCGATATTAATAACAAAAGCTATATAGAATATAAGATTTTCCTTTAGGCAAAGTGAGTTTTTTTTGTTTCTTCAAAAAATATACTATAATGTTACATTTGGAGATACAATAACGTGTTTTTTGTGTTTCTCTGGTCACACATGGCAAACTAAGAATTGAGCACGTTTCTCGTAAATAGACGGCAATATAAAGTTTTCCAATAGCGTGGCGTCATTTTACCTGAGAGTTCACTTTAAGTCAAAAGTTTTACTGTGTAAATCGTGGAATTCAAAACGTTTCCATTATTTCTTTTTGTTATAAATTAAAAAAAAATTAAAACCATAAATTAATTAGAATATAAAAAGTTTTGATTTATATTATGTTTTGTTTTTAGATTCTTGCTTGCTATTTGTAATGGAATTTCGCCATTTTACCCTTGTTACACAGTATTATTAGTAGGATGCACTTCCGTTAAATATATCTAAAGTTATCTCCTTGATTTATTAAATTGTTCGCATTGTAATTTATATAAAAGTTTACTTAATAGCAGTTGCTTTACCCTAGATAACATCAAGTTCAAAAAATGTAAGCTTTTTCAAATTATACTTTTTTTATATAATTCGCATAAAGAAACCTTTTAAATGAATAAACTGTTGAGCAGCGTTTTCAAAGCGTTTTATTTGTATTTATAGTGGCTTTTACGAAACCTGCTCCAAAACAAATCTCATTGAGACTGTCGGGTGCACAACCAGGGCCTGAAAGGCACGGAAAAGTTTCAAATTTGGGCGTAGCTCTGTGATTTCTTTGAATTGAGTTCTTCTGTCAATGCTTCTTTTTTACACTAGGTGCCATGTTTTAAAGGGAAATATAGGGAGATAACCCACTTCCCTATTGAGCAAAATATCAATGTAATTTAAATATCAGCAGCAATGACAACATGTCAAATAATGTCAATAATTAATAATATAATTTTATTACTCTACTAAACAGTCAGAAATATTAACCTATGGCTGCTCATTTTTCCAAATTCTAAAGATATTTAAAGTACTTTTTCAAACAAATCAGTAATTAACAATTTGTTATCAACAGACACATAATAGTTATTTACGAACCATGTGTGGGAACACGATTTTCCCGCGTGAACGCTGTTTGAAAACACGAGCGACGTAGGAGCGAGTGCTTTTTTCATTGCGTGAACGCGGGAAAGTTGTTCACGCATGAGGATCGTACAATATTTTTTGTAACGAACAAAACCGTTATCATAATTCTTAAATAAAAGTTTTATTTGATTAGTTTTGACAATTTAGGTATACAAAGCAACCTATGACTTCATAGTCAAACTTCATTCTTACGTCAAACAAATTCTTACTTTGACAGTTAATTGTTCTAAAAGTTGTTAAAAATTGTTATTAGATGTAACGTAATAGTTTAGTTTGCGAATTTAAATGTTCTAAAATATGTTCCCTTACAATAATAAATACACATTACTTTATTTTATTACCATTTATTAGTGTTGTTTTGACAGTTTGTTTCCCGGTGTAGTAGACCGGGAAACACTGTTTCCCAGTCGACCACAGAGTGCATCAAACGTCACTTTCTAAGCAGTGAGTACAAAAAATAATTTTCTTTCGATACATATAACTATCCGCCCTTATACGTTTATAAAGTTTAGCCAATGTTTAGCAAACAGCACATAAATGATTTCCAACGTTATTTTCCTATGTTCCTCTCCGAAACTGGGCACCCGGTATAGTCTTTACATAATAAATGAAAAATCCAAATTTCATTAACTTTGCGAATAATGTCCTACACACCTTCAGGAAGTGCAGTGCATTTGTCACCTCTTACATGTTACTATAATGCCTGATCGTTCCATTGTGATAACTTAGCTCCTCACCCCAGTTGATAGATTTTTCTGAAATGCTAGCTCTAGAATCTCTTAAACTAGCTCCCCACAATCAAACCTAACTTCACTTCCGTTCTCAAGATACAGCCTTTTGCATTTGGAGGTTAACATCTGTTTTATCTAATTCAAAATTTGATATAGATGCAAAATAAGCAAAAATATACAGGGCGTTCTATAATGAAATTAAAAACTTCGAATCATTCCTAGCCAAAAAATAGATTCATGAATACAAAATTGTAATAAATAAACCATCGTTTAGGGGTGCCTTATTTTTCCGTGGCCATCCGGTATATCATCTGCTTCTTATAAATAACAAACGTTAGCTCTGTGTTGGACCTCAAATTTCAATCACTTTGCATGAGATGAGGATAAAGCTAAAAATTTTTACAGTGAAAAACAAATTTTTAAATTATTTGTTTCAGGGTGAGAAAATAATTTAGAACTAATTTTATTCCATTTTTAGAGCTTTCTGCGATAAAATATTTCTCCTTTTCACCACATACACGTTCATATTTAACGAGTTTTAAATAATTTATATTTATTTTGCATTTTTTCCCAAAAAGGCAATAAATAAAAGCTCCGTTGAAGCTTTTGATCATAAAAGAAGAACAACGACGAATGACTCAAATGTAAAACCGCTGAATAAAGGTCCGGTGTTACTATCAGGAAGGTGCATTACAGCCAATAATAAGTGACTGATAGAGGTGTACAAAGAAGCTATTTTTAATATAGAAGAAATTTTCTCCTACGACAACGCTTACTAATACTTTTCTCTACGAGTAAGAAAAATTACAGTCAATAATATGGGGCCGTGATGGGCGGAAGCCCACACTTTCTGCTATATGCAACTCTTGCTACCACTGCTATGTAATAAATAGTAACAAGGAATTTTTATTGAAAGTGGGAAACCTACGCTCTAACTGAAAGTTTTCTACAAAAATGATCATGATTTTTAAGGCAGATCTTAGGGTGTATTTCAGAAGTTTTGTAGTCAGTGTCAATAGTCGTTATATTTGTTAGTCATTTCAAGTTATTTTAAGTACTCAAGTCAACTTTGCGCGTGTAAAAGTCGATTGTGTAATCATAATAGGTACAGCAAAACAAATTTATGCTGGCGAATGGTAGGGATAAGTTTGCGCATATTTGGCCAATAATTTATAAGTTTACTACTACGTTGATGGGATTAAATACAAATTTAGCTCGGGCGGTCGGCAATGTTCGTAAAAACACGCAATCTGATACGTAGTGTAGCATCTATCTTTGTTGGCGCTGCGTAATAAGACGCTAAATTTGTAACGACGTATGTCGTCTTATTTTTACATACAGCGGCAATGATTCCCTAAAACAACTGCAACAAAAAATACCTACTCCTTTTTAGAGGTTTACAATTTGAACTACTACAAACGATTTTTATGTGTCAGTATTAAAATCTTGAACGAAGTGTTATCTCTTTTTTAGAATTTTGCTGTCAGTTGTGCTTTCGTAATAAAATGTACGTGCTATGTAGCAGTAGTAGGAGAGAAAGTATTTGGAGAATTACTCTAAAATAATGTTTTAAATGAAGTCGATATCGGACGCTGTTATTTATTCTAGAGACAAAAGCTTAAAAATCTCAAAATAAGTGCAGTTAAAACAAAATATTTGTTTGTTTAGAACACTCGAAGAAGAACTTTGTTATACCTGTATAAATAATAATATAGTAGATGAAGATCTTGTTTAAATATTAATATTTTAATAAAATGTTCACAATAAATGTGATCCGCTGTTAAGGTCCCTTGAGAGCTCAATTATTAAAATATAAGATAAAAGACGTTAAAATACAATACATAATTATACAAAATACGAGGTACAGAATTTCATAATATGTCTCCTTTTAAACGTAAGAAAATTTCAGTTTTATGACGGTCAAGTTGTTCTTAACAACAACTAGGTATAGTGTTAAAATTTACAATCAAAACACAAAAAGAGACAGCATTATAATGAAGATAATGTGGATAGCATTACACTTTTAACATGTCTTTGTTATTACGTGAGGATGCAAAAACCACGATCTTAACTCTAAAAGCTTAAATAATTTACTATCAGGCTCAGTGGCGTAAATAACGGGCCCACAGGGCCCGCGTTGCGAGAGGGCCCCAGAAACATCGTTTGGTATGAAATTTCGTTATAAAATAGATTTGTGGTTACATAAAATGATTATTAACGGGAATAGGTAGGGGCTCCATTTCGGATTTTGCGAGAGGGCCCTCAAACTCTTAGTTACGCCACTGATCAGGCTATTTTTTAATAATAATTATAGGAACAATTTGAAAAAATTTAGAAACGTACTTTAGGCATAAACCAGCGCAGTAGTCTATTTTTACAAATGTAAACGCTAAGAACTTCCTTAAGAGATGAGAGTAGTTAGTATAGTCCGTCCACCGAAAGAAAAGCTCGCTTAGGAATGTGCGTTCGGTTTGTTACGGTTCTACAGCGGAACTGAAAGATCGCGTCATTTTTTTTTAGACTTATAAACATTTAGGCCAGGAAAATAGGATTTTGCTTTCAAATAATTCGCGGAGAGCTGGAAACGGCTTTAATCTCTTTATTTACATGTAAAAATAGTTATTTGAAGTTTGCAACAATTTTGTGCTTGTGCTCGAGGGGGGGGGGCGAAAACCTCGCAATTTTTGCACTTTTTTAATTTTTTCGCGAATAACTTACAAATGACGCATTTCTTAGAAAATTTCCATCATACATAAATTAAAGCACGTAAAAATCTACGTCGACTCGTGTTTCGTTTTTGAAACTACGTAAAGTGGTGGTATAGATACTGCGAGAGTTCAAAAAATGTAAATTTTTTCATTTTTGGCAAAAATAGCATATTTAGGATTTTGGACCTCATTTTAACTTTTTTGAAAAGTAAAATGCATTACTTGAAAATTACCGCTTTGTGGATATGGTACAATATGAACTTCAACGATTTTTACCAAAGGTAACCTCTACTTCTGCTTACCAGCTTACGAACAAAGTACCAGTTTTTAGTTACAAATTACTAATTTTTAAGTATCAATTTCGGAGGATCAAATCAGAATGCACTTCATTCCTTGCTGTTTACAACCACAAGCTTTTGTACATCAAAAGGAACATTTGCAGGCAGTACTATTCAGTAGTTCTTGTGGAGCTGGTTCGACTGTTGATGTGACAGGGAGCAGCTCATGTTTTGTAACCTTCCAACCCCATTCAGTCGGGTCTAGAACAGAGTCAAGAGGAGCAACTGCTAGGCTGTGGGTGCAGTATTTCAAATTGGTAACTATAGTCAAGAAATTCGTCCAAGCTGAAAGATCCGGTGATTGGAACATGCATCTTCAGAGCATACGAGAAATGTTACCCTATTTTTACGCCAGTGGATATTTTTTGTACGCGAAATCATGACATTTATACCTTCAGGATATGTTGGAACTCGAGTCCCGTCTATTGCCGGAGGGATATGAAATGTTTGTGACAAAAGGTTTTTTCACCATAAGGAGATCTGATAAATTCTGATAGAGCAGACTTTGATGAGAGCTATGAAAAGTACTGGAGGTTTAACTCATGGAAGAGGGATCACGGATAGCACATTGGCTAAATAGGTTGCGACTATGCCTATAATTATGGAGTAAATTGAAGTGCCCTTTTTTGATCTTAGTTTCTTGGTCTAATTGTTAAAAATCCCAGTTATGTGTTAATGTAAGTAAATAATTGATTCACTCATGATTGACTATGAATTTCGTAGAGAAAAGAACCCCCTTACCTTTCTAACGAGCTTTTCTTTCAAAAATTGTGGTATACATGTTTTGGCATTCCATGTAATACGTATAAACAGTTGAACATTCTATAGCTAGCCTACTATACCTTATAAAAGATATGTAGACAGTCATTCACATTCTGTAACATCTCTGCACCGATAGTTAGTAATAAAAGAAAATCATAAGCATTTCCACATGAGTTAATTCATCACTTATTTATGTGCAAATTATTAGAGGAAAACATAAAATTTTATTTTTCATCCAATTTTGCCCACCCCAAAATATCTAAAGTCGTAAAAACTATTGAAATAAAATCAGTTTTCTCACACCCACCGTATCTAATTTAAGCTTTCGTCTTTTATACTTTGGATGCTTAAGGCGCCTATTTCATTGATTTAAAAGTCTAATCATATTTGGAACCAAAATTTCCTTCAGTATCGAATTACATTTTCTTAAGAATAAAAACTGATAGCTACGATTCGATCATGTAAATAAAAACGTCTACATTGCCTTTTTATTTAATCAAACACTGATTGCAGACTGCACTTAATATTACCATATATTTTTTTCCTTTTTATTGTAAAACGCTTGTTGTACTAAAACCTATTTTTTACAAAAATAAAGTGCAGCTAAATATTTACTCAACTAAGCAATATTGAAAATTAAATGAAATGAATATAATTTAGTTTAATCTAACATCTTGCTTAAATGTTGAAAACAATTTAAAGTAACCCAACTTGGTATGCATGTATGTTTTAAACGCTTACTTTATATAATGAGTTGGTTCATGTAGCTTGAGTAAAATGTAATAACGCTGATGTAACATACCAACCAACGCAAACAGTGGCTATAGTTAGCTCAAGTTAACCGCAACCCTCAAAATGTACGCAGCTTGAACCACAAACGAGAACTTTAAAACAGTCTGCCACCAATTAAATAAATTGCACGGAATTGTTAAAATGACTGTTATCTTTTTTAATATTTAATTATTTTAAAACGTTCATGCGAGTTTAATATTTTGGACGAAAAATAAATAAAGCAGAAAAAAAAGGGGTGCTTTGTAAGTCGTTTGTTTTAAAGGCGTTCTACTGTAATGAAATAATTAGAAAATTATGTACAAACAATCTCGGCGGCTCTCTTTCACACACTTGAACAAACACTTCACCCTATACACTCGTCTTAAGAACTAACCGTTCTTGATCTTTTCTGGGTCACTGTATTTCATTTTGAGATGAGAAAACTCATATAACGTTGTACTTACTTGTTTCTTGAGATAAATGTTTACTTTTGCAAATTTGTAACGAAAATGCATTTGTACATTTTATGGAAATAAAAAAGAGAAATAAAAAGTAAATGCACTTTTATATTGTATGTAAGTAAGTATTAGCTATCGAGAGAAAATTTTAAACTCTGCTCATATTCAACAAAGGAGTTTAATACATTCGGGCTATCAAAACTTCAATTGATCGACAACTCTATGGATTTATTTTACTGGTAGACGTATGATTTATGTCACTTGCATTTTAATAGTTCTGTCATTTGCTCGTTGAATTAAATCGTTGCTTGAAATTTTAAATAGCAGCGTTTGAAATTTACATAATCAGCTTAACAGTTAAATTAACAGTTTTAACAAAACTTGAAATACGCCCATTTACTCTTTCAGAATTGTTAATCTTCATAAATCATTTAAATTTTAAAAATCCCATCCACTTTAATAAAAACTGTCATGGGATCCTTATACCCAACTTTTGGGTTGGACTCATTGACCTAAGTTGTACAGACGAGACTCTAACCCAGTATTTCTCAACCTTTTTTGTGCCATGCCCATTTGCCCATCTAAGCTTTTGTAAAATTCTTATGCTTATGTAATAAATACATAATTTTTAATTATCAAAAACTGAATTAAACTCGGAACGAGTCCATTTTCGACTTACCCCCTTTAACAATCAAATTACTTCCCTGTGAGACGCGGGATCCAGGTTGGGGAACACTGATCTAGATAGTCTTATAAAGTAAAGACAGGCATTGATAGAGGATCTAAGACTGGAATAATGAAACTGTCTAGACAGTCTTATATGAAGTTAGTGCACACATTGCTAGAAGTTCCTGAAAAGAACTGAAATAATGAAACTATCTAAATAGATTTATAAAGTCAAGAACATTATGCACGTCGAGAGAATCCTGAAAACAATTGAAATATTGAAACCATCTAGAGAGACTTATAGAGTTAGAGCACATATTACCTACTAAAAGTTCCTGAAAAGAACTAAAGTAAAGAAACTATCGAAAGAGAGTTAGAGGGTCAAGAAACTTATGCATTTTTAGAAAATCCTGAAAAATATTGAAATAATGAATCCATGTAGATTGGCTTATAAAATTAGGAAACGTATTTATCGCGAGAGAATCCTGAAAACTATTGAAATAATCGAACTATGTAAATCAGTGTTTGCCAACCTTTTTTGTGCCATCTATGCCTTTCTAAAATTCTTATGTAACATTTATACATAATTTCTAATATTCAAAAATTAAATTCCTCGCTGAAAAAACGCAAGTAGCTATAGAGAGTCGCCATACGGTTAATTTAAACTCTGGATGAGTCCATTTTCGAATTGCACCCTTTAACAATCAAATTGCTCCCTAGTGGGGCGTGGGGCCCACGTTGGGAAACTCTGATCTAACCTATGGTAAATTCTGTGATTAAAAGGGTTTAAAATGTTGAGTACTGAAGCAACTGATCTACTAACTAACTTAAAAAACACCAGGTGAGGTCACATACCACCCAATAGTGTTTTCCCTCAATATCTATTTTAGAGGCTCAGTTATTGTTTTATCTCCATGTTTTAGGTGTGATAAAGACATGAAGAGTAGATTACTATTACATGTACATGTAGAATTTACGAGATCGGGTGACGAGAGCTTCTGGGTAGAAAATATTAAAATGCTGTTCTTTCTGTCTGTTTATGCCTCTTATATTTAAGAATATCATCCGTCAATCTCATCTGTCAGTCAAATATCGTCTCATTTGTTATTTCATCTCATCAGTCAATCGTTTCTGTTATCTAAGTGCCAATCTCCTCTGTCATCTCATCTCATCTGTCATTGAGAGTCGCCATACGGTTAATTTAAACTCTGGATGAGTCCATTTTCGAATTGCACCTTTTAGCAATCAAATTGCTCCCTAGTGGGGCGTGGGGCCCACGTTGGGAAACTCTGATCTAACCTATGGTAAATTCTGTGACTAAAAGGATTTAAAATCTTGAGTACTGAAGCAACTGATCTACTAACTAACTTAAACAACACCAGGTGAGGTCACATACGACCCAATAGTGTTTTCCCTCAATATCTATTTAGAGGCTCAGTTATTTTTTTATCTTCATGTTTTGGGTGTGATAAAGACATGAAGAGTAGATTACTATTACATATACATGTAGAATTTTCGAGATCGGGTGACGAGAGCTTTTGGGTAGAAAATATTAAAATGCTGTTCCTTCTGTCTGTTTATGCCTCTTCTATTTAAGAATATCATCCGTCAACCTCATCTGTCAGTCAAATATCGTCTCATTTGTTATTTCATCTCATCAGTCAATCGCTTCGGTTATCTAAGTGCCAATCACCTCTGTCATCTCATCCCATCTGTCAATCTCATCTATCATCTCTTTGTGTGTATCAGTCTTATCTGTCTGTCTTATCTGTCATCTCATTTGTCAACATCATATGTCATCTCATCCTATCTGCCACTAATTTATCACCAATCTATCAAACTCATCTGTGAGATGAGATGATATATGAAATTACAGATTTGGTGACAGGTTTAATGACAGATGGGAATGAAAGATGAAATGACAAATAAAATAACATATGGGATGACAGATGGGTTGATAGAGGATTGACAGATGAGATGAGATGACACCCGTGACATATGAAATAACAGATGAAATGACAAATTGCAAGACAGATGACCCCCCACTCTGTGGTGACATATAGCAACTATTGTGACAGATTACCCCAATCACCATCTCTGTAAACCAATCTCTGAAATGACATATAGTTGGTTGACCAATGGAATGATAAATAACCCCACCTGACATATGAAATGACAAATAAAATTGACATATATGGTGACGGAAGATATTGACATATGGTGAAGAAGGATATTGACATATTATGTTAGGTGACAGATAAACTCCTCTCAGATATTGACATATGGAACCAGATGACGACATTGGCACATGGTAACTATGGTGACAGATTGACATTTGACGCTTGGCAATTATGGTAAACAACCACTCCCCATTTCTCTAAACCAATTCCTATTCTACTTCCCCCATTCCTCATTACTCTAAACCAATTCCTATCCTACTTCTTCCTCTCTATTTCTTTTCTTTATATCTCTGCCTCTTTCGGACCTTACCGCGCATTACCGATGATCTATATGGTTTTTATTGTGCGGATTGTTTATTTTCGGAATATTTGAGATGAAAATTTTTGATGGGACTCTCTGTATGTATCAAGAAATCTTTATATACCTTTGATTGACTTCATTTAGAAAATCTTGTGAATAAATAAATGTTTTTGCTTGATGAGGTCATTACCTAACCCTACCTGGTTCTTTGTCTTTATTGTTAACATTGTCATTGAAAGGTTTGAAAATGGCAAATTCGTACGATTAAACATCCTAGCAGCTAAACTAATATGTCGTTGAAAATAGAACCTACTAATAATAATCACTAAACTTATAAAAACATATTTTTTTAAATTTCTTCCGAGTAAATAATTTTCTTTTGTTTTATTCAACGTGAACTATAATAGGTGCCGGGTTTTCTTTGACTACGAAAAATGCAAGTACTTTATTCATGACTTTTATAAATGACATACATGGCCAATGCACATTTGTACCCCTCCCTACGATGGGTCAAGACTCAGGTTGCAGTGAAAATTGATGTGCAAACCACAGTGTACCTAGTCCACATATTCACATGGTTTTAGTTGTCGACGAACAGTTAGAGTGAGATTACTAGTATGTATTTGTTTAAGAAAATTTATAAAAAATAAAAAACCCCCAAAAAACAGACATAAGATTTAAAAATTATTGATATTAGTGATTAACTCATTTTACACACAAAATTATCAAAAATTGCATATTTAATTTTAAACGTCTGAATCTAAATTTCCTTTTTCCTCTTCATTTTAGTGTATAGACAGGACAATTATTTTGAAAAATGCATTGAAAAGCATATCGTAAATCCCTAACCAGATCTCATCTGTCGTGTGTTGTACGTTGTACTAAGCGATAGTGAGGGTTGATAGAATAACAAAGTGAATAGCCTGTTACACAACAAAACTAATATCCAAGGGAATTAATTTGAAGATTACAAAGAAAACTAATTATTTTTGTTTTTAGAACAAACTTTTTAAATAGAGCAAGTGAATTGATTGCAAAGTTAATAAGTAAACAGAGAGTGTTGTATCGATGAAAGAGCTGCAGCGATTAAGAATTTATGGATTCAATAAAGTGATTGTGTGTCGTTTTCGAGCGTTTGAAGCTAAAATGTCTATAATTCACCTCTAAAACCTATTCCACCGAGTCGATATGATTTAGAATATTATTTCTTTTATAATATTCCACAAATGTTTAACTATTTCAATTTCGAATAAAAATGAACGAAAGTATTAAAATGCAAGTGACATGGCAATAGTAGTAAATTAAATCTTCCTCGATTCATTTGAATTAATTAAAAATCTACAGGTATTCGTTTTAAATTTAAGTCTTAGAAATTTAGCATGCAACAGACGATTGAAACACATCTAATTATGCACAATGTGCAAAACAAATTGTACAACATCAAACTTAATTTTACTCAAGAGAAACCTTAAAGAAGAAAACTAAGCGTATGGAAAAATGAAATATCAAATTCGTATTTATTATTTAAATTTTTACTGTATTTTTTCGGCAACTTACGTAGGCTATCGATTAACGTTACATTAATATTCTACAACATGTTTTAATGGTCCATTACACCTAAAGCAAACTGCGAACACCTTGTTAAATTCTAAAGGCCGTAAATCAGCGTCCACTCTCTTGCGTCTTAGACCAACACCTTAATCTGGTATGTACAACATACCATCCCTTATACAGACAACACTTAGGTATTAACACAGTACATAAAGCAATTTGCTTAACCTTTTCAGTACACGGAAGTCACTAATATGATGGAACCTCATTCAAATACCTTAAACAACCGCAAAACTAGCTGTACCTAACATGTTTCAATTCCACGGGCTGCGGTTTAAATTCCGGTGGAGTTGTCACGTTATGTACCCTTTAGGGGTTTATCCTGGAGCAAATAATAAAATTAATTAAGTTTTACTTCGTTTGAAACCTAAAAGAAACGTATTTTCTTTTACAACAAAGAAAAGCGTTTTATGTACAACTCGTCAATTAATAAACCAACTCGGGAGTTGAATTGAAATAAAAGTTGGCAAAAAAGCGCGAATGAATGCATAAGTGAAATGTATGCATTATAAACGAGAATGGATGTTTTCGGACGAGAGTTGTATTTGTTAAAAAGGAACAAGCTTTAATCATTTTCAGTGGCGTAACTAAAAGCTTAGGGGTCCTTGCGCAAAATCTATAGTGGAGTCCCTTGAAACATAAAACATCCGGAAGAAGAGTTAGCAATCTTTGCGTATTAGAAATGACATTTTAGAAATCAATGGATGACTCATTCATTCCGTTGAGTTTACATTATCATTGGGTGTCATGATCTTTCTTTATAAGTGGGAGTATAAGCAACCATTTCTATTGGAGAAATTGACCGGAGATCGATACATTTACTCGTCCATTGCGATAAATATTATTAGCTAAATGGCTTTTTCCTGTTTAATGAGGAGCCCTTACCTACCTCCGTTAATAACCATTTTACTTGACCACAAGTAGATTTTATAACGATCTTTTATACTTAATGATGTTTTGAGGGCCCTTTTGACCCTAGAGTCCTGCAGCAACGCGGTTCCTGAGAGTCCTGCAGCAACGCGGATCCTGAGGGTTCGTTATTTACTCCACTGACCGTTTTAATGCGACCTTCAAAAAAACAACTATTTGAAATGAATGCTTCCCCCTATTGAGACAGCCGTGTCTCAATTAATGGTTTAAATTTAAAAATTGAGACATCTTTGAAAAGAGATTTTGAAGGGCTTTTCCCTATTAAAATTTCTGGGGTTAATAGCGCCATCTCTAACGGTTTAAAGTAGCGATGATCAAAGTAGCAAATAAAATGGACTGGTTCGAACGATTTTTAAAAGAAACGAAGTTAAATATGAGAAAACACGCTGGTTTCGTTTTCGATTGGCCCGTGGATGTCATCCACGATGTTATTACGTACATTTTTGCAACCCTGTATATAAGTATACAAGCCGAGATAAACGAAATTAACCAATTGTACCCATTTACACTGTCGTACAATTCAAAAGAAGCTTCATCTGTTCGTAAAATATTGTGGGGGGAAAGTGACTCTCTGTATTTGGGAATATTTGAGAAGATCTTAAATCCTAAATTTGAAGACATAACCTATGCTCTTCTAATTACAAATTTATCATCCACATTAGCACATACATTTTTGTCGATTTTGCAAATTGGAAGACGCAAATCTGATGACTATGAAATCTTTAAAGTTCTCAAAAATTCCAGCGATGTCTTTCACTCTCTAGATAGAGGTGTCTCGATAACAGAGGCCATATTTTTTGGCACCTGTAAAAAAGTTGCAACTTGCTGAAAACATGAACAAAATCACGATCGTGTCGCATTCAACATAGCGGTGGCAATCTGACGCTGCAAGTTGAATTGTTCGCTGACCGCGTAGCTGAAAACGTAAACAATGGAAATGTTAATTGAAAATGTGCATCAACATGTTATTTCAGTTAGCACATCCAGATTATAAAAATGATCGCTTGAAAAACAAAGTGTGCTATGAATGAGCAATGAAAAGAATGACATCTACAAACGTAATTTTTTGATCGTTTAGTACTTCTTCTACTAAAGCTACAAAAAGGAATGTCTCTTCTTGTATTAAATTTAAACTGCAGTACGATTTTTAAATCTTAAAGGTGGATAAAACAATGATACTAAAATCTCTCCACGTACCCGACTACATAGGTACTCTGGGTGGTGACTATTCCTCTCGATTATCAGGATCTAACATTACGTATAAAATCATACTTTGGCATTTTTCTACTTTCCTGATTATTTTACGCAAAAGAGTTGCAAATAAAAGTTGCAGAGCATAAAATTCTACATCCAAATCAGTAAAGAAAATTAATTTTGCATGTTTCATAACAAAATAATGGTGGAAATTGGATATGAAGATATCGCGAAATAATTCAAAATAGCGATACCCATGGGTTGTGATAAACAATTGCTAATATTTGGTTAGTTCATAGCCATAGCGTTTATCTGTCAGTGTCAAAAAATTATCAAAAGAAAAATTTAAAGCCATTGTTATTTTGGGGTAATTTTGGACATTTTCATTTCTAAATTCAGCCGCTATAAAAAGTACGCAAAATTAATTTTGTTTATTGATTTGTGCCCTATATTTTCTATTTGAAGCTTTTTTGTCTAAAATAATCAGGGAAGCAGAAAATTACGAATATACTTGTAAAATTGCTATGACTGAAAGCCGTGGTCACCATCACTCTCTGTGTATGTTTTAGAAACCGGTTTAAATCGGTTTAAATTGTAGAAGGAGACTGAACACAAATTACCTTTGTTGCCCCAATCACGGATTACTTATCTTTCTCAAATTTTCTTTTATTTTACGAATTTCTTATTATTTCTGTATCATTTGCCTCAAGAACAATTCCCTAGCTAGCCTTTCTTGTCTCTTTGTTTGTTTTAATATTGTCGTCTTGTTTGAAAACGTAAAAAAGGACATACCATTGTCTAGTTTCAATAAATTAAGTGCTAAGGGCTGTTTGCACAAGTTACCTTTAACTAACTTTTTGTGTTTTAAGACAGTTTTGCCGTTGATAAGGATATGATACACACATAAATTAACTACAAGTTAAATTTAAAAAGAAGTGGTGCAAACCGACCTTAGAAAAATGGTTATTGGTAAGAAAATTTTCCTAAAGATGGAAACAGTGATTTAAAGGTAATAGTTTTACCAGCGTTTAAAGCACGAGGTTTGGTTTAGAATTTGAAAATATTTATAGGTAAACATATTAGCGATGGCCATTTCGTATTTCGAATGCCACAAGCTAATAAAAAAATTTATTAGTAAAATATTAAACCCAATAAATGGTTAAGGCAAATTTTGAAATAAAAATACATCTTAAAAACGTATTAAGTAAAAAAGCAACAACAAGCAACTTAGGTAAAGAATTTTCATTTATACACTATTGTAGCATTCAATTTTTCTTAATATACTTTTCTTAAAGAATTTAGGAATAAAAATAAATATAAAGAAGGAAACTTTAAAAGCTCTGACAAAGAATTCTTTTCTTCTTAGTTGTATAAAGGGATAAGAAACAATGCTCTTTAGTTGTTATCTAGTAGTAAACTACTATCATCTTGTAGTGGTCAACAAAAGTGGTCCATAAATTTCATTTAATGACTAAATTACTTAAAACTGTTTAAACAATTTCCAACAAAGTTTCCTTTAAACTTAAACTTTAACCAAAGTTTATTTAAAAATATTTCAGGAGGTAATTTAGGAAAAATTTTTTTTGAGGTAGAAAATGTTGTATCGAATTTTTATAAAGGCATTTTTGTTTATTTTAAACAATTTATCCTCCAACCTATACCGTGTTGATATAAAGTAATGTTACTCAAAGGAATTTGTTATTTACAGAAATGCCCATAGGAGAACCACATCTAGTTATTGAAAAAGAGGCGTACGAAGTAGGATACACTCTAAATGGAAATTGTACATCACCTTCTTCATATCCTAGCATTAATCTTACATGGATTTTAAATGATAAGCGCGTAAGTAAAAAACAATATTTATTATCTTCCGCTATATACTTTTTTTATATATTTTATATAACCTCAAGTATTAAAAAAACGACGATTTTGTGCTTTTGTAATACATAAAATGGGATATTACATGTTGCACATGAACTAGAAAAACCGCAGCTCCGTTGTATACTCTCGGATTCTATTGATCGAAAAATTCTTTTATATTCTCTTTTTTTCGAAAAAACTATTGTATCAGGAAACCATTCCGCAATTGCCATGAGCTTTAAAATATTTTAGTAGTTGAGTTGGCTGATAGTTGAGTTAGGTAAAATAAAGTTTACGATTTGCAATTTTCATAAAATAATAAAAACAAGTGTCGTTAATAATATAACGAATATATGTACGAGTAGTTTTTGTAACATTTCAAAATGTTATTAAAATGCTTATTAAATTTTTCGAATCTAATATTAAATCTAGTAAATTTAATATCCTTTTTAATAACTTTTTTACGTATAAATTTCTAAAATTTGAGAACCTTTTAATAATTAAAGCGTTTGAAGATGAAAATCTACTCAAATTGATTCTTAAAAAAAAAAGATATTTAATAAATGGAATTCTCGTAAACTGCATATTTTGTAAGAAAAATATTTGCTTATCTTTAATAGTGGCAGTTCTCGATTTTTAAAAGCTTTTGCTCTTTTTACCGTTTCAGATTAAGACGTGGAAAATATGCAATAATGAGACACTAAAAATAATACGAAAATACACTAAAATGGTTTTTATCTAGGATATCAAAGCACTCCGCACTTTTTATATGGAAAAACGGTTTCAGTCAAATTTCATGAAATTTTAGTAAGTTGTAGATCTTGACCTTCTGAACAAAAGTCTCCATGGGTAAAAATACCTAAGACCTCACCCTTCTAAGATAGGGATCAACGAAGTAGTAAAAATAGATGGAAAATACCCAAATAGCGCATATTTTTTGTTACTCAGAACATTGGTAAATATACATTTTACAGGGTGAAGATAAATTGTGGTGCCAACCACTAAGCTTTAAAAATAAAGTGACCCGTATTTTTTTGTTTTGCTAAAATCTGATTTTAAGGGGTTCTAGCAGGAGCTCAAAATGGGCCCTACAGAGAACTTTTTTTTAGTTTTTAGTCGCAAACCCCTATGAAACTTTGGGGGTTCGCATAAAACAACAAGACTTATTTTATTAACACACTAGATTTAGTATAGCCGCTAGAGGGCGTTAGGTAAACTATCCTAACGGCTGTGACGGCCCCCCCCTCTATCTCAGAAGGGTGAGGTCTTAGAACTTTTTGCCCATGGAGACTTTTGTTCAGAAGGTCAAGATCTATAACTTAACAAAATTTCATGCAATTTGACTGAAACCGTTTTTCCATATAAAAAGTACGAGGTCCTTTTTTAGCCTGGGTGAGGATGACCCTTAAATAGACTCAAATCTTTGATCAAAATTTCAACTCAATGCAGACATTTTAACTGGAAATTGATCCATCCAGCTTATACGCATTTTCCTATTTTCGATTTCTTAAACCCGAAGATTTTCAAATTGATTAACGGCCATGATTATAAAGGACAAATAACTTTTATCTCCATAGTAAAATTTATATTTTGTAAACATGACAACATAGCAACGTTACTAAAGTCAAAGTTTGAAGTTTTAATATAAAAACACAAATTTTTGCTTATGCTATGTTGTCATGTTAACAAAATATAAATTTTACTATAGAGATAAAAGTTATTTGTCCTTTATAATCATGAGCATCAATGTACTTTACACTTGGAGAAAAAAATCCAGATATATCCTGAAAAACTGAAATCTTGATACTAGACCTCTATTTCTACATATGGCCTACTTTTAGAGATAAAGAAAATATTTATACGGGTTTGTACTACTACCTACTGTATAACAATAGTTTACGCATAGACACTACATCTTGTCTGCAGTTTGAGGCTTTCTTCTTTATTTTTCCAAAATATTATTGATTTTGTGGTAAGCTAATAAAGAATGCAGGTATAACCTTTATCTGTTTTTTACGACTTTTACTAGAAAATAAATGCATGTATGACCGAGAGACTTCATTAAGGCTCGTCCGCACACACAGGTTTGTCTTCCGGTTTGCCTATGCAGGCAGCCTGCACAGACCACTTAAACGCTACCCAGACGCTCCAGTTTTGCTTGTGCAGGCCGCCTAAACGGTGTCCACAAGCTTGTCCTGTGCACAAGAAGGCAGGCTAAACCGGAAGGCAAGCCTGTGAGTGTGTGTGGACGGGCCATTATTCTGCAAACGAAAAGAAATATCCTTGGAGCTCATTTCTTGGAAGGTCGTGCTTACGGTCTATCTAATTATTGCAGTCTGATTGCTTGGCCACGTCGGTGCACTGCACTTTGTACAACTCCTAGCAAGCAGTTAGCAATGCAGCGGAAAAATAAATAAATAAGAAATAAGTGCGGTGCTGGGGACAGTGCGAGGTGCGGTGCACCCACGTGGCAATGCAGTTATTAATTCTTTAGGTAATTTTATGACGTTTTGGATTATCCTTTATCAACAGTAATTACTGTTGGTAATAATCTCGTTATAGGTATTAGATAAAACTCACTTTGAAGTAAAATACAGAGTGTTTTTGTGAAATATTGCTGTTAACTGATTGTAGAATGTAGAGCCTTAAAGTACTCTCAGCTCATAAACTTTGTCACGAAAATTTGGATTAGAAAATTGGTAAGTAATTTGCGAGTTCCATTAAAATGAAAATTACTTGAGGTTAAATTACCGAGGTCTTCAGCTAATAGCTTCTACATAAATTTTGAAAATATAGTGAAACCTAGGTCTCTCATGGCAAACTATCAACGCTTTACAAACTACAGATCAGTCATTTTATAACTATTTGGAACCACCTCTGCATATCGGCATATCACCCATGTGCTGCTCGATAAACAATTTTGTTTTTCATTGACACAATAAACCTTGGGCTTCCTAGGAAAGCGATGCCGCCGAATAGGAGCCTTAATATGACGGTGTTGACGTCACGTAGCGGAGAAGTCTAAAAACAATTTTTAAAGCGGTGAGATAGCACCACTATCTAGGAAACCATTTTAAGTATTTATATGGAAATTCTTTTTGTGACGTCATTGACCATTATATTACGGTCGCTATTTGACGATACCGTTTTCCTAAGAAACCCAAGCTTAAGCATTTCTTGTTTTATGAAGTGTCGTTCGTTATGTAATACATTATAATATTACGTTGCAGTTTCCACCTTGAATAAGAGCATTTATTTAAACAGTTCTCGTCTTATTTTCAATAAACTCAATTTAGACCTAACGGGTCCCCTATCAGATGTCACCGCATGTATTTATGAAAAAGAGAAAAACAAAAATAAACACGCTAATTAGAATTAAGCGAATAAACAAGCAGCTCTTCAACAGGTGGATCAAAAATAAAATTTTATTGTTTGTTGTTACCCAAAAATTATAAAATGTTGTAATTGACCCGTTTTGAATTCTGTAATTCGGACATTAATAAAAGGACTATGTTATTTATATTAACAAGCGTTAATGCGGGCTATAAGAACACAAAAAGTTCTCAATAAATTGGAAACTAAATAGTACCTAAATAATATTTTAGATCGGGAAAGGGTCCAGATCAATATGTTTGTTACATTCGTTCATTAATTGGCCCCGATGGTTTCAGCAATTTTTTTTCTATTTTTAATTAAATTTTTAATGAATCGATATATATTATAAGTCGTTTAAAATGAAAAACACCAGCTCATACTTATAGACTTATTTTTTCGTTCCTGCGGTGTTTCTTTTTTAAGAAACCTTTTACTTATAACTTCGTATTCAAGTCACACAAATATTGAATATAAAGGTTCACTGTATTGTATCAAGTAAAAAACCCCTTCAGAAACAATAATGTATAACATGCAAAACTTGAAGATGATGTTTGTTCGGTATGTACCTCTATAGCATTCAGTTTCAACTTTTGCATAAGAATACAAACAATAATATCAATTCTTGTGGAAAAATCAAGAACCTATAAACGTACGTTTGAGATCTTTATACACGAGGGCAATTTATTCAAAGGTCAATTTTTAACTTTTTCCAATCCAAGTAAGCGTTACTACCTATTATACTTAATTAAAAAAAAATCTTTTTTTTATTGCATTCCTCGACGTCTCCTGATTCCAAACATGCAAAAAAAGATTTCCATTTTTTGAACCAAAATGTCCGGATGTAAGTATGTAAACCCCCCTCCCCCTTTAGAGCAAAAACTACTGAACCGATTTTGATGAAATTTGATTTTAGCCACTTTAAAATTATTTCATTGGTAAAAATAGCTTTTATAAGAAATTTATAAAAGGTGTCCAAAAATAAGGTGGTTAGGTGTTTTGAAAGCATATTTGCAAATTTGAGCCAAATTCATTTTTACTTGACTATAAGATAGTACATCTGTGCCCCAATTGAAAAAAATAATTTCAAATTTTTAAGCTAGCAAAATTAGCTTTCTGAAAATATTAAATTAAATTTTAATCAATAAAAACACAAAATTATAAGATCTGACGGGCTGAAAAAAGTTCCTTGTATGGACACATTTTTTGTTTTCTTTGTAATTTTGAAAAAATATTGAAAATAACGTATCTAACAACTTTGATAATATTTATTTCAAATTCTTACAATAGCAGAGATTATTCTGCTGTGACATAATAAATAAAACACATTGTATTTAGTTTGTATTTTTAACTCGAGCACTTCTAAAGTGTACATTTACAGTAGAACCCCGTTATGCCGTACCACCAGGGGTCGAAAAATTTGATACGTTATAACCGGAGGCTATGCAAATAAAAGATCTAGTAGATTCAGTATACATAAATAAATCTCAATTTTCAAAAAAAGTGGCTTACTAGGTTTTTCTTTTGCACGGAAGCATTGTGCTGCCTGCTTTTAGCAACCCCTTCTGAACCTTCGGTCCTTGATCAATCCCAACCTTTGGATGAACTCAAGGATACTGGAGGGCGAAGTGTCGCTGATACTGGGCCATATTAGGCCAGTATTCCCCCAACATAGATCCTCGAATTAGCGTTAACGCAGGGCAGTGACAGAGCAAGTGTTCCATTGTTTCATCCTCTTCCTTGCATCCTCTACGGCTGGGGCTGTCAGCAACACCCATTCTGTATAGATGCTTGTTCAGTTGACAGTGTCCAGTGAGAGTGCCAGCTATGGCACGTAAGTTCTCACAAGACAACCGTAGGTAATAATTAGCATACCTTTTAGATGGCGCATTTATAGCTGTTTTGGAAAACTTGCAGCTGGTACAGCTAGCCCAACGTTTCCTATGGGCTATCAGCATGTTACTTTTCAGTAGACTGCCGAGGGTGCTAACTGAGGGAGTAAGAGAGGGCTCAGGGCCAATAGGCAAAATCGCCGAGCCCTCTCTCGCCAACTGGTCAGCTCAGTGGAGGAGCAGTGAAGGACAACCTAATATTAGGAATGGATTCATATCTTCTTCATAACTTCAAAGGTATCGAGTTTAGGAATAGTTAACCAAAATAGTATTTTGAAAATACTATTTGAAACATAATCATTACCTACTACGTAAAATATACAGTCTTCCAAATGAAAAGTCAAGTTGCTGTCACTTGAAAATTAGGAAGTTTTTTAATGTTTATTCATAACATCATAATTATAACCATTTTCCAAACATATAATACTAATTTTTCACGATCATTGGTATTTAAAAAAGATTCTTATCAGTAGTAATATAATAAGTGCATTGGAAATTATCGATAATTTTTAAGTTGAGCTGAAAATAGTATTTTTTACAACATGAGATGAAACATACGTTTTTTTCGTGAGATAGAATTTAATTCACAAGCCCCGTAGGGGCGAGTGAATTAATCTTTCGAACGAAAAAAACGGATTTCATCTCGAGTCGTAAATGCTATTTTTTCTACGACGATAATTAGTACATTTTAAAAAAATAATTCTTTTTACTAAAATGTGAACCGACCACAAAAAAACTGGTTTCACCTCATGTTGTAAATAACATCTGCTTGTAATAACACTTTTTCTCACTAGAGACGAAAATGCTATTTTCGTAACGAGTAAGTGATGACGAAATGCTTAGTTTCACATATGGGAGTAGAAAAAAGCTTTTCCTGTATTTTCAAGTATTTGGACCCTCCCTTCTCCACCGAGACCAACGGTCGGCCCCAGGACAAACTATTTGATGTTACATTTGTTAAGTTATTTTGTTATTTTATTTATAAGATATTAAATGAAATTGTAATAAAGATTTGACGGACGGAAAAAGTTCTTCGTATGGCAACATACGTTGTTTTTTTGTATTAAAAGCGTAGTTTCATTTAAATATTTGAGAATTTAACAACAGTTGAACATAACATCGGGGTGTAACAAACCCACCATCACTACAAGGAACTCGCTAACCCATTAACGCCCAAGCACAAAATTTTGCATTTCAAAAAAAAAATAAAAAATGTGTAAAGTTACCGAAGGACATAAACTTATAAAAAATAAAATGTGTCTGATCTCGTATGAGATCGCTGGGCGTTAATGGGTTTTAATAATGAAGATAGTGATGGATGGTAAGGTTTGAATTTAGTTCTCTTTTAGTAATTCGCAGAAAAATAATTTTTGTTCATGAAATTTTGTATTTAAACTTTTCCATCACCTTCATTAATAAGGGAAATTTGTAATCTGCATAAATTGGGTATCCGGGCATATGTTTTTTTTTTTATCAAAAATAGAGTTTCAGTTTGAAGCTTTAAAAGTGTTACACAAAGCACAATTTTGTAAAAGCTGCTTTAACGTACAATTTCTTTGAAATTTATTTTTGTATTTAATATATCGTATGCGAGCATATCCAACAACATTTCCAAGCAACACCACCTACTTGTTTATTACATATTCAAAAATGTATTTTTTTCTCCATATATGTAACTTATTTGTGGTACTTTGTTCGGATTAAATTAGATTTCAACTTTTTCCTTCTTCAAAAATATATTTTAACGTTTTTCTTTATTTAAAAAAATAAATATGTTTCATCTAAAATTTAACCTTCGTAATACCGAACTTCATTGTATTTATATAGGTACAGTTAAGGATATGGGGACGTCCTAGAGGTCGCTTGATAAAGTCTCAACAGCATCCCGGCACAAATCCACTGCCTAGGGAGATTTCCGGAGAAAAGTCTGCAAATAATGGCTTTGTCTTGATGATCGTTGCACCACTGTAACTCGCATCATTTACGTCATAATAGGTTTGAAAGTGTGGCCCGCATGTTGCAAAATTTGTGAAGAACGCGACAGCCAAGAAATAATTAACGGTGGAAGGTTCCGGACCACTCGCCCCCTGCTATAGTCCCAATTTATTATCACGTCACTTCCGTTTGTTCGGCTCTTTATTAAAAAACTACGTAAAATCAAACGTTGATGATGTAAAGAATATGGTGTTAGAGTGGTTCAAGATGCAGCCAAAGCCATCTCCGTGCACAGTATCTGAAAGAGTCCTTTCGAATCGTGCAGAATCGTGCCGTCCTGGATAATTCTATGTTGTACCAGGATTATTTGGGGTTGGTTAATAAAATGCTATTGTCGATCTTCGTGATCGTGATCCTCGTCAGTCAACTCACTTTTTGGAGCCCAATCGCTAACTAACTTCTTACAATTCTATATTCTCTGACCTAAGTATTTTTTGTCGATTCATTTCATTCCTTAACCTACTTACTCAACTTAATAACTAATTACAACCATATAAACTATTACCTCTTATACCTGTAATCTTTCCGTTGGGTCTAAGTTAAAGATGACCTTCAATTCGAATGAAATCAAAATTGAAACTTAAAATCGTATTTTTGATATAATTTGGTAATTTGTTAGTTTTTTGAATGAATTTATACTACCCGTTTTTGGGATTTGACGAGTTAAATTTACTTGGAATTAGTGTTTATTCCACCTCTTTTGAGGGATTTTTACGCCTTTGATTTTTAAAACCCTTATCTACTACAGAGTTTTAAGTTTTAGTTATTAATTTAACTATCTTTAATATCTACGTTTCAATTAAGACGAGTTTATCTACATATCATCTTAAATTCCAAATTTTGGATTTATCGCTATTTTTTCCATTAGTAGCTGAGATACGGCTGCAAGAGTTTATCCAGTCTATCAACGTACAGATAAGTGGAAATTGTTGCAAGAGTGTTTTATGTTTGATTATTTGAGGTTTTGCAATTTAAAAATGTCGAATAATAATTAACAATGTGGTCTTTAACCTTGTCCCCATTTTCCAAATAATTCACAACGAATTATTTTTGAACAATATTTAATTAATGTTGGTTTTTTACATAACTAAAGTAGCTTTGTTTCTGTGCATAAAATTAATTCAGTAATTGTTGTAAATTTTTAACCTAATTTTTTTGAAAACTATTATTGGTCATTTGAGTTAAAGAAATAACTTTAAGGTTTTAAGTTAACTTTAAATGATTTTGTTAAACATGGATATTGTGTTTTTGGACGCTAAACTCGTTAATAATTAATTATTTTATTTTTCTTACTACGGAAGCTGAATCTATACAGTCGACGATCCTTGATTAGGATTACGTTTATTTTATTTCACAAGAATTGGTTTATGCAATATCTCCTGCTTTTATTAAAAAAAAATTATTTGTGTTTATGCGATTATTGATATTTTGATAATTCTACTGCTGATTATTGTTTATTATTGCCGTAGAAGTTGCATTTAACTTTTACGGATTATTTAGTGTGGATCAAAATATCGATTTATTGCTTACGTTATTATACGTTATTCAATTTAGTTTTATTGTATTTGTGTTTATTTTCACAGTTTGTAGAGGATGTGATTGGTGTGAGCTAAACTATGTGGCGCCCTTATCTTTTATCTTATTTCCACGCCTTCTCCACTTGCTGATGGCGAGCTTACATCGCTCCTATTGTTGTGTTGTTGAATTTTGTGCCACAACCTATGCACCATTTCGTTCAAATTAATAAATTCAATCGAAAGGATCTCGCCTAACCATCGTAGAAAAAATAGTTTGATGTCTTTCATTGTTTTCCATACATTTAGAAACTAAAAATAAAAATTCTAGTTTAGTGACTCTGATTGGCCTTAAATATTGACAATTTGACAAATGGCAGGTATCTACTTGTGGTACAAAGATTCACGATTTTGGCCTAATCGAAGCAATGAACCGTTTTATAAAATTCCCATGCATACAAAAAGGCAAATGGACTATCCTCGTTTATAATGGAAAGCTTTAAAAGAAAGTTAAAGCAAATTTAGTTCAATAATTATGCTCCAACAAGCATTCTCAGTTAATTAATTACAAAGGGTCGTAAAAATTAAGCTTTGTCTATATCTAGACGCAGTTAAATAGAGTAAAATGTAATTATCGTTTCTGATTGCTTTACTAAGCAAATAATTTGTTTATATTATCAAATGTTTGTTATAATTGTTTTTTGTCAAATACACGCTGAATATAATTATTGTAAGTAATTATTCGAGTGGACGAAATACAAAATCAGAAACACACAAGAAATTACCACATTTACTTTACTTTATGAGTTTTAATTAGTTTTTAATATAATTTTGGATAATTTTTAAAGGACTTGAATGTGTAAAATTGGTTAACTAGACGCTTTATTGCCAGTTGAGTTATTTTAAAGAAATTTGTGTTAAATTTGAGCTAAATATTAGTGGTTAAATTATTAAGCTGATGTTGGTAATAAATCCCTAGAAGAGGTGAGATTAAGTGGTAACAACGTATCTAATCAAATAATTATTATTACGTAATTTCACACAAAATCACAATTGTAAAAATTATACCTAGAAGTAGGAGTAAGAAGTCTTATAATTACAAAACAATCCTACTGTAAGTGCAAGAATAATGACAACCTACATCATCTAATCAGACAACTGTTTCTGTTACAAAATACAGTCACAACTAGGCGAAGAAAAAATAACAGTTAAGGGGAGGAATAATCTGAAGATTCAATCAGCACATTGTCTGAAAATCTAAAGAAAGAAACGACTACAGAGAATAGCACCCAACTTACAAATGTTTTCTACAAGTTTAGAGAAAAATAACACATTTATTTGAGGTTAAAGTTACAGCAATGAAACATGAATTATTAGAAATTTGTTTCTCAAAAGCCATGGCTGTTTTGTCGTAATTCTCGACATTTTCATATCTAACACCTGGGGTTACAATTAATTAGTCTTTATTGATTTAGATAGAGACAAAATTTCATGCCTTCTATTTGAAGCTCTTTTACCTAATGAATAAGTCTGATTGTAAGTGTTAAATCCCTATGACCCAGAACTGTGGCCTTCTTCAAACAGCAAATGTCTTCAACAAACTAATTTTCGATTCAACCATAACCTAACATAAAACAATGTAATTATTGGAACAAACATTGTATATACGTGTACTTCTAAAATTCAAACATGTTTTCAAAAAATATTACGTAGGTATTAATTATTTAGAAATTGCTAATTATTTAGTGTAAGTCAAGTTATGCTCCATTGAGTTGAGGTTTTCCAACTGAAAACAATACACACAAATTCAGCGATGTTTTATAATTAATTTCTTTTATTATTTATTATTAAGTTTGCTTAATTAACGTTGGTTTTGTTTTGTGTTATTGTCTAAAAGCTGTGTGTTTGATCTCAAACCATATCCTAAACTAAGCGCGTACGTATATAATCCGTTGTAATCAAAGTGCCGTGCCGCTTTCGGCGTATGGAATACGTTAAGCTCGATATAAAATTTATCTGATATCTTTTTCCAAAAAGAAATTAGAAATTGTTTAAAATTATGTTTTTCTAAAATTGTGACTTATACATAAGATTATTGCATAAAAGTAGTAGAAAATTTTCCTTAGTACAATATGCTACCCGTAAAATATAATGTTTTACTATTTGTTTTCAGTTTTTACTCATTTGATAAAAACAATCAAGAAAATATATTTTTTTGAAAATTATTTCTGAACTCAATAAAATTGTGGTAGTTTTAAGAGAAAATCTTTTGCATTTGTGTTTCAGTAACAAAAGGTGACTATAATATTTACCTAGAACAAAAGCGGTATTTGGAATTTTCTGCCTTTTCCTCTTAAAAGGGATAGTTGTAAATTAAAAACAATTTTTTACCTATACTTCAGTTCAAGGATGTTTTCTGACACGTGACTTTAAGAATACTAATAAATATTTAATCAGTAGTCAGGCCGATAGCCATTGCAAACAATTTTACATTAATAATCATTTACTTCGTCATGTCATGAATAAAATATGAAAAGTGATTTGCTTTCTAATTTTCACATACCAACTTCGTATGTGGGTAATCTGAGTTATCATTTCATTTATATTTAGTTTGCATAGGCGTATCTACTCGTAGAGCAGTTAGTTTTAAAAAAAGAGAGCAAAAGTATCATAACGTTATGCCAAAATATACCGAAAGAGTGCCCTTAAAGCGGCGTCCAGTGTCTTAATTCATAGCCTTGATTTTAGTGTAATTTGAAACATTTTTAATAGATAGAAATAAAACTTTTTCATATAAAGGGTTGTAATGATTTTCACTTTTTAAAACATATATATTAAATCTTGTCGGAACATTCGAACGTATTTTGTAGGTCGTCTAAATGCGCAATTTTATTGAACTTTAACGAAATGGGTAACTCTTGCCTCTGGCGTTTCTAAGATAGCAATGAATGTTAGTATCATTTAAAAATAGACAATAAATTTGAGATCCACTTTGTTAGTTGGATGTGCCTTCAGTGTACGTAAAATTTTATACCTATGTTAAAACTAAGAAATAAATAGTATGAAATTGATTTCAGATTTAAAAAAAATAGGATAGGAAAAATAGGATTGAGTAGAGGTGAAACTGAATAATGAGATCAAAGATCAAATTATTTGTATCCTAGCAGGGTAGCAAGACTGCCCTTAAGACCGCGCTGAAAAAGCGGCGAAAGTTGGAGTTAAAATAACGTTAAAAATAAGCCTTTAGTTTTTGTTGCAGGATTTAAAAACTAAACGTTATATGAACTTAATTTTTTTGAAATTTTAATAAGGAAAGATCAATGAAGGAGATGGACAATTTTCATTGCTTTATATTATGAATAAATAGGTTAAATTAATTTTTGAAAACAAGAAACTTTCAAATTTTGAAGCAACCAATATTGATGAAATTCCGTTATCTCCTAGTGGAGATCGTTATAAGAACAATGCCTAATTTTGAAGTGATTCCATCGCTAATTAAACGAAATACGCAACAAAATACTGAATCAAAATATGTCCTTAGCGGTCTTTTCTACCAAATCTTTCGACAATAGTTCAGGCATTGCCTTTTAGATGGCGCAAGCAAAATTTTAAAGTTCCAGGTATAAATTTTGAACTTTTACTGTTCTTTTGTAACCCTGTAATTTGTAATCCCCATTATTTCGTCGGGTTGCTCAAATGGTCACAACAAAGACCTTTTCTAAACATTTTAAAGTCCATATCTTAAAACAAATTCTCTCTCTTTTCACAACAAACCATTTCTCTAGTGTAGACAGTATGTTGGCACCATCTATAGTTTTTTCCTTCAACTTAAAGTGGTAAAAATACACGCTATGGCAAAAATGTCTCCCCTCCACTTTTGCAGCGCGGTCTTAAAGCTCTGTAATCGATAAAAAGTACGTAAATACTAAATACTGACATGTCACACCTTAAGTGGTAACTAACCTACCACAACAAAGTCATTGAGGGTACACAGTACATAGTGGTATTACTGGCAATCAAAAATCCTACTCATTTACATATCAAGCCTCGTGGAGCCAATATTTGGAACTATAGTCCACTTTTAAAGTTTCATATAGCAGCAATAAAGAAACGGATCCCCAGCGAGCACAACTCCCGCTGGAGCACCTTCAAAGGTTTTAGACAGACAGAGCAATTATTTTATACTATAAATCTTAATGTAGATGTAGACAGAGGATCTCTAGGAGGCCTTGCATCAGAATAACAACAGAACTACTAACAGATAACTGTACCAACATTAGAAGAACGTCTGCTTATATTACAGAAAACAGAAAACCAATTATGTGGGAAATGTCAAAATGATGAGTCTACGGTCCACGTTATATGTCAGTATGAAATAAGGTTAGTAGATGATAGAGAAAACGCATTCTAGAATATAAAGCCTTAGACGTATCTTTTTATGAGGAGAATCCGGTCCGGGCTAGTGAGTAGTGAGTGGTAAAAAAAGGCATTCTGGAATATAAAGCCCCTAAAGTATCATTTTAAAACCTTATTGGGTTTTATAAATAGTGCCGGGTTGTTAGAGGAACAAATAACGAGGAATAGGGAAAGGGGAAAGTAGAATAGATGTAATAGACTTCCGTGCAGACCTATGCCAACCCTTGCCCCCTTCCCCCAAATAATAGTAATGTAGATGCAGTCTCCAACACTATGGACCTCCAGCGAGCACAACTGCTCCTGAAACACCTCTAAAGGTTATAGGCAGACTAAGCAATTATTTTATACTATAAATCTTAATGTAGGTATTGACGGAGGAGCCCTCTAGGAGACTTTGCTGGGGAAAGGAGAAACTATAATTATGTGAGAAATGTCAAAATGATGAGGAGACTCTTGTCCACATTCTATGTCAGTATGAAGGGCTAGTAGGTGATAGCGAAAACGCATTCTGGAATATATAGCCCCAGAAGTACATTTTTAAAACCTTATTGGGTTTTATAAATAGTGCCAGGTTGTTAGAGGAACAAATAAGGAGGAATATAAAATGGGGAAAGTACAATAGATGTGATGTGCCTCCGTACAGGCCCATGCCAACCCCTTCCTTCTTTCTCCCAAAAAATAGTAATGTAGATGCAGTCTCCAACACTATGGACCTCCAGCGAGCACAACTGCTCCTGAAACACCTCCAAAGGTTGTAGACAGACCAGGCAACTATTATATGCTGTAAATCTTAATGTAGATGTAGACAGAAGAACCCTCTAGGAGACCTTGCATCAGAATAATAACAGAACTACTTACAGATAACTGTACCAACGTTAGAAACACATCTGCTTATAATGTGGAAAGAAACTAATTATGAGGAAAATGCCAATGATGAGGAGACTCCGGTTTACGCTATATGCCAGTATGAAGGGCTAGTAGGTAATAGAGAAAACGCATTCTGGAATATAAAGCCCTCGAAGAAACTTTTTAAAACTCTATTGGGTTTTATAAATGAGTGCCTGGTTGTTAGAGGAACAAATGAGGAGTAATAGAGGAAAATGAAAGTACAGAGTCATGCCAACCCTTTCCTCAGAAAAATAGTAATACAGATGCAGGGTCCAACGCCTTTTTTCGCTTTAAATTGTATAATTTGTCTGGTGGTTAAATAAAAGTGACACCCTGTGTAATTTTTCATAATAATTATTCTGTATATTGAACGAGGCGGTATAACAAACACTAAATTATTGTGAAACTCTAATTCTCGTTTAAGATTTAAAATGACTGTTTAATGCAGCATTTATATTCAATTTGCAGAAACTTTTTCCAAATGCAATTGAGTTGGAAATTCAATTTCATAGTTTCACCAATTAAATAAATAAAGTTTAAGCAACGGTTTTACAATGATTGTACTTTTATGAACTCATTTTCGCGACAAACAAATTCTATTAACTACTTTATTTATAATGTAATTCTAAAAACACTTTTTTTATTTGTGTTTCTCTCAACGACTATAGCAGAAATTATGTTAAAATACTCAACTTTTATCAGCGTTTAAGTTTTAATTAGAACATCGCTTAAGACCAATACTTGGAGAGTACAAAGCACACTATAAAATATGAATCTTTTGTGATTGTTCAACTGAGCGAAAAACCAATCTTTTACCAATTCTTAACCAAGCATGTGTTAAATTATTAGTTCTCTAGAAAGAAAATTCATCAGTAAACACCACGTCGAACCAATAAAATGACAATAGATGTACTCATTAGTTGATTTAATCGCTTTTCAATATAAATCCTCTTTCCTGGACAAAATTTATGTTTTTGTCTGTTTATTTTTAATAACGTCTAGCTCAAAGGCTCCAGGGAATTAACAATATTTTGATTTTTCACAAGCGATGTTAAAATTTTAATTTTATTTCTAAAAAATTTATCTCGAAAGACAATTAAATTTTAGGCCTACAAATAAATTTCAATTTGTTTCATAATTTATCAATTTATTAACAATTTTAAAAAGTAAACTTTGTGATTGTTTGATTTGTTCATTTTAGGTTTGTTAAAATTTTAATTAATATTTCAAACATTAATATTATATTATTATTTGTTTTATGTATTGCAGAAGCGAATTTGCTTCACAATTTTATTTTATTTGTTAAATAATGATAATCTGAAAATTTAACTTCATAAAACGGAAGTTATACTTCCCTCTTTTGTTCATAAAAATATGAGGTTATAATACTGTGCAAAAATGTCAAAACTTTATTGAGTGTTTCAAAAAAAATTTATAACAATAACCAGAGAGTGAATCTCTACAGAAGTTATTACATAAAGAGAGACGACATAGATCTACTTCGTTACCATATTTTTCTAATAAAATGAATAAGTAAACTACCAATAGGAGTGGTGTATACGGTGAAAATATGAAACTAAAAATATCATCATTACCAGCACCCTTAGGCTTGAGTCTACCACTTTGCAAACTTCACGTCTTTTTGATTTATTGTTAACTACGTCGCTGTAAACTATACATGTTAAAAAATAATTAAAGCATTAACTAAATCAAATGAGATACGTTAAATAATGCTATTTTGGTGGAAATATGAGTTTGGATAGAAACTACTAATTACCCTCTACCCTCGGAAGGTAACGAAAATTGTATAGCAAAACTTCCCATTTACTGGTTTGGATAAGAGCTGTTTTAAAAGAAAACTCCAGAACAACCTAGAAACACTAAAAACTCTATCAACTAAGGCCCATGATTATAAAGAACAAATAATAAGGTTATGCTCGAGAATAAAATTTATATTTTTTAGACATGACAACGTAGCAACGTTACAAAGTCAAAGGCGATTGAATATAAATGTTAAAACTTGAGGTTAAGCTCTTTTTGTGTTGTTTATATTCAAATGTCAAACTTTGACATTTTAACGTTACTACGTTGCCATGTCTAAAAAATATAAATTTTATTCTCGAGAATAACTTTATTTGTCGTTTATAATCACGAGTCCAAGCGAATTTTACAGATCAAGTCTACATGAAATTTCCAAAAAATAGAAGAAAAATCAGACACGCGCAGCTAGATAAAAATGGTTATTTTGACGAGAAAAAGAAGAAAAAATGAGAAAATTTGGTGAGCCAAAAAGTTTAAAAAATTATATAAAATATGCGGTTTGTAGACAATTTTATAAAAAATTGTTATAAACAGTGTAAACTTTATACAGAAGACATTATTTAAGGAGCAGGTATGCCACTCTTTGAAGGTATACTTTTCAGAAAACTTCATAAAATTATTACGAGAGTACAAAGATAATCTAAAATTTAAATTACTTCATGACTAAAAAACTGTTTTAAGTTGGCAAATTATTTTCACATAATATTTTTCTTTTACCATTGCAGTAAATACGCCCTTTCTCCCGTACAGTTCTGTGTTAATACTTTATACGAGTTGCTATTTCAAAAAATAAATGGCGCTATTTAAAAATCGTTAAAAGTTAAAATGAAATGATAGTGCTTTATTACGACTTCAAATTCTATCTAAAATACATTTCGTAACAAAATTAATCAGACAATAGATCAGTACATAAATAGCCCAGTAAACAGCAAACAATCTTTCAAAATAATACTTTAAGCGCTGTTTTTAGACGTTGATTTTTTAGAGATTGGTTGGGAGAAGCTAATGTGCTATGAAGAAAATGTGACCCATCGCCCTCAGTTTACATCAATTTTAGTGATCTAGAAAGAGAAGAGATAGAGTACTTGCTCCCTCCCAATGTACTATGCAAGATATTGGCTTCGCCCAACTAATCTCTTACGCTAGCAGTTAGTTCTACGAAAGCAATGCATAAAGGAAAATATATGCACTGTGGTGACCTCTGGTGGCTATTGCATTATAAAGTGAATGTAGGGCTTATTGTACTATAAGATGATTGTACTCGTTTTGGCTCACAACATCCTGTATAATGTGCGTATATTTTCTGATTAAACTGCACCTACTATTAATGGCTCAAGAAATTGCAAAAATGTCACACTAAAGTGTAACAGTGCCAACTGTTATAAAACTAATGCCTTTTAATACTTCGTATATAGACCAACCAATGATATAATAATAACTAAAGTACTAGAAACGCTGTAGGCAGAGTCCAATTGACCGGACCATACAAGCGAGGTAGAGTAGCGCCAGGCAAAAAACTGCTAGTCGGGACATGTGATGTTGGGCTAAATCCCCACGTCACGTGGTACAAAATACAACTACAATCTCACTCATACATTCGTTCGCCCTGTATCAATTGTCTCTCTCGATTGTTCGTGGTTAATCCGGATTCAACTCAGCATACGGTACGGTGCATCTAGTATTATTTGAGACCAACCCACCCACAGAAACTGCTGGAACAACTGCATGAGCTCTCGAGTTTGCTTCAGATGTAATGCCATTAAAAAAAAGAACGTCACAGCTGTCTTCGAAGAACCTATGTACCATATTGCTGGCACTCTCACTGTCGACTAAATAAGCATTTATAAAGAATTGGTGGGCATAGCCTTAGCTGCAGATGATGACATGAAGAGAAAATAAAACAATGAAGTATGTGTTATATCAATGGATCAGAAGACCCGTATTAGGAGAATACAGGCCTAACATATCCAGTATCAGCGACGCTTCACCATCTAGTATCTGTCAGTTCATCCAAATGTTGGAAGGATTTGCTATAAGGAAGTAGCACAATGGGTTCGACTTAAGGGCCGAGTTCATACGTGACGCACAATTTTATCTAGCGTTTAAATACAATGGTAGAGTAGTTGAAACGAAAGAAAAGCCCACCACATGATTACCGTTGAAGTTGCGCAGCAGTTCTGTACTGTTGCCACAAGGCCGTGAAGCCACGCCTCGCCCAGATTTGGTTACGTGGACTTTTCTTTCGTTGGGACTACTCTAACTATAAATTCAACAATAGTGTAACCCTTAGAATATAAATATCCGGAAAGGAGGTTAGCAATCGTTGCCTATAAGAGAAAATGCGACAGAAACGACATTTTAGACAACCATGGATGACTCATTCATTGCGTCGAGTTTACTTTATCATTGGCTGTTATGATTTTTCTTTATAAGTAGGAGTATAAATACCCATTTCTATTGAAGAAATTGACAGGAAATCGCTATATTTAGAAAACCATTGCGATCCATATTATTTGCTAAATGGCTCTTTCCTGTTAGAGTAGCTGCTATTTATTCAATGGTTTAACCCAACGGTTAACGTAAAATTGTATGTAACCTGTCGACCGGCCCTAAGAGGCTTAAAAAGAGTGTAAACCAATAACGAAAGTTGTAGTACTACAGAAAGTTATTCGAAGACCAAATTTTCAAACCATATTGCTGTGTTGGACCGTTCAGAAGATATTCACGTTCACTCTCAAGTAAAAATTAGTGACGTCACAAGGATAACGGAAGCAATGGCAGTTTAGAAATTAATATACGAAAAATATATCGCTAAGCAATGAGGGCAAATTGTGAAGCTCATGAATGATAGTGTGACGTCACACATTTTGAACTCAACAGCTTATACCTATCTCAGTTAATATTTGTGCTAAAAATCTGCGGTTTTCACCGTTGTTCTTAGATATTTTGTCAGCATATTTCAGTGAAAAATCAATCATTCTTAATAACCATATTTATGGATGTTACTCTTCAAGTTGCCAACATACAACTTCTGGTTCTCCTTTTGTACAACTTGAGTAATTATTGGAGTAGTGGAGTATCTTAAAAGCCAAAGCAGTAAACCCAAATAAATCTTGACATAGTATACAGACATACCCCGCTAAACAAATCCATACTTTACGGACATTCATTAGTACGGACACATCCCTAAGAAGACTATTATGCAGATTACGAATGCTAGCTTCGCCAGAACAGGCGCTTAATAACACGACAACTTGAGCTAGTTTATTTTCTTAAAATAAAACCTACTATAAATGTTTTGTTTAGTTTTAAATGTGTTAATTATGTTCATTCCGTCCGTATCTAACGATTACTACAGTTGTATACAAATGCATTGGTAAGTGAAAGAACACTGTGCTTCACTTTAAGTTCATTTCCAGTAAATACGTACTCGCTTTGGATGCATTACATACTTTAATGCCTGCTACGTCGGATCTTTCAAAACGATAAATTAAAACTGCATCAATCTAGAATTTCTATTTTCCTATTCCTGTATAAACTCTAAAAGATTCATTACAACTTGGGAGTATCATGTAAAATTCACATGAAATTTTATACTCTCGACCTGAACTAGATCCACTAGCTTTTACTAAATTAAAGTCCGAAATAGCAATGATCGTTTAGACTAAAAAGAAAATTACGTTAAATCAATAATTGAAACTTATTATCCTTTCTGCTTTGAGTAAGTATATCAAGTACCAATAATCAAAGCTTTTGTAGTTCAGTTGAACAGCCCTCGAATTTCGCTGCTTTTGTTAAATTAAAAATATCAGGAATAAACTATAGGGTAGCGCAAACCTAATTGATTATTACACTGAGATTATTGTTTTCTATTAAATTTCGCTGTTGATAATTTATACATTTATTTCAAAACAAACCTAAATTATTTTTAATCATAAAATACCCTAAGGGTAGTTCTATAAATTAAAATTAATTGATGGCCTTTGTTTGTAAGCATACAAGTTCAGAATATATATAATTTACAACCACATTAGTTTATAGTGGTATAACCACAGATTGAGAGAACACTGCGTGGATGTGCTATTTCCATTGCAATCAATTAAGGCTAATTATAAACTGAATAAAAGTATCATTTTTGTATGTAAACATTTAATTTGTTAATTTGCGTGGTACACAAATTTTTGTTAAAAAGCTAATTGGGGTGTAGTGCTACTGAATGATAAATTAAAAATAACGACTATAAATATTGATGACACATTAATTATCAATTTTGGTTCAAAAAAAATTTTTAATTAAAAAAAATTAATTAGTTTATTTAGTTATTAAAATTTGGTTTTGGCAAGATGATTACATTTATTATAAATTTATTTTAAAATTGAGCAATTTCTACAAAAAACGTTACGATTAGAGATCAGAATTTGCTGGTATTTGTTGTTATTAAAATTTTAACAAGTAGCGTCATCTAGTCATTTAATTTTGAAATTGTTAATATTTGAAATAACATTTCAATCGAAAACGGTTAAGGGGGTAGCGCCAAAAATTTCAGACTTGACCTAGGTCTGGATTTTCCAACAGAACTATAACTTAAAGGTTCATATCTTAGAGGCTATGGAAAACAAATAGGAATTATATTTCAAATAATTTTCAATTCAGTACGAAGTGCACAAGACAAAAGAAGAGTCTTCTTCTCAGTATATTAAGCAACGGTTAGATGGCGATACTGATAATAATCTAGTGCATGAGACCAGAATCGCTTGAAGATGCTGATAAGAGCGGTCGTTTAGAACAGATGACAATATTGCCATTGTGGAAGCGTTGGTATTAAGTGACTAACTTAAGCGATTAAGTGAAAGTCAAAGAAATATTGGAAATGTTCATTTTCCATGGTTTCCAATACAAGCGGTCGCCGAATTCTGTAATCATTTGGGAATGAATAAAGTCAGTTCAAGATGGGTGCCCAAACATCTCTCTGCTAGATAGTGCGAGGGTTGAGCGTGCACAATCTTTTTGGGAACTGTGTGAACTAGACCCTAAGGATTTGTCAGAGACTATTGCAACAGGAGATGAAACTATGATCATCTATCAAGAATGGGATCCATGATATAATGGGAAAAGCATGAAGCACCTCCAAGAAAGGTCTGGGTCTGCTCGTCTCTCTGCTAGAAAGCGCCAAAGTAGAGTGGAGCGTGCACATTCTTTTTTGGAACTTTGTGAACAAGGCCCTATGGGTTTATTAAAGACTATTGTAACAAGAGATGAAACTATGATCCTTTATCAAGAATTAAATCCATTAAATAAGGGGGAAAAGTTTTGAATCTGCTAGTCTCTCTGCTAGATAGCGCCAACGTCAGGTTGAGCGTGCACGATCTTTCTTGGAGCTCTGTGAGCAAGACCCTATGGGTTTGTTAGAGACTATTGCAACAGGATATGAAACTATGTTCCTTTATCAAGAATGGGATCCATGAAATAACGGGAAAAGGATGAAGTACATCCAAGAAAGTTTTGGGTCTGCTAGTCTCTCTGCTAGATAGCGCCAACGTCAGGTTGAGCTTGCACAATCTTTTTGGAGCTCTGTGAACAAGACCCTATGGGTTTGTTAGAGACTATTGTAACAGGAGATGAAACTATGATCCTCTATCAAAAATGGGATTCAAGAAATAACGCGAAAAGGGTGAAGCACCTTCAATAAAGTTTTGGGTCTACTAGTCACTCTGCTAGATAGCGCAACGTAAGGTTAAGCGTGCACGATCGTTCTTGGAGTTCTGTGAGCAAAACGCTATGGATTTGTTAGATACTATTGTAACAGAATATGAAACTATGATCCTCTATTAAGAATGGGATCCATAAAATAACTGGAAAAGGAGGAAGCACCTCCAAAAAAGTTTTGGGTCTGCTAGTCTCTCTGCTAGATAGCGCCAACGTCGGGATGAGAGTGCACGATCGTTTTTGAAGCCCTGTCAACAAGACCCTATAGATTTATTAGAGACTATTGTAACAGAAGAAGAAATTGTGATCCTCTATCAAAATTGGGATTCCTGAAATACCGGAAAAGAGTGAAACACCTCCAATGATTAGACTATCCTTCTATCTCTAACCAGCGAACAGATGCAGTTAAGCCACTCCGAAAAAAAAAGCACGCTATATTCGAACTGAATTTTTGTTGCATCTGTTCGCTGGACAGAGATAATAGATTTCTAGGCAGTTATTAACGGTATTATGCAACACACACACAGTATTAGTTATGGGAAGTATTATGCCGTTCTGTTAAGCAGTTAAGTATTATGTACTGCGAAAAATAAGCGCGAAACGATGGATACAGTCCAGAAAAATGGTACAACGAGATTATTTTGACTTTTTCGACCTTTTCGTTCTGACGCAATGCATCTGCCCAACAGGTTCTGAGATCTGTCTACCTAGACTCTAGGTCTTAGAAATTATTACTTATTTCCAAATTTAAAAATCGATCTTTGGAGACTCCATTTTAGAGACAACGATGAAGTGAAACTATCAGATTGACCCATTTTGAGCACAAACCAAAAGAATACTTTTTTAAAAAGAGATTGTGTTGTTATAAAACAGATACTATATTAAAAGATATTAAAAGAAAAAAATAGTTAAACTACTGATTAATTAGGATCAAATGAAAAAAACATCTATAGAAATTTTTTTTAATAATTTATGCCCCAAGAAAATAAAAATTTGAAATTGGAAGCAAATTAACGATTTTAATAAAAAAAATTTAATTAGTTTTGAAAAAAGCTTAATTAATTTAATTTTTGGAGAACGTTGATCTTTTAGGTAAGATGCTTAAATTTAATCAAAAATGCTAGTTTTAAAACAAAAGTTTCGCTTTGAAGATTTAAGGTTTTTGAAAAGACTAAAAATGATTTTTTTTATTAGATTAAGATCTTTCTTGTTCTTTTTCAATTTTCACATCTAACTTGTAACTTTATAAATTTATATAAAAGAGAAGTTTAAGTAAGAGTGCTACATTTTTAAATTTTTCCTTCGAACGTGGCGGCGTATTAATTTAATTTTACATTTCACCAATCACAAATAAAATTTGTACAATAAATTGACATTTGCTTCTTGTCATCGTTTACTTACAATACATTTTTCTTCTTCTTTTCTCATTTTTTTTTGTTAATTTCATTAAAATTTACCTTTTTGCTCTCCTAAGATGTATAATTTAAAAAATTTGAATTAAATTTTTACTTGATTTCGCGAAACGTTTTAAATAAATTTATTTAAAAATTTAAATAAAATGTAGTTTTAAAGCTAAGACGTCGAACAATTTTTAAAATGCAAAATACACTAAATTGAACGCAGATTTAATAATAAATAAATTGAAAGTTTTTCTTCCAAATGCAATTACTCCCTTTTAGTATAGTTACAAATTATAAGTATTTTTTGTAACTTATTTGTTGTTTGGAATTAGCACTAAACAAATTTTTCCTATTAGGTATTATTGTTTCATTTTTTTATATTAAATTTTGTCTAACAAGCTCGCTAATCTAATTTAAGCTGCTTTGAAAAAGAAATCTCTTTCTTTGAATCATTATTGTTAAGCTCTCGTACATATTAAATTTTTGAGCAAATCAATATACAACTACTATAAATACCGTGTGTGAGTCTTATTTTTGTTTTTGTGTTAAACTTTTATAGTTTATAAGTTAATTAGCTTACTTGAGGTAAACTAATTAATTAGTCGGCTATTTAAGTAATTCCCAAACTTTATAAGTTTTTGCCCCTGACTTATGAGACTTGCATCTCTAGAGAAAACGGTGTTTCAAGTAGCTCTAAGTATGTTTGAATTATTGCTGCTCATAGAACTGCAAACTTCAAAAACTCTATTGCAGAAAAAAACGAACGGCTCATTACCTAATTTTTGTTAAATCTCGTTCTTGAGATACAGGCCTCCTAAGTCACAGATCCAACAAAATTAAGCTAATTATTGAGAGATTAGTGTAGCAATTTCCAAATACACAAAATACTCATATAAAATGATGTAACACATCAATTTGAAGCAAAATGAACCTCATTCAAGAGGACTTACCTTATATCAGCTTTTTCTAGTTTATATAACAATTCTCCACGGTTTGAGCGAATTTTCTGTAACAAAAGAATTTAATGAAATCAAACAATTATAACAAAACCACAATTTTATTTAAAGTAGGGAATATTTACTTTGTGTACCACTTACAAATAACTAGGAAGCGTGAGTACTGCAACTAGTTTTAAACAAAAGCTCTGCACAAGCCAACTTCTGTGTGTTTAATAGGAAGCTCATATTGGAGACAATAATCAGAAAAGTTTGTTGAACTTTTTCAATATGTAACAATCTAACAAAATGAGAATATGACTATTTGACAAAAATGGAAAATATGCGATCACGTAAAACAAGAGTATAGAAAGTATGTGCTTGAAATATATTTTTTCGTTTTTTTTAGAAGGATAATCTTTTTATTCAATCGTGTGGAGTTAAAATATGACTGAAAAACAGTAAATAAGTGGTAAATTCTGCAAATCCGCATCTCTTTTTTTAATATAAAAAATGTTTTAAATATAAAAAGATTGAAATATTATAAAAATTCAAGTCTTGACTGACTGATTCATCAAAGCCAAGTACAAACCGTTATTGGTCCTAGAATAATTAAACTTGGAAGGTACATTCCTTTAACGACGTCTAGGCCTAAGAAGAAATTTTCAAAAAAATTATCTATGACTGGTCGTCCTGTCTAGAAACCAGTATAAGAAGCAATAGTTTCCAATTAATGACGAGTCTTAGGGCGAGTTTCATAAAGGGTGCTAAGCTCTTGCTCAACTTAAGTTCGAGATCGCGGACTAAAATTCCGTTTCATAAAGCTTTCTCAAACTCGAACAATTATGTCGCTGCTTTCTGCAGTTATCGGTTGAAAACAAACGTAAAGAACAAGTTGCCCAAATTTCGAAAAGGTTGGCAGTTTGTTTGTTTTCAACCGATAACCGCCGAAAGCGGCGACGTAACTGTTCGAGTTTGAGAAAGCTTGATCCCGATCTCGAACTTAAGTCGAGCAAGTGCTCAGCATCCTTTATGAAACTCAACCTTAGAAATATGAAGTTTGTAGTTCTTTAACGACGTGGGCAACCGCTTAGTGGGGATTTTGTTGATATCCATCACCTAAAGGGATTTACCCTATATACAGGGTATTGAAAAAATTAATGATCATAGTCTAATAAACAGTAAACAACATGCTCTGTTGCAAGACTGACGATTTGTAAGGAAAAGCTCATCAGTAGCGAAATACGAGAAAACGGCTAGCTTTTACATAAAAATTAAAAAAATTGTAGACAGGGTCTAGAATGGGTTAAAGGCTAAAGAAAAAAAAAGTTGCTATAAAGGCCCATCCACATACATAAGCTTGCCTTCCACAGGTTTGGCCTATGGAAATGGTCAAACCGGAAAGCAAGGCCTGTGTGTGTGTGGACGGGTCTTAAGACACAATGTACCCTACTCAGCTGCCTAAGTATACGTAAACTTCAATTTACTCCTTATCCCAACAAATCCATCCATATAGGAATGGGCTAGTGTTTTGTACAAACCTTTACAAACTCTTTTTGAATCAAATGACTAAAGAAAACTCAATTTTCACTCTCGCTAATCCAAACACACTCGAATCAGAACATCCAGTGATCTATGAGAAGAAAAATCCATAATTCAAACATTGTATTAGAATCTGAACAGAACCAAACAAGTTTTCGGATAGCAACGCGAAGTAGGAGGCTTAAATTTAATAAAATGTACAATTTGAGCACTTCTCAGTTTTTGACTATGCTAGAGAGAGACCTGGAATCCCGATATTTTAAAACCCACTTCATCCCCAATAATATATAGCTAATATTTCTTCTTTTAGTACGAAATTTAAAAGTAAATGGTAAATATAAAAGTTCTCATAACCATTTTCTTAGTATTTAATAATATTTTTCATTGGTATTGGTTAATTAAATACGATTAATAAGACATAACTCAATTAAAAAAATTCCATTTTTATTATAAAATTTGGCAAATATTTGGCATAATTGAGTTATGTCTTATTAATCGTATCTAATTAACCAATACCAATGAAAAATATTAGTAAATGGTAAAGTTCTACAAAATGGTAATAAAACAAAGGTCTCCATTAAAAAAATTTTGTTGATGAAAACTCAAACGTTTTACTCAAATCTAAAGGCTCGTCTACACCGTAGCATGTAGACATCGCGTTCAGGCGGCCTGCACGGGCCAAATCGGAGCGTGTGGACAGCGTTCAGGTGGCCTGTGCAGGCGGTCTGCACAGGCAAACCGAAAGAGAAGTCTGTGTGTGTAAACGAGCCTTTACTTCAAAATCAGGTAGAGAAGAAATTTACTTTGTGAAAATTCTGTGAGTTTAGTGGCCAAGCGCTTAAAACATAAAGATCCGGAAAGAGGGTTAGTAACCGCTTATAAGAGAAATTGCGACGGAAATGACATTTTAGAAAATCTTGGATGATTCGTTCAATCCGTCGAGTTTACATTGAGCGCTCTTAGCTCTCGGCTTGAAACCGTATTGAAACTAAAACTCGCTTGAGAAATCCTGAATATACACTGATTGAAACTCTCGGTCCAAGTCGCTTGAAAAAGCTGGTTGAACTTCTGAATCAGCGCTCATTGAGCGCTGTTAGCTCGAAGTTTGAACCGGCTTGAAACTACAAGTCTCTTAAAAGTGGAATTTTTCAAACTTGTTTATCTCGTTACGAGTTAAGTCGGCTTGAGTTAAGATCTTAATCGGTTTCAATTGTAAATATCGCCAAAATTCGTTAATTGTTAAAAACACCCTAAACACGAATTATCTCGACAATTTCAATCGGATTCAGAAGTCCAACCAGCTTCTTCAAGCGACTTGGGCTGGAAGGTTCAATTGGTTTATCTCAAGGACTTCCCAAGTGACTTGTACTTTCAAGCCGGTTCCAACTGTAAGGTAACAGCGCTCATTATCATTAACTGTCGTGATCTTTTCTTATAAGTGGGAGTATGAGCAAACTATTTGAGAAATTGAACGAAAATCGCCATATTTAAACGTCCATTGCGATCCATATTATTAGCTAAATTGCTCTTTCTTGGTAGAGTAGTGGGTGGGTATTTCTTTATTCATGGTCCAACAAGATAAAATCAAGGTATAAAACCATAAGTTAGTTACTATACTATTTGTTCTCAAATGTAGACAGTTGTGTCATTTATAGAATGCAGACTAGATTACATCGAGATTTTTCGGTACAGCTTTATGAACAATCGTTCGTACCTTGATCCACTTCTACTACCTGGATTCTTTTAAATTCTGTCAAATTATAGTAAAGTACGTTATTCTATTAAAGCGGCACGTGTTTTCTGCATCTATCTCAATAGAAGCCGCGCTATTGTTAGCTAAATTTTCTGAACACATATTAGGAATGAGTTACTCTCTATAATTGTGGAATTGGAGTTTACGAAATGATTATTTAAAATAACCAATCAACAAAGATTTAATGCTTCTGAAACTATGGTTATACTTGAGTTAATTTCGAAGTAGCATATTCGATGTTTATGTCTTGATTGTAGAACTGACCCTTAATAAAGAAAATGCAACTACAAGACACAATTGTAGTCTTTTTTGATAATTTTTTAATATTAAGAAAACAATGGTACCTTACAGAGTCTATCTTCTTAGATTATTAAATTCAAATAAAATAAAATAAAATTTACTATAAAGTACAATTCAACCCTTCTTTCTATTCGTTAGAAAAACAACATTGGAACCCGATTTGAAAACAGCCAATTCTTCCCTTAGGCTACAGAGAAAGTAAATCTATGCTTAATTACTTTTTGCAGCAAATAAATTACCCGCACGCAAATAGTAGATATAAGAAGGAATCTGTTTAAAAAAAATAACCCTAAAACAACCACTATTTACTTTTATCCAATAAAATATACTTTATTGATGTAGTAAAAACAATATATAAAAATAAAAGTAAATATAAATTTCCAATATTTTATTTTTGTATTACAGTTTTGTATTATCTTAAGGTTTACTTTATTCACCCCAAGCAAACAGACGACTTTACCAACCAATACAATTTATGTGGTATTTACAATGATATGCTATTGCATTCCAATTTATGACTACAAAACTTGAACAACCACGTAACACAGTTTTGAACCACTCATAATAACGAATGGCGCTTTTCATAACATAAAATAGTTAAAAATCATGTTTCGGTTATTTGAAAACTTGTTTAAAAATAAATTTTAATTGCAGTATAAACCAAGTCGTAATGTGCAAATGGCAACATTTATTATTAAAATGTTACAAAAGTAGTTGGACGTTGTGTTCTGTACTATGTAACAAACAACCCCTTGACGAAAGTACTATTTAATTTCCAGATGCGCTGTTATAAAATAATAATTTTAAATTTACACACGCGTGTATTTGTACAACACAAATACGCCAAATAACAAACTTATTTATTACTTTGATTTGTTATGTCCTGCTATAAAGGGCCAAAAAGTGTTGGATACTTTATAGAGGGTTAATATCCATACATTTGCTAGTTTAAGTAGTCCATTAGTAAACCGTAGCTATTGTTTTACTCGATAAAATGGAAGTAAAAATTAAACATAAACTTAAGTTTATACTACTATTATTAATGCACTGTTATAAAAATATACGATTTTCCATTTACATAACATAAAGGCGATCGATACGATGAAGCAAACTTTGAAAGAGACCATAAAACCAACGATTATTAAAAAAAAACTTACATTTTTTACTTATACCCGTATACAAGGGGGAGAAGTTTATGAAACAAAAGTGTTGGTTTGTATTTTCCCTGCATAGGCAACTAATCAAAATAATCATGAAGGTTTTTTTAGAAAAAGTTTATTGTTGTCACAGTATGGTGCTTGCGCATTAGCTACGCTATTAGCTTTTAGAGCAAAGTTTTTTATTGTTTACTCAACAAGAATCAACATTAAAATAATGGACTTGAGAAGCAAATTTTACTGAAACATGAATGTAATTTCTGTTTAGTTCAAAACTTGAATAAAATTTTACACAAACATTAATTATGATATTAACATTTTCTTTGTTTGGTTAGGGAGGTAGGTACCTAGTTTCATTCTTCATAGAATATTTAAATAATAGGTAATTAAAAATTGTAACATACATAGAGGGTATATAAAAATTGAAAACAAAGACGTTTGTTTTAGAAGTCATGAGATCCCCAGGCTGTGCATGTGGGCAAGATCTAACAAGACACACTTTATAATAACATAATAAGTATAAATAAAAATTTTAAAAAACTTGCTTTGAAATACACGAAAAAGAATTTTCATATGAAAATTCTCACGGTCACTACATTCAAAAATTACTATTTTTTAAAGGGTAAAATCAATCAAATTTAAAGAAAAACATAGGCTTAGTCAATAATTAACTCACCATCTTATTGAAACACATCTGCAGGTACCTTTTATACCCAAACCTCCACCACAACGGGTGTAGTGACTACCACTAACTACTTTTTTTACCATTAATGCCCCTGTAACAAAGTAAAAATTATTAATTTTCATTAAAACACCTGGAGAGAAAGAGAGAACAGAAAATAAATTGAATGGAAAAGGTACAAACAAGTTAGAAATTAATTTACCTAAAATTGCTCGACATTAAAGGCATACCATCCCCATCACATAATGAAATAATTGACAATCCTTTTGGAGACGATGTGTACACTATTTTCTGCTACATTTCCATCACTAGAGCTAATCACTATGTTCTTTTGTCATTGAAGCTCCTGGAACAAAATAAAAATTATTAATTTTCATTAAAACACCTGGAGAGAAAGAGAGAGGAGAAAATAAATTAAATGGAAAAGGTATAAACAAGTTAGGAATTAATTTACCTAAAATTGCTCGACATTAAAGGCATACCATCCCCATCACCTAATGAAATAATTGACAATCCTTTTGCAGACGATCTGTACGTAAATTTCTGCTACATTTCCACCACTAGAGCTAATCACTATCTTCTTTTGTCATTGAAGCTCCTGGAACAAAGTAAAAATTATTAATTTTCATTAAAACGCCTGGAGAGAAAGAGAGAGGAAAAAATAAATTAAATGGAAAAGGTATAAACAAGTTAGGAATTAATTTACCTAAAATTGCTCGACATTAAAGGCATACCATCCCCATCACCTAATGAAATAATTGACAATCCTTTTGCAGACGATCTGTACGTAATTTTCTGCTACATTTCCACCACTAGAGCTAATCAGTTAATCACTATCTTCTTTTGTCATTGAAGCTCCTGGAACAAAGTAAAAATTATTAATTTTCATTAAAACGCCTGGAGAGAAAGAGAGAGGAGAAAATAAATTGAATGGAAAAGGTACAAATAAGTTAGAAATTAATTTACCTAAAATTCCTCGACATTAAAGGCATACCATCCCCATCGCATAATAAAATAATTGACAATCCTTTTGGAGACGATGTGTACGCAATTTTCTGCTACATTTCCACCACTAGAGCTAATAACTCCCTTCTTGTGCCATTGAAGCCCTTGTAACAAAGTGAAAATTATTAATTTTCATTAAAACACCTGGAGAGAAAGAGAGAGGAGAAAATAAATTAAATGGAAAAATAACAAACAAGTTAGAAATTAATTTACCTAAAATTGCTCGACATTAAAGGCATACCATCCCCATCACCTAATGAAATAATTGACAATCCTTTTGCAGACGATCTGTACGTAATTTTCTGCTACATTTCCACCACTAGAGCTAATCACTATCTTCTTTTGTCATTGAAGCTCCTGGAACAAAGTAAAAATTATTAATTTTCATTAAAACGCCTGGAGAGAAAGAGAGAGGAGAAAATAAATTAAATGGAAAAGGTATAAACAAGTTAGGAATTAATTTACCTAAAATTGCTCGACATTAAAGGCATACCATCCCCATCACCTAATGAAATAATTGACAATCCTTTTGCAGACGATCTGTACGTAATTTTCTGCTACATTTCCACCACTAGAGCTAATCACTATCTTCTTTTGTCATTGAAGCTCCTGGAACAAAGTAAAAATTATTAATTTTCATTAAAACGCATGGAGAGAAAGAGAGAGGAGAAAATAAATTGTATGGAAAAGGTACAAATAAGTTAGAAATTAATTTACCTAAAATTCCTCGACATTAAAGGCATACCATCCCCATCGCATAATAAAATAATTGACAATCCTTTTGGAGACGATGTGAACGCAATTTTCTGCTACATTTCCACCACTAGAGCTAATAACTCCCTTCTTGTGCCATTGAAGCCCTTGTAACAAAGTGAAAATTATTAATTTTCATTAAAACACCTGGAGAGAAAGAGAGAGGAGAAAATAAATTAAATGGAAAAATAACAAACAAGTTAGAAATTAATTTACCTAAAATTGCTCGACATTAAAGGCATACCATCCCCATCACATAATGAAATAATTGACAATCCTTTTGGAGAGAAGGTACAAACAAGTTAGAAATTAATTTACCTAAAATTGCTCGACATTAAAGGCATACCATCCCCATCACATAATGTAATAATTGATAATCCTTTTGGAGACGATGTGTACGCTATTTTCTGCTACATTTCCACCACTAGAGCTAATCACTATCTTCTTTTGTCATTGAAGCTCCTGGAACAAAGTAAAAATTATTAATTTTCATTAAAACACCTGGAGAGAAAGAGAGAGGAGAAAATAAGTTGAATGGAAAAGGTACAAACAAGTTAGAAATTAATTTACCTAAAATTGCTCGACATTAAAGGCATACCATCCCCATCACATAATGTAATAATTGACAATCCTTTTGGAGACGATGTGTACGCTATTTTCTGCTACATTTCCACCACTAGAGCTAATCACTATCTTCTTTTGTCATTGAAGCTCCTGGAACAAAGTAAAAATTATTAATTTTCATTAAAACACCTGGAGAGAAAGACAGAGGAGAAAATAAGTTGAATGGAAAAGGTACAAACAAGTTAGAAATTAATTTACCTAAAATTCCTCGACATTAAAGGCATACCATCCCCATCTCATACTGAAATAATTGACAATCATTTGGAGACGATATGTACGTAATTTTCTGCTACATTTCCACCACTAGAGCTAACAACTCCCTTCTTGTGTCATTGAAGTCCCTGGGACAAAGTAAAAATTATTAATTTTCATTAAAACACCTGGAGAGAAAGAGAGAGGAGAAAATAAGTTGAATGGAAAAGGTACAAACAAGTTAGAAATTAATTTACCTAAAATTGCTCGACATTAAAGGCATACCATCCCCATCACATAATGTAATAATTGACAATCCTTTTGGAGACGATGTGTACGCTATTTTCTGATACATTTCCACCACTAGAGCTAATCACTATCTTCTTTTGTCATTGAAGCTCCTGGAACAAAGTAAAAATTATTAATTTTTATTAAAACACCTGGAGAGAAAGAGAGAGGAGAAAATAAGTTGAATGGAAAAGGTACAAACAAGTTAGAAATTAATTTACCTAAAATTGCTCGACATTAAAGGCATACCATCCCCATCACATAATGTAATAATTGACAATCCTTTTGGAGACGATGTGTACGCTATTTTCTGCTACATTTCCACCACTAGAGCTAATCACTATCTTCTTTTGTCATTGAAGCTCCTGGAACAAAGTAAAAATTATTAATTTTCATTAAAACACCTGGAGAGAAAGACAGAGGAGAAAATAAGTTGAATGGAAAAGGTACAAACAAGTTAGAAATTAATTTACCTAAAATTCCTCGACATTAAAGGCATACCATCCCCATCTCATACTGAAATAATTGACAATCCTTTTGGAGACGATATGTACGTAATTTTCTGCTACATTTCCACCACTAGAGCTAACAACTCCCTTCTTGTGTCATTGAAGCCCCTGGGACAAAGTAAAAAATATTCATTTTCATTAAAACACCTGGAGAGAAAGAGAGAGAGAGCAGAAAATAAACTGATTGGAAAAGGTACAAACAAGTTTGAAATTAATTTACCTATAATTACTCGACATTAAAGGCATAGGTCTTGACATATTGAAATATTTAACAATCTTCTTGAAGACGATTTGCAGCTCATGGTATGCTTAGCTCGATGTTCCATAACTACCATGGAATATTTTACCATGTGCGCCTATAAGAAAATAAAAATTAAATCAAGTACCTACTCAAATTTGTTACCAAATACTTTAAAGGAGAGTTGCTAAGAACAATTAAAACAATATTCTAATAATTAGTCCAGCTTTTTACTTCCTTGAGTACTTCTTGTATATAACAAAGTCTTTGTGCACGTAATTAGTAAACCTATTTCATTTTGTACTTAGTTTATACGAGTGTATTGATCTAGCTAAATTAAACGTTATTCCCTTATTAACCCAATAAAATTTTATTGTCATCTGAAAGTTACGTATTGCTTTGAGGAAATTGCCGAATAGACGGTACTAGATACATTGTGGAAGTTTCTGGTGGAATTCAATGGATCTATTTAATTTCAAGTCAATTAGAATGAAAAAAGTTTTTGCAACATCTTTGATTTATAAATAGGTGTAGGAAGGTTCGGGTAGTAATTACACCATCCATCAATAAGATCACCTGATTCTATTCTACCTTTTTGTCTTGTGATTTTAATTAATCGATCTGTTATTGTCATAAATTTTAAAATTTCATTCTGAATTCTTTAGAGATTAAGATTTACCAAAAAAATTATTACCATAAAAAATGTACAAAAACTGAAATCAAAACTGAGTTTAAAAATTCAAATTTTGTTCTCATCTGAAAGAGCATTTTTCCTACATTTTAATCCTTGTGCACTGTTGGGGTCATATAGTCCCCCCAAGCAACTTTATCCTATCATAGCTTCGCCAAATTAAATTATTTTTTATTTGTGTTTGGTGACTCTTACTAATTTATAATTTACAACAATATGTTATTTTCAAATTTTCAAAATCTTTTTTATATTTTGTAAAAACTTAACTTAGTACGTATAATACGCTGGGGCACAATATGACCCCTCATTAGAGCCAGTACTTTATACGGGCAAAAGAATTGTTTATTTTGTCTTATAACTGGAAGTGCAATTACAATTTGATAATAAAAAAGCCAAAAACTGAAATTAATAATAACGAGAAAATTTTTTAAGTCCAAAAATAGCTTAATATGCTGTATAATTTTACGTTGTCGTAAAAGGACAACTTGTTAGCAGTAGAGATTAAAAAAAATATTTCCATTACAAAGATCAGAGACGTAAGCCCAAATTATAATGGTTTATATAAAAAAAATCAAATTTTGTAAAAAAAAGTAGTGAACATACAAATAAGCAACGTAACCGCAGATGCTAAAAATGTAAAAAATGTTTTAAATTATTAAATATTATCAATAAATAATTGGGGTCATATTCTCCCCCAAACGTAGTATGTGTGCATACTTTTTGAACAGTGCACAAGGGTTAAGAGAAGAATTATTGCGATACCACCAATTGCTCACAACAAACATGAAAAAGAAAATTTGAACCAAAATGCAAATTTTATCCGTTCTTCTTAATATTTTTGGATCAAACTTAGAATATGAATTTGTTACTATATCAGCTATACCTTGCTAAAGTTTCATACCATAACATTAATTAAAACGCAAGTTCTCTATAAAAAAACTACGACCCACCAATGACGGCAGTTTTGAATTTTTAATTTTCGGTAATTTTAAAAATTAAATTTAAAGTGAAGCACTTTGCAATAGTTGAAAATTAAAAATTTATGGCGATTATTACCTATAAATTGATATGGACACATGGCATGGCGCGAGTTCATACCTGCATTAACTGGATATTGATAAATGATAAACGTTTGCTTGTTCGTGTTAATAATGGCACGTTTTTCAAAAATGTTAAATAACAAAATCAACTACTCATAGGCTGGATTTAGTAAAAAAAATTTAGTATAACCCAAAATAAGTCGAAAAGGCTTACCACAAAAATATATTTTTGATTTTCTTTCCCTAGAACACCGTACTAAAGGCAGATTAGGACACAACAGCAAGGCCTCACATTTATAATTATTTTTCCGTAAATAATAGTAAGTAATTACTAATTAATTGGAATTAAAAAGACAAGTTCACTTTTACGCAGCGCGATTAATACTGAACATTTTACAAATCTTCGCAAGGTCAATAAATTTTTAAAAGATAATTCGAATTTAAAAATTTAATTCTATTAATTTAGACTAAGCAAAATGATAACGTGGTCTCGGTCGATTTCACACCTGCATACGAGTTTAGATTAACACCTTAACACCAACCTGACCAATGCACCATTTGTTATTGTATCCATGGTTACACTAGAGATAGAGATAGGAATAATTTTTTTAAAAACATTGTTGTAATAATAGTATATTATAATACATGTGTATAAGAAAGACTTTATCGCATGAGCGACGAAAATTACAAGCACGAGCTTGCGAGTGCTTGTAACGGCGCGAATGCGATAAAGTCTACTTATACACGAGTATTATACGCTATTTTTTATTATAATTGCAACTAAAACCTCTATAAAAGAGAAAAAATCTGTATTTAAAATTTGAAAATTAAGCGTGCCGATTTTGGATATATTTGTTGCCACAGAGATGCTTTGTGTTTACATTGGAAAACAACAGTCACACAACAGTTAATATTATTGTTGTTACCTAGACGACTTTATAGAGCACTTGTGCTATAAAGACCATTTTATGAACGCTTTTTAGTGTGAAATTGGCAGATTATAATGCAAGTATAATAAAAAATTAATTACAGAATCGTATTTAGTAGAAATTTAAAAATCTTTGTTAACATAATTCTTTGTGCACACCAAAATTTTTTTTAAATTACCACGACCGGTTCCTTTTCAATTATTTAGTAAATACCTACTCGGCTGAAGCTTATATTTTTGCCTCGTTATTAGGCTTAATCTATAGATAATTTAACACTTCTTTATAGTATTTAGAGTATTAATTATTACTACTGTTACTTAAACTTCGACGGTCGTGCGCAAGATGTTAAAATTGAGATAGAGCATTATGACAATTGTTTTTCTTGAAAAGGAACCGTTTGAACCCTTGAGAGTGAAGAAATTTGAAAACACTCTTGTTAAGGACCACCCTATGTGCATGTGCACCCTGGATTGTATTTTATTTCCTAAGAACTTCGGAACCTTTTCGCCTATTATACTAGGTGTTTCTAATCCAACATGCATGTTTCTTACGTTAAAAAAATTAATTAAAGTAAGGTGCTCGCTGCTCAGGTCTGTGCACCCTTTTCTCTTAGTTTTAAACGCAAGTTTTGTACCAAAACACGTCTATTTATCAAGATTAGTTTATTTAAAAACTTTCTTATTTCTTGTAAAATTGTAATAACTCGTATCACTCGCACAATCATAAAAAGCAAGATTTGTAAATTAAACAAGAGACTTTTGGGAACTTTTGTTTCTCAAACTGACTTGATTAAAATAAATTAATAATTATTTTAGTTACCAGAGAGCGTCAAGTATGCAATTTTCCTATTTTATGGACATTTTTCCATTTTTACGACAAAGAAAAAAGTATTGCAATAAATTGGTTTTGTGATTGGTGTGCCTGCAAAAAGGTTTCGATTAAAATTGTAGGATGTGATCTTTTGTAATGATGTGGAAATATTAGTTTTGAATTAATTACCTCCACAGTCATGCTGAGGTGAAAGCTTTTAAGTCAAACGATTGGATAGTTGTTTAGGAAAAAACTAGCCTGGAGTGCCCGTAACTTCAAAGGGCTGTATCAGTATTGGAGAGCATTTTGCGACGAGATCGTCTTATTTATATCTCAATCGGTTAAGCGTTGTATGCATGTATTTCAATGAAACCCTCAGGCTAGTATGTAAAAGAACTCGAGACCAGAGAGCAAAACGACACACAATTGTGTTTGTTAAGAGCTATTTAGAGCAGTTTAAAAGAAACATAAGGTTAGAAAATATTGGACTAAACATTGAGTTATTTTAAAGTATGAGGCAAAAAATAATTAATAATATGATTTTGTATAGCCATTAAAATTTAATGTAATTAAATTATTTACTTTGTACGAAGGAAAGGAAACCAAAAGATTTTCCTGAATTAGAACTTGAACAGTTGAAGTTTATTTGGTCTCATAACAAAACTATAAAAAATAATATGAAGTACGTAGTTATTATTTTATCAATATTAGTACACGATTAGTGTAAGAAGCTGAATCCGTTAGATAAGTTTAATAAAGATCAATAGACCGGCCTAAAATTGTATATTACGTGAGAGAGGGAGACTTAACATTTCGTGAAATAAATTTACAAATGACTATTATTATTGGTATTACAATCAGATGAACAAACTAACTAATTAAATAGTTTTCGGATACACTCTAAAGTATATTATACAGTGTGTCTCTCCGAAAAAGGTCTATCTTTAATAGTAGTTAAACGCAGGCGTCCAATAAACATAAAACAATGGTTAATTTCCCCGATCCTTCGATTTTAATTTTTCTTTTACTGTTAAGGTTTTTATTCCGGCTTGTTTGTGTAGTTTTGACCTATACAGGCCTCTACATTTGAAGCTTTGCTTGTTCAGATCGCCTGAACGATATAGAGACGCTCCGGTTTGCCGGCACTGCACATCAGGCTAAATCGGAGTAAAAGCATGTGAGATGTGCGTGTGTTTGCACTTGTAGAGTTAGACACTAGTTTTAAGCAGTTTTAATGTGATATGCTACATTTTTAGGAGGATTTTACTATGGGTTTGGGCGACAAATTGAAGCGTTTGTACATCGTTGAGACGGCCTACTCATGTGCTCATGCACAACTGCATAATGTAGAGGCTTGTGTAGGCCAAAATTTCGCACAATGCCTGATTGGGTGTCTCCGCCTTAAGATTCACCTTAAGAAGATGTATTAGAAAAAATTTTAATGCAATAATAGCATAATCCTAGAAACCTAATGAAAGCGCTGACCAGTTGGCGAGAGAGGGCTCGGCGATTTCGCCTATTGGCCCTGAGCCCTCTGTTACTCCCTCAGTCTACTTCCTCGACAGTCTACTGAAAAGTCGACACTGTCGACTGAACAAGCATCTATGCAGAATGGGTGTTGCTGAGAGCCCCAGATGTAGAGGATGCAATGAAGCGGATGAAACAATGGAACACGTGCTTTGTCACTGCCCTGCGTTAACGCTAATTCAAAGATCACCTCACCCTCCATTATCCTTGGATTCATCCAAAGGTTGGGATGGATCAAGGACTGAAGGGTCCGAAGGGGTCGCTAAAGGGAGGCAGCACAATGGGCCCGATTAAGCGGCCTAAGTGCGCGTAAACCTCGGTTTACCCTCCACCCTAACAATCCTAATCCTAATCCCTAATCCTAGAAATAGTTTCTTTCTTAGCCATATGCCAGCTGTTTCCTGTCTCTGTTTTAACATCTGAGAATTCGTTGGCGTTAATTAGTTTCAGGATTTCGTCAACCTTTTTGCATTTTAGTGACTATGTACTCCTCATAAGTCACGATTGAGTTACCTCGTGACATTGAAGATGAGTCTGCTCGATGGTTGGCAGAGTTGCTCGCGCTACGGCGCCTCTCAAATTCGTGAGTGCTGTTGAGAAGTTGCTCTACAGCGGCGACGTCATATCGATGGATGCTTAGCGCGAAGGCTACTCTAGAGTAGTCTCAGCTCTTTGTTGAGAAAGGCCGATTCGTGGCAGCAAAGTCCTCAAAGTGGTTATGTAGTGGGCTGAGGACTCTGCAGATGGGTGTATAAATACCTCTCGCCGCATTTCGCTCACGTCAACAACTGTGAGGTATAGTGTGTCGTTGGAGGACTACTTTAAATAACTCACAGATCATAAGAGTGCCTCGCTGGCTCCTCCATCACAGCGTAGCTTAAAGCTCCCTTTAAGACCATAAAGTCGGCGAGGAAATAAAAGCTCCTTATATTCCAAACCATAGGCTTGGAATATCGCTTTTAGGTCTTCTAAGACAGAGATGTAATCCTCCTACTGTTATAGCTCAGCCCCCATCTGCGGGCGTAGTCGCAGACAAAAGCTGAAAGTGGCAAGTAAGAAGGAGACTGATTTGGGAACGAAAACAAAAAGTTGCTGTTCCTGGATCTGACTGGTTTCCATTAACGAGGTGTGAAAATGGGTTGTTGTTCATCGCTAGTTGAGAAAAGCCTCACTTTGGGTGCCAAATGTCTTCGTTGTAGACAATCGTTTCCATGACACAGCTTATGCAATTTTGATGAAATTTTTGTAAATTTTTTGGAAGCTTAGCAAGTCTCAACGGGCGCAACCTTTGGAGAAACCAATTATTTCGCCGAAAAAGCTCTGTGTGAAATATTTAAATATTTTAGATCTTATAAAGGGTTCGTAGGAGTTTGACACTTTACCTAATCCCTAACGAATAAAGCAGCAGATAAATTGCAGATGTGCGGTATTTACAGTAATATCAGAAAATGTCGTCCTCTCTATTCAAAGATATTAAAGGTGGATCGTCTTGGATGAGACACACTATATGTATAATAGTACAAAATTCAATTGAAAAGGTAATTTAAAATAACCTTTCTTAGTATAAATTTTATACATTTTTATTTTTGTCTCTATGAAGTCGTTATTAACAATTTTGCATTGAAAAGCTCTTCAGAAGCTTTGTTGAAATATTTTTCATATTATTTGAAGTTGGCTTTTAAATTTTAAGCTCAACCTGCACCTTTCCTATCCTTTTATACGGCTTATCATCAAAGCCACCAAAACGCTAATGTGTTCGAGAAAACTGGAAATCATATCGAAATTTATTAAAACTCTCTTTTTTTGGAACACGCTGTAAACAGTATATTTTGTACATACCTTTTGTACGACTGTCGCAATTAGAACTTTGTAAGAAAAATAAAACTTTTTCATATTAGAAATAAGCAAGGGTCGAAAGAGTCGTACTTTTTATAATGCAGTAATTAAAATCTTTAAAAGTTAATTAACATTCTTTTACACTCACTTAGCTAAAAAGTTTAATTAGTTTTATGCGATAAAGTCAATTTTAATTAAGTTTTTTATATAATAACACTCTGTATAAGCTATTTCTAGTAGCTAATTAATTATCTTTGAGGAGTTTTTCGGTATATATTTCAAGTTAAGAGATTGAATTTCGCTTTTGGTTGATGTTTTAACATAATAATGTCTCGCGGTTTGAGTAGTATAACCGAAGAGAGTGATATAAGGTTGTAGTTATTTCCAAACAGCCACAAATCGTTTTAGATTGCTCAGATCTATCAGAACACAAAATTTTAATAATTTCACGTTGTGGCTTCTGAATAACGATCCATAATGTGACGTAGAAAATTTAATATTGGTGGAAAACGTTGTAGATGGTTCGTTATTAGACCATACCGCAAAATAATTTAACGTTTTGACAATATACCGCAGATGAAAATAAAGCTTTGAATATTCAAAATTCGAGTTGTGAAATATTTAAACATTTATTATTAAAGTTTAGGTATAACATTAATTATTATTATTCCGTAAGGGATAAACAATCTAAGTGGAACCAAATTATGAATTATTAGTGATTACAAATATTTGTAATTCTCTGATTTTAGTATAATAATTACAACACGTATTGCCTCGTAGCGTTTACCAAACATTTCCATTTCTCTTTGTAAAAGTTTTAACGGGAAGCAAATTTAGTTTTATCGCTACACACATCTTTTGATATCGGAAAGAAAATTTAATTTTTGAATTTGTATTTTATTGTACCGCATTATAATTCAATCTTAATTTTAGTAAAGTAAGTCAATTATGTAAGGCTTCAGATGATGTTAATGAGTCTAATGTAATAATGGAAGGAATTTAATTTATTGTCTTTTATCTACAAGAAACAAAACCAAGACACGCTTCCATTGTAATACCGGGAAATCATTATTATTTACTTTTTCAACAAACTTTATTAAAAATAATGAATTCATAAATATATGAGTGATGCGTTCAATTTGTTTCAACAAAATATCCAAAGCTTTAACTATGATGAATGTTTCTTTTCATTTTCAATTATTTTTGTATAATGAGTAACTATAGATGGAATTTCAAAAGGTTTTACTAAGGTCGTACAAACTGTCATGTCATATCTTTATAATAATATAAAGAAATAATATCTTTTGAGGTACTGATTGGCAGAAAAAATTATATCAGATCAATATTTTAGAAAATTCAATTGTCTATATTTAACAAAAGTTGTGATTTATCAAGTCTCATGACAAATAAGTTTTGCAGGGGCATTTTCAGGCAGGCAAAATACTGGTTCAGTATTACAGCATCCTGGAAATTTTGTATCGTTTAAACCACCTACTTGCCATTTTTTTCTAATCCTTTTTGCTAGCGCCGCCCCTGAGATCGAAATGGAGATACATTTTAGATACCCGTGTTCAGCTCTTCAAGTACCTTCATTTGAGTCTAATCTCATCAAGATAAGACCAGAATTACTTAATTTTAATTTTCCCTATTTTGCTAGCAGTGTTATCAACGATAAGAGATGATTTTCCAGTAACTCGGCAACCAGAAGAGCTAGAGCTTCCGTGTAATTTTTAGTTTACCTTTTAAATCATTTTTAATCCTAGAAAAATTATTTCAACCTTATCGCTTAAGTATTTCTTTATCTTCAGTTTTTAATTATAGCATTGAAAATTTTTAAATTCATTTAGAACCACGTGAAGTGGTATGATTTGTTGTTAGAGCTGATTAGTGTTTTTTCTTTTTACCTTTGTGATTCGTTAGCACCCCAAAGTATTTTACAGCCTTTAATTAATTTTTATTAATTAATTTAAGGTTGAAATTTCAATTTAAAATTACAATTTTTATACCGACGTGTTCGCTATTTTATTGCGATCCCATTGAGCTAACTTTCATCCCCGAGCGCCCTTTAATTAAAAAGTTATTAATTTAATTAGTAAAATTTATAATGTACTAATTGATAATTTCCCTTGAGTACAATTCAAGTTAGAGCGTTTCTATTGGTTGTCGAGTGAATCCGAGTCGATCGTCTGATCTTCTACATAAACCCCTTCTCCGTTTTGATAAAGGATTCCTTGCTTCACCTTTGAGGTGAACCGGCGCGCTCTGTGCCATTTCCATTGTGTTATTTTTGTTTACCTGCGTTATTAATTAATTAATTAATTTTAATTAATTTATTACCCTTTTGCCTTCAACAAGCCCGTGATTTTTCCTCATACATTAGGAGTCAGTGACCTCTCCCTTCATAGAGAGGTCTCGGAATCGGGTGTACGAAACCTTCTTCGTTTTCGGGACTCAGTAGTCTTTCTCGTAAGAGAAAGGTCTCGAGGTTTGAAAAACTACTATACGCTCTTAGTTTCCGAGACTCAGTGGTCTTTCTCGCAAGAGAATAAGGGTCTCGAGGTCTGATAAACTACCTGCGTCCACTGGGACTCTGTGGTCTTTGTCACCAGAGAAGGGTCTCGAAGTCTGGCGAGCGATTTTCCTGCGTACACGGGTACTCAGTGGTCTTTCTCGTAAGAGAAAGGTCTCGAGGTTTGGAAAACTACTATACGCTCTTAGTTTCCGAGACTCAGTGGTCTTTCTCACAAGAGAAGGGTCTCGAGGTCTGGTAAACTACCTGCGTCCACTGGGACTCTGTGGTCTTTCTCATCAGAGAAGGGTCTCGAGGTCTGGTGAACAACTTCCCTGCGTCCATCGGAACTCTGTGGTCTTTCTGGTCAGAGAACGGTCTCGAGGTCTGGTGAGCGATTTTCCTGCGTACACCGGGACTCAGTGGTCTTTCTCGTAAGAGAGAGGTCTCGAGGTTTGGAAAACTACTATACGCTCTTAGTTTCCGAGACTCAGTGGTTTTTCTCGCAAGAGAAGGGTCTCGAGGTCTAGTAAACTACCTGCGTCTACTGGGACTCTGCGGTCTTTCTCATCAGAGAAGGGTCTCGAAGTCTGGTGAACAACTTCCCTGCGTCTATTGGAACTCTGTAGTCTTTCTGGTCAGAGAACGGTCTCGAGGTCTGGTGAGCGATTTTCCTGCGTACACCGGGACTCAGTGGTCTTTCTCGTAACAGAAAGGTCTCGAGGTTTGGAAAACTACTATACGCTCTTAGTTTCCGAGACTCAGTGGTCTTTCTCACAAGAGAAGGATCTCGAGGTCTGGTGAACTACCTGCGTTCACTGGGGCTCTGTGGTCTTTCTCATCAACGCAGGGAACAACTTCCCTGCGTCCATCGGAACTCTGTGGTTTTTCTGGTCAGAGAACGGTCTCGAGGTCTGGTGAGCGATTTTCCTGCGTACACCGGGACTCTGTGGTCTTTCTCGTCAGACACGGGTCTCGTGGTCTGGTGCACGACTTTCCTGTGTCTATCGGGACTCTGTGATCTATCTTGCAAGAGAGGGTTCTCGAGGTCTGGTGGATATCTAGTGGCCGAGTCATATTTTCAGTCTTCGTATTTTGTGTTTGACATTTATTAATAATTTATTTTTTTCCATAAGAAGGTTTTTCTTGTATCCGTGCCCTTTTGGTAGAAAGAGTTATTTTGTTTTTGTTAATAAATATTTTATTTACTTTCTATCCAGTGTGTTTTATTGTGGTTTTGAACCCTCCCGTCTTTGTCTGAACGGTGGTAAAGAGAGAATTAATGTAACACCCGGTTTCCAGTGTTACAAGTCCCACGCCAAATAATTCTCGCAGGGACATTTTCATTGCAGTGTTTTAATACAGTCAAATTAGATGAAATAAAGGGCTAACCTCGGAATGAAAGTTAGAAAGCTAAATATTTGCATAAACTTATATTTTGACGTTCCAAAGACTTGCTCAAAAGTCTCATAAAATCTCGTGTCCGCGTCGCTAGATATTCAAGGTCAAAGGTCACAAAAATCGTTTTTATCCAAATATCTCGTTTCCTATGCATCATACGTTATTAGAGGTTATTACAAAAATTGTAGACCATAAAATTTTCTACAAATTTTATCTAATTTATTTTTTTGTACGATTAACCGTTCTGGAAACATAGCGCGGAGAGTGGGAGGCGAGGAAGCTTGGATAGGATATTGAATAACGTAAAAAGCATCAACGATAGGTATAGGGAATGGTAATGCAAAACGATAGTAAATTTATTTGTGCATCCAAAACTGTCAAAAAATACAGGGTGTTCCATTTAAAATTAAAGTTTTTTAGGTTTGAAATTTCCTCTAATAGTCAGCAGTTTTTGAACACCTTGTAAATGAATAGAGAAAAATTTTAACATCCGAGCTTAGTCTAACATTCTTAGAAAAATATCTGAAAATTATGTAGCTCTTGTTATCGTCATAACGTCAGTATGTAATTTTCAAGAAAGGCGGGCAAGCATCACTATTTTTAGAAAATTCAATTTTTCTTAAAAACGGTTGAAAATCGGTAGAAGAACATGTTATAAAATTAGATTTAGAAATTTTCGTAGAATCCATAAATATAAAAAACATATTTAAAATAAAAAAATTAGTGTTAGCGCGCCTCCCACTCTCCGCGCAATATTTCGAAAACGGTTAATCGCACAAAAAAATGAATTTGATCAAATTTGTAGAAAATTTTATGATCTACAAGTTTTATAGTAACCTCTAGGGACGTATATGCACAGAAAACGAGATATTTACAAAAAACGATTTTTATGACGTTTGACCTTGAATATCTAGCGACGCGGACACGAGATTTTATGAGACTTTTGAGAAAGTCTTTATAACGTCAAAATAAAGGTCTATGAAAAAATGCAGCTTTCTAACTTTCATTCCGAGGTTAAATCTTTATTTGACTGGTGTATTTGTGTGTTCAACTTAGCACATTGATATATTTTGAAGTACTGATGTCAGAAAAAATTATTTCAGATGAGTAATATAGAAAAATCTATGAGTCTGCATTATAATAATTGTGATTTTTTTCTATTGCTCAAGTTCCACACCAAATAATCTCTACAGGAGCATTTTCAATGCAGAGTTTGTGAGGTCAACTTTGATTATTGATACCCTCTGAAGTTCTGACGCAAAAAAGAATTATTCGGGATGAAATTTATAAGAGTAGAAAGTTCCTGGCCTAAGCTATTCTGATTACCCGGTACTAAATTTTACATTTAAATAGAAAATTTCATAATTTTACTTCATATAACAAAAACTCGAACAAATACAGTTACTAAAAAGTTTTTTTCTACTCCCATATGTGAAACTAAGCATTTCGTCATCACTTACTCGTTACGAAAATAGCATTTTCGTCTCTAGTGAGAAAAAGTGTTATTACAAGCAGATGTTATTTACAACATGAGGTGAAACCAGTTTTTTTGTGGTCGGTTCACATTTTAGTAAAAAGAATTATTTTTTTAAAATGTACTAATTATCGTCGTAGAAAAAATAGCATTTACGACTCGAGATGAAATCCGTTTTTTTCGTTCGAAAGATTAATTCACTCGCCCCTACGGGGCTTGTGAATTAAATTCTATCTCACGAAAAAAACGTATGTTTCATCTCATGTTGTAAAAAATACTATTCTCAGTCGTTTTATTTGATTTTCTCTACAATTGTCGAATTGAAAAATGTTAGAAAAAAATTATTCAATTAGGTAATCTGGTATTTAAGATAGTGACCATTACAAACTACAGTTAAGGGTAGAAGAAATTTTAGTCAAAATTCACAGGGATACTTTTCCTATAAGCTCTAGTTTAACTTTTATTTTCAATAAGATAGTTTTGATCGCTTCAGCAACTCTTCAATTTGTTTCCCTCAGTTGTATATCAAAGCTCAGCTTAGTTTTCATCTATTTATATAACTTTTGGGGCTCGTTTCTATCTAATATTGCTTATCAATTGATGGTAGTGAAAGTCTATTTATCACTCTGTAGTTATATTAAGTGCGAGCATTTCCCTAACGTGCAAGAGACAAAACACCCCAGCCTTTTATTTCCCACTATTTGTTACAAGTTCACAATGACGCTGCTCTATTTTGCTCTCGTTCACGTATTTTTCAAATTTGTTAAATTTTATGTAATTGATTTCTAATCCAATAGCAAACTACAAAAATTCAGAATTTATAATAAAGTTAAAACTCGTTACATTATAAATTTGTAACTCGATTTCTTTTGTTTTGTACGTTGTTATAACGAAGTTTTTTGTCTAGTATAAAGTTTACAATAAGATTTCTATAATATGATATTTTCATATAGTTCTAAACGAGTTTGTCAAAGCACATCCATTATATTCTTCTCAGACACTATTGTCTTTGTTACTTCCTATTGTATGTTCGAAAATAGTTTAATTTTCTTACAATGATGAAAGTCGTTTTAAGTTTTTCTAAAAAAAGAAAATTACCTTGTAAAATATTCGTTTCTATTTTCTTTTATATGAAAAGTTGACATAAAGTGGAATGTAATGTTGATTAGGAATTTAGCCTACTATTTTGTGTAGTACAAGTTTTAGAATTAGCCGTATCAGTGTACTAATCGAAACTGAAGTATGGTAATAAATAAAAGCTAAGCTTTTAATGAACAATCACAAATTGAATTATCCAACTGTGATCTGAGCCAAGCTCTTAATAATGGGATTCGTTATGTGGATATTACTAAAAGTTTGTCGAATAAAATAAACAAGAGCACTTACGTTGTTACCAGAAAATAACTTAATAATAAAACTTTTTAATTCAAATAAAAAAATATATCCACGCACAGACCAAAGCCATTTTAGTATTTTCTATACAAATATCTTACTAAAATACTTGATAATGTCAATATTTTATTTCCCGTCACAAACACAGTGGGGATACTACATATGGATGTAAGAAAAAGAGTGTTGTGATAACAAAAGAAAATTTACAAAATGTTTTCATTCTCCAACTTTTTTACTGACCAAAAAGCTCGGAAAAGATTTTTTTCAAATTAGTACTCAACTTTTTCCCTATGCAAAATTTATTTTTTGGTAAAAGAGAATAAATATTTATAAAAACCAAGTTCCATTAGTAAACTTTTAAATGGAAATTTAAAAATCTGAATTTTATCGAATTTAAAGACAAATAAATATCGACGATATTTTGTAAAGTGCTGAAATACAAATTAATTTGAATAAATTAACATTCTTTTCGTTCGATAATAATTTGATAGAAAATAATTTATGTGTAGTTAACACGGATTTCCAAATAAAATTTTGTATGTAATTAGATTACCTAATCCCCTGTCCTCCTATTACTATAGAAACTAGCTAAAAGGGTAGTTTCTGTATAAATAAAAACACAATATTCAGTTTTGCTGTAATTTATGAGCGTCTTTGGAGTTTTTACAACAAGAATAAGACTAACGAACTTCTGTTTTTAGGAGTTATTGTTCTCTTACATTTAAAGTTTCCTTTATTCCAATTATTTGCATAAAGGCACACGAAAAATCAAGACTTATTGTTTTTGGGTTTTAAAATAACTACACAGATCATAAATTTTCCACATAATGAATCAGATCGAAGAGGACGGAATGAGGACCTTTCTGAACTAGTTTTGTCAGTACATTGCGGTCGAACGAACAATGCGTTATATCACACTATCGAGTGGAAGCGATAGCATCAATAAAAGAAAAGCCATGGTGGTTGTCTTTTGGCTTACTGCCTAGATAAATAAAAGAGGAGAAAACATGTTCAAGAAGACTAGTGCAAGACATACTCGTGCAGGAAGCAGGGGGATTCATAAAATGGAAAGCTTTGGCTTTTAACTAATCCGTCTTCTTCTACTTGTAAGAGGCCCAGACCTGAGGAACTAAGAGTCCACGATTTATTATTAGTTGGACATGAGATCGGTCTAAACCAACATTAGTAGATTTCTTGTACGATTATTAAAAATATCGTGAACAACAGGACCGACAGAGCATAGTGGAGGAGAAATTAGTAAAACACATTTTAATTTTCTAGCGATTTGAAAGGGAGTCAAGGAGAAAAAATGGAAAGCTTTGACTTTTAACTATTCCGTCTTCTTCTACTTAATAGAGGCCCAGACCTGAGGAACTAAGAGTCCATGATTTATTATTAGTTGGACATGAGATTGCTCTAAACCAATATTAGTAGATTTTTTGTACGATTATTTAAAATATCGTGAACAACAGGACCGACAGATCACAATGGAGGAGAAATTAGAAAAACACATTTTAATTTTGTGACGATTCCTGGGATTCGATTCTCTATGTCCGGACATGGTGGCCGAACGAATAACGCACTATATTACACTATACAGTGGAAGCTGTAGCATCAGTAAAGGGAAAGCGATGGTGGTTGTCTTTTGGCTTACTCCCTAGATAAATAGAAAAGGAAAATAGATGTTCAAGAAGACTTGGTGCAAGGCATACTCATGCAGAAAGCAGGGGGTTCAAAAATGGAAAGCTTGGCTTTTAAATTATTTTTCCACCTAATAGAGGCCAATACCTGAGGAACTAAGAGTCCAAGATGTATAGTAGTTGGGCTAACCCAACATCACCAGATTCTTTACACGATCATTTACAATAGCGTGAGCAACAGAACCCACAGATTAGTGGAGGAGAAATTTGAGAGGCACAGTTTAATTTTCTGACGATTTGAATAGGAGCCCTGGGATTCGATTCTCTATGTCTGGACATAGCGGCCGAACGAACAACGCGTCAATATCACACTATAGAGTGGAAGCGGTAGCATCAGTAAAGGGAAAGCGATGGTGGTTGTCTTTTGGCGTACTACCTAGATAAATAAAGGAGGAAAAAAGATGTCCAAGAAGACTTTAGTGCAAGGTATACTCATGCAGGAAGCAGAAGGATTCAAAAATGGAGTGCTGGGCCTTTAAATTATTCTTCTACCTAATAGAGGCCAAAACTTGAGGAACTAAGAGTCCACAATGTATATTAGTTAAGTCTAAACCAAACCCAGCATCAATAGATTTTTTACACGATTATTTACAATAGCGTAAGCAACAGGGCCCACAGATCACAGTAAAGGAGGAATTAGAAAAGAATTTGAAAAGAAGCCCTAGGATTCGATTCTCTATGTCCGTAAATGGCATCCAAACAAACAATGCGGCGTATTAATCACACTATCGAGTGGAAACGATTGCATCAGTAAAAAAGAAGCAATGGTGGTTGTCTTTTGGCTTACTGTCAAAGACATACTTATGCAGGAAGCAGGGGGATTCAAAAATATAAAAGCTTTGGCTTTTAACTTCTTCTTCTACCTAATAGAAGCCAACACCTGAGAAGCTAAGAGTCCACGATGTATATTAGTTGGGTCTAAGCCTAACCCAACATGAGCAGACTTTTTGCACGATTATTTAGAATAGCGTGAGCATTGAGCAATTCTCCACATCACAGTAGAGCAGAAATTAAGAAAATGCATCTTTTTTGCCATTTATGGGGAGGGGGTTCTATCCTCAGTATTATACCTGATAATTCTGCTCGATGTTCTCTACACCAACTCCTCACCTCGTTTTGTTTAACAATTTTAAATAAGCGATACTCGTAACCGTCCCTCATTCGACTAAAGATAAAGTGAGAGATGAGTTCTTCACGTTTCAAATTTTTTTATCTAATATATCTTGATAAAACATTGTTAAACTTTTGATAAGTGTAGTGAAGTTGTGAGATAATTATTTTCCAAGTTACGAGGAACTTTTAATACAGTTATAACTAATAACATGCTTAGTTAAACAGTTTCAATCAATCATAACTTGTAAGGTGCTCTGGTAGTACTATTATTTAAGATTATACAATACAAAAAAGTCGCGTAAGACCTTGTAAATTTGTTTTTGTAAATTATTTTGTACAAAATCCTCCCACTCGCACTCTTGGAAAAAGTTATAAATTAACAAATTTCTTGCAAACTCAGATTAGAACAGCGTGTCTCAATTTGGGAGTCTCGTGGGTCGTCGAAGATGTGTTTGGGGTCATATCTCTGAGCAATAATTTGATAAATTACGCTGTAAAATGTTTAAAAATTTTTTAATATCTTCAGAAATTGCAATAAGTTACAAATAACCAAATAAGCCTCTTTTGTTTTAACCCAATATATTAAAACATAACATTATGTGAGTATTAGCAGGAGATAATGCAAATTCTTAGAATGTAAATAAATACATAAATTTATTTTTAAAAGGGCGAAAATAAATAAAACCCTTACAGTTGGAAGACTGTAAATTTATAAAATAAGCAGGGAAAGTTAATTTTAATTAATTATTTTACGTTTTCAACACAAGCTGTTAAATATTAACAATGTGGAGCAAAAACGTGTTTTTGAAGAGCAAAATGTTTCCGAAGTTTATTATTAATAAAAGAAAAAATAACGAAAATTTTACTGAAGAAAATTCAGGGGAAAATTGTGTTTATTTATAAATATTAACATTTTAATACAAATCAACACAAATAGATCTTTTTTAATACTATTGACAAAACTTCACTTATCAATAATTGCTTTTCTTGAGAGTGAGGAAAAAACCTAATTTGATTAAAAATATAAGCAACCTCTTATATAATAAACATAAATGAACTAAACCGAAAGACGACCTTCAGCGAAAAAGGTATAATCAATCAAAATCAATCAAAGAGTTGGAGTCTTAGTTATGGTCCACGCAAAGATCAGAAAGAAAATTCCATAATATTCTTCGCAAAAAAATTTATAAGACAGCAAAATATCAATACAAAACAATTAGCGCACAAAATAATTTCGTTTCTTGTCATGACATTGCCATCAGAAAAATGACAAGCATATTGACTCTTGTTTCATCAAATCAATGTTTGTTCATCGATTCCGCATTAGTTTATCGAACAACATTTAAAATTTCTTAGCGTAAAACCATCATCACAAGGTATTTATTAAGAAATCAAGCCACCAAAATAGTGAGTACTCCCATATTATAATTTTTCGTCGTTCTCCAGATACAAAAACAGCAGCGAAAGATAAAATATCCACAGCTTTCCTAGTAAACTACGAAAGCGACGATTGTCCTTATCGTCAAATTTTAGTATCCCGACAAACGGTATTACTCGAATAATAACTAGGAACCAATGCTGGCTCTGACTACTCAAAGTTACTTAAATTCTTAACCTAATTACGATGGCGCCTGTAAAAACAAGCGGACAGCCATTAGAAATAGCGAAGTCTGAAACAGACCGAAGATGCATCGATGACCTGGCATAGTACGTAACTTTATTTACCACAAAGGCTATATCATTTTTCTATATCAACCTTAGCGTACGAACAAGCCGAAGATACATCGATTAACGCCGTCGCGGTTACCTCTCTAAAGATGGCATAGAGGTGGCATCCATGTAGCGACCGCGTTCAGCAATGTATCTTCGGCATGTTCGTACACTTACAGAGAGGTGACAACCGTTCAACGATCTCTACTGACCTCTATAGGCTGATCCGAGCCTAGCCGATTCAATGAGCATCCAGCTTTACAGTGCCAAGCAGGATAACTTAGTGGCGCTGACATTAGGTTTCCTTTTAATTTTTTTATCTTTGTGCTTTCATGGCTTCTTTTACCTTTGTGATGCTTCTTTGAAAAAAATACTTAAGGTTTTCATTTTTTTGTTGTCACCTGTATGTCATACTTAGAATATGAACACGCCGAAGATAAATCCAATTACCCATATAGCCATCACATAAGAGTGGGATATCTCCTGAACCTCACTCATATAGACAGTGGTGACATCTACGTAGCTTCAGATGCATCTTGTATGGTATGTTCGTATCCTTACAGAGAACTGAGATCTATGTAGCAAGGTAACTCAGTCACCCTTATGTTAGTTTTTCTAATTATTTTATTTGAGTTTTCGTGCTTTCATGACTTTGCCCTTTCTCCTTTCTGAAGCTCCTTTCGAAAAAAAAGTATAGTTTTTTGTGTTGAACGTGAAAATGCAAGCGTATGCCACGATCATCAATGCTGTAATGCTTTTTGAAAAAGCATTAAAGTTCCTTAAGGTCCGAACTAAATTCTTCTTCGACCTCAAGGTTTGTTCTTCAGTTCTTAACAGTATATCATGTCTCTTCGAAGTTTCTAACATGAACAGAACGCACTTTTAATGTCGCTCGAAATTGAATTTTCCATAAAATGTCCATCTAGGGGTCTCATAATTGGCGTTATGGAAAACCATGTGTCTAAGCCCGCTTCACTGCACTCTACCACAGAATTATGTGAGTAGAGGCCTGTTTCATAGAGAAGAACCCACCGCGTCATTACGCGAAAGACTTAAATTGGTCAAGTGGGTCCAAATTGCGATTAGAGGTAGGGTCGCTACACTCATGGCCGTACTGATGCACCTCAGTCGCCTGACCCTTTAAGTATGTATAATACTTGACGGCGCCGGCACTCCTAAATGATCATTCCGGTACTTTCGGTACGCAATGACGTAGAGAAGTGGATTCTTCTCCATTCAACAGACCTCTAAATAGCATAGAGTGGATAACAAGTTTTCTTGCGAGTTGTGTGCTCCAATTTTTGAAATTGACCGTTTCCTCGCTAAATCCTGTAGTTATAGAAATAAACTCACAAGTGGCAGTTAAATTTATTCCTGATAGCATTATTGTTCCTCATTATGTAGCCAACTAATCGATACATAAAAAACAAAAATATAAAATAATCAGAATTACATCTAATATTAAAATTGTAAGTTGCTGAAAAATACTTAAAACTTTTCAGTATCGTAATGTTAACACATAGCTTCCTCATAAAAGAGAACGACTCTTCCAATATGTGAAATATGTGGTAATGCAGTAATAGTCAAACATTTAATGTGCGAATGCCCAAAATACAGAACACAAAGATAAACCTGTAGAATACGTGATAACCTGATAACATCAACACAGTGGCTTCTAAACGAAAGTGGTTACGAACAAAAGGTAATCGAATTTCTACGTACAGTCGCGTACAGTACCAGTAGATTACTAGATTAATTTTATAATAAATAATTATAAAACAAAAATAAGACCCTAGTAGTTAGAGGACATAAAATCTTTTACAATTTACAAAAAAGAAAATGTATTAGGAATCCAATGAAAAGGTAAATGAAAATTGTTTGGAGCAAAAGTTATGTCTTGAATTTAAATGTTATTCAAAATTTTATAATCAGTTTCATACAAGTTATCTGTTTGTGAAAGATGTAGTGAAAAAAGCAAAAATTGAATATTATACAAAAATAAATTTTTATATAAATATTAAATTCCTGTAGGTAAACTTGGGAGTTCAATATTAGGTAAACACGTTTTAAAATTTGATTTTCACGTCAAAACGCCGTAAATGTTTTAAAATTACCTAAATGGTTTTTTAAACAAGATTTATTGAAAAAAAAATTTTCAAATAGCTTTTATGGTATGTAAAAAAATGTTACAACCATTAGAAATATTGTACCTCGATAAATTTACTTAACATTAAAGAGTTATTGATTAATTTCGAGTAGGATTAACAACGCACTTTACTTGATTTATTCCTTTTTTGAATAATATCAACACTTTTTCGTTTATCTATGCTCCCTTATTTATAAGGAGCGAGATCTAATTTGGCCTTGTTTTCATGAATTTTTAACCAAGCTCAGCTTTTAGTCTTTTATGCGAGCTACTTGACACATAATGTTTTCTAAAACATATGTGCTAAAAAGCACCTAATGTATTATTTATCCTAAATTTTGTTCCTATAGATTACTTTTTCTTATCATTTATTTACACATCAGTTGTGTAACTTTTAAAGCAAAGAAAAATATAAAGTTAAACCATAATTACACCGTTTTTAATTTCGCGTATAAAAACGTAATTTACAAACGTTACAATTAAAGCTTTAATTTGATCTGGAATAGACCATGCGTCAAGTCTATTTTCTACTTAATTGCACACCCCTGCAGCTCTTCATTCATATTCCAACTAGATTGACTCTATTTCTATTCTATACAACTTTTCATTGTATCTTTTAATTCTATTTTCAACAACACAAAGTATTTCAACACTTTGTCTATTTAATACACAAGACATAAAAATTGCGCTTCGTTAGAAATATTTCACCGACTTCTTTTATTACTTGGACTTAAATTTTTTATGAATATTTAAGTTTTTATTTCTACTTTATTGTATTTTTAATTTTATTAACTGCATACCGCGAAATTGGATGCGAAACGAGTGTCTTTTTTAAGGCCTACGTCATTATCTTTATTAAGGGTGGAATATGCAATTTCGGTTGAATTATTGTTTGTTTTTAAATTACCTTCAGGTAGGTAGCCACAAAAACGCTGTTTGTAAGGTAGAAAGGCGAGGGTAGGAACAGCAGGAAAATAGCCGCTATTTAAGTGATTTTAAGAAATGTTCAATGTACTCAACTTTTGCTTGGGACTCTCCTTAATGAAATGTTAATAATAATAATTGTAGTTCTGAGGCTGGTCCCTAGTGGTTCCTTGCATCGCAACCTCTCCAATCTACTGTACGCCTCAGATTTGCTCTTCCCTTTTATGGGAGTTCTGTGCTTTTGATGAAGTCCAGAATTTTCCCTATAGATAAGTTGGGCAGTTCTCTTTGGAGCATCTTCTCTTTCCTGAGAATGCTGTAACGACTTCTTGTGATAGCCTCGCAGTGTAGCAGAAGATAAATTGGACTTTCCTTCTCCTCTGATGCACATCCTCTGCATAGTAGGTATTCTTCTAGTCCCATTGTGTACAGGTGCTTTTTTAAGCTGGCAATGGCCCGTTATAATTGCCGTTGCTAGTTGTAGTTCATCTCTGCTAATTCTGAGTAGATAGCGACTTCTTTTGTCAGAGGGTTTCTCCAGTAGGGCTTTATAATGTCCCTGTCCAGGAGTTTCCCTCCATGGTTTAAGTTTATTAAGTTTATTAGTTTCTCTCTTTTTTATTTCATAAGGAATGCCAAAGGTTGGCTCTGGTTCAATGGATCTTATTTTGCTGCCCTCTTTGGCCAGACCGTCCGCTTTCTCGGTCCCTGGTATAAAATGTTACTTATGCCTAGTTTATCGTGTAATGTCGTCAAAACGTTTGGCCTAGATATACCTATTCGGTGTTTTAGCAATAGGAGATACCTTCAAACGACGATATTCGAGAACCATAGCTTCTATATTTCTGTTAAACATCAGAATTGCTGAGATCTGTAGCAGGCCTTTCACTCTTTTCAATCGATTTATGACCCCATCGAAACTGTTACTGAAGGTACTACTTTCTCATTGCTATTTACATACATCTAGTTTTTAGAGCTCCCCTGGTATAATTAATATCGATAAAGTTGAAAAATAACTTGAATAGGTATTTGCTCATTGTGGGAAAAATATTAGATGTTATTATTGACGCATAACTACTTCTCTTTTTGCACAGACGACATAAACATGACAGCGCTGAAAGAATATTTAAAAACGAGAGCGCCGCGCTTTTAATTAAAGAAAGAAATGAAATACCACATTCCTCGTTAAAGAATGTGCTAAAGTATTTAATCTTTTTAGAGCAAGTCTACTTTTCTTTATTTATTTTAGTTTTGATTTTCAGTTTAATTCCTCAGTGTGTAACATTCGTTTTAATGGATTTCGATACAGATCAGATGCGATGTCAAATACAAGAGTTTTGTCGCCTTTGATAAAAAATAAATAAAAAAAACGGTACAGAAGTTTAAAATATGAAACTTTTATGCACATAAATATTTATCAGGGGTAGGTATCCTTCATCTTTCTACATAGTTGGCTAGCTCTCTGTTTTTAGTCTTTAACTTAGTATAAAATCACTAGCTGAAATCAAGATTATATCACCATTTCATCATAGGATATCTATAGCTTACCCAAGCCTATAACTAAAATGAAATGTTAAAAGTGAAAGATTGAAAATTAATAATAATATTAATATCTAAACAAACGAATATGTACCTTTGTCTTAGGCCCGGTTCTGCAGTTGCTGGTTAAAATCGTGGTTACTTAAACATGGTTAAACGTGGTTAATTTTGTTTGTTGTAATACTGAAATTTATTGTAACCACCAACTGATAAACCTTTAACTATAAAATTAAAAAATTAGTAAATAAATTTCTGGTTAGCTAGCAACTAAAAAACCAGACCTTAGTATAACTTCTAAAAAAGTAATTAATCAAGCTCTAGAAGCAGCGATGCCCAACAAGTTGTTCATTTACTACGGCTTTTCTTACCAACACATTATTAGGATTTTCTTAAGATCAGAATGATGCTATTACCACATTTAATAAAATCATCCAAAAGAGCTTCTTAATTTAGATCTTTTAAATATGATTTCAATTATTAATTAAGAATTGCGGCTCTACGTTTGTTGAGAGGCAAAAGCTTTCTATAGGATCTGTTCGCAAAATGCCACTGATGCAACGACACTGCTGTAATGACATTAACCCTATCTTGCAGACAGCTTTTAACGGCCCCGACATACATCTGATCACATTCGAAACTCCAAAATTCAATTGTAACTGACCCTTAAAAGCTTTCTGCAACCTAGAGTAAAGGCTCGTCTTCACACACAGGCTTGCCTTCAGGTTTGTCTGTGCAGGCGGCCCGCACAGACCAAATCGGCGGCCTACACAGGTCAAGCCGGAGCATTGTAGACATAGCGTTAAGGCGGCCTGCACAGTCCAAACCGGAGCATTTGAACGCTATGTCTACAATGCTCCGGCTTGACCTGTGTAGGCCGCCGATTTGGTCTGTGCAGGCCGCCTGCACAGGCAAACCGGAAGGCAAGTCTGTGTGTGAAGACGAGCCTTTAGTGTCGCAGTAATCAGCATAATCGGTATAATCAGAATAACTTTTTGCAAAGATAATTTGCTGAAGCTAAAGATTATAAAACAGTCCAATTGCATGACATGACATAAGCACTTGAACTGACTGCTTAACGTACGCCCTCAAGTACGGCCAAATGAATGATAGTAATACCACAGTATATCCTACAGTAAACGCACTCTCCAATACTTCTATTGTTATCAGCAAGACAAGCTCAACCTGTGGACGCCATATTTTTAGTTTACAATTTTCTCTCCGCCACTGTCTGTTTGAATAGTTAAACGTGAGTGAATCCTTACGACGCTAATGACTTAAACTTAAAATATGGCGAATTTGAGGTGCGCCATAAGATGCGCAAACTGGCCCCCACTCCGAGAGTGATTGTACTGAAGACTTAGTTAGATGGTCACGTAGGTATCCAAGTGCTAACCCCCAGTGTAGTACAGCGCATGACGTGGTGAAAGCAGGTCGCTCAGATCTGAGTTAAAACAATTGTTTTTAAATCCAGCCCAATCAAATCTGCGTTAGGGTACGAACATGCCGAAGGATCATGAATGAGGGCGGACGCTGTAACATAGATGTCACCACTATCACACCCTTAATCCGAAACCGCAAAGTAGCTGTGTAAGTTTCAAGTACTAAAGTAACCTATGAAGTAAATATCTAACACCGGCTAGAGTAGTCCCAACAAAAGAAAAGCCCACCACGTGATCTCCGTTGAAGATGCTCAGTAGTTTTGTACTGTCGCCACTGGACTCTGAAGCCACGCCTCGCGCAGATTTAGTCACGTGGTGGACTTTTTTTTATTGGGGCTACTCCAAAGCATTAGTGCGACTTTCTCCAACCTACCCTCTACAAGCTACTCAATATTTACCTGCAGTTAGACCGCTGGTTAATGCTTTAGTACGTGTTAGATATTTACCTCGTGGGTTACTTGGAGAGCGGTAGATTAGATTACTCAACAACGTATCCACCTATAGTGCTGCCTCGCGTTTTCACACAGAGGTGACATATCTATGTAACGACAGTGATGACACTCATCGATGTATCTTTGGCTTGTTTCTACTCTTAGACCGCTGGTAGACGAAGAATGCAAAAAAATACCCCGCCATGTTCGAAGGTTGTTAAATTCCATCACGAAAACACGCTCTCCTGTTTTTTTTTAAATTAAATTAACAACAAATCAAATTAGCAGAGTCGAATTAAATAAAAAACCAGCGCTTTTAGAAAAAGCGGAGGGATAGCATTTTTTCTTCACAAATCGCTTTATTTTGGGACCCTAAATATGGAGATTTTTCCAGATCAGAGGCGTGCGGGAACAGGGTCAAAATCGCCTTTGTTTGTTGCAAAACTGCTAGTTTTGACAATTAATATCTTTGATCACATTGAAAATAGCAAAAAAATGCATCTTACGTAATTTTTAACGTATAAAATTACAAAGAGAATGAGACCGGTCCGAACCCAAACGGATAGTTCGTTTATGCAGAAAAAAATAGAAACCATAGGAAGTTGATATATTTTCAAATTTAATTTAAGAAAAAAGTAAATGGCCAAATTTTTTGAAAATGTTTTTAAAAGATGTATTTTGATACACAGAAACACTGTACCAAATTTCAACTTCAAATATTTATTCAAACAGCCACAATCGCTAGAAGACTAAAAATTTTCAACCACTAATAAAGTTTGAGCAAATGATGGTAGAGGGTGAAACTTTTTTTTAAATGAAAGGTATTGCCAAGCACTTTAAAATAATAGCAAATTGTAATTTTTGTCAACTTTTTCGCCGTTTTTTCACCTAATGTTAACGAGTAGTTCACCGCATGTTTCATGTTTATCACTAAGTTACTGAGCAAATTATTGTTATTTGTATACAACTCCTCATAAACATATGGCGAGAAAACGGCGAAGAAGTTGAGAAAAAATTACAATTTGCTATTATTTTAAAGTGCTTGGCAATACCTTTCATTTAAAAAAAAGTTTCACCCTCTACCATCATTTGCTCCAACTTTATTAGTGGTTGAAAATTTTTAGTCTTCTAGCGATTGTGGCTGTTTAAATAAATATTTGAAGTTGAAATTTGGTACAGTGTTTCTGTATATCAAAATACATCTTTTAAAAGCATTTTCAAAAAATTTGGCGATTTACTTTTTTCTTAAATTAAATTTGAAAATATATCAACTTCCTATGGTTTCTATTTTTTTCTGCATAAACGAACTATCCGTTTGGGTTCGGACCGGTCTCATTCTCTTTGTAATTTTATACGTTAAAAATTACGTAAGATGCATTTTTTTGCTATTTTCAATGTGATCAAAGATATTGTCAAAACTAGCAGTTTTGCAACAAACAAAGGCGATTTTGACCCTGTTCCCGCACGCCTCTGATCTGGAAAAATCTATCCCATAAAATTAGGGTCCCAAAATAAAGCGATTCGTAAAAAAAAATTCCTATCCCTCCGCTTTTTTTTGAAATTGTTTAGTTCTACGCTACTAAATAGTTGTTTAGTAAAGCTTAATAGGGCACGATTAGAGAATGTGAACAAGACCCGATTTATAGAATTTTACCAGAAGTGTCTAAAATCGTTAACAGCCTTTTTGAAGTTGCAGCTTATTAGAATTAATTTCTATTGCTCAACATACCTGTGGTAAAACAGAAATTCAAAAGAACCAAATTCAACACAATCACCCACGTTCATTAGGGTTTTTGTGTGAGTACTGCAAACATTTTCATAATTAATTTGCCAGATTGGTGATGTAAATTGGCGGTTACTGAAGCATAAAAGGTGGATTTCGATTGTTATTTAGAACACAATCATATTTAGAAAGCTCAAATTAAGATAAGCCGTCCCTAAATTTCAATTTTCAGGCATGAATACTTGCAAGAGCTCTTAAATGTCTTATTAAATGTAGTTACACGAATGTAATGAAGTTAGGTTTTGTGGTTTCTTTTTAAAAGGCAATTAATCTCGAGTTAGTGTAGTAATTTTTAAATAAATTGGAAATGTTGTATTTTTAGAAAGGTTTAAGTGAGTGATACAAACAACACGTTACGCATAGAAAAATTGCAATTCCCAACAATTATTTACTTTTTAAGCAAACACTTTAGTTGTTGGAAAATATGATTAAAGCAAACCGAATGACTGTTTATAAAAGGTTTGATAAAAGATCTGTCCTCAAATTTACCAATAACCCGAATTGTGTCAACATAATTCTATTGGATGGAGTTTGTGAAAAGTTCAATAGGTTATCTGTATTCCTAAAACAGGATTTTAGCGTATATAGAATGTAAGTTAATTTTCTTTAAGAAAATATTGCGTATAGTATAGCACGTAACTGTTTGGAATAACAAGTAGGATACTTTTACCATTTTTTAAAAGAAATGTTGCATATTTTGGTGTACGTAGAAACCGTTAATCTTACCCACTCGATCAACCTTTAAGAAAATAAATTGCAGGAATATCTCTCGTATAACCTAAGTCTTGGTGAGTAACGGAAGTTGAAATTGATGGACTCAGCTATAAGACGACAAATGGGTATAAAGAAAAGGATATGGTAAGGATTTTGAAATCCCTTTTTAATAATAATAACCAATATTTAATACTCTTTTCTAAATCCTCTAATAACACCTATCGATTAATATTAATTCGTACACATTCATAATAGGTAATTTAATTTAAATTATATCTAATGTTATCAATTAATGTGTTAATCTAAATTCAGCAATTCTAGCAAAATTTACATAACATTTGATTTATAAACTAGTTCAATTTAATTATTGCGAAATTATTAATAAAATTATGTTAATTTGTTTTAAAGTGTCAATGTAATTATTGCGCAAGTTCTTTTTCTACGCTATAATTTTCCTTTGATGAATAGCATAATGCGACTTGTACGTTAAGCTTTATTGAATCTAATTTAGTTTGACTAGTTTTGGATGGTTATACATATATAGGGGAGACAAACCAATAATCTTGATTGATTTGCTGCCTGCTGCTTATACATCAATGGATGTAGGAAAAAGAAATAAATTATACTGTTTACCGTGAATTCAAAGTTCAAATTATACTATTAATGATTACGAGTAACTACAGAGATGGTTACGATTGTGTTTTGATAAAATAAGATTACATTTATTATAAAATAATCGATATTGCTTCTTAAATACACTCTTTGATAAGTAAGTGCTAAAATGCTCATGCAAATGTGTACGGTATCAATTCGCGGGTCAAATCTTCGGTTCTAGCTATATGGTTAAGGGAGGCAGGGCGTGAGAAGGTCTCGTTTTTGGGGTTTGTGCTTATATGTCGAAAACGGTGGGCCCTTGAGTAATATCATTCAGAGCAAAATGAAAGCCTATTAAATTTTCTACAAGATTGTATCAATTAATTTTTTCTCTATTTCTATTAATTTTCGAGATATCTGCCCGCAAAAATCGTTAATATATGAAAAAAGATATTGCCTCACGTTTTTTGTCTGTAGCAAACAGGGTCTTCGTAAATACACTCAACCCACGTGACCAATTTGATAGGCAATCCCCAACCAAATGTAATGAAATATGGTGGTTGCATAGCCAATTGATCACGTGGGTTAAGTGTATTAATTAAGGCTAAGCGAGGGAGGGTGTGAAGAGGTGTCCTGTTTTTGGAGTATTTGCTTATATCTCGAAACAGTAGGCCCTACAAAAAATTTTTTTTAGCAAAATGAAAACTCATTAAATTTTCTACAAGATTGTATGTATTCATTTTGCTCTATTTTTATAGTTTTCGAGATATCCGCCTGCAAAAATCGTTAATGTATGAAAAAAAATTAGTTTCTCACGTTTTTTGTCAAGCTTTTGCCTCTATGACTTCAGCCCTTCGTTTTAAAATAAAAGTTAAAAAAGACGTTGTATTTCATTACCTTTGTTTTTACTATTTTAGCGTAAGGCAATTTTTTTTTCATGTATTAACGTTTTTTACGGGCGGATAAGTATCTAGAAAAGTATAAGAAATATAGAAATAAACTATATTGGCCTATATTGATAAACTTTCATTTTGCTAAGCATAATTATTTCCCTAAGATCCACCTTTTTAGAGATATAAGCGAAAACACCCAAAAACGGGACCTTTTCACCTCCTCCCCCTAGGCATTGCAATCCCGTTGAGTTTTTCAATCCTGGGATTCGAGATTGACTTTTTTTCCAATGTCGGAATCCTGGGATTTATATATTTTAATTAGACTTAGCCCCAAAAATAATTTCCAAAGCTAAGTCCAAAGAAAGACCAAGTAATTGGCAATGGAACCCTTAGTGATAAAAAACACTAAGTTATTACGAAATTTTTGGAAAAACATTTATTTTTTTTTTAATTTTATAAAACTTCAGAAAAATTAATCTCGAAATCCCAGGATGTTTAAATTTCTAATCCCGGGATTTCGGGATTGAATAATCGTGCGGGATCCCGCATTCCGGAATTGCAAACCCTACTCCCCCGTTAGCCATATATATATATACAGTTATTCCAGGACCCGAGACTTTCAGTATTTTTACTTTCAAATTACTTGAAGACTTTCTCGAAGAAAAAAATTCCACCCTTTTTCATGTCCTCTACATCCTCTTTTAGACTGTTTTGAGCGTTTTTTTTTGTCAAAAACTCAAAGTATTTAATAGTTCAGTAATTATACAGGGTGATTCTGTATCAACAATACAATTATTTTAGTTAATATTATGGGGGTCTCCGACGCTTCGTAGCCCACCCCAATCAAGCCGCCCATGAGCGAGATATCAAATTATTCTTCTAGTATTTAATGTGCAATAATTCGAGTTCCTCGTTGTGAAGTTATCATTCACTTCGATAGAATAGTTTTTTAAATACTTGCACCCCTAAGTTTTAAAAAGGGGATTACTGGGTGACGAAGCGTCTGCAGCCCAATACCATATAACAAAAAATAATTGCATTTGCTTATTCTATCATCCCTGAAATTTTCTGACGTTTATAGAAAATCACCCTGTATATTATACTGCTGTCTTGTCTCTATACTTTTTACTTTAAAGAATAAATTACCTACATCAGGAATTTTCAGTAGCAGCATATCGATCGTTCGTACTCGACTTCAAATTCGGTTTATGAGGAAAAAAGATCACCCTGTATACTATTTTCCACTTAAAATTGTCTTTTTGTCAAGAGTAAAATGGTATGAAATTCCTTCACAAAAATTATACCAACAGTAAAACAAAATTGCTCTATATGAGGGTAATATGTCATACATTTCTCTTTTCTATTGAATTTCAGACATATAGTTCAATTTCAACAAAACGAATACTACGTGGGTTAAACAAGGGTAGGACGTTTGTAAATGTTTCTTTAAATGAAATTTAAGCTGTTCAATTTTTGATCGTCACCAATATTATTACCCTTTCAACTATTTAATCCTTAAACTTAAACTAAAACTTGCAAACAAAGAGTTTTTTTTACATACGATTAGACGTTTAACTTTCTTGTCAATCTGTGAAGACATAACAACTCCGAGAACTTCCCGATACACAACATTTGTTAGTTTCGTAGCAAAAACCAAAGGCGAATAAATAACAAGAGACTATAGTTTATTTCAAAACTTTCGAATCTAAAGACTGTTTAATGCAATATCCTTTATATCAAAAGTTAAGTTTATAACTATTATTTGAGCAACTTTTCTAACAGTTTTTGCTCTCATAGTAACAACTATGTGTGAGCTAAAATTTATTTTTAAAATAAAATATTTCCAACATACTATTTAAGTACTTAATATTCTATGAGCCTTAACAAAAGCAGTATTTATATCATCTTCTGCAGGAAAAGGGGTTGACGTGATGAAGACGGTTATTAGTGTTGTGGCTTAACGTTATGTCAAAAAATAAAGGATCAAATTTAACTTTATAAAATTTCTCAACTTGCTCTGTGACACGACGTTGAGCTGTAATAATGCATTTTATTCGTATAGTAGGTACGTTTCTCTTACTTTTAGAATAAAAATATCCTGAAAATTTGACAGAGCTTTAACTCATAGTTTTATTCTCATATTAAACAAAATTACAATTATTATTGTAAATACCTTAGATTTTATAATTAAAAATGTGAGCAAATTAAGAAAAATGTATAACTTACAGTACAGTTTAGTCGTAGGGCGGATGTGGCAACTCCGCACTCGGGTATTCGAACTTTAATTTCGCCTCATAAACTTTTCAGTAAACTGAAAAAAGAACAAGTTAATTTTATTATAATTCTCTTTTTCATAAATGAAAAGTTTTTTTGTTTGAAATCTAGTAAGAGATAATATAATTAATCTTAAACTCGTTTAAAGGGGCTATATGACGAGGAAGGAAGAAGTCTGAATAATGTGTTATAATATAATGACATGGTGGTAATATTCGAGACAAAAGATAACAGAATGGAACAAAGTTTCAGTTCCGATGAATTTCAGAAACAACAGCATAACGACTAAACATATTATCAATTTAAAGAAAAGTATAAAGATCTTGAGATGATGCGTTTAACTAGTGCTCTGTCCAACTAATACAGATCGTGGACAGGTAAATAACAGGCATTTCTACCTTTATAAATTTATGAATTCCTTTTAGTAGATCAGTGGACTAGAGTTCCACTGGGCTTCATTCTGGGGAAACTGGTGTTTATTTAAAACACTTATTTTGTTTACAAATTCATTAGCTAGGTTTAGGTCACGATATACGCTAGGGTCGGACTGGCTCCATTGCGCTCCTACGTCTTCTCTACCCTCTAGAAAGATCAATCATTTTTAAGATATGAAGAAAATCACTTCAAATAAAAAAAAATTAAAAATTCTTATTTCAGTTTTATTAGGTTAGGTTAGGGTACGTTGTGATAGGTTAGGTTTAAACAATCCTAGTAATTCACGAGCGGTCCCGAGTACTACGCAGGAGGTTTAAGTTATGCCCCTAGAAGCGGCAATTGCCGACCTGACCACTGACCAGTCCGATCCTGATCTACGCTGATCTGTACATATTACTCTTTTCAGAGTGCAATTTCTTTTTTCAATAAACGACGGCTATCTCATCGGTTTAATTTTATGCTCTTTATGAAAAGTGAAATTATCCTCATATCACTCTTTAGCGAGCTACAGTAGGGAGAAACACCATACGTTGTAAAAACCGTCTTAATACATAAATAATGCACTTGTACAAGGAAGGATCTCAATGAGTTCAGAGAGGTATAGCTTCGCTTTAGTCCGGATGCATCTGTTAAACATTATCAATTATCAGACAGAAAGCCAGGTCCAAAAAGTCCGCTAAAGAAAACTCTTTGTTTGTCTGTTTTGATAACATACTGCATCTGTCTCGACTTTAGCTCCTTAAAGAGTGACCTTACGGTAACCTTAATTTATCAAAACAAATAACCAAAAACAAAGCGGACCTCTTGGTCGCCATCTTGAATATCACTCTTCCGGTTAAAGTTGAGATATCGCTTTGGTAACCGCAGTTTTTGTATTCAGCAGGGTCGAAATATTGGGAAAACATCAGTTATCAAAACTTTATATGAAGTGTGGCTTGCATGGCTAAGGAAGTCTGTTTTTCCAAAACGTGCCTTGTCTATAAAATTAGTTTAGTACGTACAGTAGAAGCCACTTACGTTTTTCTTCTGTTTATGTTAAGTTACACGTTTAAGGCTAAATTATACATTACACATTTATCCTCAGGATTTAATTTTAGTCTCAGTATAAACCGGTTCACGTTATTGTGAAAACATCTTTATACTGGAACTAAAATTCAATTCTAAGGATAAATATGTATTGTAGAATTCGGCCTAAGAAGTAAAGCTCTGAAGCTATTCATAGATTAAACGCTAACGCTATTCGAGAAGAGTTTTAGAAAAAACTTCTTGATTTTTCATTTGTTTTGTTGATTATATATTATTCTCAACGAAGACAGGACCTTTCAATTTTCAAAAGAACCATAATAAAAAAAGATATTGACAGTTTCTTCAATAGTCCAGTTAATCCGTTTAACTTTGTTAAAAATTTTAAATGTAAAACTATTATTTCAAATAAACAAATTCTAAAATTTAATTAGGGTGCTTGGTTCTACACAGTAAATTAAAAATATTATACAATAGTCTTCTGTAAACGTCAAATTTAGTATGCTTACCTATATTAAATTTTAGTACTTATTTTAATGCACATAAAAGTAAATTCTGTGTTATTTTAAGGACTATTTTAATGTTTTTTTTATTCTTAAAAATCTATAGTCTACTTACACTATGTATAAGCAAAGACCATATACAAGAGACTACCGAAACCTATATTAAAAAATGTGAAAGGCTTTTAAAGGTCAAAATCGCTTAAAATCCCTCGAAGGGTAAACTTGTTTTACCTCTTTCTTTGTTGCTCCCTCCTCGACATGCTATCTTATTCACTCGAAAATGCCCCGGTGACTAGCGACATCTTCTGTACCAGGGATTTTTGATCACATTCGGCCCATAAGCTTTGCCAGTCTTACACTGTATAGTCTTTGGTATAAGTTAAGAAGGTGAAGGTCATTGTAATGTAGTTTAACAATTCGTAAAACTTTACCTATAATTACTTAAACCCTAACGTATTAATTTAGTAACATTATCGAACTTTGTTTAGATAAAGATAATAAGAGCTATGTATGCTATGCTATTAATTGGATCTACGTATAAACTATCTACTACCTACGAGTAACCTCTTCGATGTGATAATCTGATAGAAGAAAACATAATTGACTATAATTGACTCCAAAATTGAACTATAAACTATTATTATCAGTGCTTTCCGACTATCCTGTATTATAATTTGCTTTTTAATAAAAAAAAATCATCAACGATACACATACAAAAACATAGACAGATAAATGATAGAAAAACCACAACGTGGAACCACAGAATGTAGACTACCTAATAAAGTATGAAAGGCTACAGCTTATAGAGGTCCGGGAAGATCAAAACCGTGTTAAAATGAGATACTACAGTAGAGTCATAGTAAAAAAAATTAAGAGAAGCAAAAGAGCTGTTTGTCGGACAAAATGGGTGAAAGAAATCTGCCCAGTTGGGAAATCATTATTAGGGACTATCTATGCATAAGTGGCGCTCTAAACACTTGCAAGATAACATCCGGCATCCTATTAGAGTGCGTGGAGACGCTGAACCAGATAGCCTAAGATAATCTCCTTAGTCTTAGCTAGGTCAAAGGACATCAAGGAAATGAAGGTAACGAAAAAGCAGATGAGCTGGCCGAGAAAGGTTCAAAAAGTCTTCTCTGTGGTCCTAAAACAATCATAACACTATCGATGCCCTCCTTAAGAACCATACTCATCCAATACACATTACAAGATGGACAAATAATGCAAGCTGTTGCCAGAGCAAGAACTCCATACCAGCTCTCTCCAGAAAGCTTGCAAACTACTGTCTAAAGCTGTCCCGAGTTAATCTACGAACAATTGCAGGGATATTCCCGGGACACTGTCGGCTACATAAGCATCTTCACACACAGAAATAGTTGATAATCCTAGATGTTGAGCATGCGATTACGAAGACGAGACCGTTGACCACGTGCTTTGTCAGTGTCCAGATCTAGCGTCTACAAGAGGATTCGTGTTGGGAGACTTCTGGCTCGACATGGCCATAATAAGCGCCACTGCTCCAGCCAGAGTTGTGGAGTACATCCTAAAATTGGGATGACTTGGGACCTGGTGGGTCTGGGGAGGCTGCTTGGAGGATGTATAATGGGCCCAAACAAGTGGCCTAAGTGCTGAGAGTTTGCTCCCCATCCACTAATAATCCAGAATCCAGAATGTATAAGTAGCTAAATGAGAAATCGTCTTCGAAAGGAAAGAATGTAAATTAAAACTCTTTCTAAATAAGTACAGTAACGCCTTGATATTCCCGATTAAATGAAATGAAACTAGTCTGGAATTTCGAAACATCTCGCTTACCAAGACGCAAGACAAGAAAATTTATTTCAGTGCCATTATATAATTTTCTTTCCCTCGGCATGCATCAGCTAATGTCATTACCAGTGTGACATCCATTAGCAAATATGCTAATTTAAGCACAGGCTTCCAGTGAGAGTTTTTCACTTCATGTTTTTTTTCTAAACCTTAATATTTTTTGGGCATACAGTAATTTACAGAAAGCTTTTTGAAAAACCATTTTAATTTGTTAAAATAAGCGATGTCGATGTTGTTCGTAAGTTCAAAGCAGATTCTGGTATGGAATATCTCAACTCCACACGGAATATTGTCTTCCTTTTCCAATGCAATAACTTTGCCAAAAGTTTGGTTTTTCAATCTCGTTTTTCTAACAGCACCAGTCTATCCATTACAAAAGATCTTAATTTCAGGTATCTGCTTCTGTACTAGCTTTTGGTGGAGGCTTCAATGTTACCGGGAAATCAATAGTCCTATTTCTATTCTTACACACACACAGACAGACCTAATAATTTTTATTCAGTAAAATGGCATTTCTTGACATTTAAGAGTGGAAATTAGGAAAAATCTCCACGTAAAATTGTTCAATGTTTCAAAAGTTAAAAATGGTTGCTCTTAGTCATTGTACAAAATATTGTTGAATACTCGATAATTATGCATCTAAAAATAAATTTTCGCATTTTATCCTTCCTATAAAAGAAGCTTTAAATGAGCGAGTACTTAATGCAGCTTTGAACTCGAGCATCTCACGATTTGAACACTGTAAATTCTTACTTCAAAATCTCTCTATTTGAAACATCTTTAATTGTACAAAGAAGAAGATTTAAATAGAAGTTTACTTTTAATTCATTTCTCATCTAGACATAGATAAACTTTAAAATTTAAACGACTCGGATCGAACAAACTGGCAAACAAAAATAAAAAAATTTTTCCCCTTTTTTGTAATTTTGATTGAATCAATGATTTTATTTTTGCTATAAATATATTTATAAGAAAATGATATAAGCCAGATTTATATGATATTGTAAACAATTTTAAAATTGACACTGTCAACTTCCAATATATTATTGGAAGAGCTCAGTGACACACAGTGTGAAAATACATTTTGTTAGTCCTAATGGAATTGCAATTGTGAAAAAGCGATACATCATTGCTGCTCTGTTTATTCCGTCGTATATTAAATTTGAATTTATGGTAGCAATTCCATTTGCTGTTTCTACCCTTTCTTATTTACCGTTCTGTAAGCAAAACGAAACGCGCCGTTATTAAATATTAATAATAAGCAAACTTAATTAGTGTGATAACTATAGAATCAGAGTATTTACTTTAGAATCTTAAGAGAGGGTATATAACGACATCTTAATTTAAACTTTTATTTGAGAATAAAATAATGGAATTTTCATTGTTTGATATTATACAATTAATTTGTCGCCCCGTTAGACAAAAAATTTTTTTTCGTTACAGACAAAAACAGATTAGATGCTGCTTTTTGTGTGTTGGTGGGGTCGCAAATTTTGATTTATGAAGGTACTTTTAAGCAGTAAAGTTTTAGAAAAATTTAAAAGTTTGGTGTTTTTATCGTATAATGGATTGTAAGTAACGTTGCCAATTTTTGCTAAGTAATAATAATTCTTATTTTATGAGAATTTTACGTACATCGATACCTTACTAAAAGTTTCCATAAAATACAACTTTAAAATTATTTTTCCGCAAAAAAATTTTTCCAATATAATTCGTGCAAAAAGAATAAAATAAAATATATGAAACAATTTCCATATTCAAGTTGCGTATGTTTGATTGAAAGCGTGAGTTTAATTTCTATCATCAGGATTTTTGAACTTCCACCATTTCAATGTTAAAGGCAGGACACGTACACTACGTGACTTCATTATTGTCACCACTGAAAAAAGTTCTTTCAACTAACACTTCTTGTTATTATTCTATACATAAGATGTGCAGTTTGTATAATAGCAAATTGAAAACATTTTTCTTCTTTTTAGGTAAATGCGAGTTCGGTGATGTACATTCTTGACCCTAATAGCAATGAAACTCAACGAATTCCAAAAATAACAGTATCCAAATTTGAAGTCGAAATTGATGCCAACACTTTCGTCGAAGGCAAAGTTAGATTACAATGCGTCGCCAAATTATACGACGTTTATCATTCACAAGCCGAAATTATTTTAGAAGAAGAAAGACCACGACCAAGACCATCTTCCGTTTTAGGAACTCGTAGTGCTTCTTCAGGTAAGCTTTAATTTCTCTTTAATAAATAAAACAGTTTGCACTATAATAGTCCGTTAACGTATCGGACAACGGAGAGACATTCAAAAGAAACATTGAATTAAATGTATCCTTTTACGTCAGAAGTCGGCCCTACAATGTGTCGTTGACGTGAAAGGGATACGAACTCATTGCTGTTTAGTTGTCCGATCCTACGGACCTACGACGTGTCGTTGCGTTACATTGGGTGTGAAAAAAGCCCAACCTTTTGTATTCATCTAAAATTTAATTAGGATTTATGATTGCATTAAAAATAGCTCGTGCAAAATAATTTGATAGATGATCTTTATTAGTACAACATTATAAAATTGCATAACAAAACAACACTGATTAATGATAGTACGTTTAGGCTCTGAAATTTATAAAGACGAAACGTCTTCTAGGTAACTATGTATAATTTCTTGTGTTAAAGTTTGCTTGTGAATTAATCTCGCTCATTTGCAACGTGTTAATTTAAAAACTGACAAGAAGTAAAAAACTAATTTAGGATTCCATTCAATACAGGAGAATAATTTTCGGACTTTTTGAAATAGCTATTCAATCAACAGCATTTGTGTTTTCGATCAAACCTGGTAAAAAGCAAATTTCATTACTTGGTGCACTTTGCAAGTGAATAGTTTAAAGTTTTTAATCCAATAACCAATAACATTTAAGCTATGTACTACAAAATAGGTTCAAAGAGCACAGCTTAAAACTATGGAAGAATAATATGCTAGACAACATTTTAATTTTTTGGTATCTTCTATACTATGGCCTATGTTCATTGAGCGCTTTTTTGGATAAAAATTCCACCCTGTGACGGTATTTAAACCCACAACCCCCTAACGTAGAAGTGTGGTCGGCTTGAGTAACATTCTAGTTCACAAATAACTTGGTCGCTGACGAAGCCAAATTTCAACATCCATTCCAAGTCTAGGAAAATAACTCAAAATTTTTACTGCTGTGCCATTAAAGCTTCAAACGGTGTTAAAATGTCTTATGTACTACCTACTATCAAAAATCACGTTATTTAAACCACACTTTGTATTCTGTCATTTTATTTTTTAATTAATTCTTCCATCGTATATGCATCGCATTAATAACTCTATCACCAACTCTAACTTTCATTGTCTGACAGTATTAGCTCCAAGAAGGGTCTATTATCAAAATAATTGCCAGAGAACTGTTTGCACCCATTTTAAAATAAAATATGAAAAGTTTCCATAAATTAAGGCAAGACTTCCCAAGTTATAATAGGAGAGAAATAGCCAAAACTGTGCTTTACGTTCCCCTAATGCAATATAATTGAACAAAAAAATATTTTTTAAGAGTATTTCCGTACAAGTTCGGTAGGACAAATAATAATTTACAAGATTAGCTGTATTTCCAAGCTAAAGCGCACTTAATCAATGAATAATGCGTGATAACGATAAGTATTGTTCGATTACGGAAAGAAAAGCTTGAAGGAAACGCAGCGGGGCTATTATCTCTATGCAAGTGAGTTTTATTTTACTGCTATCTTATAGCGTATTCGATTAGGACCGCACCGACACGAAGCCGTGTCGGTGCACGGCTTCGTGTCGGTGCGGTCCTAATCGATTTACCTGTGATTTACACAGGTATAGGTGGGAGCACTGTTGCGGGGCAACAGCAATGAATACGTAAAACTGGGATAGTGCAAATAAAACTGCATTATCATCGCGCTGGTGCAACCAATCGAATACGCCATTAGTAATTAATTTTTATTAAATTAAATTATTAGCAACGCCTATGGAGTAAACGTTTAAGTGCAATCGTCCAAACCAGCCGTCGTTATCTTTACAGTTTATTTGTGCCACTGCATTAATGAAGTGGCACAATTATTATGTATACAGTTCCGCTATTATCAGTTCACTATTTATTTGCGCTATGGTTGGCCATGTTAGGGTGACAGATTCCACCCGGTATAAAGAAAAAAATCAGTTAGGTTAAGTATTGTAGAGTAGCGGCTTTTATTCAATTGTGTTAAAAGTTGGTCTGTCAATGGTCTGTCATTTTGTAGTACTGTCAAGAGCTGTCAGTCAACTTAATAGGGACTTTTTATTTTGGCAAACTAAAAAACAAAAGTTCATGGCCAACCATAGCGCAAATAAATAGTAAACGAATTATATTTAGAGAGAAAGCTTTTTATTCCGTATAATTGAACAGTGCGCGAACGTGCTAAGGTGGTGGGCATGTTCGGCACTTCGCCAGTTCCATCTTATTGGTCGTTGGTGGGTTTGTTCACATGAACTCCGCATGCATCTGTTGACTTGTGCTCTAGCTTGGAAATGGATAGGTATTCAAATGTTTGCTCTTTTCAAAACAAAATTAGCAGACTTCAGGTTGGTTTTTCAATTACCAGCTCACTTTTTAGTTTGCCATTTTACCGAAGGTAAAAAAAGACTTTTTCGCACCAAAAAAGACTTTTTTTCTGACTGTAAGCAGTGAGCAAAGAAATTCCCCCTACTCTTCCAGGAAAGAGCCATTCGACTAATAATATGGATCGCAATGGACGTTTAAATATAACGATTTTCGGTCAGTTTCTCCAATAGAAATGGTTGCTTATACTCCCACTTATAAGGAAAGATCATGACAGCTCACTACCTTAATATTACAAGGTTCCATTTGCATTTTTTCAAAAATTTATATTTTTACAAAATAAGGTTCTAAATGCCACATATTACCATAAAAAGGCCGTTCTGGTAGAAAAAATTTAAAATTGTCGAAATTATTTTGCGAACAAATGTTCTAATTGCATGCTAACCTAATGGTATTTTAAAACTTCAATTGCCTGTATCACCGTATGAAGATAAAACCTTGTAACACCAAGGTAGCAAGCTAATGATAATGTAAACTCAACGAATGAATGAGTCATCCATGGTTTTATAAAATGCTATTTCCGTCGCATTTTCTCTTATAGGCAACGGTTGCTAAACCTCCTTCCTGATCTTTATGTTCTAAGGGTGTAAGTCAGAAAGTGTACCTATGTGTTTTCTTTAACTATAACTCAAATGCGGCTTTCTAGAGATCGTGATATAAGACCGTTAGGTTTTGGTTTTTACAATTTCCTACTATAGAAGGAATGGAAAAATCACGCGTAACCTTTCTGTTATCCTTTATAAGCGTTGGTTATTGCCTCCTTACGTCATCTGAAAACACTATAATTGCTAATTGTATCTCAACAGTGAATGGTGGACGGTCATTTTAAATTAGCAAGGGCATCCCAATATCCGATAATTGAAAATTTGCTACCCAAATTTTGAATAGAACTCGAGTTCTTTCGATCAAGAGTTCAGAGACACTAATACCCACGATTCTACTATAGGCTGTCCTTATGTAAAATTATATGATTTGTTTTTTAAATGCAAGGAACGTTAAAGAGTAGCACAAAATTACTGACTTTGTGTTGTTTATGATCAACATGCAACTAGCGATTCATCCACTCTCTTGATAATCTGTTGTCTTTTCGTCCTTTGTGTGATATGTTCTATCAATTTTCTCAATTATTTATGGTTAAGTGCTTACTTTTCTTCTTATTTCCTTTTTGCTTTTTCTGTCGGCTGCACCGTGTCACCGGTCTTTGAAATTTCATCTTAGAAATAAATATTCTACTTTTTTCACTTGCGGTGAAGTTCTACCACTCGCTTCTGTATATTACACTTGGTACTGAAGCTATCTGATACGACTGTCATTTTTTAACAAGATTTTTAATTTTATTATTCAATTGATGCAACTGAAAAAATTGTACCGAAATTACCCTGATATTTTCTATGCTAATAGGTAGGTAAATGATTAGCGTAAAAATTCATCCCTCTGGCAATTTTTGTTCCAAAATGCATGCTAAAGTTACTTATGGTGGGTATTCTTTGTGTGTGCGATTTTTTTTTGCCCCAAATAAACATTCATTTGTTTATTAATAAATAAATATAAATTCTGTAGACACATACAAATATTTTGAAAACACTCTCATTTATTATAGCTAGGTATGTAGTAAGGTATATTGGAAGCATCAAGTTCGTAGAAAGGTCAATTTTATAAATAATTTTGCCTACGTCTTTTTGTACATGAAATTTATATTACAACCCTAAAATAATGTTTTTCATATTGAAAATATTTCAAATCTGTTTTAAAATGAAATATAAAAACCTTCCATCAGATGTAAAAAAAATAGTGAAGTTATTTGAAATTTATTTTTATTACAAAATTTGATTTTGTGTAGATTGCGAAATAAATTATTGTCGGTGGTTAATTTTAAACTAAATTTCGATAAATGCAGTGGGTCGTAAGATGAAAATAAATATAAACAAGGGATCGTGAATAAGTAGAATTAGCCAGTCCGCATTTCCCGAGATAACGATTATAAAGTGCCCCATTTTGGTGCTTTTAACGCCCAACCACTAGGTCTTTAAAACGTCTGAAGGATTATGTTTATGGGTGAATTACTTCTAAGGATAGTCTGTATGAGTTCTTGAGAACACAGTTTTCACAACTTCGTTCTCTTTTTTTATTTACTGATGTGTATATTCGTCCTTGTTTTTATTATTTCAATTATGTTTTTTGTTGCAGGACTAGTTTCCCAATTAACTGGATTTTACCTAACGAGTGCTTTTCTGCTACGAATTGTTTCACGGTAACAGTAAAAAGGTAAGCCCGTGTCGTGCAGTGTTGAAATTAATTTGTGTTGTAAATAACTTTTATGTAAAATAAAGTGGAAAGTGTTTTAAAGTAAATACGGGGGTTTAAACATAAATTAATAATTTGTAAAATTTGGAGGAGTAAAAAAAAGAAACTCGTGTTATAATATATGAATAAACTGAAAAAGACGTGTAGAAACTACAAACTAAGTGAAAAACTGCAAGAGAATTCGATTTAGTTTGACGAGGAAATTAGAAACATGAACACTAATTGCATTTAATAGCAGCGGGAATTCTCTAAATTAAAACAAGGTAACTTAATCCTGATGTAATTGGTATTTTTATTTGTAAAAATAATTGTAATTGTAATAAAAAAATTAAATAATGTTACTTCTGTAAGTGTTACAAAGTAATTTTTAGGTGCGTTGTAGATATTGTATGTAATGTCATTCCAATTTATTTGTAATATCTTCCATTGTACTATTATTTTGTGCTAGAAATAAATTGACATATATTTAAATTAATTTAAATTCCACTTACCAATTAAGAAAATCTAATTTTCTAAACGTTTTGATTGATACAGTTCAGACGGAATTACATACAAAAAGCGAAGTAAACAAGAATTAATCAAAAAGCTATAAAATGAGGAAGACAAATAAAAGAAACAATTACAAAAGTTTTGTTATTGTTTTCTTTTTTTTTGTTTTCAAGGGGGTAGTTTTGCTCAAATTTATTTTTTGTAAATAAACAATATCTTGTAGTTAAAACGTCAAAAGTTTAAATAAGCAATTAAAAGTTAAATTTAAATTAATTATATTTTCAGTTTGTCAACATTTTAATTTATTTATGAACATAAAAGTAAATAACCGAGGTTTTTAAACCTTATTTTTATTTAATTACTAAACTAAAAATAATTTCATTAAAAACGAAAATTTAATTACGTATTTTTTTACACCAGAAACGAAGGTACCAACCTACGCAATTTGTTTAGGGTATAATAAATTATTTCAAAATGAGTTTCAATAAGAAATTTAATTTAGAAATTTAGGATACCGCGAGTAATTGCGAGGTCATTAAGTTTTTCATCCCTTTATTGTTCCATTGCTGTGTTAACATGAGAGTAATTTTATTTAACATTTCGTTTTATTGAAACATTTTACAATTTTCACGAAATTTCTACATCTTTCAAAAATTTTCCTTCACAATAACAGCTCAATGTCTTTTCATTTAGTTTCTTAAGTAATTTTCTTTGATATTATTGCCATTGTAAAAGCGAACCACTTAATTTTTATAATACCTTAAATTTTGTAGATTCTTTTACAGTTCGTTTTTATTGTATCGTATATTTGAGCTGTTTGAAACGATAAAACCGATATGTGAAGGATCGCGTTATTTCATTAAAACGAAACTGCTTCAGACTTTTATACAGTATGTCTCGTTTCAACGTTCATATTAAATAAAAATACTTCCGATCTAAAAATTATACCACAATAATTATCAACCCACCAAAACAAAAAATTTAATAAAAACATTTTCTACAACCTTTAAGTGAGATTAAATATGAAATATTATCTTGTGAGTTAGTTTTGAAAGTGTAGACATTATTTTTGAAATTCCTACAAAGAAAAATACGTTTTCTTATTTGCTTATATAAACTTATATTACGTGACTAAGATAAAATAGTCTTAAATATAAGGAAACCACAAATTTAGATTCGCCGTTCTTGAACTAAAACATCGTCCATCATTGCGTGGTCAGAATATCAATCGTTGCAGTCCTTGTGGTTTTGATGAATGGTTCCTGTCAGACTTTAGTATCCGCATTCAACTCCAATAAGACAGAAAACGGAAAACATTAAACGCAAATATATACTCTTCTTTTTTTGTTTCTTAGGAGTAATATAATTTATAAAACTTACAGCGGTTAAGAGCTTACTAAAAAAAGTTATTTTTATATCAAAAGTTTGTCCAAAAATTCAAACGCACTGACATACTTCAAAAACAATTTTGAATCTAAAATATGGAAAACTTGAATCACAAACTTTTTTTAACTTGTTTTAACGGAAGTGAAAATGGAAATATAGAAAGAATTTTAATCAAAGAAAAATTATACGGTGTGGATTTGAAGAATAAGTATTTATACTCGAAAAAAAACATTTAAATTGAAACTGAAAATCTACAAACGTTGCCTTTGTAATAATTTTTTAAAAATTTTAATTACATTGAATAACTAAATGTAAGTATATAAAATCTTATAAAATTTAATTTAATTGGATAAAACTTATCCAGTCTCTAGGGACAAACTTGGGGGAAGTAGAGGTTATATTTAATCTCGAACTTTTTCTTTATACAGTTCTTTAGGTACTTCTTTACGTAATTACGTGCTTATAATTTTAGTTTAACTAGAGCGTTTGTCAGTGAAATAAAATTACACTTTTATAATTCAACATGATGGGTACTTTACTTCCGCACAAGTAAACCTGACGCTTCAATAACTAGCTATTATAGTACATGCTGCCATATTGCTTGTCATTTTGTCAGGAACATTAGAAAAATGATCCATAAAGGCGTTAGTGATCATTTATTACTTATTAAATCGTAACTGGTAAACAGGTTTTTAGATTAACTCGAGGGATCATCTACTCTCGGCAGTCAATGTACTAAAATTCAGGTGTCAACGGTAGTTATCGACAGTCAATGGCAGTCATAGCGTAGGCAGTCATGGGCAGTCAAATGCAGTCCTTGTACAAATTCAGAACAGTGGTTGACGCCTCGGATTGACTAGTTGGACATTGTTGAAAGTCTCTTGTAAAAGGTTTCAAGAATCACGAATATTGCCTAATTCCCTACAGAGCCCAGGAACTGAAGCAGTCATAGCGGCTCATTAGATAGGCAACCTTACAGGACTATAGTAGATAGTGGTTGAATATTACAATATTTTTTTAAACTTTGTAAATTCCATCAAATCGTCAACCATATGTATCATAATGCGACTGAATCAGTCCCCAACAAGACTCTGTTTGAGTGATGTGTGCAAGTTTGAAGGCTAATTCTTAACTAGTCTCCTATTAGATAGCTCCCCAATTTGAAAGCGGTCTTAGAGAGCATTTGTGCAAATCCCATCACATCGATATCTAGCTAGATCATAATCTGACTGGATGAGACTGCAGACTAAAAATCAATCTCCAGCAACTGTTTGAGTGCTATGTACGAGGTCAAACACTAATTCTGAATTATTCTTTTATGGGATTTGAACGCGGCCTTAGAGACCATTTCTGCAAATTTCATCACATATACTTCAATGTGGATTATAGTGTGACTGGAAGGGACTGCAGACTAACAATCAACAATCAGTCCCCAGCAACTGTTTGAGTGCTGTGTGCAAGTTTAAACCCTAATTCTTAACTAGTCTTCTCTTAGATAGCTTCCCAATTTGAAAGCGGTCTTATAGAGCATTTTTTCAAATTTCAACTCCTCGACATCAAGCTAGATCATAATCTGACTGGAAGGGACTGCAGACTAAAAACCAGTTTCCAGCAACTGATTGAGTGTTACGTACAAGTTCAAACGCTAATCCTTATCTATTTGCCGCCGAGATAGTTTCCCAATTTAAACGCGTTCTTAGAGACCATTACTGCAAATTTTATCACTTTATCACATCTACTTCAATGTGGATTATAATGTGACTGGAAGGTACTACAGACTAACAATCAATACTCAGTTCCCAGTTACTGTTTGAGTGCTGCGTGCAAGATTGAACGCTAATTCTTAACTAGTCTCCACCGAGATAACTTCCTAATTTAAACGCGGCCTTAAAGGCCATTCCTGCAAATTGTATTACATATACTTCAATGTGGATTATAATGTGATTGGAAGGGACTGCAGACTAACAATCAGTTCCCAGTAGCTGCTTGAGTGCTATGTGGAAGTTCGAACCCTAATTCGTATCTGCTCCGAGATAGCTGCCCAATTCAAACGCGGTTTTAGAAACCACTGCTGCAAATTTTATCACATCTACTTCAATGTGAATTTATAAGGTCACTTCATTTAAGCAAGGTTAACCCTTAACTGCTCCGGGTAGACACAGTTGACTATGGGTCCTGGTTCAGCCAGGAACTTTACCTCTTTAATACTTTTTTCACCTGCGGCTTTTAATTACTCGGGCGCCACCTCGAATGAAAAAATCACAAATAAAGATTGGAGTTAAACACTTTTTATTTATAATAATAGAACACAGAAATAATTATTTACAGGCACAAAACAGACAAAAATACACCAGACAATAAACAGACAGATATCATACGAAGCAAACCAACAATAAAGGGTTACCTGGGATCACATTAACGTAGCTGAAACGGTCACGATTTTTTTCCCGCCTGCAGTCGGTACCCAGTACGGCTTTAGATGCCCAAACGACGCAAGTATCCTCTCATGCGGCTTCCACGGCAGTAACCTCTCTGAATCGGAAGTACCTGCTGAGCACTCCGCGATACGTCGGTCTCGAGAACAATTACGGCCGATAACCCTTGATCTTTAACAGATGCTAGTACTCGCTAGCGAAAAAATTGTTCAAACAGATGCTAATACTCGCTAGCGAAGGAACGCAGGGTTATTCGGACGAAACTGACCCTCGACGATTATGGTACGGCCCAGCGGCAGTCGGACGGCGGCAATGACGGTAACGGCAGCAGCGATAGCAAGCGGTAAAACGGGCGGCATCGGCAGCGGTAAACGAACGGCGGTGGAAAACGGACGGCAGCATCTGCAATCAGATTCTCCTTTCCAGAAGATCGGACAATGTCATCGTCATCACGTTAGAGCGGTGAGTATGTAGCTGGGCTACTGTACTCTTCTGCCTCAGGTCGGATCTTCAGGTAAAGAATACCTTTATTTGCCTGAACCCTCGGTGCCCCATGGTTGAAACAAGCCCCTTTATATTTGGTTTGGTCTAATAATTGACGGGTGGTCATTAAGAAAACGCCCTCACATTTCACCCTTAAAAACTAAACATTTAAAACAAAGTCATTCACAGATCAAAATTAGCCTGGTAAAATGTTTTCTGTAAAACTGCTAAAATTTAACACCCACATAATTTTGTATCGCTACAAATTATAATAGGACTGAAAGGGACTGCAGACTAACAATTAACAATCAGTCCTCAGCAACTGCTTGAGTGCTCTGCATAAGTTCAAACGCAAATTCTTAACTTTTCTCCTCCGAGATAACTTTTCTCAATTTGAAGGCGACCTTAAAGACCATTCCCGCAAATTTCATCACATCCACTTTAATGTGGATCTTAATGTGACTAGAAGAGACTGTAGCCTAAAAATCACAGTCTCCTGCAACTGTTTGTGTGGGGTGAGCAAGTGTGAACGCTAATGCATTTATGTAGTCACCTCCCAGTCAGTTTCTGAATTTCAAAGCGCCCTTCGAGAGCATTTCTGAATATTTTTACGTTTAAAATGTATAAAATATTGAAAAAACACCCTGTATATTAAGTATATGTTACTGATTAGTGATTATGTAGTCGAAAATAGTATTTGGGTATATTTTAATAGTATTTCATTCGCCTTGCAAATGTCAACAAAACGTTACCCCAAGTAGATAGATATTAATTTCACGCACGGTGATAAATTGATGTAAATTTATATCAATTTAGTTCGAAAGTAAGTGTAGATGTCATAAACGATGATGTTGACATCAAGATGGATATATCGCTATTTATAACAGAACAATGAAAATTCAATTAAAATTTCAATAAAATTAATATTTTTTTAATATCCAGCTCAAAAGAATTTAAAATTAATGAAGAAGATTGGTTCTTCTAAAGTATTTTTTTCAAATAACCTAATCATTATTAAAAAAAGCTCTACCAAAAGAATATTAGATTCTAATTGCTATTCTCAGCCTTAAAGCGAAAAAGTAAAATTCTTTATCTTAAAAAATAGGTAATGTTGAAACATTATGCCTGACTTTTTTTTTTAATTTTAAACTTGTATTTTTGAGACTTTTAACATAAGCTTTATACCGGGTGACACAGGGGTTTGGAACACTCTTATAACTCCGTTATTTGTCAACATATCAAAATGAAATTTGGTGTGGATTATACTCACATAAATTGCAATTGTTTTAACTACTTGTGAAAATTTTGTCACTTCCGATTACGCCGGAAATGAAGTCAACTTTTGATTTTTAAATAGAACACCGTATATATTTTTACTTTTTTAAAATCTACATTAAATTTTGAATACAGTAGCATCAAAAAAAATTAATTTTATAAGCAAAAATAAATTTTTAATTCAAAAACTACGCAGGTTTCAAGAGTGCGAATCCGTGAGAGGTAATTGCACCATGAAAATTACTTTTAAAACAATAAAAAAATTTTACACAAAAAATTAATTTTATAAGCAAAATAAAATTTATTTTTCAAAAAATAATCAGTTGTCTATAGTGCTGTGATGTGGTAGAAAATCATCGGTAAGAGCTAATTGTACTATGTAAATTATGTTTGCACCACAAAAGTTGAAGGTTGGTGTTGTGGAGCTTTCAGAAAGTAATTTAGTTACATTTTCCTCAATAACTTCATTTTTTCAAATGGCATCATATCGGAACAACTCCATTGTTGTATTTAGAAAAAAATACTTTATCTGAGGTAGAATTGTTCCGATATGTTGCTATTTGAAAAAATGAAGATATTGAAGGAAATGTGACAAAATTACCTTCTGAAAGCTCCACAACACCATCCTCCAGCTTTTGTATTGTAAAAGTAATTTTCATAGTGCAAGTACCTCTCACGGATGATTTTATACCACATCACAGCACTCTTGAAACCAGCGTAATTTTTGAAAAAAAAAATTATTTTTGCTTATAAAATTAATTTTGTTGATGCTACTGTATTCAAAATTTAATGTAGATCTTAAAAAAGTAAAAATATATACGGTGTTCCATTTAAAAATCAAGAGTTTACTTCATTTCCGGCGTAATCGGAAGTGACAGAATTTTCAAAAGTAGTTAAAACAATTGCAATTTATGTGAATATAATGCACACTAAATTTCATTTTGATATGTTAATAAATAACGGAGTTATAAGAGTGTTCCAAACCCCTGTGTCACCCGGTATAGTAACATAAAAAAAACAAACAAAATTTAAAAAAAAATGTCCTTTTAAAAGAACAGTAGGCATATCTGGGTTTTAACGGAGTTGCTAGATAAAAGCAAAATAAAAATTCAAAAACATCTTTGAAGGGTCAAGCCAAAACATCGTAAATTACTTAAATAATAAGAAGGATCCCTTCCATTTAGTTAACAAAGTGTAGGTAGTGTGGCTATAGGTTTGGTTAGAAAAAGGATATGTCAGAATCAATTCCAACATTGCTCTTCTTCGTTCATTACTGTGGGTCTAAGCACCAGGCGTCGTGTAAACATTACTTGGGAGAGATTTGCCTCGGGCGTTCTCTAAAATAATAATGTTGGTCCCTGACCTTCCTTTACGACAACGGCAACAGTAGAGCCAAACCTTTTCCAAGTAATACATGTACGACGCCTGGTATCTAGTACCACCATCTGGAAGGGCAGTGGTGAAACTTATTTTAATAAAATCTTTTCCTAACCTAACATTGTCAATCATTAGGGTCTGATTTCAGCTGCTGCTCCTAAAGCGTGATGAATTTTCTCGCTATGAATATTCTGTAAACCATCATAATTACTGGATCTTGCCATACATTGAAGTTGAAGGTATTGAAATTAGCTTTGTTATTACATTTTAGATATCTAAATTAAGAAAATTCCTTTGTTGGGAAATTAACCATATAATTTCTTAATGGAATAAAATTTATTCAATTTGTAAACATATTTTTTGTTAATTTGTATTTATTAGAAGGTGCCTCAACTGCCAGGGTTATTGGCACCCATTGAATAAATAGTCAATAAAAATTATCGTAAGAAGAAGCTATTTTATTTCCAAACAGGATAGTAATAAATTAAATTTAATTGATTAGGCTTCCGTTACTATACAGAGCAGTAATACACAAGGGGTTTGGTTTAGCCAATGGGGAACTGGACTACAATCGAATTTTGTACTTTTTTCTATAAAAACGTAAAGAACTAAACAAAAAAATTATCACTTTTTTAAATTTTTTCTCTAACTCGAATATTAAGCCCAAAATAAATTTTTAAAAAAAGCTATGACGTAGCTACTACTAACGCACTAACCGGCAATCTCACATAGGAAGAAGAGAGCTGGATATATATTAGTAGCTACGTCACAGCGTTTTTAAAAAATTTATTTTGGGCTTAATATTCGAGTTAGAGAAAAAATAAAAAATGCTATGAGATCAAAATAAACTGTAGTTTCCAAATAAAAAATAAAAAAACAAGTGTCCAGTTCCCCATTAGTTGGACAAGAGTAAGCAACTACATGTTCTTTTACCACAAAACCATACTAAAACGATGTTCTGGAGTAAAATTGTAAAAGATGACAGTAAAACTTTAATTAGACTTGAAAACTATTTTCAGAGAGATTTCTTTTATAAACTTGCATTACATGATGTATTACATTTATTGCTTTGATTTGAAACGAATAAGACAAGGTTTTTACAAAAGTTATTTCCTAAGTATGTACATAAACTTTGAATTTTTTCACTTTACCGACACGTGACTTTTACAATACTCAATAAATAATTCATTTAATTGTAAATTTTCTAAATAAATATTTATTATAACTAAAATAAATAATTAAACTCATAACTAAATAGTTATACATTTAAGGTAGTCACATGCCGGTGACTAATAACAAAAATTAAATTATACATATTTTTGTAACAAAAAAGTCAGCTTTATTTAATTACCTACATTAGTACATTGCAATACATGGTCGGTAAGTGCATAGTTAACAAATCCAGAAAATGTTAGCAAAACGAGACCCGTAGGGTCGAGTTTTTCTAATTTTCGAGATTTGTTGAGAAAAGCACTTAACGATCCGAGTATTGCATACCTACTATTTTTTGCACAATCGTGAAAAATAACTAATAATAAATTCATTTTTTAAACTGACACTAGTTGACAGTTGTAAATAATTTTTATAATTTTAAAGTTTATTCAAAATAGTAACCGCTGGAGAACAATGTTGTCCCAGTAACAAGAATAAAAGTAACAAATAGCTCAAACATCTGTTTCACTAACCACCCTTGTGCTTTTGGTTAAATATTTCGAAATCATTATTTTATTGTTTCTATGGACACATACAATGGTTTGGTAAAATCAACTTCCTATTAGGATAAACATTGTTGGTAAGTACAGAATAGAACACGATTGTGAAAAAAAGACTTTTGGCGCGCCCTAAAAAACTTTATAGTCTAGTCGCGTGGGTGAAGACCCATGAAGTATATGAGAGTGAGAGGGTGAGCATTTACCGACTAAGCAGTTGACTAAATTACAATTAAAAACTATGCCGACTAAACTGTTGGACGACGAAAAGATTATAGGGCCCACCAGGTCTGAATATTGTTAAAGGAGCGTCGACACTATGCTGGTTAACATGTTAACAAACGTCAGTCGACGGAGTCTTGTGAAAGTTAAAATATAGAGACACAGGGTCCAAGAATCTCAACTTGGCTATAGTGCTCAGGACTTCCTTAACTCTCTCTCTCTCTCTCTCTCGTTAAGAGTGAATTAAGTAGCAGTTAAATAGAAGAGAACGAAGAAATATAATAATATAAGGTAAGTATGAAGAGGGGGGAGGGGTTTTAGGAACCACGGTATTTTGAACATGTTAAAATTGTAAATTGAGATTACAAGGCCAGTTCAATGTAGCTTTAGCTTGGTCTGGAGAACTGAAATGAATAAAAAACGAAAAAACAGGATCCATAACCGTTATTAACAATGTTGCAATTGTAACTGTCAAAAGACACGACCTCTTGTTAACAAAATGTGTAGAAAGCGGCGTTTACACGTACCGAGCATAGTGAAACGTTTTGTGAGTAATAGGGTAATAGAAATTTAACATGGAAAACCACAGTGACGAATGACGATTGTTCCTGCTTCGCTATAAACTTTACAACCAAAATATAAAATAGAAAATTCATTTAAAATCGAAATAGCAAAAGGAAATTACTATAAAAACCGTCAGTAACTCGGACAAATTTCCCCCTAGCAGTTATTAGTGGAAATGTGTTCCTTATTCCCATATGTATAACATACTAAATACCATAGAGGTGAGCGAATCCCCCAAATTTGAACCCCATTTTAAAAAAATCACATTTTTTTACTAAACGGTTAGGTTGACGAAATTTTTGCAAGAGAGGTAATTTATGCAGAATTAAAATACGAACAAAATAATGTATTTATATGTTTAAATAGTTAAAGTGGTGGCAAAGAAGCATAACTTTTCATGATATTGGGAAGAGTTCAATAACACCAATTTTTTTTCTTAATCGGTCGATAACATCATTGTACGTGTGTGGATAAAATATCCGAACCCAATTTTGAACAAAAGGCACCAAAGGCAACAAATATCAAAACTCCTCCAAAACTTTCTATCAAAAAATACCGATTGACTGGCTTAATTACCGACAGAGAGTTGAACCATCCGGTATAGCAAAGTTTTAAAACAAAATCAAAAATAAAACCAATACTTTCGAGCATGGATCTGAAAAGCTTTGATTTCATGTTTACAAGTTATAAACAAAGCTTTAGACTTCACAATGCTGTAGTAAATAAGAAGATTTAAATTTATGTATACAGGGTCCCGCAGCCATGAAACAGTGCGTCCGAGCTTGTTATCTAGGTTGCTATTATAGTTAGAGATTTAACATCAAAATGAAATAGAAATAAAGCAATATAATTATTTTTGAATATACAGGGTGGTAAAAAGTATTAAAATATTTGGCAGGGTAGCTCGAATTTTTTTATGAAACTTCCTATATGGTTTGGCAATTTTTAACGTAAGTCTAAGTATCCTTCCTATTCACACCTATTTTGTTAATTCTTGTACAAAAAAAATATATTTTATGGACACCCTGTATACGTTTCAATCCTGTTCCTATATTTGCTTTCAAATCTCAAACTATGTGTATAGCTTTGCAAGCTGTGTATAGTATATAAATTGATGGAAATCAACATTTACCGTAACACTGTTCAAAGGCCACAGTTACCGGCATTGTTAAACTTGGCAATAATTGCAAACATCAAAACCGTCCAAGTTCAAAATTGCAACATACTTTATAGCTTTACGAATCGAATCAATTAGTTAGGGAATAATATAAAATAATGGCAAGTGTTTTCGTCTTATACAAATAAAAATTTATCTTTGAGGAAATTTATAAAAATTTGAGTATAACATTCATTTATTCAACATCTTATTGCACTTAGCTTAATATGCTGGCTCAGCACGAAAAACAAGATAAAAAAATTTAGTTGGTTGCAAAATGTAATTTTTTTTATCTCAGACTGACGTTATCTTGTCAAAATAATAAATTCCAGAGGATAATGGTTGAAACTTAAGTAAGTTTAACCCAAAATGCAATTTTCTATTTTAAATAATCTCTTTGTGCAAATTTACTTCAATTATTGTTAACTTTCCCAAAGACTAAAATTAACTGAATTAACTCGAAGCTTGATAGGCAATTTTCAAGTTCAGTAATGTTTAAAGTATTCAGAGATGTGCCATATCAACCACATCAATGAACAAGATGCTACTAATACAAAATGTTGAACCAATTACCAGACTATACTCGAAGGATCTATTAGTTGACCTTTTTTCTGTATTCAAGTGCAATCCTTTTCAACAAATGCGCCTAGAGTTAATTCAAGTTGATACAAAAAACTGCTGTATTATTAAATGCAAGTGAGGTCAATTTGTTTCATGCAGTTTCTAATACAACACATGTTTAATTGTTAATCCTACCAGCAGATTAGATTGCATTACATTAGTGATTTATCTTGTATAACAATTGAAGATCATTTGCTCGTATTATACGAACCTCACGATTACATGCCATTAATTATTAGTATTTTAAACTGTGTGTGTTTGACTAATATGAACAGAATACTGCATGAGAGCATATTATCGTAAAATTAGTTTAAACCATAGATTAAGGGAACAAAGAATTTTACATGAATGCGTCATTAAATAAATATTTGAAATTTATAAGCTAAGATCATGAAGGAAATTGATTTTTTAATAAAATGCTAACAACACTAAACCATTTCCATGTCCTACATATTGGTGAAGAGTGGCTCAAATTATATGCAGTTCCCCTGAATGGCATACTATAATCTCTCTTTCACGAAAATCCCTAATAAAAGCATACTAGAAGAATTGAACACCTTTATAACTATGGCACCTGTTTCAGTGAAAAGGTAAGTGTTTTAAATTAATCGTATATATTTTTTGGTTTACCTACTTAGGCTTTGGCAATTTCACGAAAATTGCTATTGCAAAAACGCCGCGTTAGCCAATTTCTGTAATGTTACCATTGTTCCACTATAGTTATTATCCGTTAACTATTTATTTGTGCTATGGTTGGCCATGTTAGGGTGACAGATTCCACCCGGTATAAATTAGAAAAAAATCAGTTAGGTTAAGTATTGTAGAGTAGCGGCTTTTATTCAATTGGGTTAATAGTTGGGGTGTCAGTGGTCTGTTATTTTTTTGGTACTGTCAAGAGCTGTCAGTCAACTTAACCCGCGATCACTATCGTTAAATTATTTACGTGATCACTATCGTGCGAGCATTTCGCTGAAATTAATTTTTTTATACTTAACTAGTAAGTATATTATATACTAAAAAATATCTAAACAATTAAAGCATTGAAACTGATATTTATTTTAATTTAAATAAAAAAAAATTATTAAAATTACGCGAAAGTAGTCCCTAATGTCGTCACCCGTTAACACGTAAATCTTACATTTTTTCAACTAAAATGCTCATTTAGGGCTGTTTACCGTCTACCCACTTTCAAACTCGGTATGTTCTAAGAAGATCATACCACTTTCGGAAGCATATCTCGAAGATCTACAATCATGCTTTTGTCAATAACAAGATATTAGCAAAAATTAAGAAATGTTAGGGTTTTGCTAACCTGGATAGCGATCGCGGGTTAAAAGGGACTTTTTATTTTGGCAAACCAAAAAACAAAAGTGCATGGCCAACCATAGCGCAAATAAATGGTGAACGGATTATACATAAATCTCTAATTTTCTCAAATATAGAAAAATTATATCTTTACGAGGTCTTATAGGGTTAAAAAATTGATGATTTCTGTAAGGAGTAGGCAACAAAGAAACAATAACTGTAGTAGAAGAGATATATGGAATTGTTAAAACCAAAAATATTACCCCATACGGTATTCTAACGCCAGTTGCAATTTTAGCCAACTGTCTGACTGTATGGCGTTTACAAACGCATTTAAGTAATTTACTTTCCAATTCAAAAAGTAGAAAAGATAACACATGGTAATAATAATGACAGTACAGTGAGTCACTTTTGCGGATAATAAACAGATATTATTGTGCAACAAGTACAAGAATCCGAAGAGGCAAAGAAATAATAGCCATTAGACAACTGTACAAAAGTACACCAAGAAGAAGAATTTTACAAAACGGTAGTCGAGGGCCCAATATGACCCGTATATAGCTGAAGTGTGCTGGAAGATAATAACACGAAAGAAAAATAGACTATATGCTATGGTCATTTATTTCTGGTGACATACAAGTGAATTTGCAAAGATGGACGAAGTACGAAATTATTGACAAATTGAATAAAAATTATTCAGGTGAACAAAGAGGTATTCCTAGAGTTATCCTAAATCGAACAGAAGGCAAAGGACTAAACTGTTACCTCCATGTGAGACAAATGAATTAGGAGCAATGGCCAAATAAGATATGGCATAGGAAATCTCAAAACAAGCAAACATATGGCATGCTTTTGTTATACAATCCATCTCTAATAGAAACCTGGTAAGAAACGACTGGCAGGACCATCAAGGATATAAAATGAGATGTAATAAACCTCTTTATTGTGGTGTTGATTCGTAAATACAAAATAATACATGTACATGTACAACTTGCAAAACTATGCAAAAATGCGTTTGCAAAGGCTATTGCTAACTAATAGTTATTTAAAATTTCAAAAATGTTAGGTTAGATGGTAATAAATAAGCTAATTATTACCTACGGTTGTCTCGTGAGAATTTACGTGCCATTGCTGGCACTCTCACTGGACACTGTTGACTGAACAAGCATCTATACAGAATGGGTGTTGCTAACAGTCCCAGATGTAGAGGATGCAATGAAGCGAATGAAACAATGGAACACGTGCTTTGTCACTGCCCTGCGTTAACGCTAATTCGAGGATCCATGTTAGGGGAATACTGGCCTAACATGGCTAGACTTCGCCCTCCAGTATCCTTGGATTCTTCCAAAGGTTGGGATGGATCAACGACTGAAGGGTCAGAAGGGGTTTCTAAAGGGAGGCAGCACAATGGGCCCGATTAAGCGGCCTAAGTGCGCGTAAACCTCGGTTTACCCTCCACCCTAACAATCCTAATCCTAGGTTAGATGGTTTAAAGACAGGTTGGGTTAGACCTTAGAACTTAAAACATCCGCAAGGAGGGTTAGCAACCGTTGCCTATAAGAGAAAATGCGACGGAAATGTCATTTTAGAAATCTATAGATGACTAATCTGAAGAAATTAACCGGAAATTTTTTCAGGGGTCAGTGGACTGAAGTCAGTGATTTGTGCAAAATACCTCTGGGAACAGCTCGAACAGTTTTTGACTATTAGTACCTACACTATAATAATTATCAAATATATATTTATGTGGTTTCATACAATTTTACTTAAAGAAGTAATACCTATTTCATTTCATTTAACTCAATCTTTATTCATAATAAGAATAACCAAGATTCCCACGTTGAAATTAGTCTTAGTATGCAAGCGGTATACAACGAATTACTAAGGTGCGCTGAAATTTTATGGAATGACACTCGACACATCGTTTACTAGGACCATATAGAGTAATTTTGTTCGACGAATCCAATAAATATTCGAAAGTACCATTTGCATTTCCTTGGGACCCTCAGTTCTATTTCAACCATCGAAAAGACATAACCGACGATAATATGAGAACAGAAACAATTCTTCAACAATCGTTCAAAAATATTTAATGCGGTTGCTGATGCGTTTCCTCGGCACCCCCTACCTACTTCAGTTCCCGATGAAACACAAACGTTGGTAATCCCTGGTAATCACTATCCCAATTCCCACATCACACTCTCCAAATTACCACCAAAAGCCATTTTGAATTTTTTAATTGGGATTACTTTCCCATCTCTTTTTTAACTTCACGCCTATTTTTAACGCCATCTTGCATTTTCAAATTTACACGCTCTCTATTTGAATTTCTCGCCATTTTTATTCTGATGTGACGTCACATCCGGTGGAAAACCAGCTTAGGTATACTACTTGCGAGTTTGAATAGTCCAAATAATTTCCAAATTTATATTTAGATATTTTTATACTTTATACTGTTGTTCAAACTCAATAACTTCATAACTTAATCCAAAAGTTACTCCGTCTTTGTAGTACGCATTTTTAGTGCTTATACCTCAGACAAAGTTATACCGAAGTTACTTGCCGGATAAATACTATTATAGTCCAGGGCTTTAATCTTGTACAATTTTCAAACTGATTTTCTAAATATAAATTTATTATATTCCCATTTTTCCTTTTAATGCAATAGTAATAACTGATGTGATCGAAATTGTAAATATTTTCTACAAATTCCACTCTACCATTAAATGAGAAATGAGCTAGTTATATCTCAAGACAAAACAAAAATTATAAGAAAGATACATAAGCTAAATGATGAGCAAATACCCAAAACAATTTAATAGTAACTTTTATTAGTTCATTTAATAGGTAGAGGATTTACCAGAATGTCAAATACAATAAAAAAGCCATAATAATGTACGCATTTATTAACAAACGCATTGTTAATAATTATTATGAAGTTTACGTTGCATAAAATGAAAGATAAAGCTGAAAACATTTAAATTACAAAAATTCTAACCAACATTTAGATCATTTTCTTGCTCCATTAGTTTTCGGTTTTCCACTACACTAATCTTTAAGTGTTATCATCCGTATTCAAGAAAATTACTGAACTCGATTTAAGAAAAACTATCTTAAAATGTTGCAAAAGCAAGAAAAATTAAATATGAAAAAAAAATATTATGGAAAGTTTTTTTTTCATAGATTGGCACTTATTTACACAATCGAATTAAAAACGCAATAAAATTCAGTTGGTGGCGGAAGTGATTACGTTTTAACAATAAATTTTCAACATTCAAATAAGTAATTTGCATCGTAAATGGAATTCATGAAGGAATTTTCCAATGCCTGTTATTGATGTACCCAGCTGTTGCACACAATAAGGTTATTTCCACTTTCTTGAGTAATGTTCGACGACTGATTTTCTTTAATATTATTTTATATAAATATAAACGAAATTACCTGTATATGAAATTTTATTAGCTTATTTAGTTTATTTTAAATTCAATTTTAGTTCAAATTTACTTTAATTCGCTTCAACATTATTTTATTACATTTACATTATGCCAACTGTGTTATTGAATCAATGTCGCTTTCGTGTAATTTTCATTTTCTGTGAAAGCAAGCAATCGACCACCATCTTATATATTTTTTGGTTTTTAATATTAAAATATATGTCGTAGGTGTATAAAAAAATTTAGAGATGTGATTATATCAGACAACACGCTTATGTTTCAGAGATCAGAATTTCCAACTTTATCTCTTCTGCTTGTGCCTTGGAGCTATAAAAAATTTTTTTGAATGTTGCTTTTAAAGCTTTTCCATTTTGTTTAACATTTCCCGAAAATTGAATAACATTTTTTACAAGAAAATTGAATTTAGTTTTCAACAAAGTAATTTTTCTTTTCTGGAAACTTTAACCTTTAATTATCAAAATAACTTTACCTCGAGGTGAAATAAAATTTTACAATTATGGAAAAATAAAAATAGGTTCAAAAATACAAAGTAGGCTTGGATGAAAAATAGAGTTTGATTAGGAGTGAAGATGGCGAACGGTTTACTGAGATTGTTTTTAACCATCCCGTAGAACGTAGCTGAAAATAGCTAAAAGTTGATATAAAAGCATCACCTCAATTCCCGATATACTAGTTACATTGACTAACCATGTTTAATAATTATTATTTGTAAAAAAGCATTATATTGTTTATTGTTAAATAAACAAAAATATAAAGCATAATTTTCAACAAGCCAAGTCGAAAAACAATGTAAACATGTTTTTGTCAGTTTGAAACAAATAAATAGAATGCAAATAAGGTTATTTCCACTGTCTTGAGTGATCCTTATTTTTCTTTTTTAAATATCATGGGAGTTAATATAGTTTTGTTTACTCTTATATAAACTTTGTAAAGAATATATCAATGACAGTGCAATTTTTAAAGTTCTGTCTTAAATTTCAACAATGGCAAGGGTGAAAAGCTGTCTCCCTTAGCTACATATCTTTTTAAAAATAGTTTTAGTATCAAACAATTACTTAAAAGTTTATCGCCTTCCACTTAGCTATTTAGTGAAAATTAAATCAGGGATTTAATGGCACTAATCTTCAAAAGCGGGAGATGTACGTTGTACGTTCTATGAGAGCTACAAACAGTGAGTGATTTGTAAATCTAGAGCTCATATGCTATTCCAACTTAAGTCGTGTTATGTTAGTATTAATTTAGGTATAATTAATTAGCATGCTCTATTTTTTTTTAAATATGATTTTGATACATAGTGGATGAAATAAAGGCCTAAGAAAGGAAAAGCTACGACTTTAGAGAGGGCAACATGTACATTGTGCAGTGCTGAAATCAAAATTTCATGGTCTATCTAAATCTGCAAAAAATGTGAGGTAACAATTTAAAAAAAGTCTTTTGTTAAGTCACTCCTCGAAGGGAGTGAGGGGTAAAAAAATGAAAATTATCGGAAAATCATTGTTTTAAAATAAATCAATTTGACGTGCCCAACCGTTTTTAGATTTTCTCATCACATCAGGAAAAAGAAGTCGATTATTCCAGACCTTAGGCGCGCACTGTATATCAGTAAACGCACGTTGAACGCTCGCTATGTAGGCTTAGCTTAACATAAAAAGACGGATACTGAAGAGATACCTTATTAAAGTTTGTAAGACTCCGCAATGTAAAATTCTGCTAAGAGATCCAAATAAATACACTACAGAAACTACAGAAACAAGGACTTACTAGGATTTATACTACAGCAGTCTTAAAAGTATCGAAACACCTACATCTATAATACATCAAGAAACTAAAAGTTAGTAAGGAACAGTAATTATTATAATGATATCTAGTGGGTACTTAGCAATTTTATTTTTGTTGATTAAAATTGCATTTTTTATTTTTACTTCGAGAGTCGAGATTTGAACACATTTTACAAGAGTTTTTGCCATCTTTGACTAAAATTGTGATTAAGGTTAAAGTCGAGGAAAACTGTAGATCTATAATCCACTTAGAAGGGTACCTAAGATGAAATAGGGCAGATGGAAGTAGACAACTGTGTCAATCATTTCCTTTTCTTATTTAACCGGTTGTAAAATTTCATGTAATCTGACGGTATAAGAATGTGGACATTTTTTAAAAACCAATGAAAAATGTTTAAGCAATATTTTTCTAAATTTGACAATCGATTATTTGATTAATCGATTTAGGTGGATTGTTTTAAATAATCAATAATTTATTGATAATGAGGTATATCTATGGAGCAAGAGACTACATAGGAGCAAGTTGTGGAAAGAGTCATCTTATAGGTACAAGACAACTCTCAGAAGGGAATATTAAGGATAGAGTTGCATGTCGTAGAAAACTCGAAAAACTACAATACTTTAACCCAATTCCCAATAAAACGATAATTATTTAAAGCTCTTAAAATCGTATTTGATATTAACCTACCAAATAGTACAGAGGTCTGTCTTTTACGACAAATATTAATAATAGCTTAATTTATAATATTGTGGAATGTAATACATAAATGCCTTAAGAAAAATATTAATCAAGAAGATTCTCTCGTACATACCTTCAAAACCCAGTTAAAAAAGATAAATAAAAACTTCATGAAAAGCATGTTTTTTCATACTATAAAGGTACTGGTACTATAAGTACTAGTTTCGTTATAGTGTGACTATTAAAATGCCTTAACAAGTTTATAAATTAATTACTAAAGTTGTATCAAACTCAGATATAATTAAAATCACTATATCAAACAGTTAAATTCAAAAAGTTTTCATCTGTTTTAAAAACAGTAATATAATAAGGTCTTAAAGGTTTACGGCCACTTAAATTTCCCAAAGGAAGCCACATAAAAGAATAAATAACACAATAATTTAAATTTGCGTTGAACAGAAGAAAAATGCACTAGAAGACTTAATTTTTCAATAGTTAAGAAAACAAAATAATAAAAAGTTCTTTGTGCAAGTTCTATGCTCAGAAAATTGAAATTAATTAATATAATATGAAAGGCCAATTTTTCAAAATAAAATTCTCAAGATGCATTTTCATAGCTTCTCTTTCTAAAGTTGAATGGACGGATAGATCACTTCAGTGCCTCTTGGATTGCATTCGAATGCTTGTTTTGTAAATTTACAGTCTTCCATTATTTTAAATGTTCTAATCAGCTTTTTCTGTAGTTAAATCTGCTGTTAGCCAGAAAGCATTAAGATGTGACTTTATGCAACTACAACCTCTTGGTAATAATCGAAATAGCTGATAAATTAGCTAGAACAGGTTTAAAAGCCCTACCAATTGGGCCCAAACCATTATGTGGACTATCTAGAAAACATAGAAAGGTGGAGATCCAAAAATGAAAAACTGGGAACAAAAATTCTCAATGGAACATCGCACCAAGACGAAGACAGTCGAAGAAATTCATTGAGTAGTCAACCACGAATGCTAAAAAGCTTCTTCTATTATCAAGGAACGAAATCAGACTCATTATGAGTCTACTGGACACTGTCCAGTGAGGTACCACCTCAAAAAACTGAGACTGAAGGATATATGCAGACTCTGTGAATCGGAAATCGAATCCGCCGAGCACATTCTCTGCTATTGCGATGCATTCAGCCATAGGCTGAAACACTTAGGGCGGGCTCAACCGACTTCTGAAGAAGTAAAAAATGAAACTTTAGAAGGACATTCTATTCTTCGCTGGCAAGACTGAATTCCTGAAAACATAACTACGAGTAGGGTTATGGACAAAAGATCAACACTGGTCGCAGTTCTGTATGGCTTAGAAGCCAATCGACCCCTGAGTACAATACAATACAATCGCCTACCGGAAGTTAGGATTTTTATTAAATTTCATATATTTCTTGTACTAGAGAGGCCAGTTATAAACTATGCAGGTACGCAGGTTTGGAAAATAGGCCGAAATTGCTGTACTTTTCTTCCCACCAGGTTTTTCTATTGGCTTTTTTGTTTAGTAAAATATTTAAATTCTAACGTCTTGACATCATGTGCAGCTTTTAAAAACTCGTATCTGCTAATAGCCTGGTTATCAACAAATAATAAATAGTTCTGTGTAAATGATCATTCAAAGTGAAATTTTCAACTATTTCCTTTTGCCATCAGTTCCGTATCATATCGTTTATGTATAATATAGTTACATATTATTTATAGCACGTATATTAAATAATAAGGATGACAAGGGATGATACCCTTATCTTAAAGCACTGTTCTGTTAATTGTTGCTATTTTGCTATTCTCCATTGTGTACGCTATCTCTATTTAAATTTGATTTAAAATATTTGATTCTCAACAGTCGAAATTCAAAATAGAAACGAAATTATCTTAAGTAAATGTTCAAACCGTTTTCACTTGCTACCACAGTAATAATAATAATATAACATAGAGAAACGCCATTTTGAATTTAATAAATATTTATTTTTTTTTTTTTTTATATATTTATTTATTTGTAGGTACTTCAACACTAATGTTATTAGCACCTTTAAAGAAAACATTATAAGAGTAGTTATTACAAAACTATTAATGATATTTAACAATTCAAAATGATAAATTTGTAATTAAAGGTATATAGTTTTAAATATTTTGAATTTTTAGTTCATTTAATAACTTTAAAACGTTTTTGTAAAACTTTAGAGATGGGTCCAATGCTTGTTTTAGATTATCCGGTATCTGGAAGGTATTCCGGAGATTCGTTAATGCTTGACATTCCACAATTATGTGCCTCACTGTGATTTTAACACCACAGTGAACACACATTGAAGAGGGCTCTTTTTTAAAGATATGGTCATGGCTAAATAAAGCATGACCCAATCTTAATCGAGTGAGTTTGATTTGCACTCGCCTCTCAATACCACCATACTCCAATTTAACTACAGAAGGCTTAACCTCCTTCAGCTTTTGATCCTTTAACGACCAGTGCGTCTGCCATGCTTCGTGAAGTTTTCCATTATAAGACTTGATTATATCATTTATGGTATTATTATTTATTAAAATAGAGTTATCTGACGAAATGGCATCTTTCGCGGCAGAGTCAGCGTTTTCATTTCCTGTTATACCTTTATGTGAAGGGACCCAGATGAATCTTGTTATCTGTCCCGCTCTATTTCTCAAGTGCACTACTTCTAGTATTTTTTGAACCAACATATGATTGTTATACACATCTTTCATAGCTTGTAATGAACTCAGTGAGTCAGTAATAATAATAATGGCTGGAAAATCTTGTGAAATTTTTAAGGCCTTGTATATGGCAGTTAATTCTCCAGTAAAGATTGAGCAGTATTGAGGGAGTTTATATTTATAAGTATGTTCTGATGTTGATATTGCCGCACCAACATTTCCTTCATTGTCTTTAGATGCATCCGTATATATGAATTGATATCCCCCATGGTAGTTATTTATTATTGCCATAAAGTTTATTTTTATTACACTAGGGTCAACCTCCTTTTTATTAAATTTCAGAAGCTCTTGATTTATTTTTGGTGTAGAAAACGTCCAGGGAGGTATAGATACGACGTTATCATATAGTTTGTTATTTGAATTGCGGAGTTCATTGGATCGAAATATGATTTGAATTCTAATATGAAACGGTTTTTGTATTGATGGTCTATTTGAATATATATCTTGATATCTACTATTGTTTACATTACTGTAGTTTGGATGTTTCTTATTTTGACTTATTTTACAAAAATAGCGTACCGATAAGATATTTCTTCTTAGTTCCAATGTTGGTTCTGAAGCTTCACACATAAGACTTTCAACAGGCGTCGTACAAAGTGCTCCAAGTGCTATCCGTACACCCGAATTATGGATTGTGTCCAGTTTTTTTAATGTCGTTCGTTTAGCGGACGAAAATACTATAGATCCATAGTCAAGTATAGATCTTACGAAACTTCGATATACTGTTAAGAGGCTATTAACATTTGCTCCCCATTCATGGTTTGCCAGAGTTTTCATTAAATTCATGCTCTTTATTGTTTTCGTTTTTAAATAGTTTATGTGTGCTTTCCACGTCAGCTTTTCATCAAAAATTAATCCTAAAAATTTGACTTCTTTACAATATTTTATTTCGACATTATTAAGATATATTTTAGGAATTTTTTGTGGAGCTCTTATCTTGGTAAAATTTATAACTTTACATTTTGTTGGAGAAAATTTGAATCCAGTTAATTTTTGGAAAATTGTAAGTTCACTAATGGATTGTTGAAGATGTTGTTGAACTAGATGTATGTTTTTTCCTCGGCAATATATAAGTAAATCATCAGCATAAATCAATGGCTTAACTGGCGCTTCTATGGAATTGCATATATCATTTATAGCCAACAGGAAGAGCGTGACACTGATTGGCGATCCTTGTGGAATGCCGTTTTTTAGAACCATTATGTCCGAAAGAGTATTTCGTAATCTCACTTGGAATGTACGTTTTTCAAGAAAATTTTTAATAAAATTGTAAATATTTCCGTTGATTTGGAAGTCACTAAGTTTTTTGAGAGGTAAAAATCGCCATGTTAAATCATATGCTTTCTCTACATCAAATAAAACTGCCGTTAAGTTTTCTCGATTTATAAATGCGTTGTGTATTTCAGACTCGATGTTCAGTAGATGGTCTATTGTAGAGTAGTTTTTCCTGAAACCAGCTTGATATGGAGAAAGCAAGTTGTTTGCTTCCAGATACCAGGTTAGTCTTCGGTTAATGATTTTCTCCATAAGTTTACATAAAGTATTTGAAAGCGAGATCGGTCTATAACTATTAGGACTTAAAGGATCTTTCCCAGGCTTTAAAATAGGAATAATAATTGCGTGTTGCCAGGCTTCGGGAAAACGATTATGAAGCCATAAGCAGTTGAAAAAATTAAGAATGTATTCCGTTAACGATTCTGAAAGATTTTTAATGAAAATATAAGGTATATCATCAGGACCAGGAGACGAGTAATTTGTAGTTAGTTTAAGTACTGAATCATATTCTCGTCGAGAGATTGGAACATTTAATGGATGATCTATTTCAGTTACTATGTTATGGACATATGTGAAAGAATTTTTATGCATCAAAAATTCTGGTTCCAAAAATTTGTCTGATGAATTCTCTTCTATAGTTTTGGCTAACATGTTAACTATTTCGCTAGGTTTGTTACAGAGTTCATTAGTTGAAGATTTTAATACATTAATATTAAATTGAGGTTTATAGCCTTTGATACTTTTTATCTTGTTCCATGCTTCTTTGCTATCAGAAGAAATTGAGATTGAAGAGACATATGTTGCCCATGATTCTTTCTTGGCTTGTTTAGTTGCTCTTCTTGACTGAGCTCTTAGTTTTTTAAAAACAATAAAATTTTCTAAATTTTTGTGTTTTCGGTAGTAATTGAATGCTGTTTTAGTTCTTTGAATTAATGTTTTGCAAGTCGCATTGAACCAAGGTGCTTTGTATTTACCTTCTTTCGATACAGTTTTACCTACTGCTTGTTCCGCAGCCATATTTATAGTTGTCGTTATGTATTTAAGTGCATCATCAATATTATCAGGTTGGATATCTATGTGATTGTCGGTGTCCGTGAGAGTTTTGAAAAGAGACCAGTCTGCAGTTTTTAATTTCCATTTTTGTGTTGATTGATAAGGAGTAATTTTTGTGTCTAGACTAATTTCAATAGGAAAATGATCGCTATCATACAGATATGGTAAAACCTTCCATTTTATTAATGGAAAGATTTGAGGAGACGAAAAGGAAAGGTCAATATTGGAGAAAGTTTCGTTTGCTGAATTGAAATGAGTTGGACTATGATTATTAAGAATATTTATCGATGTATTCATATTCAGAAAATCATCTATTTCCCGTCCTCGGGCGTCTGTATACAGAGATCCCCAAGTACTACTGTAACTATTGAAGTCTCCAAGCAGTAGATACGGTTGTGGTAACTGAATAATTAATTCTGACAGTTCATTTTCGGTAAAATTTTTATCTCTTGGTAGGTATATGTTACATATTGTGATTTTATTAGGCATATAAATTGTAGCTGCAACTGCTTCAAAAACTGTGTTCAAAGGAAATTCTTGCGAGTAAAGATTTTGATTAATTAGAATAGCCACCCCACCGCTGGCTATGTTTTGTTGTAGTCTATTTTTGTAATAAATATTAAAATTTTTAAATTTAGGTGTTGTAGATGGGTTAAGTCGAGTTTCTTGTAAACAAATAATTTGGGGATTGGTGTCTTGTATCAAGATACCAAGCTGATCCAGCTTCTTATAGAAACTGTTTAAATTCCATTGTATAATTGTATTCATTTTATTTAGTCCATAGTCTGCGAATACGCACAGGCACACGCACAGTGTTCCTTCGTTTCTCGGTCCAACTCTTTATCTATTTTTGTCATTAGTCTCGTGATCCTGCCTTTGGATTTGCCACTAATTAGGTGAGTTCGTAAATTTGACATCATAAGTTTGAAACTTGATATTTCTTTCGTATACAATCTTATTACACTCAATGGTTCTTTAATGTGAATACATTGAGTGAAAATTTTTTCAAGTTCTTCAGATTTAACAGGATAATTTGGATTTTTCAAAAATTGTTGTTTTAGTATCGTTATTTCTTCCTTACGAATCATTTCATCATCACTTTCTTCAGATTCTTCACTGTCAATTTTTTTTTTTGATATTTCAGTTCCAACTTTCTTAGATCTTTTTGATGGTTTAGACGGCTGTATAAAAACTACTTGTTCGTTTTGAGACATGGTAGAGGAATCTGTGTCTATTGAGATTGTCATCACTCATTTCAATTTGGCTTAAATTTGGAAAATCCGTTTCAGAGAAAATATTCTTAATTGTTTGTTCTTGGTTATCGTCATTTTGGCTGATTGCTGAGTGATGTACTTCAACTTCAATAACTTCAGGACTTTGTAATTCTGTCGATTTTATGTGATCCTTGATTAGGGTTAGCAATGACTTCTGCATATTGTTTTTTGCTGTTGCTGTATTAATTATTTCCAGTTGATTCTCCTGATGATTATCTTCTTTCTCTGTATCAGTGTTCGACATACCCCTCTTAAGAGTTGGAGACTCACAATGGACGTCGACTTCTATAATTTCCTCCAAATTCTGTTGTTGATTACTGTTATCGTTGGGAGATAATTGAGATATGGGAGTAAGTTGGTTTAATATAGTACTGCAATCTACTGCAACATGTCCGGATTGTTTACATTTGTCATAATTTGTATTGTCTTGAGATAAGATGATTTTATTTGTAGTTATGTTATTAGTGGTATTCGAAATTTGCATTTTACAGGCGTCTTTAGTGTGTCCGTGTCTTCTACATATTTCGCACTGTTCCATTGTAAAAAATACCCTTAATTGCTCATCATTAAATTCTGTTAACACGCTATCCGGCATTTTATTCTGTTCCTCCGGTATTACGAATACTTGTCTTCGACCGCTATTTATATGCGCCATTCTAGGGTCGGTACTGATTTTTAAGTGTGTTATGGTAGATGTTGTTTTGATGTTATATTTGTTTAAGATGCTTTTAATATGTTCATGCGGTATGTATGCAGGTACTGAAATAATCATACGTTTTGATGGACTGATTAGTCTTCTGATGGGGACTTCGGTATTTTTGATTAGGACGTGTGCATATTTGTTGGATATTTCGGTTGCAATATTGGCTGCACGAAAGAAAATCGCTATTCTGCTGTGGCTCATGGGATATGCATCTACGATATTTTTTAAGTCAGTAATACTGCTGAGTCCAAGTATATAATCAGTAATCTCGAAATTTTCTTGCTTTTGTAATATTATAGCGTTTTCTTTTGATGGAAATGTGTTATTTTTTAGAATATTGGAGTAGGTATTGGTAGAGTGTGATAAGTTTGTGTTAGATTGATTATTATTATTATTTGGTTGTGTTAAATTAAGAGATTGATTATTTGTATTCATTTTGATTAATTTGCGGTTTAAATATGTATGTAAATTTACGAGTAGATAGTTTATCTACTCACCTGCGGTGAGCAGACTCAGCACTTTTAAATTTATAAGTCTTGATAACAGTAGGTATTCACTTTTTATTTGTCTCACTTATCTATTATAATTATTGAAATCACCAGTATTTAATTGTTCACTCTAAAGTACGTCTATTCAAGTCAACATTTAAATTGCGAATGTATTATTTATCTGTTATATTAAGTATTAAATAAATTCACTAATTGAACACAAAATACAAAATCCAAAAGTTCTTTTGTGTTTTTTATATTAAAACTTCAAACTTTGACATTGTAACGAAATATTTATTTAACCAAGAGCTTGTAGCAAGTTTATATAATGTTTAAATAAGTGAAAATCGGTTCAGCGTACTGGAAACTATAATTGAAATACTATAATTATCAAGAGTTACACACAGACAGGCATACAGACTTATATTTGCAATAATGGACTCAGAGGGACTCAAACGTCGAGAAACCAACGAACAGTACCTACATATAAAAAAGTAAAAAAGTGAATTTTTATAAATCGATATAATTATTTATTCAAATAATTTTCCGCAAGAATTTTCCTGAATTTATACATGCTGATATTTTAGTAAGAATGTTAGGATAGAACTTTTTTTAGATTTGATAATAGAAACATATAAATCTGTCTATATGAAAATGCTCTAGGGACAACCCAAGTAGATAGATGTATGTATACAGTGGTCAAGTAGTCCAATAAACGCTAAGGGCTGTTATGGACCCTTTTATCGTCTCTAATAACTAACATCTAATATAAATTTGAAATTTACAAAATTATTTCATTACGTATACGATTATAAACGCGGTTAAATGGACCATAAAGTTGCAAATAAAATTTAAACATATTATTATTTGTGTGGGAAAATTCTTATTTTTTTATTAGTTGAAAAAAAAGGGGTTAATAAACGGCAACATAAACAGTTATTGAAACACATTAATCGTAATTGTTTTATACGAAATATGATTAATGTTGTTGCAAAATGAAAATTTGAAATATTGCGTTACATTCACAAACTAATATATATTCGTAATAATCGTTTGTGGCGTTTTTATTTCATTTTCTTCAACATAACAACTACAAATTTTGATATTCAACGACGGTTACGATTTGTGAAAATTATAGGCAATCTATATTTAAATTCATTTGTGATCGAAAACTAATTAATCCAAATAGCAGATATGACCAAAATATTAGCTATAATTTTGGTACGTGTACACTGTCGCAGTTATTGGTTAATTCTAGTTAGCAGTCGCCTTCGGCACTAATTAATGTCATCGGCTTAACTTATTGTTGGACCTTTCCTTAATTAATCATAAAATTTAATACCATCGCTTCGAAACATGTTGGACTCGCTAGACTAATTAAAGGATTTATAAATATTGCTATAACATTTACTTACTACACAACTTTATCACTTTTTATTAAAAGAAATACGTTTAAGAAAATTTATAATAATATTAACTTAATTAAACCTTCATAACTTAAACTTTGCTATCGCTGCTACCCCTAACTTTACAACTAGGTGTAATTCCATATCCATAAGTTTCGTCAACTGTAAAAATTCAGATACATCAGGTAGAGACAAATTACTTAGATAAGAACCCACCTACCTAAATCATTGGTCATAGAAAGTGGCGAAAGTGAGACGATCTTTTCAAATATACATACTTAGGTACGGTACTTTTACTATCGGTTTAACAACTTATTTTAGTTTATATCACGTTTAACTTAATGGGAGCTAGAGTTAGTTATCTCTAACCAGCTATCAACGCCTAGCCAAGAGAAAAAGTACCGACTCATCTTAGGGTTCAGGCAGCTTAGATTCATAAGTAAGCTAGTTTGCTCGTGTTGTCAGTGACTGCACCTTCAATACGAATTTGAACTGGCTCCAAACCTTTAGTCAATTTCGCAATGACACGGTGGACTCTTCTTTAAAAAAAACTACGATATTATGTCTGGTAACAGATTCGAAAGTTCGAATCTCTGATTTTAGATGGCTGTGTCTCAACCAAAGGTCGGGAAAAATTGTTTTGAAGAGTGCTCAATGTTAAATTAATTAGAAAAATTTACTATCAGCTTTGAACCATTCTTCATTCGTAAGTGGATCTCAAGTGGGGATCGTATAAGTAAATACAAATAAAATAGAAAACTTCATTTGTCAAAATTATTTAAAACTATCTCCAGATAGCTTAGAACATAAAGATCCGGAAGGAGGATTAGCAACCTTTGCTTATAAGAGAAAATGCGAAGGAAACAACATTTTAGAAAACCATAGATGACTCATTCATTCCGTTGAGTTTACATTATCATTGGCTGTCATGATATTTCCTTAGAAGTGAGATTATTTAAGCAACTAAATCTATTGGAGAAATCGACCAGAAATCGCTATACAGGGTTTGTATAAAAAGTATCTGGAACAACTTTTTCCTGACGTTACTGTACGTCGCAGCGGGCTTGCACTGAGCGCCAAGGTGGTAGAAGGGGTTACCTTCAAAACGCGCCAATCGTCAGTCTCCGACGATCGTTTGTTCAGGCTAGATCGAGTTTTCAGTAAACCCTTTCGAGTGCCTCGGAGCAAGCTCAAAATGCAGCGAACGATTGAACAGCGGTACACCATCAAATTTTGTGTTGGGCTGGGGAAATCGGGTATGGAGACATTAGGCATGATTCGTCAATGATGTGTTCAATGATGAAAGCAATTCACAAACTGCAGTTTTGAAGTGGCACAAGCTCTTCAAAGATGGCCGAGAGAATGTAGAGGACGAACCCCGCGCTGGACGGCCGTCGACGTCAAGAACCGACAACAACGTGCTACGTGTGCGTGAAGTGCTGAATTCAGACCGTCGGTTAATTATTAAGATGACAGTGCACACCATTATCACTGAAAATTTGGCGATGCATCACGAAATTGCATCACGACAATGCACCCAGCCACAGCTGCTCTAAGGTGACCGACTACCTGACGCAAATTTTTGGCCTCAGCAGATTTTTTTATTCCCAAAAGCGAAATCCTCCCTCAAAAGACACCACCATGGGACCCTAAGTGCCGTCAAAGAAACTTGCACGCGTACCCTTAAGGACCTTCCGGAATCTGCCTACCAGGAAGCCCTAGAGTCGTGGAAAAGCCGCTGGCAAAAGTGTGTCGACGTTCAAGGAATGTACTTTGAAGAATTTTAGGGTTTTGTAGCAATATCCGAAATAAATCTATTTTTACGAAATTTTTCCCGGCACTCTTTATACAAACCCTGTATTTAAACGTCCATTGCGATCAATATTATTAGCTAAATTGCTCTTTCCTGGCAGAGTAGGAGGTATTTCTATATTCAATCACAGATAGTTACGAATTTCACCGAGGTGGTTCAAGAGACCAGAACCCTAATGGACTGCATTATCGCAAACGACAAATTTCTTCATTTAATCCCAAAAAATCTCGGCTCACCCTATGATATCCGTGAACTTATACAGGGTGATTATAAATTATAATGCCAACATATAACCACAAATAGATGGACCTATACTTTTTTGTTTTACTAAAACAAAATTGCTTTAGTAAATTTCCAAAGACTCGAGGGTTGCCTCCAAAAAAGACCCCTAGACCGATTTGGCTATTATTTTGGGGGTAGATAATTAGGCAACAACTAGTTTTACATTATTGACACATCAGTTTACGCATTAGTCAGTTTATTCAATTCGATGTGGATTTTAATTACAGTTAAGATTTTGATGTATCAAAAAGTAGACCCGTGTGACCAACCCCTTAGTCACCACGCTTGCATCTTAGATCTAGAATTTAAAATGATGCTCATGTCATTCGTCCCCGTGCTTTGCTTGAAACTTGATTCATGCTACTTAGCACATTCAGACTACGAATTAGTTTCAGCAGTTGATTGATCGCTCTTTCACTAGCTCTGTCTATTTTAGCACATCAATCAGCTGTTGGTAATTGTTTGATAGTCGGAATGCGTCCACTATTTGACTCTTGATGCCCGCTAGACGCCTACCCCTACTCTCGGGCGTGATAATTAGTAGTTTAGATAAAATATGAAAAGTTAAGTTTTTTTAGAATGATAACAAATTAATGGCTCCTTACTTTAACTAATTCTTCTTAAATTATGTCAGTTTTGAGATCCACACCTCTAAAGCCGTCGCGCACTTCGGCGAAGGGAAACGCAGCGAAGAGAAATTTATAGTTCCAATGTATTCTTATGGGGCTACGTGCACTTGGGAGAAGCGAAGCGTCAAGAAGAAGCTTTGTATACAAAAATTACTGCTGATACAGTGTTATTATTATTATAAATACCGAAAATTCTCTAACAGAGAACAGTCCACAAGAAAGACCCTAAACAGCATTTTTCCGCGCAAAACATTAGAAAAGTAGCTCATAATAAATAATTTAAGCAAATTCTTAAGCTCGATGAAAAAAAGTTTTAATACAGTTCAAATATTGCAATAGACTGAATAGACTATAAAACAAAAGTAAATCATATACTTTGCTATCTATGCTAAACTAACAGTCCCATCACTAGCCTCAGGTGATATTACGTCGTTTCCGGTTAAGAGAACCAACAGCGATGGAAATTGGGCAGAACAATACAAACAACAATAAACAAATAATTACAGATTAAAAATGAGTTTTCCTTGCGATTTTAGCACCACCGTTAATTATTAAGAGAAGAACCTCAAATTGAGAACTTACCTACAGTTGTAGAGTGAAATTTTTTGAATACCACTTCTGAAAAAAAAATTGAATTAGAATTAGTTTCAAAAACTACCGCAGATACCTACTACATAAATCTTTATAAATAAATTAAGAAACCTTAACAATCGTCATGCTCTATTAAACAGTATAAAACTGTGTTTAAAACAATGAAAAGCTCTTGGTAAACAAAATAACATCAAGCTTAAAATGATAAAAAGTTCATTAACCTAAAAATGTGAAACGTGAGCCTCTGAAAAACGTTAATTTCGATATAACTTTTGGAAATTTTTGAATTAAAACTAACTTTTGCTCCAAACAAACCTCTTTCTTTTAAATTACTTTAGAAACGCTTGAAAATGCTTTTAAAAGTGTTGGTTTCCAACCAGAACCTTTAAAGCTCTTACATTCAATTTCTGTTGCTTCAAACAGTAATCACGAGATTAAACATTAATATGCATTTGATACAAGCAGAACATCTCAGTCCTCGAAAGTCCGGCTTATGCGAACGTGTTACGTGTAGTACCTATTGGTCTACCGAGGTTAAATTAGACTGATGTGATCCACTTTACAACTAATCCTAAAATTAAGGTGAAATATGAAAACGCAAAGTGCAACTTATCCTGAAAATTCATTTAATTTTACTCAACTAGTCGACTCACGTACAAAAGCACGCACTGTAGCTATAATTGTTACGCACTGAGGTGGATAAACAGACAGACAAAATTTTTGTTATCTAAAATCTAACAACCGATATTAGCTTTCGCATAAAAAGATTTGGAAAAAACAAGGCATCCGTTTGTATAAAACAAGGGAAGAAATTATACAAACTACCCTTATTATTTCTGAAAGATAAGTGAAATATAAATTTTCAGTGGTACAAAAAATCACTATGAATGTACTAAATACAGAGTAGCAATAAGTAAGGGTTGTTTTGTAACTCAAGAGTCGTATTTCTGTTTTTATATACTTTATACTGCGAACTTTCTTCCGCTTTAAAGCAAAATAAAACTAAAAGCATAAAATAATCACGTATAAAATCTTCATATTCAGTTAATTGATTTTTTTAAGTTTAAAAATCTACAAGAAAAGCCAACTTGAATTATTTCTTAAACTTTGCATTTGGACCGAAAATTCTGTCGTGAAAATTTAGGTGCTGTCAGTAACGGTGAGAACAAAAAGATCAATCAAGGTATTTTACATTGGAACTACGATGTCAGGGGAGATGGGATTCTGCCATGATGAGTGATGACCTCTGGTTCTGTACAAAGAAAAGCTACACCTAATAAAAAAATTTTAAAGTATAAAAGTAGGGTAAATATGGCTTAATATGTAAAGTAAACTTTCAACTTTTATAAAAATTAAACTGCATAAATTTTTAATTATGATTTTTAATGTGACAATACAGTGTAAACTCTCTGCAGAGATAGCTTCGTGTAAAATTGTCTATTTTAGTTTGTATTATCTAATCATAATTATACAAGTTAATTGTAATTTTATTAGTATACCCTCCACACATAGCTTTAATAGAATAAATTAATCAAGTGCATACCTTCCTCACATTATTACAATGTTTCTGTTAATAATATAGCTCTGTTTATTAAACCTTTTGTTATTGTTTCGATCACAAATTGCATTAAATGGCCACACCGTTTTGTCATCAACATTTGAGAATTTTATTTTTGCTAAGTGCTAGGAAAAACAAACTATTTAAAAGCTATTTGTTCAACACATCAAATGTAAATGTTTTCTATTAACTTCAATTAGTATTAACCGATTGAAAATTGGTTAATTTAAATATACACACAATACACAGTTCAGCTCTTTTAATTTATTTTGCACACCTACAGATATTTTTAATACCAAAATTATCGTCTTTTTTATGGGCACAGATAAAAAATTAACTAATGATGATTTCAGACCATTTAGGGTAAATTGGGGGAATACCGGCCCGTGGGGTAATTCCGGCCGTCAAATTTCTCCGGCCCTAATTAAAATTTTGAAACGTTTCAAGTCCCCGGTCAACCCTAAGAGCAAACTTTAAAGGTTAGTACAAGTTCGTGTCGTTTAGGCAGTGTAATAGCAAGTTATGTAATATTTTAGAAAATAGGACGTACTAGTACAAGAAAAGTGTGTGATCAAGGCTGCATATTTCAATAAGGGTGTAATTTCTAAAAATTTTTGTATGTATAAAAGTGAACTAAATTCTTATTTCTTTCACTCAGTTTACTCAAAACCCACGTAAATTTAGCTGTTTTTAAATAATTCGTTGTGTATTAAATTATTGTTTTATGGGGTAATTCCGGCCATCTTTCTGTAGAGGTTTTAGATGGTTTTGGAGAAAAAAAACACCAACACCATACAACAGAAACCAAACCTCAGAAAAAACGCTAAGGTAACTACGATAACACTGTGATGGGGAAGAAGAAATGTCAGATGCCGAAGTTAACGAGGACATTTGCATTATTTGTGGAGAATTTGGGAAAGAACTCTGGCTAAGATGTGTGATCTTTTCTGGATGAGCTCACATTAAATGTACCAATGGAGGAAAAAAAAATATTTGTGTGCGATTTCTACCAATTAAATTGTTTATATATTTTTTAAACTGTTTTGTTAATAAGAATAACAACCATGTATTTTGTTCCCTAACGTCTTATCTTTCATTTAAACCTCCCAGCTCCCCTTTAAATGATAAAATTTCGGAGATATTCAAGACTTTCCTTAGGGGGCCGGCTTTCCCCCACTCTCCCCTAATTACATCAATTTTGCATAAATGACCAAGAGCAAGGCTTCACAAGCATTTTTCGTACTTCTAGGTACAAGAATTATGATGAAAGTTGCTTGTTCTTAGAGGCTGAAAGTTTTTTTAATTATACATGTTTTTTTATGTTCAAAAAAAGAGGTGACAGCTCGCCGGGGCGGCTCGCCAGTCATAATCCTCTTTGCGCCAGTTAAAACAGTTTTACCTGGCTTGTAATGATGAATACTATTACTTGCACCAGTACACTACATGATGTAGTAGATGTAGTAGTAGGGTATCATGATGTAGACTACATCACTACTTTTGGTATTTCCCCTACTTACAACTATAAAGCATGTACTGAAGTTCCTATAAAATAAAGATTTTTGGTAATAAAGGATTAGTTTGTTCATTTTGTAGCTCTTAAATTTTTGTCAAAATTCAACAAACAGCTTATTCAAGGGCAAAACCAAAAGTTCTCACCTCCACTTTCACAAGAAAGAAAGAGAGAGATAATAAATCAAAGGAAAGTGTAGAGACAAGTCAAAAATGAATTTACCCTAAATTCTTCGCCAAAAGAATGCGTAGAATTGACATAGTATGCTCAAGTAATTCATAATCCTCTTGAAGACCACCTCACGGTCACTTTAAGTGACCATAAGTGCAATATCAACTTTTTATGCCATTAATTTTCTGCTGTAACAAAATAAAATTTATTAATTTATGTAAAAATATTTGGAAAGGGAGCAGGAAAAAAAATAACTTGAATGGAAGGATAGAGACAAGTTAAAGAAAGGTAAATTCTCTAAAGGCAAAAAGGCATAAAATCATCCACACTCTACAAATAATCTTCACTTTCTGCCCAATTCCACATTACAGGTGATTAATGTTCTGTAGAGTAGGTATAGTTGAGAAGTTTTTTACTACCCGAGTGTGTAACTCCCAAACTACCGCTTTTTGGTGAAGCTCAGTGGAAGCAAGGGAAGCAAATTAAAACACTTTTAAACCAAAATAAAAATATTTATTCAAAACGAAATAAGAATTTCCATCTAAATGAACTTAAGCGTAATTAATCGATGATCCTTGGTGGCTGGACTGCCCCACTGGAACGACTCCACTTCTGGACAGCTCTACTGGTATTCAATCCTGTGGGACTCGTTCTGAAAGCCAAAAGGCCTCACCGTGCAAGTGACAGGTGGTTGGCCCTAGGGGCCTTATCAACAGGAGGAACGATTGGTCAAATAGCCTGACCGTGTAAGTGAAACGTGATTGGCGCTAGGGGCCTTACCAAGAGGAGGAACGATTGGCAAAAAGCCTGACCGTATAAATGTCATATGGTTGGCCCTAGGCACCATACCAACAGGAGGAACGATTGGCCAAAAGGCCTGACCGTGTAAGTGACGTGTGCTCACTGCTCACACGGATTCCCTTAAACTTGATGTACGTCGAATATTAGGGTCTCTGACGGCTATCTCTCGGTTCTTTGGCGTTTACCTGTCGGCTCTTTGTAGGCTATCTGTTAGCTCTCTGTAGGCTACCCAGTACCTATCCGTGATCAATGGCTATGGCAATGACAAAGAGTATTCAATGGCTATTCAAGTAATAAAAATTCTACTAATAATAATAATTCTTTGCTACTGTCTCTTGAGCGAATGTTAGGTCTAAACAAAGACTATAAGTATACAGTGTAAGACGGACATAGCTTACGAATGTGACCAAAAATCCCCGCTCTAGAAGATGCGCTAGTCACTGCAAGCATTTTTCGAGTGAATAAGATAGCTTGTCGAGGCGGCAGCAACGCAGAGAGGGATAAAACAAGTTTACTTTTCGAGGGATTTTAAGCGATTTTGACCTTAAAAGCCTTTCACATTTTTGAATATAGGTTTTGGTAGTCTCTAAGTGTATTGTCTTTTGTATAAATTAATAATAATTGAACGTGTCTCATTCGTAACAATAAGAGATGGTTTATATTTAAATTGAGCTACCCTGTATAAAGCCTGCAATTTAAATCTACAGTGGTTCATTATTCGAAAGATTTAATGCAAATAAAATTAGAAGTTGAACCTATTTGCGAAAACAAGTAATTTCAATAACTTGCAAAAAACACAAATTTTATTTACTTAAATGAAGAGAAGCCTACTCAAAAAGTGTTAAAACTTTATGACAGGGTAAAAGTAAAAGCTTAAACTTAAGTAATAAAATTGTTTAAAATATTTTGAAAATTAGCATGAGAAACTGATGCAAATTAATGGAAATTCTCTTTAATCGTTGAGAATTAAAGTTAATGGAATGAGTAGAAAATGACTAAAATATTATTTAAAAAAAATGAATTTTATTATTGTGTTGTATTTTGTAATGGAAAATGTGTTTCGAATAAAAATTCAAATATGAAAGAAAACCAATCAAAAATTTTCTTTAATAAAATTTTTAAAAAAGTTTTATTTAGCTTATATCAAAAATATGCATTTATAAAATGTATAAACTTCAACTACATTCAAGATGAAAAACATGTTTAAAGGCAAAACTTTGTTCTTTGTATATATTATGTTAAATTTGAAACATTATCATGAAAAGGGCTTTAATTTTATAATAATAAATTTCTTTTTCTAATAAAACGTTTTTAATAAATTTTCTATAGCTCGAGATATTATTTTAAATTATGAAAAATTACAAGATAAACTAAGAATTATAAAAAAGTTAAAGGAACGATGCAATATACTTCTAAAAGTAGATGATTTTTCTTCTAACCTTAGCTTGTGAAATCTTGTACACTTATAAAAACTACCATGCTCCAAAATGATATTAGGCTGAGTAATGATATCCATTTGGAGATAAAGCTGAAGGGTTTTATATCAAACTAATGTCTTAAATTTTTTTGTTTTGTATCGATTTACATCACTTTCGCGTTAAATTCTAATTTGTATTTAAAACAATTTTTAGATTGTCTAAGAGTATTAACTTCTTCAACTCTAACTTTTTTTGTCTAGTTAAGCAAAGATAAAAACTCGTAACCTACACTAAAGGTATTTATTACTCTGCATAACGACTTTTATAGTTCCTGCAACGCGGCCTGAAATGTAACTCTGGAATCTCAGACTTTCTACTTCCTCTGTTATTGTCTGCCTCTAGAATCTCCATATAAAAGCCAGAAATAGTCTTTGCAGCACTGCCAGCTTTACGATATTACACAAAGCTGATTCTGCATTACAAACTTAACGTGGCGGAAAAAAACCTTTAAATACTGACCCAATATTTGGTATTAAAAATAAATTTAGATACTTGCATCATAAGCTTATCGATTTGGTTATATTAGAACAGTTCAAAAGTTCATAATTAGTGCTTTTGTTACATAATTATAAAGTTCACAAGTTCTAAACTGCAAAACTTGTAACGTTTCATTATTAACTCGATATAACGCGATTAAAACCAAAAATTAAAACCCACAATAACCTTAATTAATGCTCAAAAAAAAAACTTTTGTAATAATTGGAACTCTCTTATTTAAATTAAATCGATATTTACTATAAAAGTATCGAATTCTCAAAAGTTTTAGAAATATCTTTAAATTTATCTTTATTTTACAAGTATACCTATACAGGGTGGCCCACTCAATCATTATTCGTCATCACAGTTTATTATGTGGAAATAAAAAGCAAAAGAAGCGATGGGGTGGTTAACGCTTATTTCAAAATTGTGATTGGGCCAGAACTAAAGCTATCGATCTATAACACTAGAGGCAACTGTTTAACTGCAATAATAGAGTGACCACTAGGGTTGACAATCAAATGCCATTTTAAATTAAAGTAATAATTCAGGATGTGCTATGTCAATGCCCTTAGAATTGAAAGCAGTCAGAGGAGCAATATCAGCAACACGTCACCCTCTAGTTTCTTTGAGTTGATCTGTAGGTTGGATTGGATTCAGGGCTGAAGGGATCGGAGAAGATGTCAAAATGAGCCGGATTAAGTTAGTGGCCTTTACTATAATAATTCTAATCTTAATTTAGAAGTGTAGTTAAGAAGTAAAACACACTGTATATTGGTATAAGTAGTACATTTTTTACCACCTCTTCAGCAGAAGAGGGTCCTAAGAAGGGACGAAACAATGGAGGATGTGCTATGTCACTGCCCTTAGAATCGACAGTACTCAGCGGAGCAATAACAGCAACACATCATCCTCCAGTTTTTGAGTTAATCTGTAGGTTAGAATGAATTGAGAGCTGAAGGTATCAAAAAAAGCCGGACTAAGTAACCTTCACCATATAGTTAGTAATTCTAATCTTAAATAAGAAGTCAAACACACTGTATATTGTTGGTATAGCAAGTCCCATTTTGAACACATCATATAAAGTTATTTAAAATGTGTTTAACTAAAAACGTAATTTTTATTTTTATAATACACAAAAAAGACATAAAACAGCTATTACAAAAAATATTACCTTTAGTTTGTAAATCTAAATCTTAACTCTCGACATTAACTATAAATAAATTATACTCTTATTGTAATTTTTTTGTAACTAAAGCTCTACTTTCCTAGATGTATAAAAGATTAAAATCAAGAATTATGGCTTACTATAAGGTAACAACAATTACATTCGCTTGTTTTACTAACTTTTGTTATAATAACCAACACGTTTAAACTTTATAGGCTAATCTTGAAAGGCTGATTAATACTTGTTACACCATAACTAAACTAACTTCATTTTAAACACAATGAGCTCGCTACAGTTTTGGCATTAAATATTAAGAATAGGATTACCCATGCAAAAAAGAAATTTGAACACACAAATCTCTTTTCTTTTGAAAAGAAGAATAATCCTTGCTCGGTTTTATCTTTGAGGTTTAAATAAGATAAGTGGGCTCCTTTTTTAACAACTTTTACCATCGTATGTATTTTTATAAGATTTTACAAAAAAGTAACCTCTGGATTGATACTAGAATAAAAATTTGACACTCTACTGGGTCAAAGGTCAACAAGAAAACGAGGGAACTGAAAGAGTTGACCTTATTTGTGCTCTGGACCCACTCTATCTCTAACTCCTTCGATCAACACCATAGATAAATAAATACTTACTTTACTATTAAGTAACACAGACGCTGCTGAGCTAACCAGTGACCACACGAGCTGTTAGTTTGCTAAATGTGCAAACCTACCTGCCATAGCTGGCACTGCCGATTAAACAAGCACAGTACAGAATGTGTGTTGCCACTGAAGCAGAGGGTGTCTGTTTAACTCTAATTCGAGGAACAAGTATCCTTGAGTTTATTCAAAGTTGGGGATGAATTAAAGTCTGAAGGGTCGGAAAGAGTTGCCAAAATGAGGCAGTTCACCCAATCAAATCCAATCCAATACCATCATTTTTGTTATGTTGGTATTCTTTAATACTGAACTACACCATTGAATAAAGAAATAGTCTCTACTCTACCTGGAAAGAGCCATTTAGCTACTAATATGGATCGTAATAAACGTTTGAATATAGCTATTTCCGGTCAATTTCTCCAATAGAAATGGTTGCTTATACTCCCACTTGCAAGGAAAGATCATGACAGGCAATGATAATGTAAACTTGACGGAATGAATGAGTCATCCATTGACTTCTAAAATGTTATTTCCATTGAATTTTCTCTAATAGGCCACGATTGCCAACCATCCTTCCGGATGTTTTATGTTCTAAGGAACTACACCTAAAGTAAATAAAAATCAAATAATATGATAGTTTCAGAAGACTTATGAATAACTGAAAAAAGCTGAGTTTTGTCCCAACATAAAATGTTACCAGTAAAATTAAAAAGTTCACGTTAGGTACCTATGGTAGGGTTGACCAAATACACACAAATCACCCTAAAAATTATATGGTTATCGAAAAAGTCTTTATTACCATTCAATTATTTTCAGACAGTTTCCTGACTAATGAATATCGAAATTCTCTCAATTTAAATAATAATAGTTTAAGGGTTGATTAGGGTTTGACAATGCGCACGGAAAACTTTCAACACGTGTTTCTTGCGTTTTAAGCCCTTGTCTTGTACAACGCTATGTCGTGTCCTTTATAACAGTATACAGGGTGAATGTTGGTAAAGAACGTAGATATTTGAAGTTGTCGATAGTAAGATAAGTTGTTATTAAGCAAAATAAGAGAGTAATACAGTTCAGTTAGGTGCCTTACGCTTATTTTAAAATTTTGTTCTTTGTGAAGCAAGTCTTCCTGCTCTACACCCACAAATACTCGTTAAAAATGCTGTGACATACTCTTAGAGCCGCGGGGGGCTTTAAATGGGAATAAATTGACACTTTTAATTGAAAAATTGTTATCTTCCTTATCCACAAAATGCAAGAACTCAAAATTTACAGTTACGTAAGACACACCCTTAGGCACTCCTTCCTAAAATTGCGAAACAATCGAAGCGATCGAAATTTATTTTTAGATTTCCATTGGCTAAAAAATCGAAATTTGCATATCAATTTTAGAATTTAGATTTCTGTACGTTAGGGTTAAACGCCCCGCTCATATTTAAATTGTACTACCGTTATTCTCGGTTCTAGCTTTTATCCAGTAAAATGATCCACAGCTTTTAGATTAGTTCATCGAAATGTGTTACAATCCGTGTTGAAAACTTTTTCTATAAAAAAATTGAAATACAATAATAATTATAAATTAAAAAGCTTTCAGTTTCAATCCTTTTAAATTCAAAAGACCCAATAGAATTATCAAACGTAGAACACGAAAGAACTCCTACGCAAAGTGAATATATATTTGTAATGAAAAGAAAATTTCTCTGATTAGAAAAACCTACTCAAATTCCAAAAGAAAAAGCTTATAATTTACTTTAGTAGAACATGGAAGAGTGGTCCTACAATTTTAACAGATGATTAACCGGTAATGAACTCCAAGTTTAGTGTTTGTGACACCAAATTAGTTAGTTCAGTACCTACTTCGGTAAGTGTAACCAATTCATTATATTAAATCGCGTAAATTCAATTTTGATTGTTATTAAAAGAAATATTTCATTAAGAATGTGGCGATTTTACGTTCAATGGGTATTGATCTACAATTTCTGTCATTTAAAGAGAAGAAATTTTCCATAAAACTTTTTGGCTGATTAACAAACCTCATATGGAAGTTTGCAACTATTTACGAACAAAAATCATGGAATTTTTGTTCGCCATGGTGTTGATAACTCACCAACCCTTTAAATTTTAGTTTTCATATTTAGTCCAGTCAACAACACTCAAAAAAGGATGTAGGAAACATGGTAAGGGGTGAAATTATTTTCTTCAGGAATGTGATTTTAGTAAATAGGAGGTAAAAATACTAAAAGTTCCTGGTCATAGCTACATGGCTAAGGGTGGAATGGAGGTGGAATAGAGGTCCCGTTTTTGGGATATTTGCTTATATCTAGAAAACGGTGAGTCCTACGAAAATTTTTTTTAGCGAAATGAAAGTTTATACAATTTCTTACAAATTGCTTCTATTTATTTTTTTCTATTCCTTATACCTTTTCAGATATCTGTCTGCAAAAATCGTTAATCTAAAAGAACTTAGATTGAAGTAGAAGATAAAATAGTAAAGCAAAAATGCTTTACAACTTCTTTTCTGAAGACTTTTACAGCAAAATGAAGAGCTGAGGTGCTAGAGGCAAAAGTTTTACGAAGGAAAACCCCAAAAGTGAAATGTTTTCTCCCCTCCTTCCCTTTGCCGTATAGCTAGGACCGGGGACTTTTAGTATTTTTTCCTCCTAACTACTCCAAACACATTCCTGAAAAAAAAATTTACCCTCTTTCATGTCCTTTATAAAAAATTAATAAACTAACTAATAGTAATTAATATTATAACAAACTAAAAGAAAACTGTTGAAAACATAAGTTCAACGTAGCGATTGTTTGTTTTTACAAAAAACAAAAGTTTCAGAAAAGAATAATTTGACTTTATCGTCGTCGGTATTTTTTAGTTTCAGATAATGTTTCAGGATAATGTCGTGGAACTCTTTTCAAAGACTATAATTCAATGTGCTGCTTTAACGAAAGGGCAATAGAGCGCTATTTTAGATAATGGAGTGTTTTGAAAATAAAACTTAGTAGGTGTGTGGTTGAGAATTGAAAGAATTTTAATACCTAAGAAGTGGTAATTTAAAAAATGTACACAAAGTGTAACTTAAAATTAGTTGCTTAGGCCTATTAAATCGTACTAAAATTATACAGCTTTTAGCAAAAAGAACACAATAAGGATTGGTTATAAAGGCCTTTGGCCACGGACATGAAATCAAATCATACCACTGAGTGGATGTTTCATTTTTTATTAGGCATTTTCATTTTAGTTCAGTACCACAGCATTCACTACTTCAGAGTCACAGATATTCAATTTTTGTCCTTAATTTTGCTAAGCAACTTTAAGTAAACGCATCGAAACGTCGTTATTAGACAAAAAAATGTCAGTTCTGATTTAAATTTAAACTTGTAATTTATAAAAGTCGTAATTAGTAATTTGGAAAGTCGCTGTATCAATAAATAAAAAATTTTGACTATTCAGGCCGAGTTTTTCATTGAGAGTTTAAACTACGTTCCATCTGAAAGAAGATCAATCCCATGCGCTGTACTTTTACTGTAACGTAAATGAGTTACGGCGCATGAGCTTCGTTCAGATGAAACGTAGTTTAAACTCCCAATGAAAAACTCGGCGTCAGAGTTTCTATGTTGATTTCTAGATTTTCCCGGAACCTGAAATACTAACTCAGACCCTAGAGGGTCCTGTAACTATATCGGACTCTGATGTTGACTCTTCTAAAAAAAAACACTTGATGTCAATAAAAGGTACTATCTATTATTTCTAGACCTGAATTATGCTTATAAATTCGGTGGAAACTTCGATCCAAGCACTGATTTAAAAAGAAATAATGAGTTGTAATTTAAAAAAACACCCTTAGGATCTCAGAGCTGCCAAATTTAGAATTTATGCATGCACTGTCATCAGGATTCATCGATATTTCAATTATAAGAAATGTTATTATATGAGAAATTTATTAAGGGTATTTAAAATTCAAGTGGTTGAAAACAAATGAAAATAAATTGAAAATAAACCGCTGATGCTGTTACATGGGAAGCCGCAGTTGAATTTACTAGTACACCAGTCAAATAAAGATTTAACCTCGGAATGAAAGTTAGCAAGCTGAATTTTTGCATAGACCTTTATTTTGACGTTATAAGGACTTCCTCAAAAGTCTCATAAAATCTCGTGTCCGCGTCGCTAGATATTCAAAGTCAAACGTCACAAAAATCGTTTTTTGTAAATATTTCGTTTTCTGTGCATCATACGTCATTAGAGGTTATTACAAAAATTGGAGATCATAAAATTCTCTACAAATTTGATTTAATTCATTTTTTTGTTACATTAACTGTTCTCAATATATACCGCGAAGAGTGGGAGGAGCGCAAGTGTAAGAAACTCGCCAATATACATATATATTTCGAAAAATGATTAATATTTCTATTAAATAATTAACTTAGTAAAGTAAACCATATACGTCTGACTCCACATTTTACATAATAATTATCAAGTGCTATTCTATATAAGCTTGCGCTCTTCCCACTCTTCGCGGTATATATCGAGAACAGTTGATCTAACAAAAAAAATGAATTAGATCAAATTTATGGAGAATGTTATGATCTCCAACTTTTGTAATAACCTCTAATGACGTATAATGCACAGAAAACGAGATATTTACAAAGAAACGATTTTTGTGACGTTTGACCTTGAATATCTAGCGACGCGGACACGAGATTTTATGAGACTTTTGAGGAAGTCTTTATAACGTCAAAATAAAGGTCTATGCAAAAATTCAGCTTGCTAACTTTCATTCCGAGGTTAGCCCTTTATTTCATCTAATTTGACTGTATTATAGTATTTTGACATTTTATTATTTGTAATTTAGAAAAATTCCGCCCGGTACTATAAAGCGTTTGATTAGCTATATTGGACCTTTGGACCATTGGACCTTAACGTGAAACTTTTTATTTGTTCTTTCAGATAATAATCAATGCTGTTTTATCAAGAACATTAGCTGTAGGCACGTCAAATTTATATTAGGTAATTAGGCATTAATGTGTAATAGTACAGGCTGTAACAGCTGGAAGAGCCAAGTTCCACGTTAAGGTTAACGTCGAATTATGCTAGTCAAATGCGTTATAGTACCGGGCGTTACTAGTTCTAGTAGTCGCACTTGTTTATAGGTCGCCAGTAGTCGCGCACGGACTCACACTCCGCATAGTATGTTTTTGTATATGTAATTACGACTTTTATATTATTTTTACTTAAAAAATCACTTCTTTTGTTTCTATTATTTATAATTTATTTATAAACACAAACATAACAATTGTCCAACAGAATTAGATATTTTGCCTAACAAAATTAGCTCCGTATTGAGACCTTTCTTAATATGTTAATTTGTACCTATACTTTAAGAATCCGATGAGTCCCGAGCTGGGTCACAGGCGCGTGCGTGATTAAATGGACTTGAAGAGGGAAAAAATGTTTGTGGGTAAATTTCTCGGAAAGGGTGCAACTCAGCGAAAAATGATTAGAGTACAATTTTATAGATGACGCATTTTTACAAAAAAAATGTTCTATGAAAAGTTTTCGTTAGAGCAATGGTGTAACCACAAAATTCCTTTTAAGAAAGATATGTTTTCAAAAATAATTTTAAGCAGGCGAATCAATGTCGTACAAAATAATTGCACGCCGATGGACGAAAAACTGTTTTACTCCTAGACGAACAATGATAAAATTACAAAAATATTTTCAATTTAAAGCTGAAGATTTTGGCTTTCATTTTTGTATATTTTTGATTTACTTTTGTTACGTCTTGTACTATTAAACAGCTAATGAAATTTTCTTTGTACCATTTATTAAATAGTTGCAGATATTTTGTTGGATGAATTATTTTAGAAATTTTTCCTTAAGGCATATCGTTCCTTATTAATCATTTTTTAAAGTTACAGCATAAAAAATCGATTATACATTATTTTATAAAAGTGTAGTGACTTAAAACTTCTGGATTTTAAAAAAATTTTATTTTTTTAAATATTTTCATTTAAAAATTTCTGTCAAATCGTTAATATTTAACGAGTTGAAGAAAACCTATGACTAATTTTGAAGGAAAATAAGTCTACTTTTTGATGCACTAACAATAATTTACTTACAATCTCAAGTTTACTTTTTATATTTAATGCAGTTGAGAAGTGGAAATATCGACGACATTTTCTTAAAATGCCTACTACATTTAAAGTACTAAAGATTTTTGAACTTTCATTTATGTAAATGAAACATAATAACCCATCTGTTAGTCTATGAAAACCACAACGGACTCAGATGTACTAGTAATCAACAACCGGCTGTTGAATTCAGGTAAATCTGTGGAAATATTTGGACTTAAAAATCAGTCTCACAAAAATATTTTCAAAAAAGGCTTATTATGCCTTTTAGAGCTATATACTGCGACAAGAAAATATAACTGCATAAGCGAGAACATATAAAACAGGGGGTCCTGAAATAGCTGGTTAAAGTTAAGACACCGATTAAGCTCTATCAGATCACAATATTTATAGTGTAAACGGGGTTGTCATCTGGTCATATTGCACTTCATCTTTATTGTTATTTTTAGGACTCTATGTACATATACAGCCTGTTTTATACGAAGTGCTCACCATTGCTAACTTTTTTATTATTGAAGCTACAAAGCTGGATGAATTAACAAAGAATCATAATTTTTACTGCTGATTACCATGGTCAACACAAAACATAAATAATTGAACATTTAGTTTTCAAGATATTCACAAAATTAACTTTTTTTTAAATGGAACACCCTATATATTTTTATGTTTTTGAAATAAACACTGCTTTTAGAGTATAAAATGTTGTATGAGTTTTGTCTTAAAATGAAAAAAAATTACCGTTCTCGTATCTACAATATTAAACGGATACGGTAATAATGGCCCCTTGGCAGGAACACCCTGCATTTTTATACAGATGTTGATTCCTGGTAAAATGTAGATACTAAATTAGTAAAAATATAGGGTGTTCCATTAAAAAAATACAAGTGTGGCCTATAGCATTTAAATGGATCACCCGGTATATGTAAAAATATTTTTAAGAGGTGCAGCTCTCAGAGAACTATAGCCATGCATTAAACTTTTTCGTTAAATTATAAGAAAAGTCACAATTCTACGATAACGGAGCGTTGGGACACCCTGTATGTTCAATTGATTTTTAGTGTTGAGCATCGTAATCAGCGGAAAAAATGATTATTCTTTGCTAATTTAACCAGTTTTGTAGCTCCAATAATAAGAAAGTTAGCAATGATGCGCACACTTCGTTTAAAACAGCCTGTATATGTGCTCGCTTATGCAGTTATATTTTCTTATCGCAGTAAATAGCTCTATAAGGCATAATAAGCCTTTTTTGAAAATAATTTTGTGAGACTGATTTTTAAGTCCAAATATTTCCACTTATTTACCTGAATTCAACAGCCGGTTGTTAAGTAGTACATCTGAGTCAGTTGTGGTTTTCATAGACTAAATTATGGGTTATTATGTGTCAATTGCATTAACGAAAGTTGAAAAAACTTCAGTACTTTAAATGTAGTAGGAATTTTAAGAAAATGTCGTCGATATTTCCACTTCTCAACTGTATTAAATATAAAAAGTAAACTTGACATTGTAAATAAATTATTATAAGTGCATCAAAAAGTAGACTTATTTTCCTTCAAAATTATTTATAGGTTTTTTTCAACTCGTTAAATATTAACGATTTTACAGAAATTTTTAAATGATAATATTTAAAAAAATAAAATTTTTTAAAAATCCAAAAGTTTTAAGTCACTACGCTTTTATAAAATAATGTATAATCGATTTTTTATGCTGTAACTTTGAAAAATGATTCATAAGGAACGATATGCCTGAAGGAAAAATTTCTAAAATAATTCATCCAACAAAATATCTGCAACTATTTAATAAATGGTACAAAGAAAATTTTATTAGCTGTTTAACACTTAGAGTACCAAGAAAAAAACTATGCGAGAAGTACCAGCCGGGTCCAACGGACCCGAGTGTACATTGAACGCATTAATAATAGGTCTATTTTCATTTTTTTGAAGTTTTTTTTTAATTTTCGTTTTTATGCATTTATTTTGTTTATATGTTGATAAAAAAAAATTGATAATTCAATATCGCCCTTCCTGAATTTCGCTTATTTCACTATCACTCTGAGTATTTATTTCTACTATTAATGCGGTTTACACGTAAAATGATACTGCACTTTTGGTTAATGGAATAAAACTCGGCACATAATTTACTGGAACCATATAGGTTAATTTTTTCCAATGAGAATTAAAAAATATTCGATGGGCGCTGCTGTACACCCCCTTTAATGAGGGCTCTGAGGGCTATACATGGCGAATACCTCAGCTACGTTGCACTTTTTGTTAATAAATGGAATGAAACTCGATACATAATAGTTTACTGGAACCATGTAGAGTAATTTTGTTCAATAAGACCAAATAAATATTCAAGGGGGCGCTGCACACCCCCTTTTTTCAAAATCTGATATTTACCGTACTTTCTTGTAAAAAGATCTGATATTGGCGGATATTGGCGGCATCTTATCGTGAAAAGTATTGTTACCCTACATTTTAAGGGTGTCGAATCGATCTGTGACCATTTGGAATCCATCTGAGCAACTCCATGGGCTTAAAATCGCCATTTTTGCCTCTATAATGCTGTTAAAAGCAATTTTTCAAAAATTGTGAAATCATGCCAGTAAGGCATTGTTTATTAATATTTTTTTATTTCATCGTACAGAATATGGTTCCAGTAAACTATCTACCAAGTTTCATTTCATTAACCAAAGGGGCAGTATCATTTTACTGAACCACTTTTAGAAGAAGATTTTTACAACGCCCAGGAGGAAAATAAGGGTTTTGCACCCAAAGGATGCTCAAATGAATTCATTATGGTTACAGATCGATTAAGCAGCCCCGAAATATACGGATTCATCCAAAATACTCAAAAAAATAACGGCAATTCCATAAAATACAACGCATTTATATGTACGGGTCCGTCGGACCCGGCTGGTACGCGGCGCTGCTTTTTTTATTACATAGGGAAGGAAGTTGATTAAATGAAAAAAATTAGAAATAGTTATTCAAAATAGGAAGTTAGAAAAAGTCACAAAATAACAACTCATAATTTTCAAATTTGAATGAGAAAAACTGAATTGAAAGTGCGATTCGGGTCCGATGGACCCGGCTGGTACTCTAAGTGTTAATAGTACAAGACGTAACAAAAGTAAATCAAAAATATATAAAAATGAAAGCCAAAATCTTCAGCTTCAAATTGAAATTATTTTTGTAATTTTATCATTGTTCGTCTAGGAGTGAAATAGTTTTTCGTCCATCGGCGTGCAATTATTTTGTACGACATTGATTCGCCTGCTTAAAATTATTTTTAAAAGCATATCTTTCTTAAAAACAATTTTGTGGTTACACCATTGCTCTAACGAAAACTTTTTATAGAACATTTGTTTTGTAAAAATACTTCATCTATAAAATTGTACTCTAGTCATTTTTCGCTGCGTTGCACCCTTTCCGAGAAATTTACGCACCAACATTTTTTTCCTCTTCAAGTCCATTTATTCACGCGCGCGCCTGTGACCCAGCTCGGGACTCATCGGATTCTTAAAGTATAGGTACAAATTAACATATTAAGAAAGGTCTCAATACGGACCTAATTTTGTTTTGTATACCATCGAATTTTTGCTAATTCTGTTGGACGGTGTAATACCCAAAGTATAGCGGCGAGAAATACCTTAATTTTTATTATTTGTTTTTTTCTGTAGTAAACACCCTGTATATAACCTACAAATTTGTAATATTTTATTAGCCATTTTACTGAATTTTTCAATACTCAATCAGCAGTCATTAAGACAAAATGAATCGATTATTTGCACAAAACTCTACATGATACTAAAGAAACATTATTTTAGAAAGCTATTGTCGAAAAAGCCTAAAAATTTTCAAAAAAATCGGGAAATAAAGTTGTGAGGAGTGTGAATCCGCGTGTATACTGTATAAGTTATGCAAGGATAATAAAAGATAAGTGAAAATTTGCTTCGCTGGTAATATTATTTCGATAATTGGACCGATTTTGAGCAAAAATGATTGGACTAATACAAATCTATTGTTTGTGTAACACGAGGTCTAACATGAACAGGGATTATAGGAGAAATTGTTAGAGGAGTAGTTTTTATTCCTTGTATGAAATACCTTTTGTGCCAAAATTGTCTTTAATAGAAGATAATCTAAATTCTTAGTTGTATTAATTATCTAAATCTGCAAGTAGGATTCCAGTAGTTGCAGAACTGCTCTGCATAGCAGAAGTACAGTATGTGAGCCAAAAAGTTTAAACTGAGACTTAAATCCTGTTCTGACATGGATAATTTAATTACAAACAAGCTTTAACCACTCTGGGCTTTACAGAAAAACACGTCACTGCATTAATATCCTATATGAGAAGATGAACTACTTCTTGGTGCCAGCACAAATTTTCATATAATTAAAGTTTCAGAACTTCTTAAAAAAGCTGACCAATGAAACCAGTTGCTTTTAGCAGGTAAGTTCCTGATAGGAAGAGTTTAACTTTACATAAGTCTAGTAAATTAATTATTTGAAACATGTGTAATAATTTTATCAACAATCGATATACAAACTCACATTGCTAGTTTATTGCCAAAATGTGCTTTTTTTTCATAGTAATACTTTCCTAGTAGGTACTTTATAAAGAATTTTCTATTGCAAAACGCTTTACGATTTGTTAAATTAATAGAGCATCTCAGCATCTTAACGTCGACAGTGGTTGAAAGCAAGATATTTATTCTTCACTACTCCCGAAACGTACAACAAAGAATATTGTATTTCTCCACTATCATATCTATGAAATAAACATCTTTTCGAGACATGAATTTGTCAATAAAATACATTTATCTGTTTTCACATTAGATTGAACGTATAGTAAGCTCGCAAGTTGATACAAAATGCTTTATCGAAGAGTTAACATTCAATTTTTACACCATAATGTTCTCTAAAAAAATTTATTTGTTTAATTTTATAGTCAACAAACCGATTTTATGAAAGATCAAAATGATTAAAGTTGAGAACACGGGTGCTTAAGATGTTAAAAGCACTGCTCTGACCACAATACCTTCATTATGATACCGAGTCACAATATCACGTTTTTGAGCACATAAGAGCCCAAACAGAGAATAGTGATAAACACCACGCCCTAATTTTTTTACAATTGCGGTGATTGTGTACAATAATGTTTTAAGGAACTACGCACCTGCCTTCTTCTGAATAAACGGTACCAACTCGTCGCAAATTGTTTTAAACGTCCGCAGACGGCTTCGAGACGAAGACGACGTAGCCACCGCTCCTGCCAGTCGGCTCAAAATCAGGACTCTTATCAAGAGAACGAAACCCAAGACAGCTCCCGGTCGCGACGGCATCTCTAACCAAGCTTTACGTAACCTTCATCCTTTAGCCCTTGTCTAGCTATATACGATTATTAACGCTATTTTCCGTTTTCAGCACTTCCCGAAGAAATAGAAAGCCGCCGATGTCATCGTAATCCTTAAACCCGGAGGGAACCGCATCTTCCCCCAAGGTTACCGCCCGATCAATCTCCTGCCTACCATGAGCAAGATTGCCGAAAGGGTCATCCTATCCCGCCTGAGAGAACACACAGAAGACGGACACGTCATCCAGGATGAACAATATGTATTCCGACCAGCACACTCTACCGTCCACAAAACCGTCCGCGTAGGCGAGTTCGTCGCCGATGCATTCGACCACAAGGACTGCGCCGCTGCCGTCTTCCTCGACGTCTCCAAAATCTTCGACAAGGTCTGGCACCAAACTCTACTCCACAAAATAATCACCGCTCGATATCCACTATCGATAACGAAGCACTTCGCCTCCTGCCTTTCCCGTAGATTCTTGAGGGTCAAAATCGACTACGTTCTAATCACCTCCAGACCTATCCGAGCAGGTGTCCCTCAAGGTGCCACCCTATCTCTGCACCTATTCACCATCTTCACAAGCGATATGCCATTAACCGAAGCTACGAACCTTTATATTTTTGCTGATGACACCTGTTTCATGGCCAGCAACAGGAACCCACGCCTGGTAGATACCGACTTCAAAGAGCAGCCGACAGCCTGGAGCACTGGTTCAAGAAATAGCTAGACTAACCATCGACAAGGGACTGACCTGGAAACCACACATCGAGGGAGCTATCGTACGAGCACGAGCTGCATTTTCGTTACTATATCTGCTTTTTTCAGGTACAACGCTGGACGTCAGGAACAAGCTGCTTCTGTACAAAACCATCATTCGACCCATCATGACGTACGCCGCACTGTTCAACATCAAGAAGATGCAGACCATACAGAACAAGATCCTGAGGACCATCGTCCACGCACCATGGTTCATTTGTAACAGGAACTTTCAACGGGAGCTACAGATGATCAGCATCCAGGATTTCATCCGAGAAGCAGCCTCCAAGTTCTACGAGACAATATTGGACCACGACAACCCAACCATCCGAGGACTATGAGAATACAACATCAACGAGTCTAGGCTTCGGAAGAGACCCAAGTTGGTTCTTGACCGAGCCTAGAACCTCGTTACCGTCACCATAACAGACTAACGTTTATCGTCAGTGACTTCGGTAACATTTCAAAATACTTAATCATCGTTCTTTCTTTTTCAGATCCGACCGATGAATGAGGTACGGGGCAGAACGCAGGCACCCCAAGAGCCAATATCAAGATTGCAGTTTCCAAGCTGTTATAAATTATAATATGTTCGTCGTTGGAAGGGGTTGAAAATTATAGCTGAAGCTTATGAAAAAGGATAAATTAAAAAATAATCCCGAAATTTCCCTTTTTGAACAATGTTAATCGTTACAAGGACGAAATTCTAAAAACTTTAAAAAACAAGCTGTTGGCTTTTCTTATTTATTAAATAAATATTTACAACAGAACTTGAATTTAAATGTATTTGTGTTATGTCTGTTTAATAATTATTTAAGTAAGATTGAATAACTGCTGTATTATCCTGATGATTTGTCTTATACAAGTGCCTGTAATCCATTTGTAATATGACTGTCAAGTTTGTGCCAAATGCTAAACTAACTTACATAAAACCGCATCTAAATAGATATATTTTAGTCAACTTGATAATTCGAATTTGAATATACAAGTCCTTAAAGTACCAACAAATAATAATATACAACCCTCGAGTTTGAATACAATAACAATTTTAGAGCGAAGCACAAATATTTAAAAAATATTAAAAATTTCGTCTTTAATAATCAAAGGACATTATAATATTCAAAACTTTCTATCAAATTAATTTAAAATGTTTAAATATTCTCACTTTCCTATCTCTTTTAAAAAGATTGCAAACGCTTCCGAAAGTTTAATTTTTGCAACTCTAATAAAAAGAGATTGAATTTAAAATACGACGAGCGACCTATGTGAAAATATCATTTTGAGTTTTTAATCTATAATATTTAAATTTTTCAAGTGTAAAAAGGACTCACAAATTATTCTATAAACTATTTCTTCTTCAAAAGTCAAAAAAAGTTAACATTTTGTTACTAAATAAGTAAGGTTAAAGTACATCTTAGGAGGTAAAAGTAAAAGTCAAAATATTTGACAATTGAACTACAAGTAATTGTCAAGATGGCGCTTTTTCAAAATCCTCAATTTTTAGTTTTAATTAAATTTTACATTTGAAGAAAAAATAAAATGTTTCATACGGAGTAAAAGTACTTTTACTTCTAATAAAACAAACTACTATTATTATTCAAATGTTGTACGTACTCGTACTAGTAATATGCGAACGAAATAAACAAATGTTTTGTGTTCTTTTTATTTGAAATAATTTTTTTTCTACCAACGAAATGAATTTTTTTACTTTAGTCACACAAACTACGTATTTTAGATGCCTTTTAGTTTTAAAGAAGTTAACTTGCGATTTTACGTATACCACGTAACACTACTACGTGGTTCAATATCTTTACCGCAGGCAATTTTTATAGATTTCGTTTCTTGTATTTTCTATCTTTTTAATGTGACTCTGATACGTGCCAACGTATCATAAAATTAGTCCCTTGGTCTTTAATATTTTTGTTGCCTTTTGTGAAGTAACAAACATCAAATATTAGATTTTCAAACTACATAAAATTCTTAATGGCTTTTATTGATAAAGTTTTTCAAATACACTGTCGTAAAAATCAAAATAGAAAGTACTTTAATGTTGACGCAATTATTATTAATGCCTCAGCTTCAATTTAATTATCAAAATTGGTTCTTTATATGAACTGAGTTCACAAGTGCGCTATACGTGTCTAGAAAGGTCTAGTAAGGACATCCCCATCCCCAAGACTCTTGTAATCCCAATCATTACATTTTAGTCTAGTCAAGAAAGGGGCTATAGAGGACATGGCAGAGGGTGGAAGATTTTTCTTCGGGATTGCGTTTGAAGTAGTTTAGGAGGTAAAAGTACTAAAAGTCCTCAGTCCTGGCGACATAGCTAAAGGTTAGAGGGAGTTGAAAGGTCCTCTGTTTTTGAGGTTTTTGTTTATATCTCAGAAACGGTCAGTCTTAGGGAAAAATTATTCTTAGCAAAGACTAATTTGATTAAAGCTTATGAAATTTCCTACAAGATTGTTTCTTTTCATTTTTCCTCTACTCATTATAGTTTTTGAGATATTTGCATGCAAAACATGTTAATGTGTGAAAAAAATTACCATTTGAAGATAAAATAGTAACGTAATGCTCTACAGCTTCTTTTCTGAAGACTTTTACTTAAAACGAAGAGCTAAGGTGCTCGAGGTAAAAGTATGACGAAAAATACATTTTTTTTCATACATTAACGATTTGTGCGTGCGGGTATATCAAATAAAATAAGCAATATTAAAAAAATAAATAGATACTATCTTGTAGGTAATTTGATAAACTTTCATTTTGCTAAGTATAATGTTCACACCAGGGCTCACCGTTTTCGAGATATAAGCGAAAACCCCCAAAATGGGACCATTCTATCCTCTTCCTCCCCTCAGCCATCTAGCTAGGACCTGGGGACTTTTTACTTCCTAACTACTCTAAACACATTCCTAAAGAAACAAATTCTACCTTCTTCCATGTCCTCTACGCCCTTGGTTTTCAATCCGTGGTCCGCGGAACACTAGTGCTACGTAAAGTTCAAGTGTTTCACGAAAAAATCACAAAACAAAGAGTAATCAATACAATGTAAAATAATTTTTGTATGGGATTGTAATAAGTTCATTAAAAATACTCCTGAAAAATTCTGGATTTTTGTAAAAGATGAATCCCCTAAGTCTCGCAAAAAAAACCTGAATACCTTGTTATTACTTGACGCCTGAAGAAGTGAAAAGTAAACTTCTCAGGGACATTCTATGCTTCGCTGGCAAGATTGAATTCCTGAGAACAAAAATACGAGTAGGGTTATGAACAAAAGATCAACACTGGTCGCAGTTCTGTAAGGCTTAGAAGCCAATCGACCCCTAAGTACAATACAATACAATACAATATTACTTTCCACGTCATATCTTCGCTAAGCAGGATATTTTATTCTTTTATAAAAGTGACACTTTGAAGAAGAGGTGGCCAAAGTCGCGCGTCCAAGCGTTCAAAGGAATAATGAAGTTATTTTTGCGAGCAAAATCAGGGCCGGACTGGGACGACCAAAAGGGCCGGGCAACACCCCAAACCGGCCGCTACCCCTTCGCATTTATCTTTAAAAATCACTAAATTGTTTTTTAGGTTTACGCGTGATTGACTCGCCTTAAAAACTGCTGGCCCATCGGGCTACCGTCCGAACGCTCAGCCTTCCAGTCCGGTCCTAAGCATGGCCACCCCTCTGCTTTATAAGTGCTCCGCGCAAAAAAATGTCTAAAGTTTAGTGTTCGCCGACTTCAAAAAGATTGAGAACAAAGAATCTACAGTTTACACCCCTTTTTTGGGCGTTCGTTGACTACACTATTAATTAATTTTATATATCTTAATTTTTCAATGGATCCAAAGTCACCATATACAGTGTGATTGAAAAAACGTGATAATGCAGATTTCTTGGTTATTATTAAAGATAGAAGAAAAACTCGTTCAGGTAACTTATAGTATTCAAGAAGCTTGTTATTTTGGTCAATTCAAAAATACCAGTGGAATTAAAACAAAAGAGTAACGTTAGGTAGGTTCATATTTTTAAATGGAACGTGTAGATTTTTTCTAGATATTCTTCAAGAGTATCAATTTCTCTTTACAGTGATACCAAATAACAATACAATATTTGAAAAAATAAAGTCGTAATTAGGTTTTAAAAAATGAATCTAGTAATAACCCTTATAACGTTATAACCATAGCACAACAATCGATAACAATCGAAATAGTCGTTATTTATTTGTTTTAATACTTATGCAACTCGATAGTAGATGTTTTTGTATTTTTGATTGTTATTGATTGTTGTGCTATGGTTATAAGGGTTGGTAGATTCATTTTTTAAAACCTTAATACGACTTTATTTTTTCAAATATTGTATTTTTATTTAGTATCACTGTAAAGAGAATTTGATACTCTTGAAGAATATCTAGAAAAAATCTGCACGTTCCATTTAAAAAAAGGAATCTAACTAACGTTACTCTTTTGTTTTAATTCCACTGGTACTTTTGAATTGACCAAAATAACAAGCTTCTTGAGTACTATAAGTTACCTAAATAATTTTTTTTTCTATCTTTAATAATAACCAAGAAATCTGCATTATCACGTTTTTTCAATCACACTGTATAATGCTCAAACGCACTTTGATATGTCTACAACGACTAGCGACATCTGCTTTCAAATGTAATTTGTAAACGTTAATTTCAGTGGGAATTGGACCTCGAACTGTCCCCTGTGGGACATCATTACTTGATATTTTTGCACCAAACTAAAATACTTATTTGAATCTACCTAAACGCAGCGTTCTAAGTAGCTCTTAATCCGAGTTAATGAACACTTGACTGCGTATCCACGCAATTTATGCAAGAGAATGTCAGCCATAAATGAATTTAATCAGCAAGTTGTAATTATTTAAATTTAGAGTAAAACTAGGAATTTAAATTAATTACGTTTTGTATAAAAGTGTAAGATAGTGGGAAATGTTTTAAAATTGACTTTAAAATTTAAAAGGTTTTAAAATAAAAATTCCTTTCTCAAAAAATATTGAGAGAGACGTTGTCTTAGCTTATAATCTTAAATAAAATGTTCGCTTAGAAATTTTCGTTTATACTGTGGTCGTTCGTACGTACAGCAGCGAGCTATAATTTGATTTTTATGATTACAAGTTGTCAGAATAGGTGAAATTCATAAGATAATTCCAATATCAAATAATGAAAACTTTATGTCTTGTAATAAAAGTTAGTGGATATTGAAAGAAATTACTGTCTTTGGAAAATTTAATAAAATTTGAAATTTGCTCGGAAGAGCTCTTTGGTTTAAAATTAATTTTAGGTATATTTTCTAATTAATAAAATAAGTTTTAATTAAAAAACAATTTAAATTGTTGCAACCGATCGAAAATGCCATTTTAGTAAAATTGACATAGTAACAGAAAATTCAAGCATTGAACTTTAGACCTTACATTACACCCCTAACTTTTAACGTTACTCTAAAAAAATCCCCGAGGTGTAAAACTGAAAATTATCAGCGTTAAGCACAGAGCGTGGGAGAAACGTAAGACAGTGACAATTTGTAGCCACATAAATTTGCAAATCATGGAAAATTAATAATCTTTTGTATTCAGCTTCTATGTTGTAGAGATTGTACAGCAGAAAAAAAAGAAAATTTAGGGTTTTTCAATTTTTACAATGATTGTTACTAACGTTGCATTATAACTTGAAGCCGGACGTTGTACTACCCTTAATCAGAATGTGTATTAAATTGTACTACCCCCTTAAAATAAAGCTAGGTATTTTCTAAACCCACAATTGTAGATAGTGACTCATTCAAGTTTTAGCTAACTATAGCGCGGCTTCTATTGAGATAGATGCAGAAAACACATGCCGCTTGGATAATGGATACCATAACGTACTTTACTATAATTTGATCAAATCTTGGTAGTAGAGTGGATCCGAGTACGAACGATTGTCCATGATGCTGTACCGAAAAATCTCGATGTAATCTACTCTTCATTTGATAATTGAAACGACTAGCTACATTTATTTACATTAATTTAGGTATTTAGATTGGTAATAATGTCTAATCTTGACTAAAAACGAAAAGTGTTGAAATTTATTGAGAATTGCACTGGTTGGATTGGATTGGATTGCTAGCGGGAGGGCTGGCTTTTAGCCAGCTTACAATTAGGCCGCTTAATCGGGCCCATTGTGCATCCTCCCCAGAGACGCCTCCTTCCCCGTCACTCCTCGAGCCATCCCAACTTTAAGATGAACTTGTACTGATACGGGTTTACGTCGATTATCGAAATTTAAGTAATCGTCTAGATACCTACGTTATGCTTACTTATTTAAAAAAAGAACGGTTCTTTTTAATCAAAGATGTGTGTATAATTCGTACAAGAACTCATCATAAATTAAACACAGAATAAACAAAGTAAACTCAGAATTTATTTAAACAAAATCAAAGTTAACTGGTCGAGTCTACTCGATAGAACACATAATGTAAAATTACATAATTAGATCGCACGCCACAGCGTTCACATTTGCTGAAAAGGAAAGTCTGCGTTAACTTAACTATCATTTCTTATCAGTTATATATACTTGTCTCCCTTTCGAAGGACAAAACATAGAATCAATGTTACGAGATCTGATGAAGCTGAAAGAGATACATTCTCACGGTACGAAAGACACGGTACGAAGACAATAGTTCATTTTGTTGGAGGGCAATTCACTACTTTGACCCGTAGTAGTCTCTGTCGATAAGAGAGATTTTATTTATTTACATTTAAATCCGTACCAGAGGACAGTCCCGTTGGACCACTGCTTTAACGCGTAGCAGACTCCCTGAGGATGCAAAAATACAAGTGGCATGGTACTAAATTCCCAATGACTAGGCGCACAGTACACAACATATACCCTAACAAATAACTAGTCCTGGTAAACTACATAAACAACTTAACTAAGCCTATGGCGGACAGTCCATGGCTTTATCGGACCACTGCTTATAACAGACTCGCCACATAGTCGGCCTACCCAGTCAGCGGGACATATTTGGCAGGGGAACTAGTACCATCGAGTGGATCTCGTTACTCATGTTTCACATGTTTTACCATAAAAAAAAGACCATTTTCAAAAACGAAATATTGTAAGTTAACACAAGTATATACGTATATAATTATAAATATTAACAGTTAAAACTTGATTTAACAAACATGAAACAATTGACTGGATTGAGTGAATTGCGCAATACTCCTAGTTCCTGACCTGGACATGACTCATCCGCGCTATATTACTCATCCACATTATTGCACAATTCCAAACTTATTCAATTGTAACGAACAAATATTTTAACTTACTACAGATAACGGTTGACCTAAGAATAAAATATTTATATTTTAATATATAATTATTAGGAATTCAAAATCTTAAATTTACTTAGTAAAACAAGAAAACAATACTCACACGACCACTTATCTCCACCTTCACTTCCGAATTCCTTTCCGAAATGTTACGGAAAAGAAAAAACACCCACGAAACTAAGATTTACATAATTGTAATAATGGTGACATATACCATTGGCGCAAAACATCTCACAAATTATTTAAATTAAACAGGCCTCGACCATTACAAACTCGAGCAGCTTGGCGGGTGGAGTGTCTCTGATTCTGACCATATCCAGCCAGTAGTCACCAAGTATGGATCCTCTAGTTGATATTACCGCAGGGCACGAGCAAAGCACGTGCTCTGCAGTTTCATCTTCTTGATTACAGCCTCTGCATCTAGGACTATTGATCAGTCCCAAAGTGTGGAGGTGTTTGTTTAGCTTACAATGTCCTGTAACGATGCCCGTGAGTACTCGCAGGTGTAATCGAGACAGGTTGAGGTAGTATTTTGCGCGTCGTATCGAAGGAGCAGCAATTGCTGCTTTGCCTTGTCTACAGGCCGTTCCTTTCGCCCACATATGTTTATGTGAAGTTAATTTTTTTTGTTTTATAACTTATAAGACTATTGAGAGTGGTGACCGCCAGAGTCTGGGTCGGTTCCGGCCCATTCGGGTAGGAGCCCGAGCCCTGCCTTGCCAGCTCATCTGCCCTCTCATTGCCTTCGTTACCGTGGTGCCCCTTGAGCCAGCAGATTTCAAGAGCATTATTCGTCGAAATTTCGTTTAGTGCTGCTATGCAGTCCGAGACCAGCTTCGAAGTTATTCTGTGGCGAGTCAGGGCCGCGATAGCAGCCCTACTGTCCGACAATATCTGTATGTGTTGTCCTGTTACTGGACTCTCTTTTACTATCTGGCACTTTCTAGTATGCCATTAAGTTCAGCTTGGAAGATCGAGGTGAATTTTCCTAATGGTGTACTGATATTTATTTCTAGTTCAGGGGAGAAAATTCTTGTCCCTGCGCCAGATTCAGTTTTCGATCCATCGGTAAAGATGTGGATATTAGCAGTACCGGGGTCTCGTGTTGTTAACAAACTTACAAACCTGTTGTTAAATATGTACAGGGTGTCCCAACACTCCGTTATCGTAGAATTGTGACTTTGCCTTATAATTTAACAAAAAAAGTTTAATGCATGGCTATAGTTATCTGAGAGCTGCACCTCTTAAAAATATTTTTACATATACCGGGTGATCCATTTAAATGCTATAGGCCTCACTTGTATTTTTTTAAATGGAACATCCTGTATATTTTTATATATTTGGATTCCCCTTTCGAGAACGATTATAGTAATGTATCGTTTAATGGATCTACCGTAGATTTGGGCCAAGATACTGCGAATTTTAGGAAAATACAAGTCAACTTTGCTTATCTTCTATAAAGTAACGAATTAACATTTTTGACTGCGGTTTGCATTAGAATAATTCTAATATCGCCTTCTTTGTAAAATATTTTTCAAAGTTGGCAAAACCGCAATAATTGTGCTGTGTGGATCTCCAACGCAAAGTGTAATTTTTCTTAATTTTTTAAATGGGATAAAAGTTGAATTTTAAAAGTGAATAGATTGAGAAAATATTATATCATTAGAAAGCTTAGAAAAGGGGCTCTTTTTTCCTGAAATCGAAAATAGGGGGTGCTATTTAAAAAAATGAAGAAAACTGATATTTTGCGTTGGAGACTCACATGGTCTCATTTTGACGTTGTATGTCGCTATGAAAGATAATAAGGAAAAAAGACGATATTAGCATTATTTTAACTCAAACCTTGGTCAAAAATGTCAATTCGTTAAGTCACAAAAGGCACGCAAAGTTGATTCGTTTTTAATATAAAATAAGCATTATCTTGTCCCAGGTCCATGGTGGACCCATTAACCCACACATGACTATAATCGCCTTCGAAAGGGGAATCTGAATATGCAAAAATATACAGGGTGTTCTATTAAAAAAAATACAAGTGTGGCCTGTAGCATTTAAATGGATCACCCGGTATATTTAAAAATATTTTTAAGATATGAAGCTCTAAGAGAACTATAGTTGTGCATTAAAATTTTTTTGTTAAATTTTACAGCAAAGCCACAGTTCTACGATAACGCAGCGTTGGGACACCCTGTATTTTGGTAAGATACGGTCAGATCTGAGATCTAGTGGAGGCAGTTTTTTAGAACTGACCTCTATGATGTTCGTATGACCTGTAATCCCTCATCTGGTTGTCCACAGCCCTAAATCACGCAGTCTTAGAGCCGACCTCAGTGCCATTTCCTCCACGTGTAAGTCAAGTGGAGGCAGACATAGAAGCGTCTCTATAGCTGTGGTGGTTGTGGTTCTCATAGCTGCAGTGATTGATAGGCATGAAAATCTTTGCACTTGTCGGAGTTTGTTTTTTGCGGTGTTTATTGTGGTTCTGGGCCACCACACTATAGCCGCGTAGCTTAGCATAGGTCTAATAATTGCAGTGTACAGCCAGTAGGTTATCTTAGGGGAGAGTCCCCAAGACTGCCCTACAGCTCTGTGACACTGCCAAAACGCGACCTTTGCTTTTTCCGCTTTGTTATAAAGGTGGCTTCTCTAGTCTAGCTTGTGATCAAGCGTGACACCCAGATACTTGACCTGATGAGCCAGACTTAGAGGAGTTACGGATAGACTTGGAAGTTTAAATTTCTTCGTCTTGCGTTTACTGGTAAAAAGTACAAGCTCCGTTTTTGATGGATTTGCCACCAGGGAGTGTTCATTACACCAGGTTTTGACTATGTCTAGGGCGCTTTGCATTTGATCGAATACAACACGCTCAAACTTACCGGTCAGGTCAATTATTGCACTGGTTTCATAAACTCTCTGATGATGTCTCTTTTTCTTCCTAAACTTAAAGCAGTAAAGCACTTTTCTTTCTAGATAGATTTTATTCTTAAAAATAAATCAAAATTTAAAATTGCAATACGTTTTGTATAAAGTCGACTACGAGAAAGCTTACAAATACGAAGCAACTGCTTACCAATTATCACCAATGACTTAAAAAGTTGCGATTCTGAAAATTTCAACCATAAATATTTATTATTCCATTTTATTTTCAAGGAGTATACTAAATCTTTTTAAGTGATCAAATTATATTTGTGGTTAAATTCAGATTTAAATATCTAGAAAACGGTACACTCTAAATGTAAATGTAATGTTTAAAGAGCATTTCCAAAAATATTTAAATAGAAACAAAGTATGATGTAAAAAAATCGCAATGGTTAGTTTTGCAAAATGTAATGAGCGTGTCTAACTGAGGTTTTCCTCTTTGTTCCCATTCGAACCCCAAATTCTTAATGAAGTTAAGAATCCCTCTGAGGGTTGATTTCTAGCTATGTGGTTATAGAGGTAAACCTTTTCAAGAGCTTTCAGATTTTTGCGGAGACTTGCAAAATAAGTGGTTTCTCGAGGTTTCTCGACTCCATCAGGTTTGCTCATTTTCTTATAAAAAAAAGAACAATGGTTAGTTTAATGACGTGTGTAGTATAATAAATTAACTATAGTCCTAAAAAAACACCAACTTTAGTCACTAATATTCTAAAAATATGTTTGGATTGGTATATATTTTTTAAACCACCCTGTATAACAATTCTCATTAAAATAGCAAAATAGTGCTCAAATATAATGTTTTGTTGTTATCGTTGGAAGATCCTGTGTATAATAACAATTAGAATAAAATTTAATGGTATTATAATTAATTTGTTATGTTATTTATAAGAGAGGCATCAATATATTTTATTTTAAATTGATTGTTATAGTAAAAATTTATTCGATGTAAATATATTTGATAAAGAGCACAAAAATCTGCAAAAACAACAAAAATTCAACATAATAAAATTTTATGCAATACAAATCTTTGGGCAAAATATAAAATGCTTTATACTTTATGTTTTAGAACATCAGATGAAAAACGATTTTCATCCAAATGAATAAATCATTCAACTTAGATGGTAAAATGACGTTTTTCTTCACTTCTATATAAGAATTTCAAACCAAATAAATTCATACAAGCCAATATCCGGAAGCTCAATAAGCCCAGGGGTGACGGTCTCTCAGAACAAACAACGACGCTTCTATCCAGCCTCGGAGCTTACGGGTCGCGACCGATAGATTTATGGTCCTGTAGGACTCAATACAACCCAAGTCCCTTGCATGTTGATGTTTGCGCACCCTTCACACGGATATATGTATACACATCGACTTCATACCAGGCTTTATATGTTTAGAATCTAATTTCCGGGTACATGGTTTAACTTTATTGTTCGTGGATTTTCAAGAGACATACGTTGTTAGTTGTAGGTCAACTATTAAATTTTACAACTTAAAATTTTACATTAATTTGTACAATCGCTATAAAATTACCTAAATAATTTACTAACGATCGTTATAGTTTAATATCTTAATTTTAAAGCATAAAGTTGGATTAGATTGACTTACATCGATTGATTCATTAGTGTGAGGCTATTAGAAGATGGTGACTCGGTTACAAGTTCGAGTTACGTGCAAACTTCCATCATAAATTCGAAATTTAGTTAATTGTGGTCTTCATCACCAACACATTTGCTTAATTATTAATTATACTGTTTTCAAACTTAAAGGGTTAACGTTCATGTTGATCTTAAATTATTTTATCCTTCCTAACTTATCGATACATTTGTTTGAATTTACAATCAAATTTTAGGGTATATGTGTGCCTAAGTTTAATTTAATAATTGACGAAGATAAGACTTATTACATAACCTTAAAACAACCCCTTTCTATATTTTATAAAATTTAGTTTACCTTTGGATATTCTTGTCATTAGGCTAATTTCGGTTCGTAATTAACTAATTATACAGAAACGATTTAAAAATAAATAAATTTTAAAATGTTGACTATAAATATATATTATAAAATTATTAGATATAAAAAAGGAAATATTTTAAATGAACTTTTTAGAAAGCAATGTAAATGTCCAAAAATGTACCTTAGTTTCATTTTTATGACATGGAAAGGTTATAAACATCGATATATTTCAACAAGAAAAAGCGACAATTTTGACACCAATTTTTTGCGTTCTTTTCTTAAAATAGCAAAAATCGGAAAAACAGAAAATGAGAAGACAATTAATAATTGTAATAAAAATTATAAAAAGTAATTCCCAAATTAAAAATTGGCACCAATAACGTAAAGTTTTTATTGACGGAAAAGAACTGATTACATTTTAGAAATTACGACGATGAAAATAAAGAGATTTATCTAAAATAGTTTTCTTTTGGCGTGATAAACACAACAAGACTATCAGCCTATATCAGAATAATCAGGTGAAATAGTATTCGAGTGCATCTCTTGGGAACAAACTACTTTAATGACATTACAGACGAGAAAATCCAGTTGGTGACGTCAGGCACCAATTTTAGGGCTCAGGACTGTTAACAATAAATTTTTAATTATTGAGGTAAGGAAACCACTTGAAAGGGATGCCAAAGCAAAACTTTTAGCGTAAAAATAGTTATTTTTCCAGTAAGCAACTCAGGGCAACCCAAATACTCTTTATGAGTGTTAACACTCATAAAGAGTATTTGGGTTATTACAATTACAATTGTAAGGGGTTTATAAAGACATTAATTTCAACTCACAGGTGCTAGCGAATTTCCTTTGTCTATTCTCCTCACTTATTTTATCACAAACTAGAAACAACTGAATAAATAAATTCTGATTCTAAATGAAGAATTTTTACCTTGAACCGTTTCTCAGTTATGCGGACCGGGTTTTTCCTAGATCAAAAAAAAAAAAAAAAACAAAGTGCCCGTTATTTTGGCTTTTGTAGAAATGTTTTGCTACTGAAGCAGTTTTTGGTTCTAAAACTTTGTTCTCTACACTACATGATTTCTCATGTGCTATGACACACTTTAACTTGAGTTAATTCTCAAAAGCGTAAAAAAATACTAAAAATTAGAAATTTTTGAAAATTGTTCCAGGAAAGAGTATAATTTTGACTACGATTTTTACTGTTTTGCTAAACTCACTTGGGGCATGCGCACAGCCTAAATTCGGTAAATTTTAATAGGGATCTCGCAAACCATAAGAGACACAAAGTTGGTTAAATGGAGACAAAGTTGCGTAATTGGATAGCAAATAATATTAAAAAAAAAATTTAAAAATTTCCATTAGGTCTCGAGATTTCTGAAGAAAATCGAAATCTAAGGAAATTTGATTTATTTTTTTCTGAAGTTATGTTCAAAGATATCAGAAAACTAAAAACACATTATTTCACGTTTTTTCGCTCTGCAAGATAGCAATTTTATATTCTCAAAAAAACAGTTATTTTCGATTTTTACATGTTATTTTACATGGAAAATATTGATGCTCTACTGGCACGGCTGTTGAGCTACAACAGTGGCGAAATTTAAGGTACCTATATATTTTTCTTCATCAGGTAGAACCAAAAAATGAGCTCAGGAGCAAAACATTTAGACAAAAGCCAAATAACGGAGACCCTAATGAGCACTCTCTCACCAATAGCATTTTTTGCTTATAGTAATTAACCTGATATTTTCAAGAAACTATAATTAAGCATAGCGTTTTCGAGTTTTTTTATAAATAAATGGACTGTACTACAGCTCCACCAAGCGAAATTGATAGATAGAATATATATATGTCAACTAATAGTTATTTGTTTTATAAGAGGACAAAGTGACGTTTTGTGTGACAAGACTGTGTTTGGCTGAAGAGCGAGTGTAGTGAGCGAGTCAGGCAATACAGGCGAGTCACACAAAACTACTTTGACTCCGTATAAACCATTAATTTTTTTCTGCAAACGTAAAGCGTAGAACTGAAAATTTTGATTTTTGAAAGAGCACCATCTCTTGTCAATTACTTGTGATTAACTTAAATTTGTAAAAAAAAGCTAATTATTATTAAACACAACGAACTAATTATAAAGGAAAATTTAAAAAACATTAAATTTTTTACATTACAAATGCTTAAAAAACATTTTTTACGTTAAAAAACAAAAATTATGTAGGGTTAAGTTTTTACTTTGTCTGTCTAGACAGAGAAAAATACTTTGTTGACAATTTTTCCTGCCTCGGCGGGAAAGTTAAACTTCAACCTTCCATATTGAGTGACACTTTTTTTTACGTTTGAAGAGAAAAGAATTTTATATAAAATCGTTTTAAGGGGAAGAGATTCGTCCAATCATAATCAACAATTCAGGTCAGGTACAGCTGCAGGTACAGGCATAGTCAGGCATAGTTATACCGTCTGTTTCCAAAAAAGGGCCCCAGCTTATAGCGGGTTTATTTGTAACTTTAGACAAATAAAACGTTGTATAAAATTAAATGAGACGATCTTTTCTACAATTTTAGCGAAAAAAAAGTTATTATTTTCCGAACAGTTAAGGCTGATGGCATCTTCGTTGCTTTTTTTAAATTGCACCATACACATTTTTTAATCTCATATGATAGAGAATTTTTTTCTCTTTTCAATAAGGTAAAGCATTCGTAGGGTTAAATAAGAAAATTTTAAAGAAAAATTGAAAAAACTAAAGCTACATTATTTTTTATCAAGCAAGCTGATTGTTAAAAAAACAAATAATTTTCAATTGTTTAGCTAACTGTGTAAGCTTCTTCACTCAAATCTAATGTTCCATTGCGCCACGACCGCTGGATTGGCTACGATAAGCTTGTTACGAATAAATTAAAAGTAGAAAAAAATAAATTAAAAGAAAAAACTCGTAAAACATTATTTATTTATTATTAATTGGCGTCATCAACTAAAGCTATTGACGATGAATATTTAAAATAATAGATTTTCACAAAAATTGTTCAAAGTGAGAGCTGTTGTTTTCTACACAAAGTTGACAACATAGTAACCCATTTACATTAGCAGACACAGTTCAAAATACATAAGTCTTTTATGTAGCTCCATATAAAAAAGTTTTTCTTCTTGTAATTTATTCGTAACATGCTGATGGTAAACAAACCAGAGGCCTTGGCTTAATGAAACATTAGATTTGAGTGAAGAAGCTTACACAGTTACCTAAACAATTGAAAATTATTTGTTTTTTTAACAATCAGCTTGCTTGATAAAAAATAATGTAGCTTTAGTTTTTTCAATTTTTCTTTAAAATTTTCTTATTTAAGCCTACGAATGCTTTACCTTATTGAAAAGAGAAAAAAATTCTCTATCATATGAGATTAAAAAATGTGTATGGTGCAATTTAAAAAAAGCAACGAAGATGCCATCAGCCTTAACTGTTTGGAAAATAATAACTTTTTTTTCGCTAATATTGTAGAAAAGATAGTCTCATTTAATTTTATATAAGGTTCTATTTGTCTAAAGTTACAAATAAACCCCCTATAAGCTGGGGCCCGTTTTTGGAAACACACGGTATAAGTCACTTGCATTATGACAGTTGTCAATAATATAATAAAACGCACTACTGTAAAAGTTGAGGTTTGCGGATGCAAGTAATGGGCGGATTCACCGGACGTAACAGTTGTGCAACAGTTACCAAATCGTCCGGTGACGTACCCGCTACTTTGGGAACGTGTGCGGAGCGGTCGCCATTTTATCGAGCGCATTTCGTTTGCGCTACTTGTTCGTATTTAAATTTGACAGATTTATTTTAAATTTTCATAATGTCAGAAATGTCGAGCGTTAATATAATATAATAAAATATAAAGTTGGAAACCAAATTCAATTTGTTGAATCAAAATTTCACAGATTGTCACTATGACACTTAAATAAAATTGGAAATTACCGGACGATGTAGCGCTACTAATGTAGCAGTTGGATCGGTATACGTTTGCGTTACGTCTAGTGAATGGGCCCATTGATAGGGATAGAATCATTAACAACAGAACGTTTTTTTGATACTAAGTAAAGTCACGTGGTATTAGCTCACGCTTAATACAAGTATTAAATTGGTTTTAATAGTTTATTGTGATTAGGTATATTATGTTACAGTACTTTCTTTAGAGAAAAACAAATCATTTTGCAATTTTTTTTAACTAAAATTTTCAAAAACCCTGTCTGAATGATAACCTTTAAGTTCCATTTTACTGACAGTTACTTGTTAAATCTGGAAGCTAAAATACTTTTAACTCTAAGTGTACCTTAAAATTTATGGCAGTGCTAACTACGCCGTTTCAACTAGTAGCTTCCTTTGGTAGAACTGTTGGTACTGTATTTATTTGCATATTTGGAATCACCCCCATTCCTTGGAAAGAGGAAGCCAGATATCAAAGGTAATATAATTAATAGGAACCAGATATCTAGGACTAACCATCGACAAAGGACTCACCTGGAAACCACACATCGAGCGAGCTATCGTTTTCATTACTTTATCCGCTTTTTTCAGGTACAACGCTGGACCTCTGGAACAAGCTGCTTCTCTACAAGACCGTCATCAGACCCATCACGACGTACGCTGCATGAGCCTGGAGCTATGCCGCACCGTCAAACATCAAGAAGATGCAGACCATCCAAAACAAGATCCTGAGGACCATCGTCAACGCACTATGGTTCATCCGAAAGAGCAACCTTCAACAGGACCTACAGATGATCAGCATTTAGGATTTCGTAAGAGAATAAGCCTCCAAGTTTCACGATACAAAATTGGACTACGACAACCTAACATCCGAGGACTATAGAAATACAACATCAACGAGTATATAGGCTTCAGAAGAGCCTCTAGTTGGTTCTTGACCGAGCCTAACAACCTCGTTACCGCTACCAAATCCGACTAACGTTTATCGTCAGTAATTTTGGTCATATTTCACACCACAAAATTTTTTAATTAACGTTTTTTCAGATCCGACCGATAAAGGAAATACAGGGCAGAGCCTGGGCACCCCAATAGCTAGTTTCAAGATTCCAGATTCCAGGAAACACAATGTTCCATTGATTTGAGATGCATTTTAAGCTATTCACTTTCAAGTTTTTAAACCGTAATGTGAAATAAATAGAACGAAGTTTTTAAATACAAGGTGTGTTTTAGAAAACATTTGGTTATTTTTGAAAATATGCATAAACATATACACGGTGGAACTTTGAATCTGGATCATAGGATTTAACATGGGAAAACAAACTTGTATAAATATTGGCTCCCCTAATTATTTTACAACAAAATATTACATAAAAAATTTTTAAAGAGTAAAAAGCTTCTTCTAATGCAGTTATAATATTTTTAATTTATTCGGCTGTTTTAGAGAAAATGAAGGAAAATTATTCAGCTAATAACTGTTTCTCGCGTTAGCCTTGATTTTCGTACAGTCAACTGCTATTTATTTTTGTTTATGAAAATCAAGGCTAACGCGAGATACAGTTATTAGCTGAATAATTTTCCTTCATTTTCTCGAAAACAGCTGAATAAATTAAAAATATTATAACTGCATTAGAAGAAGCTTTTTACTCTTTAAAAATTTTTTATGTAATATTTTGTTGTAAAATAATTAGGGGAGCCAATATTTATACAAGTTTGTTTTCCCATGTTAAATCCTATGATCCAGATTCAAAGTTCCATCGTGTATACAATATACATATAGCAGAATCAATTTGGTTAAGAACATAATTTACAAATATGTAACTCGAAAAGACGATGCTCACGAGTTTATGTCATTTGACGTATAATTTGATTTGATTTGCGACGAGTAGTCGCAGTTATGCCCGGACGTTTCCTCTCATATCACAAGTAATAAGTGCTCTATGTAACGTTAAAATCAGATATTTGTTTTGACAGAAAAAATATTCTTAGGATTCCCTTTTGTACTTTTGTACCTTGAGATGGACGTCCGATTTGACGAGTTTTACAAAACTTTCCCAAGTAGGTAAGATTGTGAAAAATTTGAAAAACCTTATTCAGGAAAATTATTGAAAATGTTATTTTCTATTAAAATGTTAATTTCTAAAACAAAATGTTTTAAAAATTTTCATGAAACTTGTGAAATAGAAGAACTATGAGCAGAAAATTTTTAGTTTTTAGCTCAAACAATTTTCATAAAGAGTTTCTCCTAAATTCAATAATGATTTACTTACTTACTTACATGCATGCACACCATAAGGATTTTCTAAACTGCCAGAGATTCAGAGGTTTAATGTCTTTAAGACTAGAAAATAAATCTGCCAAATGTCGTACTACTCCTGAAATAACCTGAAGAAACTGAAACCATGTGTTTTGATAATTTTCTATTACTATAGGTATTTGTATGGAGGGAATAAAGCTCAATATTTTAGCTTCTTCAAGCTATTTCAGTAATGAAACGAGTTTTCTCAAACTTTTCTTCATATGAATATTATCAGATGGATTTATTTCACGAAGAGATCCTTATTATTTCATATAATCCCATTACTGTACACTATCAGATATTTTTTGATAAAATGACAAAACTGACAATTAATAATTACAGAAAATGAAAAAAAAACATTTAATACAATATTTCAACTAAATGCAAATTGCAATTTTTAACTACGATCAATTTAATAATTGGAATCAATTTTTGAAAATGAAAGAGCTCTTAAAACAATATACCGCAATTTAAAAGCTTCGTGATGATTTCGATTGAAAACGATCAATTTAGTTTTTATACTACAAGTTATATAAAAATAGCTAATACTCAAAAGCTTTAAAATTAATTTTTAAGTACACCCTTATTGAAATTTTAATTTGTAATAAAACAGCATTTTTATTTCCATATTTTAATAAAACAGTATCTATCTATTGATCAAAATTTTCTCCTTTTTATGTCGACATAAAAAATACCTCTTCAAAAAAGTTTCGAAAACTTAATTTTATAGCTACGGGGTAATATAATTTTTTAATGGTTTGTTTGTTTTAAAATTAATTTTATAATAAAATCGTAATTTTTATTAAAATTTAAATAGCAGATGCAGGTATGGAAGTTGTTGTTTTATGTTTTGAATACAGGAGATTAATCGAGCACGTAATGTTTGTATTTAACTACAACCCCCCTGAAGCTGTATTTCCGTATGAAATAATAAACTAATGAATTGCTAATAATATATTATGTATGTTATGTATAAGAAAAATTTATTAATTATTTTTCTGTCCAAAGTTCAAGTAGAGAATTAAAATTGGACTGTTCTCTGTTCAGCGGACAAATGCAGCTAAGCCACTCCTTACAAATTTCTGTAAAATAAAGTTATAAACCGTATTTTCAAAATTCGAGCAATATAAAAATTCTATTCGAATATCACGCTCGTTGAGGGAGTGGCCTAGTTGCATCATCTGTTGGCTGAATAGAGATTAGAACATTTTGAAAAACGACGAAGTAACACAGTGAGCTGAAAATACTGTAAAAAATTTAGAAGGTGTTCAAGAATAGGTTCATTAGAAAATACTACAAGTACGTAGTTAAAATACATTTTTGGCTAGTGCAATATAAATTATAGACAACTGAGATTGGTTTTTACAGGTCGTAGTAACAAAAATTGATAATGTTTAGGTAATAAAACCATAATCAGCAAGTAAACGAAAAAACTTTAAATTCAAAAACTACCAGTATCTAAGTTCAACCGACGTCCAACATATTTTTTGACTTTTGGTAATACAGCCATTATTTAGATCGCCGGGAATAAAATAGGTATGCACACCATTTATTTTTAATGGATAAAATGCTACTCTTAAACTACAAAAACCGTGTTAAAGACACTCAAAGGCACTAAATGTTTGACATAGAAATTTTTTGAAATTCGAATATGTTGAAGGCGAGCAAGCAGTTGTTACCAGACAAACTACTGGTTACTAACATAGGACACTAAAAGACACTAATGACAATGACTAATGAGGCACAAAACAAATGTTTGGCATGATTTGGGCATGAACATTTGTTTGAAAATCGAAAATAACAATAATGACCAAAAAATCCCAGTTTGAACCATTTTTAATAAGTTAGAAAAAAGTAGTCTAGACTCCGTTTAGCGGCCAGAAATAGCTAGACCACTCCCCACAAATTTCTGTCAAATAAGATTGACGTATCGTCAATTGCTCTATATCCATAACATATTCATAGGATAATGCAATTCTACGCTGACGGTATGTCAATTCTTGTGTGATTGTTGTAAAACAGTATTTTCAAAAATCTACTAATAGAAAAATTCTATTTGAATCTTGCGCACTTTTTGTGGGAGTGGCATAGCTATTTCTTGTCGCGGAACAGAGTATTGTAGGAACAATCTCTAATTTTTACAGAAATTTGTTAGGCAGTTTGACAATAATTAATAACTGGTAAAAAAACTCACCTTTTATGTTTATCTTATATGTTAATCAGTCCTCATCCAATTAGTTTGATGAAACCAACATTGTCCGGTAATAGTTCACACAATTTCTTCAAACACTTGTCCCTTCAATAAATTAATAATAAATCTTAAGAAGCTGTTTAACGTTTTTAAAATAAATTTTAAAAAGTTTTCTAATTTATTCGCGCCTTGGAAGTTGTAACCGCAACAAACAAAATATTATTTGCCACTAAAGTTATATTCGTTTAGAGATAATCAGACAGGTGCTAATCTCGTCTGATTAAGATTACTATGAAATGAATGGTCTGGCCTATACGAATATAATTTTGTTGCCCCACTACAAACTACAATATTACTTTTTTTAACAATTTAAAGGAATTTAGGTAGTACCTATAAATAATTTAAAATTATTTTTGTGTTGTTGCTATTTTTCCTTCGACTGGGAACTTGAGGTGTTAACGATATAAAACCTTAGAACTTCACTATTAACTTTTAGTTGTAACATTGAAAACTTATTGTGCATTCCTCAGCTTTGTTCTGTAACTTTATAAACAATTATTAAGTTCTACTGTTACTGTAAATATATTGCAGGTCCGGACTAGCCCGATCGGCTGACCGGAGATCGCCAGTGGGGCCAAGTGACATTGGGGCCAAATGAAAATAAATGGAAAAATCAAAATGAAGAAGAAAGTTCCCAATTAACATACAGTGTGTTTCACTTTAGATGAGGACACATGCAAAAATTTTTTGTTTTGCTTAATGAGTTGCTTAATTTAACAGTACAACAATCTTTTTAAAAATTCCTAAAGTTGATCAAAGCTCATTGACCATAAAAATTCCAAAAATTTATCGGCGCTCTCGGGATCTGTGAGAAATCTTTGGAACTCAGGCACGTAATAGTGTCGCTATTCGCTACGCCACTGCATTTGCGGCTAATTTATTTTGTAGCCAGTGGGGCCAACCACTACCCAGTCCGGCCCTGATATACTGTAACGAATACTGCACTGTAATATGTAATTAAAGTTCTTATTGTGCAACGTCCCATTGTTTTAAGTTGCTCCAGCTTTTCAATCGAAATCACACATTTTAATTTTCAATATCTAATTTCTTTAAAAAGACCCAGCGGTCTTAAATTTCTATTTTGATTACATCTTTAATAACCTCTTAAAATTTCTGTTAAAAACACTGCTATGCTAAGGCTAACAACCAAAATTGTTCTGCTATCTTCCCACACACCGGAATCTTTGGTTTCTGCACCATTATAAAAAAAATTAGAAACATTTCATAAAGTTTGTAGATAAATTATACGACTTATGGAACATTGTAACCCTTGTCTCGTTTCTCACCCTATAGAACTCCTTTAAACCCCTTAAAGCGCCTATTTCTGAAGAAAATCGGCGATCATTTTATAACGTGGGTTGTAGCGATACAAAATTATGTGTGCGTTAAATTTTAGCAGTTTTACAGAAAACTTTTTACCACCCTAATTTTGGATCTGTGAATGACTTTGTTTTAAATGTTTAGTTTTTAAGGGTAAAATATGAGGGCGTTTTCTCAACGACCACCAGTCAATTATTAGACCAAACCAAATATAAAGGGGCTCGTTTCAACCATATGGCACCGAGGGTCGGACAAGTAAGGTATTTATTACCCGAAGATCTGACCTGAGGCAGAAGAGTACAGTAGCCCAGCTACTTACTCACCACTCCAAAGTGACGACTTTGTCTGATCTTCTGGAGTGGAAATCTGATTGCAGATGCCGCCGTCCGTTCTCCGCCGCCGTTCGTTTTACCGCCTGTTGTCGCTGCTGCCGTTACCGCCATTGCCGCTGTTGCCGCCGTCCGACTGCCGCTGTGCCGTACCGTAATCGTCGAGGGTCAGTTTCGTCCGAGTAACCCTGCGTTCCTTCGCTAGCGAGTACTAGCATCTGTTGGAACAATCTTTTTCGCTAGCGAGTACTAGCATCTGTTAAAGATCAAGGGTTATCGGCCGTAATTGTCCTCGAGACCGACGGATCGCGGAGTACTTAGCAGGTACTCCAGATTCTAAGGGGTTACTGCCGTGGAAACCGTATGAAGGGATGTTTGTGTCGTTTAGGCACCTAAAGCCGTACTGGGTACCGACTTCAGGCGGGAAAAACCTCGCGACCGTTTCAGCCCCGCTAATGTGATCCCAGGTAACCCTTTATTGTTGGTTTGGTTCTTATGATATCTGTCTGTTTATGGTCGTGTGTATTTTTGTCTGTTTTGTGCCTGTAAATAATTATTTCTGTGTTCTGATCTGGTAATTTAGATTATTATAAATAAAACTTGTTTAACTCCAATCTTTATTTATGATTTCCTCCTTAGAGGTGGCGCCCGAGTAATTAAAAGCCGCAGGTAAAAAGTATTAAAAAGGTAAAGTTTCTTGCTGAACCAGGGCCCACCTTCAACTGTGTCTACCCGGAGCAGTGAAGGGTTAACATTGCTTACAAAAAGTGGCGTTATAGGGTGAGGTTGGTTATTTGATTATAATTTTGGAAAAAAACACGGGGAACAATCTTTGACTTACATCAAAGCAGTAGCACCCACAGTAAGTAGATATTATAATAGTTTTGTTTCAAAAACTCATCTTTTATCTCGTGTTGATCAATGATCTGAACCATAACCCTTTTGATATAATTAAACCAAAGTTGTTCTTAATGTAATATACGCAGTAGGTACAGTACCACCAACTTTATTAGCGTTCTGAGGGGGCGTGGCCAGCACTGTCATAAAAAGTTTTCAAGTCTTAAAAGCTCCCCGAGGGACAAATTAAGAGTAGGGGACAACACCCTCATTTTTTATTAGAGGAAATCAGAGCTCTTTAGAGATCTTTAGAGTGGGTTCTACAACGAGACCAAATTCCAAGTTCATAGAATGCTTAAAAGTGCTTGTGACTCAAAGTAACGTCTAGGAATTAGCTGATAATAATATTATTGAGAAAATCCAACTCCTTGATTGAATTTTAATGAATTTTTTTTATTGAGTTCTAAATACCCTAACGATCAAAGTTTATACTGTAGAAAAGTGTGCGGAAAATTGCTCGAAAACAATTGCTCGAATGGAAAGTTCCTCGAAAGGAAAGTTCCTCGAATGGAAAGTTCCTCGAATGGAAAGTTGCTCGAATGGAAAGTTGCTCGAATAACAATTTCTCGAAAACACAATTGCTCGAAATAATGAAATAAGTTACTTACATAAATGCAGCTTTATCATTTTTTCTAAAATTTACTTTCTTGTTATAAAATAGACTTTTAAATGTTGTCCAAATGAGCATAAATTACTAGACACATTATTTTGAACCTCAAGCTCAATCACGAAAAAGTTATTTGTTTTATAAGGAGACAAAGTGACGTTTTGTGTGACAAGACTGTGTTTGCCTGAAGAGCGAGCGTAGCGAGTCTGGCAATACAGGCGAGTCACACAAAACTACTTTGACTCGGTATGAAACATTATATTTTTTCTGCAAACGTAAAGCGTAAAACTGAAAATTTTGATTTTTCAAAGAGCACCATCTCTTGTCAATTACTTGTAGTTCAATTGTCAAATATTTTTTTAAATTAACTTAAATTTGTAAAAAAAGCTAATTATTAAACACAACGAACTAATTATAAAGGAAAATTTAAAAAACATTAAACTTTTTACATTTACATTACAAATGCTTAAAAAACATTTTTTACGTTAAAAAATAAAAATTATGTGCGGTTAAGATTTTACTTTTCCTGCCTAGGCAGAGAAAAGTACTTTTCCTGATAATTTTTCCTGCCTCGGCGGGAAAGTTAAACTTCACCGTTACCTATTGAGTGACACAAAGGCGACTTTTTCTGACGTTTGAAGAAAAAAAAATTTTTCGCCGTTGGCCTTCTTATTACTATAATCCGTTCACTATTTATTTGCGCTATGGTTGGCCATGTTAGGGTGATAGATTCCACCTGGTATACATTAGAAAAAATCAGTTAGATTAAGTATTAATAGTTGTCTGTCATTTACGTTTGTTATGTTATTGTTTTAGTTGACACTTGACTTGACTTGACACGGAACTGTCAAGAGCTGTCAGTCAACTTTATAGGAACTTTTTATTTTCACAAACCAAAAAACAAAAGTTCATGGCCAATCATAGCTTTTCATAGTCTACGGTGGATATCAATATATACCTACGTGTATTTCAAAATCACCCTGTATGTATAAGACCATGGGAAGAAACCTCTGCACATTTCCATTCGAGCAATTGATTTCGAGCAATTTTCTTTCGAGCAATTGTTTTCTAGCAATTTTCACCAGTGCATTTGTCTCATAATCTTTTTAACCAGTTCTTGTGATTTTGTTACTTTGAGTCACAAGCACTTTTAAGCATCCTAAGAACTTTAAATTTGGTGTAATTGTACATTACACTCTAAGCATCCCTAGAAAGATCTTATTTCGTCTAAAAAGTAATTTTGTCCTGTATAATCGTTACTTTATTTTTCAAAATATGATTAAGATAAGAATCATTTCGTCTCACTAGTCATGTAACTCCAAAGCAAAAATAGTCACAAGCTCTCAAATCAGAGAATCTGCTAGCAGAAAAATATTTCCATTTTCGGTATTTCTATGGGTTTCACGTTAACCCTTTTGAAGCTCCGCCATTAGTTTATTAGCAAGCAAGTCACCTTATTGCTTCTTTGCATTATAAAACTGTGTAATTATTGGGGTACCTACCTGAAAAGTCAAAGTAATATAACCCAAACAAAAGTTGTGATGTATAAATATTTTCAAACGTAGAGGTAAAATATTTTAAGCTGACGAGATGAGGGGATGCGCAGATACCTAAATTGGTATTTTTCCCCTGCAACGCCGTAGTCAACGTATTAAATTACTAAAGGGGCGTGGCCAAACCTACCGCTCTTCATCTTAAAATATTATACCTATAGAATTAGTCATTTTACGTGGTATAGGTGATATGGTTATTTATGAGACAACTAAAGTTTGCTCTGAGGTTTCACTATAAAAATGTTAGTAGTAGTAGTAAATACTGCAAGACAAATTTATGCTGACAAGCGGTAGGGATGCGCAGATCACTAAATTTGCATTTATCCGCACCAACGCAGTAGAAAACGTATTTAGCGTATCCTAAAGCTCACCAGCATAAATCGGTCTTGCTGTACATACATCGTAATATTATATCTAAAATATTTAGTTTGAAAATTTAGTAATTTTGAATTATGTACTTTCAAACGAGGGCCGTGTCAATATTAAGTTTGGCTTCAGGAAAGGTTATAGTTACATATACCACGAATACATGCAGTATTGAATACGGATTTGAGTTTTGACTCAAAACTTACTAAAGCGTATACATGGAAATGTCATGTTTGTCTGGAAATGTCAGGATTGAATAGTTTTTATTAAAAATGAGTTTGAAGATGAAGATTGGCACTAAACGAAGCGAGTTTGTTAACTAACAGAACAACTCGCAAGGGTTGGGAGTATTCCATCGCTTCTAAGCGTATACATGGCAATTTTCACTTCAAATTTCGATACGATCCCATATTTTGTGGGATTGGATCGAGGTATTGAATACGCGTGTTTAAAGTGTATACATGCGGTTTTCAAAACTCAAAACGTTTTCAATTCGTATTCAATACTACATGTATAGGGAGTAATTATAAAAGTTAAAAATCATATAATCAACAAACAGCCCACAGTAGCGAAAACTTTGGTTTTGAATTTATTGTTTAAAAAAATTTAACTCTAGAAGTTAGTTCAAAATAAATTACTTGCTAGATTTCATCGACTCATCGTCGTAAGATTCTGAAATAAAAATAATAAAATTATAAAACTGAAAAAGAGATACCTGTAAGTGTCCCTACATTACGCATCGAATTGTTTCAACTATCAACCACATAGATTACCTATTACCAATTAAAAAATAGATAAAAAATGACGAACTTCAGCTAAGATTTTCTCTTGGGATCGATTTTTAGAAATCCCGAAATTTAATATTTTATATTATTAATTAATAATTTTTTTTTATTGTAAGGTTTTGACCGTGTTGAATTAATTTTCTCAACAAGTTTCCTACATAACAGTGCAATTGTCCGCCTATCTAAGTCACTTTATAAACCATCAATTACTTTAAACATTATAAGGTCGTTCGCGCTGCATAAAGCAGATACTGATATTTCCTAAACAACAAACTCTAAAACAAAGAAGATGCATTTTAGAGCGTATAGAAAGCGGCATTTTATGCTCGGTTATGCAAAATTTAATTTTCACAACTCTTTGACACTCATTAAATTTTGATAATACTTAATATTTTGCGAGGTGTTTGATGTCTGAACGCTTTACTTCCGTAATACTGTTATAAGTTCCACAAAGCACACAACATTTTATTAAAGAAAATGTCTATTTTAAAACTTCAAAGAAAAGGTTATAAATTTTAAATAAAACCAAATACAATTTCTCTCTTATATTATGAGAAAAAAAAATGAAGAAATAAAACTAAATTTTGTGTGGGAGCTTCATCCACTAACTTGATACTGGAACAAAAAATAAATCTTTGCAGCCAATTATTGGAAAATGAGAAAGTTGTATGATACATTTATAAGGACTGATAATCATCTTTAGACAGTTGAAGTGTAATTAAGTACAGTACGCAAGTCTTTTGGTTAATAACGCGACTGTCAATCATTAGAATAAAAATGAAAATCTTGATAAAACAAAACTTTTATCTGTATCAGTCAAAAAAGGAATTAAATCTGAAAAAGTTGCAGTGAAAAGTCATGTAAACCAACTTTCCTGCAAATTTCAGCGTTTTCAAAATTATGTTTTTAAACCTATAATGGCTGTACTATTTTTTATAAGTGTTAACAACAATAATAAAAGCGCATTCACACGCACACAACATAATAACACGCAACTTTTATACATATATTTTTTCAGACCTTCTTTTATTAAGCTTTCAGGAAAATGATTTATTTAAACTTATATTGAAATCATAGCTTTATTCTCAAAACTTATAACTTGAAATATTCAAATTTATTTTAATATAAAAAAATGGTAAGAAAAACGAGATTTTTTCTAAATCTATCTTTGAATTATAACTTAAAAAAGGTATAATACAACTTTTAGTCACATTGAGAAAAATAAACACTTTTCTAAGCTTGGAATTTTTCGAAACGAATAAGTTGGATTTTCCACTTCCATTGACAGACAACAACTTTTAATTAGTATTTTTTCAGATAACCAATACAATATTCTGTTTTAATTAAAAGCGTTTAGTGTTATATCCTTTATAAGGTATTTGTTGTACATACAATCAGTAGATCCACACAATAAATTCCCATTATATAAAACACTGCAACTGCTATATTTCTTAATTAATAATAAATTTAAAATTTTATGTCATCTTACAACAAAAAGCTTTTCAATAGTTAATTAAATTCTTATCAGAGAAGAAAAGGGAACTGCAAACAAGCAATTGCATAATTTTTGTTGCTTTCATATCCTTTTGTCTTAATTAAGTTTTATTCAATTTCTTATTAAAAATTTTACGTTAATCCTTGAATATAGCTAACTTTTTTCTCTTTTATTCCTGTCTAAAAAAGAACTATATTTAGCTCCTTGCTGCTACAGCTCTACTTATAAATGGTCTTTGAGTAGGGCATAAGTTCACCAATTGAATTAAATTTTTTGGTATAAAATAAAAACCTTTAGGTGAGAAATCTTATGAATTTTTGAAAACCTAGACTACTTCAAGGGTCCATTTTATTGAAAACATTTTAAATGAGCAGTAAGGCGTGGACTGAATATACTTTTTCAGGGACGTTAATATTTCTAAAAGCCCGCAATGTAAAATTTAAAATTACTTGGTCTTACGTCTACGCCCCTGGCATTTTTGAAAAGTTCCACCCTAGACCCAAGAACTATGGCAGTGTATGGGGATTATTCTACAGGGTGATTCATTGATATGGCAGTTTTCTATAGCTCCCTAGCCGTTGGAAATAAGGCATACATTTACATACAAAAGTTATTCAACTCCTTATGGAGCATAACCTAAAATTATTTTCATTTCTACAGGGTGTTGTATTACTGCTCGGCGAGAATATTTTTGATTTTTTTAAATGGAACAACCTGTATATTTTTCTATATTCCGACTTAGCATTAATTCGCCTACATACAAACATTAAAATTTTTTAATTTCTTGGTGGTGTTGCCAAGTTATTAATTTTTTTCTCTAAAAAATGCCCGCGACACGCGTTTGTTTATAAAATCGTACTAAAGCCATTTTTCAAGGAATAAAAACAAAAATTTTTTCCTGGGTGGTTAATACTATCCTCTATGCTATAAAATTTAAAAAGTTAGAAGAAATTGTACAGGGTGTTCATTAATGCGATCCAAAGTTACGCATTTTCAAACGACCATTACTCGTTTTTTTCAAATGAAACACCCTGTATATTTTTACATATTTGGATTCCTGGTAAAATTTAGATACCAAATATGTAAAAATATACTGAGTGTTCTATTTTTAAAATTATAAAAAATTACATTGAAACACCCTGTATATTTTTGCATATTTAGTATCTAAATTTTACCAGGAATCCAAATATGTAAAAATATACAGGGTGTTCCATTTGAAAATATCGAGTTATGATCGTTTGAAAATGAGTAACTTTGGGTCGCATTAATGAACATCCTGTACAGTTTAATCAAACTTTTTAAATTTTATAGCATAGAGGATAGTCATAACCACATAGGAAAAAAATTTTATTACTATTCCTTGCAAAACGGCTTTAGAACCATTTTATACAGCAACGTGTGTCGCGTGCATTTTTTTAGAGAAAAAAATTAATAACTTGGCAACACCGCAAAGAAATTAAAAAATTTTAATATGGATATGTAGGCGACTTAATGCCAAGTCGAAAAATATGCAAATATATAGGGTGTTCTATTTAAAAAAATTAAAAATATTCTCGCCGAGCAGTAATACAACACCCTGTAGAGATGAAAATAATTTTAGGTTATGCTCCTTAAAGAGTTGAATAACTTTTGTATTTAAATCTATATCTTATTTCCAACGGCTAGGGAGCTATCGAAAAGCGCCATATCAATGAATCACCCTGTATAGTAGAATATTGCCCCAAACAATTCCTGAAGGATAGTAGATTCAGAAAAAATTAAAGCAAAAACTAAAGGCCTTCTTGAAGTTCAGTCCTCTTGATGTACATATACATAGTAAACTCTTGTAGCATTTTAGAAGTCACCAACGCCGGCCAAGCAGTCATCGCGACACTTTAAGAAGCTTTACCCTTTATAAATCTGCAAATGCCGAAATTATTCAGTTAATTTCTAGAGAGAGCTCGAATTGGCCATAACTTCAAGGGCCCGCGACGCTGTAGCGCTCAGCGGCTTTTGCCAGTCCGCACCTGCGAGCAGTATTATAGTTGTAGGGTTTGCAGAGAGCAGTTCGATTTTCAATAAGTAACTAAAGGTTATAACTCACTGGTTTATGTTAAGAAGAAAAGTTCAGGTATTTAAAAACATTGCTCTAATTTATTTACAATCTGCAACCTGGTAGGTCGTAAAAAAGTTTGCTTTTGGATGAGAGACATTTTGGAAATTAGACTTCAGAATAGGATAGAATTATTCACCCAAGAGATGTCTTTAGATGGAATGTGGAGCCATACAAAGTATCTAAATCCTCTCACAAGTAGAAGAAGCTCAGCGCCAGGAGCGTACCTAACCTATCGTAGTGTGGTGGGTCCACCGCCAGCTGTCATCTTCTAAATTTAAATTAATTTTAGATGCAATAAACAATTTGTGAGGTTAAGAATTAAATTTTAACAATTCAAAACAAGTTATGACGCCCAAGAAAAATTCCTGAAAAAATACAATGATAGATTTTAGTAAATAATTAATTAAAATGCGCAATAAAATTTTGTTACGCATCGAGTTATGTTAATGCATAATTTGGTACTTTATCAAAACTGATAAAATGTTAAATGAAAATGATAAACTTTATCATAGTTTTAACAAAATTTTTGCTATTGGAATTAATTATTGTAAGTTTATCTTCACACCTGTAGCAATTCACAATAGTGTTAGTGGCGTGCATATCAGTCGAAACTTGCAATTATATTCGAGAAAATGTGTTCGGTCAATAACTGCTCGTTTAAGGTTTAATTAGTATAAAAAAAAAGTGTTTTTATTTTTAATTATGAAAGCATCATGTTGGTATCCAGACACGATCTTCATTAAAGGTAAGTCCTCAAAGTTAAAGATTTTCAATAAACCTCTATTTTTTTAATTTTAAACCTTGTACTGATAACAACTCAAAAATGAAATAGCATTTTTGAGAAACGTTTTGGTTATTGTTTTCAAAAAAAGGTAATCCACTATGATATGATAACATAAAAATCTACGTGATAGTATTCGGGCTCATCTCTTGGGGATCAGCTATTTGAGTTCCACTGAACAAGAAAAACCAGTTGGATCATTGGGCACTAGCTTTAGAGCTCAGGACTGTTATAGTTCAATTTTTAAAAGACTACCGACACGTGACTTTTAAAATATTCAATAAATAATTAATTTAATTATAAATTTTCTAAATAAATATTTAATAATAATTAGCAATAAATGTATTAACTAAATTAACTAACTAAACTCACGAAATAAGTCGTTTTCATCTTTATTTATACATATAAAGGTGGTCACGTGTCGGTAGTCTTTTAAAAATTCTAGTATAACTTTTAATTGATAAGAGGGTCGATTTTCTCTATTTTAGATAATTATACATTTTAGTGTTCGCCTTGCCCAAACTTATAATCGAGGCAACCCAGAAAGCTAGGTTGGGTAAACAGTCGAAAATTACGTAAGGATATTGCTATGTAGTTAAACTACTTCAGAGAGGTATAAAAGTGTGGGACGGCCTTAATAACTTTTAAACGAATTGATGAAATGAAATGAAATTTGGAAGAAGTAAATAACGTAATTTTTTCTATTTTTTGACTATGTTTAAAAAATTCTATCATTTAAATCGTCAGAATAATGACATAGGGGTAAATTTTTTTAAATAGCAAGGGGGTCATTTTTTGGTATTTTCTGAAAGAGCATTTTATTCTGATTTAAGACATGTGCTACAAATAGAGATTTCGAATAAAAAAATTTAAAATTTCTTGCACTTCCGATGAAATGAATAAGGACATTTTTAGAAAAACTTTCCAAAATGCACTTCTAAGAAGAAAATACTGTTAGCAAAGAAGGAGAACTCACAAATTTACTTTTCTGAAGCGAGAAATAACGAAATGTTACTCTAATGCAAAGTTAATCTTTTTACTAGCATTGAAAAAAAGCATTGGTAAAGTACACAATTAAATCATTTAACTTTTTTTAATCGAAACCCCTATTTGTAGCACATGTCTGAAATCAGAATAAAATGCTCTTTCATAAAATACCAAAAAATGACCCCTTGCTGTTTAAAAAAATTAACCCCGACGTCATTACTCTGAAGTTTTAAATGATAACATTTTTTAAACATAGTCAAAAAATAGAAAAAATTACGTTATTTACTTCCTCCAAATTTAATTCCATTTTATCAATTCGTTTAGAAGCTATTAAGTCTGTTCCACACTTTTAGACCTCTCTGTATACAAACAACACAAATTTCAAGCTCAAAATAATTTATTATTCTACATAATCTCTTCTTAATAGAATACATTTATTGCAGTGAACTTCCAACATTCCTAAACCATTCAAAAATAAATTTTTAGCTTGGTCTGCAAGTCAGCTCTCCACGGCGTCTATTATATTCCCGTTCGAAGAAAAGCTATGACTTTTTAGACTCTTTTTCATTTGAGAGAAGACATAGTAGCCAGAGGGAGCCAGATCCGGCGAATAACGAAAAAGTTTAAGCAATTCAAACCCCAAATCACGAACTGTTCCCATTACAAGCCGCGATTTGTGTGCAGGCACATTGTCGTGCAAAAACAAGACATCTTTAGCCAAAATTCCGCCTCTTCATAAAGTCGAATAATATTACCCAGTTATAGTTCATTTCTTATCAAGATAATAGAATATGATTACTCCACGAAAATCCCAAAAAAAAGACTCAAGAACTTTTTCAGCAGATTTCAAAACGTGGAACTTTTTCGATCTTGGAGAAACAGAATGCTTCCACTCCATAGATTGCTGCTTTGTTTCTGGGTCGTAGAAATGTGGCCAATTTTCATCCATGGTAACAATCCTGCTTAAAAGGTCAACATTTTTTGCAAAACGAGCACAGATTGAGCGCTTGAGCTCAACGATTCCAACTTCAGGTCAACATTCGCGCTTTTGGGGATTCATTTTGCTGCAATTTTTTCATGTCTAAATAGATGTGAACTATGTGATAGGTAACACTTCTAATAAGTAGTTGTTTGTTGCTATGGTAACGCGATTTGTTTTTATTCAAGGAAAGTCACCTAGGATAACTAGCTATCAATACACCCTCGCCTCGTATAGCATAGTATTTTTATCTATACCTACCCACTTCAGGTGATATACGGAAGACTGCTTCCTGTTGAGGTTCCGAAGGTCTATTCTTTGACAGTAGCACAGTAGAGCTGATAAATAACTAGTGTTAAACATCACCATCACCAATGTAGTGAATCTGAGTACGTGGCAGAGGGGTTCAAATTATCGATTGAAAATTAGCAGAAGCTAGAGCAATAATTTTTTTTTGCCGAATATTAATCCTGATGTTTCGGAAAAAGTTACGATTTCCTTTTATCTCCATGCTTCGTATTATTTGTAATCTAATGTATGTAGAAGATATATTTATTACATTAGGTACTACAAAAAATAAACTTGACGATTTCCTGTTCGCACCTTTTTGCAATGCTCAAGACGTTTTCGACATAAAACAAAATTTACGTAATTTAATTTCAAACTTTCTTCTTGAATACACTTTTTACATAAATAGTTTCTATGAGACACTAAAAGACTATAGAATTGAATGAAAATAATAAATTTATAATTGAATTTAATATAGTACCTAAAATAAATATTTTAGGAACGATGAGGATTAAGAGGTAGTTGGGAAAAGTGTCCTAAAAGTAAAGTTTGTTGAATTTACGTCAGCTAAGTTAATTTGTTTATTAGTTTAGCAAGCTTTTAATCCTTTAATAAGTTTTTAATAGCAAATTGTGTTTTGATAATACTTAATCATTGTAGGTATAAAGTAGCAAATTTTAATAAATAATTGTTCATCAAATTAAATTAAAATTTAATAATAATTATTTCTTATATAATTAAAGTAGAAAATCTCTTTCAATTTAATTTCAAAAAGAGAAATTTTTTTAAAAGAAAAGCACAAAGAAAAGAATCAATTTAGCATTTTTGTAATTAGTTATAAGGTAAAAGGGTTAATACAATACGCCGAAAACCTATTTTACATTTTGATTCTCAACAACAACATTAAAGTATGTTTCCTTGAAAATTTCAAAGGTCCTCAGCCCTTTAATCTCCTAAAAGCAGGAATTTGTAGAATTTTACAACACACAGTTTTACTCTCGGTTTCACAGGAAAATACCATTTCCAATTCCACTTCAAGGCTCAAATGCTAATTCTTTTGTAGACGATTTCACGAGAATGGCAAAACGAAAATCAACTCTTACAATTTACAAGGAAGTTGTTTGCAGTAAAAAAGTCTTGAAAATATACATGTCATGTTTTAGATTTCGTTTCTTTTAAAAAAATTTATAAATCTACTTAACGTCCTATTTCGTTACGTAAAAAACCTTTTGTTTACACTAATTTGAGTTTAAATAAAAATTAAGTTAATTAATGAAAATTAATTAAAGCTCACAGTTTCTAATTAAAACTAAACTTTATTTTTATTTTTTAGAATGATAAGTTTTTAATTTTCCTTTACGTTGATTTGTGTATGGAAGAATGAGAAAATGGGTTGAATTTTTGCACAAGTGAAGCTTATCATTGTACATGACTGTTCAGAGATTATCAGACAGAATAACTAAAGGAAACATTTAAAGGCGCCGGGATGCTAATTTTCAACTAACGACTATCTACAGGAATTTAGTTACGTCAAATACATGTGCAGTGATTTAAGTTACTGAATTATTTAACGATTTAAGATTCAGTATTTAGTTGTTTAGAACTTGCGAAAATTCATAATATGACTTGGTAATTTTATTGATTTGAAACATTACAAGTACAAGACTTTTCTCAACGAGCTTCATTATGTAGTCTAGTTAACCAAGGGGTTATAAAGGATATGTTAGAGGATGTAATTTTTTCTTTAGATAAAAATCTGAGAATACTAAAAGGCTTCGGTGTTAGCTATGCGAAGGAGGGGTAGACAGATAACGTTTTTGGGGTTTTTGCTTATATCTAGAAAATGGTAGGTCTTAGGGAAAAATATTCTTACTAAAATGGAAGCTTATAAAATTTTGTACACGATTGTTCCTATTGTGTTTTTCTATCTCTTATAGTTTTTGAGATATCCTCCCGCAAAAATCGTTAATGTTTGAAAAAAAGAATTGGCTCACAGTTTTTGTTACTCTTTGCCTCTAGCACTTCAGTCGTTCGTTTTACAGTAAATATCTTCAGAAAAGAAGTTGTAGAGCACCAAATTTCCTTTATTATTTTTTATTTAACTTGTAATTTGTTTTCATACATTAATGACTTTTGCGGAAATAATATAGAAAAACTAAAGAGAAAATTGTGTAGGAAATTTGATGGGCTTTCATTTTATTCCAAGAAATTTTTTTCTAAGACCCACCATTTTAGAGATATGAGCGAGAACTCCAAAATTGGACATTTCCACCCCAGACGTAGCTAGAACCAGGGACTTTTATCAAACACATTCCTTAAAAAAAATTCCACTCTCTACCATGTCCTCTAGACCCCTTTTTTTAGCGTTTTTTGACTGGAGTAATAGCTGTGTATTAGAAATGGAAAATAGAAAATGTAAAAATTGTATGGAAAGTTTCATTTTATTTTGTGTGAAGGAAAATATGAGACATGACGAGTAGCGGAGTAGTCCATCCTTTCGAACACCTCCTAAAATCACTGACGTATATTAATTGTAACAAGGGTGCGTACTGCGTATTGTGTATTTTTTAATGATAAGAAATCGTGGCTGTTCTCACTAGTTTGAATTTTCTTTATAATATTATTTGACCTTAATAAAATAAACTCTAAACCGAAACCTTTCGTAATCAAACGAACAACCTACGCTATATTTTGAAGGAAATAAAAAATTTAATTAAGGGTAAGAATACATTTAATTACTTAACCGTTGAAATGTTTTTCAAAGATATCGATTAGTTTACATTATTCTACACATTGGTAATGGGGAAGCCTTTGGAAGGATGAGTTCAAGCAGAAAGTTGGTTTTGCGAATATTGGACATCTGGTACTTCAAACGTGAATATTTCTCCATGATTAACTACAAATAGCTGCAAGTTAGTGTAGGATTAATAATAAAAACAGTAACATACAGCTGTGTTCTTGAACACAAAATAATCTATATAATAATTTATGTTGTACAAACACCCAACTACTATAAATTTCAAATCGGAAACAACATTTAATTCTGAACTAAATTTTGAATAAGAAAAGTATAAAATAGTTTCTAGTTTCACTTGTAAATAGTATAGGAAAAGAAGAGGGTCACAGAGAAAAGGATAGGTAGGCCACAAAAATGTGGTTTTCAAAAGCGGTTACAAAGACTCTTTAGAAGAAAGGAATCGAAATAGGGAGAACAGTGTAATGCACGTATGTATAGAAGTACTTCAAGCGATAGAAAATTGAATAAGGATTGAAAGTTGTAGAGAAGTTTAATTAGGAAATAGAAATAAAAGCATACATCAATGCCCAACCTTCGAGGCACTATAAATAGGATATATTCGTTATACGTACTACACAAATTCTCATTTATAAATAGAATTTGTGTAGATAATATGTTTTTAATTAAAAAAAAACAAAATCAAATTTTAGATTTTGTTAAGAGTTTTCAGCCACTTTATCGGTTCTTGTTTTTTCGAGCTTCCACTTGACCTAAGACCCTAAGATTTTAATCGGTTTAGATCGTTTGACTTACAATGTATACTGATAATAAAATTTCCGACACCCTAAAACACCCTTAATATATTTGTTCTTTAATGCGTTGATAAAAACAAAAGCAGAAAAAATAAAACACCAACTATAAGTTTTTTTAAGAGAAACATAGGAACACTATGTTGTTCTAGGACGTGGTTACAATTAGAAATTTCTCATTAGTCTAGCGAAATCTCGTCTTACATGATCATAATTCAATTTCCTGTTCTACATACATTTGCACCCTTTCTTGGAATAAGTAAATAAAATTTAAAGCTCGACGTAAACACTAGCTTAGGGGTCGGAGAGCTGTACGTTCTAAAGCGTAGCATGTCACTTCACACGAATTTCTTCCAAGACCCTCCACTTGAAATTTTAAAGAAATATTTATTTTTCTATATTTTCTTTTCATCGAGCAACGATTATGGATGACACGTCAACTGTAAAACGATTGATAGGTTCCTAAACTATACGTTGCTTCACAATTTTTAAACTATACGTTCTGGGTTTACTACCCTTAATTGGCTTAACAAGATTTGACTCATTTTGAATTAGTATTTAACAAATTAAAATAGCTAATACTCGTTTAGAATAATAAGGTGTTTGTGCATTTCACTGGGTGTGAATCACAGCCAAAAGGAAATAAGTTTGGAAAAGTTACAGGGAAAAGAAGATGCTGTGGAGTTGGACTTTAGTCTGACATTGTGTAAGAGAGACATGAGAAGTCTAGCATTAGCGTGAGAGGGGGGTGACGGTAATCATTCTACTTTCATCGTTTATTTTTACACTTTATTTAACGGAGCGCATGTGCCGTTTGCTTTGCGCTAAGCATAAAGAGTAGACAGAGATGCGTGAGTAAGAATAGACTTTTTTTGCAGGGGTCGTCTTGTTCGTAAGTTTGGCTTGTATTGTTCAGGATGCCAATATTACCTCCCGTACAATTCGATTCACAGACAGTGCCAGGCAACGATGTAGGCACCTGACTGGTAGACCTGAAGAATAATATGGTTGTCCTAAAGCCAGATCAGCGACGTCCGAAACTTCTCATAAAGCAATAAGCATGTGGTGGCTTGATCCCAATGTTTAGTATGCATATGAACTGCAAAAGCACAGTCTATCGATCCTTTCGGCTTCTGATATTTTAACAATGTTTCTATTTATCTACTATTGGAGGTTTTAGTCAACAAAGATCCACCACGAAGTTTTTTCTATCATTTCCACGTTACCCCTTATCAAATACATAGCTTACAATATCCAAAAGAGCGATAGTCGGCACCATTGGATCAAGCTATAATTTTATTAAATACAAAGAAAGAAAAGGGATTGTCCAGAAGAGCTAATAGAAGTCTACGAGCAGCTAAGGACATAGAAGTTTGCTACAACAGAGCCCTCTGCTTCTTTAATTTTGGTTATTAAATTAGAAACTGGAACTCACTTGACATTCAGACGTAACCCATTAGAGACGACAACCCCGATTGTCATTCAATTGCTAGGTACGGTCATAAGACTTTAGTGATTTTTAATCCCCAGCTCCAGAGAAATTTAATACACAAATCACAACAGCCCTTCAAAAAAGACCTGCCTCTTGCATTGAAGAAATTTAATTAGCAACAGGAAATAACCTGGTATTCGGAGGTGAATCACTAGAGCCAGCAACCCCAGTCTCATTCAGGAGCTTGGCATGATCATAACTCCTTCAGCTTAGGTTAGTGATTTATAATCTCCAGTTCCAGAGGAATTTAATACAAAAATCACAACAGCGCTTCAAAAATGACCTGCTTCTTGTATTGAAGCAATTTAATAAGAAACCGGAGGTAGCATGGTGTCTGGAGGTGAATTACTGGAGCCGACAACCCCAGTCTCATTCATCAGGAGCTTGACATGGTCATAACTCCTTCCGCTTAGGTTTGTGATTTATAATCTCCAGTTCTAGAGTAGGATTGGAATGGATTGCTAGCGGGAGGCGTGTTTCTATGTTGCACCCAGTTTATCCATTCGGAAATAATCGAGCAGCGCCAGCGCAAAGTTGTCGTTTGTAAGTTGCACAAGCACAATGCACACAATAGCGGACTTCTGATGGCTCTAGGATTGCAATGTTTTTTTTTTATAAATATTTATATTTATTAAATGCTTACTAAAAATTAAAAACAAAAAAGTAGAGATGCATTAATATAACAAACTGTATAGCCTTAGACCTTAGCCAGTCTATAGCACGTAGTTCGATGTGTGGAAAGTAGAATCACATTTGAAGACCTTCAAATGTTACACAAAAATTTGAAATAAAGCTTATCGTAATTTGTCAAAATATATACTCTTTACTCTGTTTAAATACAGAGGCCACAGAAAAATATTAAAAGTGAAAAAACAATGGGAATATCATGGCAGCTTTTTAATTTTAATAAAATCTATTTTTTAAATTTATTTAAAGCCACCAAAAGTTTTGAAAACCCGTAGGAAGCAATTAATAAAAATGTTATTTTGTTTTTCGGCTTATTTTGGCGAGAGGAATCACCTCTTAAAATTTATCGTCACATATCTGTTACACCGTCTTATTTAATATTTTTTTTCATTTTCATCAATAGCTTTAAGTTACGCAAGACAGAAGAAGGTCCGTTAGCTGATTGGTATGGAAGTGGAACATAAACATTTGCACATTTGCAGATAATATAGCACTGCGATTGCAATTTTGTTAATGATAAATATCCACTACCTAGTCCTATTATAATAAATTATTAGGTACATTATGTTTTGTGTCTTGAAAGAAGAAAGGTTTCATGTTGCATGTAGTGTATGTATTGTTGAGTAGTTATGAATTTACCGAAAAATTATAAGTACAAAGAAGCGGGTGAAAACGTATTCCACCTGCAGCTAAAAAGTCAGAAAGAGGTTGAGGTAATATATACTTTGAGTTTTTTTTGACTATTTGTCCATATTCGACATTGTTGAGATTTACAACGAATGAATATAGGCTAGTATAGGTAGCTTAGTTCCAAAAGTGAAGTTGCCATCAAAAATAATTTTTTGTCAGGTTTAGTTCAGTTGATCATTGCATTTCCCTCTCACTGCCTAATGCATAATGAACATAAATTAAAAATTAAAATTTCATGTATTTGTGGTTAATTACCTTATTACTTGGCTAATTACTTGTAATAAGGTTTGGAGGAGTTGTAGCCAATTTAAAAACTTTACTAAAGAAAAAAAACTTTAAAAATTCGAAAATTTTCGAAAAAATAATAATAAATTAATTCATACAGATTCTTTTGTACGTGCAATTGTAGAAACATGGGATCGGTTACACAGCAGCAACCAGCATTCATTGACCAATTTTTATCAAAATTTAAATGCAGGTAATCAAAGTAAAAAAAAAAAAACCTACTTTTAATTAAATTTAAAATAGAGGTAACAAAAAAAAGCAAAAAAAAAACGTTATTTTTATTGTTTTGATTATGTAATTGTAATATGTTTTAAGTTTATTGAATATTAGCCGATAATGCTCTCACTCGCTAACTGTACCCTACCAGCCACAAAACTTGACGGTTTCCTCGATCAGTTCCGAATGGATAAACTGGGTGCAACATAGAAACACGCTAGCGGGAGGGCTGGCTTTTAGCCAGCTTACACTTAGGCCGCTTGATCGGGTCCATTGTGCAACCTCCCCAGAGGCGCCACCTTCCCCGTCACTTCTCGAGCCATAGCAACTATAAGATGATCTCGAGAAGCTTGGCGGGTGGAGTGTCTCTGATTCTGACCATATCCAGCCAGTAGTCACCAAGTATGAATCCTCTAGTTGATGTTACCGCAGAGCACGAGCAAAGCACGTGCTCCGCAGTTTCATCTTCCTGGTTACAGCCTCTACATCTAGGGGCTATCAATTAGTCCCAGAGTGTGAAGGTGTTTGTTTAGCTTACAATGTCCAGTAACGATGCCCGTGAGTACTCGCAGATGTAATCGAGACAGGTTGAGGTAATATTTTGCGTGTCGTATCGAAGGAGCAGCAATTGCTGTTTTGCCTTGTCTACAGCCCGTTCCTTTCGACCACACAGTATATGTGAGTTTAATGTTTTTTTTATGAGACTGTTGAGAGTGCTGGCCGCCAGAGTCAAGGTCGATTCCGGCCCATTCGGGTAGAAGCTCGAGCCTTGCATTGTCAGCTCATCTGCCCTCTCAATGACTTCGTTACCTTGGTGCCCAACCCTACTGTCCGACAATATCTGTATGTGTTGTCATATTACTAGACTCTCTTTTACAGTTCCAGAGTAATTTAATACACAACAGCGCTTCAAAAAAGACCTGCTTCTTGCATTGAAGAAATTTAATTAGAAACAGGAGGTAACCTGGTGTCCGGAGGCGAATCGCTAGAGCTGACAGCCCTGGTCTCATTCAGGAGCTCGGCACGATCATAACATCTTCGGCTTAGGTTAGTAATTTTAATTCCAAGCTGCAGATCTGGGATTTCTGATACAAATCAAAACAGCTGTTGTCGATTCAGAAAGTTAGGGTAGAAAACACCGGTGGGGATTAACATCATCATCAGCTTGATGATCAACAGTTGCTGTTTAAGACTTGCTGCACTCAGGTAGTGGCTCGAATCTACCCTGAAAATCGCAAGGAGAGAAGATTTTATTATTTTCTTTTTTTTTAGAAATAAAATAGCGTATATAACTTAACGAGGGGGTAAGCTATTAATTCGCGAGAAAATAATTTATAACACGAGCCAAAGGGGGGTTTTGTAAAGGCACTTTACTTGATATGAAAATAGTTTTTCCGTAACTGTCAAAGACGACTTCATTTCCAAAAGCAGAAAATCTGGATTCCAAACTATGAAATTAAAATTTTTAAATTTTTAGCCAAAAATACCTTTGGTAACTTCAATCCTAAGACTTTATTTAGGATTTGCCAACTTTTAGATAAAAAAGAATACGCGTTACGCCACTGCATTGTATTTGAATTGTTTTTGCACTACAATAAAATCCATCAATATTCTTTAAGAGAGAAACCTTTAAAAAGGAACGAAAAGCTCTTTTATCAAATCAAAGTTCATTATTGCTACCCTTTTTATTCAGAGAAGTTATATAAAAATGCCTACTAGATTTTTGCTGCAACTTACAGTTACTATATAAAGTTCTACTTTATGATTATAAAGTGTACGAGCATAAAATAAGAAAAATATAATAACTCCATTTCATGTACGATTATTTTATTTTTATTTTGGTCTAAATCAACCCAGTTGGAATCTTCCATTTTGGCATTATTTTTCGCTTATTTGAAATGACTGTCATTTCCCATCCATGTTTATGACTCGAAGAAGTTGTTTTAGTTGTCGGGTATTTTTGTTCGATATTTGAAATATTTAGACATCTCGTATCAGGTATTTAGTTGTCGTTTGATGTTTTCCTTTGATTTTTTTTTATTTCTCTATAAAGTTATTTTATTTTTATTCACTGCTTTATATTCGCCAACTTAAATTATGTCTTTCGCAACCTCTATAAAGTTTTATTAACTTTTGTTTTATCTCAATTATTCAGCAAACAAATTTTCTGCAATTTACAAACTTTGAAATATTTTACTGTTAAATAAATTGTATAAGTTTTTATTTTTATTTTCTGACAGCCCGTGCGGGGTTGAAAAATTATTCTGTGTGTATCGAGATATTTTATCTCGAGTAGGTTGTACATACTCGTAGTTTGCTTATTAAGAAGAATTTTACTTACAAATAAATTCAAAATAGTGCCTTAGCTAAGCAAAATGGAAAACCTTAAACAAATATTAAAGATCTGGTGTGGTGTGCCACAACAACCTAAAGCTGAGTTATATATTTTTTAAACAACAGTTGAGAGAAAGAAATTGAATTTGTGTGTAACATGTTTCAATTTTACTTACATTATTGTGTACATTTATTCATCAAGATCCTGTATAGTCTTTCCGTAGTAACAAGAAGTTTTTTAATAAATCAGAGAGCTTCACACCTACTTTTTTAATGTTTTACACGGTTTTGCTTTAATTGAATTCCTTACAAAACTTTCTTAACAAAGACTAATTGTGTATTTGATAACCGCGAAGTTTAGATTTCTTTAGATCGTTTTGTATGGAACTGCATCTGCGGCTTTTCCTACTCGTATGTACCTACCTACTTACAGAATATCGATTTTTTGAAGGTCTTACTGGAATTATCTTGTCTGATGGTTTCATGAACCTTCCTGAAAAATAAAAAAAAATGTTTTCAATAAGTAGGTACAAATAAAATAGACATCGGCATTAAAAGAACAGAAATAGAGTCTATTCCAACAGGTTCTTAGGGTTATTAATTTTGCACGAGAAAAGTGGAGGATGCCAATACATTTTTTCTAACATAATTTTTGTCCCATTTTATAGTACATTGCTTTAATAAAAATTTAGCTTACACAACAAAAAAATTCAATTCGCATTTTATGATTAACAACGGAAAAACTGCACAGTCGACGGTTTTTCTCAAAAAAATTAATTACCATTGTATCACAATAAAAATGAAATTTGTAATTGTAACACATTTTTTTTTAAGATTATAACTTGTAGGATACGTATTCTTGTGGTAGTGGTATTATTACAAAGTAATACAAACTATAAGTACAATGAATGCTCTTGCAAACTTGGTGAATTTGGCAGAATGCAAATTAATAATAATAATTACACAATGGCACCCACGCCAAATAATTGTCTTAATGTTCAAGTGGAAAATTTAATGGAGTAGGAAAAGCTTGTACATCACCGACTGCTCCTTTTGTATTAAAGATAACGTTGTAACGTTATAAAGGTATTTAAATCATCAATTTTTGTCAAAAAATGTATCTCGAAAACATTTTACAAAATTTAATTCTAATTATAACTTTATAAAAGGTAAATTTAATTAACGAATTTTATACAACAAAATTATTTTCTAACAAAAATTCCCTTAAATAAACAAATTAAAATATTTGAGGCAAAACCAAGAATTCAATCAATTTTGTTGCCTTTCAAATAACATTCTTAATGTTAATTAACTAAACTATAAATACCTTTGTATAAAAGAGGTGGAAAAAAGTTTTATTAATTTAATTGCGAGTTGAAAATTTTCAATACTGACACGTCAATTAACGAAGTCGGCCATTGTTTGCATGTGTTTTGATTACGGTGGATTTAAAGGATAAATTAGAAAATTGTAACATTTTCGTGTCAACTGTTTTAGGCATTTTAAAAGTTCATTATTCACTGCCAAACTGCGTATCTTGCTAAAAGTTAATGTTTTACACATCGCAAAAAAACGCCGACACGAAAGTCAAGTTTAATTTTAAAAATTATCTGTAAGTAATGAATTTGCCTTTTATGTTTGTTATTATTTTTTAATGTTTTATTTTGACGACACTTAAACATAAAGTGATGCAGAAGACTAAAGTGTTTTTAGTGTTTCATTTATCGAAGTGGTAAAAATTTGATCAAAACGGATTTAATTCGATTTCAAGTGGGTATTTGTAGACGTAGACGTGTAGATTGTTTAGAGAATTTCTGGGCGGAGCCAATATCTTGCTTAGAACAGATGAATAGAGCGAGTACTCTCTCTCTCTCTTTCTGTCTCTACATCACTAAAATTTAAAATGCAGCCATCATAAAAGTTATGAAACGAGAAATAGGTAGACACAATGTTCAAAACATTTTAAATTCTAAGACCACTCGTGGTTTCACGTTGTCACGTGTCACCGTTCAGGTGTAACGTTATAAGAAAATAATCGTAAAGCTGTGCACTCGTTCAAAACTGTTTAAAATCGAAGAGGGGGTATTTAACTGCGAATACATCTGATTTTATACGTTCGGGATGCGTTGGAATAATTTTCTTATAACGTGAGACTTGAAGTTCAACCTTTTTTGCTTTTAACATATTTTTTTGGTTTCTAGCAATAGAAACACTGGTTTTAAAGATCGCTGGAAAATGTTATTTTCCATAAAATTAAAATCCAGAAAATAAATTGGTTGTATTATACTGTCAATAATAGACTAGGAATGTTATCAAAAACCACGTCTCCTTAACCATGCAACTGGTATATGTTATTTAGAAATAACCTTTTTATTTGTTGATATTTTTTCTTCCAACGTTACCAGTGCTCCTAAAAGAGCCTTAAAATGCTTAGAAAATTAGCAAATTTTCAAATGTATTTAGAGCGACATGTGGGCTTTGAATTTTCGGCCGGATTTCCATGGTGCAAGCGTGCAAGTAACTTATTTTGCGTTGCATAATTTCAAAATTTTGGAGAATGAGATCTGATATTATTTCAATTGTTTATATTTTTTATAATAATAGCCAACACAGCACGCGTCGTCTAGTGGTTTATATCAAGTTTTTCTGCTTTTTCCGACTGAAATTGTTGATTTATAAATTGTACCACCAGCCAATAAGTTTAAGATTTATTAAATCAAAAAAGTAGTTTAATAAAGAAAGCCTAAGGTTAGCATCGTAGATAACTAATGCCGGAGCCCGCGAAGCCGGCCTGGACCTGCATTAATGAGAAAACCTAAGGTTAGCACACGAGTTGACGTAGACGATATTAAACTGAGAGTCTTTCAAAACTAAAAATATCTTTTCTAAATCTCCCTGCCCCTAACCTAACATAACCTGGCCGCACCTAACCTAGGGTTAAGTTGGTAGTAACTAACGTCGGAGCCGGCAAGGCCGACCTGATGGGCCTGGATTAATAAGAAAACCTAAGGTTAGCACACGAGTTGACGTAGAGGATATTAAACAGAGAGTCTTTCAAAACTAAAAATATGTTTTACCAATCTCTCTGCCCTTAACCTAACTTAACTTGGTCCGACCTATCCTAAGGTTAGCGCCGCGTCGTATGTAACTAACGCCAGCCTAGACCTGGGTTAATACAAAAAGCCTAAGGCTAGGTCGGTAGTAATAAAAGTCGGAGCCGCCACGACCGGTCTGATAAAATAAACCTAAGGCTAGCGTCGGTAGTAACTAACACCGGAGCAGGCAATGCCGGCCAGGGGCTGAATTACTAAAAAACATAAGGCTAGCGTCTTTAGTTACAAAAGCCAAAGCCGGCGGGGCCGGCATGGGGCTGGATTAATAAAAAAAACCTAAGGCTAGTGTCGGTAGTAACTAACACCGGAGCAGGCAAGGCCGGCCAGGGGCTGAATTACTAAAAAACCTAAGGCTAGCGTCTTTAGTTACAAAAGTCGAAGCCGGCGGGGCCGGCATGGGGCTGCATTAATAAAAAAAACCTAAGGCTAGCGTTGGTAGTAACTAACACCGGAGACGACAAGCCCGGCGTGGGACTGGATTAATAAAAAAAACCTAAGGCTAGTGTCGGTAGTTTCTAACACCGGAGCAGGCAAGGCCGGCCAGGGGCTGAATTACTAAAAAACCTAAGGCTAGCGTCTTTAGTTACAAAAGCCGAAGCCGGCGGGGCCGGCATGGGGCTGGATTAATAAAAAAAACCTAAGGCTAGCGTTGGTAGTAACTAACACCGGAGACGACAAGGCCGGCGTGGGACTGGATTAATAAAATAAAAACTAAGGCTAGCGTCGGTAGTAACGCCAGAGCCCCTGACCCTTCTGAGATAGGTGTTTGAAGTCTTTTAATTCCTTAAATAAGTAAAATTGGGCAAATGTTCAAATAATGTTTTTTTCTTAAATTTACATTAGTTTTCACATGGCAAAGTTTGTTAGTGAGCTAATAAATCAATAAATCACCCTGTAGTACCTGTAGTATTGGGAAAATATTGGTCACCAAAACTTTATATGAAATACCGCTTGTATTAAATAATTTAAAGTTTGAGCCTTGTCTATAAGGGTCTGGCTGTTAAAAACAACAAAATTAGATATTTTACATTGATTTAGGCGTGAAAATTAACAAAATTCGAATCCAGTTCACTTAGTAACTAGGTTTTGGTATAGATTGGTAGGATGAGAGTTGAATAAAATACAAAGTATCAGCTTCTTTTAATACGGAAAAAATGTTGACATTAATTAAGTTTACAAAAGCTGTTTAGTGTTTGTTGAACTAAAAATGATAGTAGTTGACCGTTTAATATTTATTATAACGAAAACCGTAGCTTATTAATGTATCAAATTGAATTTTAAAGTCATTATGTTCACTCATGTGCACTCTATGTTCAATGCAACATTCATAATTATATTTACATTAAACACCCTCATGTAAATTACAAAATTATATTTATCTATGTAAATTTTTGTTAATATAAAGAAAATTTATATGAGACAATTTAAATTAATTTTTTTTGTGTATTTGTGGCCGTTAATGGTGGCCTTTTTCCCATTCAGAAAACCACAATCAAAAATCGTTTAACTTAAATTGCATCCTTACTTAGGGAAGATACATTTAAAAAAGGAATGATAACATAAAAATCGTCTTCTTTATCTTTGTTACTTTTTCTGTACATGTCGGTTATATTCTACTAAGGCACGCTTCAACTCATCTGTCTCACCCACTCCTTATCAATCACACGAGCTAGAAGATCCTCTATATCCTTTCATTTATCTTTCTTTACTACGTATTACTAATAGAACTGGGCAAAATCGTAGACATAAAATACTTAGTTAGCCACTAAGTGATTTCGTGCTCGGCTTGTTTTTCGTGCACGTTAATATAACTTAAATTTAATTTTGTATATTCAGTTTAATTTTGTGGTTTAATTAATTTTCTTCAAGCTGTTACTGTTTGTTCTACTTAAATTTACTTTATGTTGAAGGTCTTATTAAGTATAAAGAAAATTCATTTCAGTCAAATTATTTGCTTTTAACGATTTTTGACTCGCTCTCCTAATATATTCCGGAAGATATAAAGACTCTAATAACTTCTCTTATTAGTTATTACCTATAACCAAGCCCTATCGCATTGTTGACTATTATATTAAAACAAAGTTACATGCGCGAAATGTTCTAGCGTTACAACCATAATTCATGTTCATGTTGTTGTTGTTTTAATCTGCAATATTTTTAATAACCAGCAATTAACAGATAGTTTACGCATTCTAAGTAACAATCTAACAATGCCCACCATAAATAGAAACGAACTTAAAGGTACTTGCTGCGAAAACGCTTTCGTACCTGCGTGAAAAAACTTGAATATTAGCAGTGCTTGATGACTGTCTTTTCCTTTTACTGGTATTATAGCTCAAACGAATGTTGCCAATCTATTAAAATCGCCATGACTTGGAAATATCTGCAAACTACGATTTTTTAACTGATTCTGACTCAGTTCAAAGTTGATTACGAATCTGCCAGATACCACTTTCGCGCCCTTGAGCAAACGCTGCCATCGAGGACGAATGACTAAAAATGTTTTTTTGGTAATATTTTATTAACCCCTACTTCTACAGATATCTTATTCTGAGGCATCTTTCATATTTTTCGCAAGTTTAATAGTTTTATCACAATTCGAGAGTTTATCATCTGCGATTAATGATTTTTTCGCTATTTTTTTCGATGGATTTTTTGCGAAGGCGCAAAAACAAACGTTTTTCAGAAAAACCGTGGTGCTCAAATGGAAAAATTTTATAGAACATTCATTTGTAGAAATGCGTCATCTATAAAATGGCTGTCTAGTAATTCTACCCTAGATTCCTTAATTTTGGAGAAAAATTTCAAAAACTAGAATTAGTCATAAGTTTGCCTTCTCCTTGAGGTTTGCCCAAGAGTGCCAAAGTGGCACCCGGCAGATTTGTAATCAGCGGAAAAAACTAAGTCAGAATTAGTGAAAAAATGTGACTTCGCGAATATTTCCAGATCCCTTGTGCTGGTAACCAGACCATTATCACAATGTGAGAGTTTATCATCTGCGATTAATAATTTTCTCGCTATTTCTTTCGAAGGATTTCTTTCCGATTTATCCATCAGCGTGAAAACGTTTTTCAGGGAAACCGTGTTGCTCTAATGGAAAATTTTTTATAGAACATTCATTTGTAGAAATGTATCAAATAGCTGTTAGTAATTCTTCTTTAGATTCCTTAATTTTAGTCATACGTTTGCCTCTCTCCTGAGGTTTATCCAAAGGTGCCAAAGTAGCACCCGGCAGATTCGTAATCATCGGAAAAAATGCGAAAGAGTGCGAATCAGTCAAAAAATCTTTTGTCGCGGACATTTCCAGGTCACCTGGCCTAGTAGTTAGACTATTTTAGATACAAAACGCTCTAATCGTTGCTCCATTTAATTGCATCTTAAAAAGTATACAAGATGTTGCGAAAGGTTTGGACCAGAGCCTTTAAGAAGTGCCGTTAAAATAAAGAAAAATTGTTAATAAATCCAATTATGATTCTCAACTGGTTTCTAGCTATAACCCATAAATCACCAGGGTAGTTCTCGAGCCGTGGAGGAATATAAACGTGTTTTGTTTCACTTTAGTGGTACGATTGATTAATTGAAAGCTCTTCTAATCAACAGCTAAGTTTTGATACTTGCTTCCTGCATAACCAACAGGAGAGTTATGTTGTTCAGGTCCACAGTGTAAAACTATTCTGCACAATTCTAGACATTGCTGTCCACAATTCTTTTAACGTTTCCACAAATATCACCTTAGCCAGTCCACATAAGAATTAAACCGCGATACAAAACCGACTCGTTGTGGCAATCGCATATTTGTTTTTGAATTTCATTTGTAACGTCTAAAGTTCAATTCCAAACTTGAATTTTTTGAGTTTTTCCAACGTTAACCAAGCACTAAAAAAGTTGTCGGTTGAAAATGTATTTTTTAATTCATGGCTGCTTTTGGATTGGATTAGATTATTTATGGGAAGGTTGGCTTTCAGCCAGCTTACACTTAGACCGCTTGATCGAGCCCATTGTGCAACCTCACCAGAAACGCATCCTTCCTTGTCACTCCTCGAGCCATCCCAACTTTAAGATGAACTCGGGCAGTTAGACGGGAGAGGTGTCTCTGATTCGGACCATATCCAGCCAGAAGTCACTACGTATGGATTCTCTAGTTAATAGTAGGGGAGAGCGGGTACAATTGTAACAATTTTTACATTAATACGATTTTTGTAGAAACTACATGTTAAAATTAAAAAGCAAAAAATACCTGATGTAGGCCAAACATTAAGCTAATATCTTACGAAAAATAATTTTGAAGACGTTGGTCCATTCGCTAGTAATAAAAATAAATAATGTCTTAGACAACCTGTTACAAATGTACCCATAGGTGGTACAATTGTAACAAGTATTGAAGACAAATGTAACAAAGCCTAAAAGTCTGACACGTTATTTTTGTTTTTGAAAAAAGGGTGTGCAGATTAATAAAACAATAAAAACTGAACATGATACATTGCGTAATCAAATAAAAATAGAAAATTCGTTTTTTTGATATAAATAAAGAACTAAACACAAAAGAAACTTCCTTTGAAATAATAAACTATAATATTTAACTACTAACAATTTCCTAATCTCTTTGTTATCATCAGAGTCGCATTTTAAACAATAAAAATACTCCAGTCGCAGCTTATGAGCACATTTTTCGTGTGCTCATTACTAAACGTTATGTACCCATTAGTTTTGTTACATTTGTACCGCGACGACATTTTTATACTTTTGCCTCCCTTGTGAGATAAACAGAACTCTTAACGTCGGAACAATAGTGGGAGTTTTTACAGACATATCTTAGGCCTACGCCACATATAAATTCTTTAAGACAAATATGAACATGTAAGGGCTATCCAAAAAAAAAAAATATTAAAGTTATAAAAGTCACCTTTAAAACAAACTTTCTACAATAACTTTGCAACTGTATAATGTAACCCACTCATATTAACATTAAAAGTAGTTCATATCAGCATCATTTAAGTGTCGTATTACCAGACCTAAGGAACTGCACACAACTTGCTGACAGCTGTTGTTACATTTGTACCGCGTTATAATTGTACCCGCTCTCCCCTACCGCAAAACGTACTATTACTAAGCGATAGTCCTAGAGTGTTAAGGTGTTTGTTTAGCTTACAATGCCCTGTAACGATGCCTGTGAGTATTCGAAGATGTAATCGAGACAGGTTGAGCTAGTATTTTACGTATCGTGTCCAAAAAGCAGCGATTGCTGCTTTGGCTTGTCTACTAGGGTGGGCCGAAAAAAGCAATTTTTCGAATTTTGAATTCTAATAGGACGGAAAAGTGGCGCATTGGCATCCTAATAACGGGAAAAATAATTTAAAAAATCTAATTTTGAATCTTCAGCTCGCGCAAAGAGCCTAAAGTTTTACAAAATTGAAAAAAACACCAATTTTTAAAAATGCCCTAAATATTTCCAATAATAAAATTTTTAGTTCTAATAGCGTGAAGGAATTTTATTTTAGTTGTCTAATAACGTTAAAAATAGTTTTAAAAGATCCACTGTACATTTTCAGTTCGCTCATGAGGCCGAAAGTTAGCACTTTCTCATGAAAAATTGAATATTTTACAGTACAATCGCTGTTACCTATGCTTTAAAAGTTTTAACAGCCCATGGGTTCTTACTTTTGTTTAGTAAGCGTTTTTTTAAATTAATTTTTTTATGAAAACATTATCTTGTAGCACTAAACCCGTTTCAGCATGAGATGTCTGCTGAAATGATCCAGAACTCACTACGTGGAGGTGGCGGCAAAGTGACCATTTAATCATTTTGTCGTGGTTGACTAATTTACTGGAGTTACTTTGAAATCTGTTTTCTTGTCACATTTAGACATCAAGGACCTGAATCCTAAAGTTGTCCTTATAAACCCATCTCTGTTGTCATGTCCGCACACTTATCCGGCGAATCATGTCACAAGTTTAAATCTATCAACTGCTTGTGTGTGACAAGAGTATTTTAAAAAGTCAAAATCAGGCATAAGGTCATTTTTCAAGAACGACGAAAACGACAACTCTGTTGTCAAATTTGCTATCATTAGAGCAGGTGACGGCTTACATGTGTTCCAATCAATCAACTCAATGTTGTCCGTGACATAAGAGTTTATTGAAAGAAGTGGCTTAAAAGTTCTAACACATGTCCTCTTTATCTGCTGATTCCTAGCTTTTAATACCCCTCTATAACCCAATTCTCGTAGGTGTTGTCTCTCGTCCATTACCATGCCAAGAGCATGTTCTCTGAATGGCAGAAGAACGCGCTTCTCTCAATGACAGGGTCGATGACTTTTTTTATATTGTCCGGCAATTGTTTCGTTGTGTGCACGACTTTGAGTTACTGCTTCTGGCCATGTTTCACTGTATGACATCTCTTGATTCAGAGAACATGCTGTTGGCGATGGTTAGCTGAGCGACGAGAATTGGATTACAGGAGGGTACTAAAAGCTAAGAATCAGTAGATAAAGAAGACAGGTGTTAGAACTTTTAAGCTTCCTTCAATAACGTTTCATGTCACAAACTACATCGAGTTGATCGATTGGAACACATGCAAGCTATCTACCACTCCATTGATGGCAAATTTAACAACAGAGAACATTTCACCAATCTTGAAAAATGCCCTAATGCCTGAGCTTGACTTTTAAAAATGCCTTTGTCACATTCAAACAGTTGAGATATGTGTTAAACTTGTGACATGATCAGCCGGAAAAGTGTGCGGACATAACAACAGAGATGGGTTTATAAGGACAACTTTAAGATGCAGGTCCTTGATGCCTAAATTTGACAAAAAAACAGATTTCAAAGTAACTCTAGTAAATTAGTCAACCACGACAAAATGGTTAAATGGTCAATTTGTAGCCACCTCCTCATAGTGAGTTCTGGGCCATTTCAGCAGACATCTCATGCTGAAACGGGCTTAGTGCTGCAAGATAATGTTTTCATAAAAAATTTAATTTTAAAAAACGCTTACTAAACAAAAGTAAGAACCCATATGAAGACCACACTGCAATAACGCTGAATGTCAAAATAATGCATTTGCCAGAAAATGCAATTTAAAGTATAAAACGTAAAAATTTCAAAACTCCAAATAATTGATAATTTTCATTAAATATCGCAATTTATAAACGTCTCAGAGTTTTTTCTTAGTTTTCTTGGTTAAAATAACAACTATTTTCCTAGTTGTATGTAGTTTTGCTGCAAAAATACTCAAATACATCGTTTTTGCTGTGTTTCGAATCGACATTCAGCGTTCTTGTTGTGTACACGATATTTTATTTTGCTTATAACTTCCAGACCCTCAGCGATATTAGCATGGCACCTATACTATCTGATTCCTTTTAAAATTATCTATCTTTTGATACCCCTAACTCATTTTGCTCGAAAAGTGACATTCATCGTTTTTGCAGTGTGGTCTTCATATGGTCTGTTAAAACTTTTAAAACATAACAGCGATTTTAGTGCAAAATATTCAATTTTTCATGAGAAAGTGCTAACTTTCGGCCTCATGAGCGGACTGAAAATGTACAGTGGATCTTTTAAAACTATTTTTAAGATTATTAGACAACTAAAATAAAGTTCTTTCACGCTATTAGAACAAAAAATTTTATTATCTAATGCCATTTAGGGCATTTTTAAACATTGGTGTTTTTTTCAATTTTGTAAAACTTTAGGCTCTTTGCGCGAGCTGAAGATTCAAAATTAGATTTTTTAAATTATTTTTCCCGTTATTAGGTTGCCAATGCGCCACTTTTCTGTGCTATTAGAATTCAAAATTCGAAAAATTGCTTTTTTCGGACCACCCTATTGTCTACAGCCCATTCCTTTCGACCACAGATATCTATGTGAGCTTAATATTTTCTGTTTTATGACATGAGGCTGTTGAGAGTGCTGATCGTCATAGTTAGGATCGTGTAAGAGCCCGAGCCCTGTTTTTCCAGCTCTTCTACCCTCTCATGTCTGGTTACCTTGGTGCCCTTTGATCCAGCAGATTTCAAGAAAATTACTCATTCGAAAAGTCGTTTAGTGCTGCGGTGCAGTCCTAGTCCAGCTTTGTAGTTATTCTGTGGCGGTTCAGAATATAGCAGCCCTATATTGTCCGACAGTATCTGTATGTGTTCTCTTGTTGTCAGACTCTCTTTTACCATTTTGGCACTTTCTAGTATGCCATTAAGTTCAGCTTGGAAAACCAAAGTGAATCTACCTAATGGTGTACTGATATTTATTTCTAGTTCAGGTGAGAAGACCAGATTCAGTTTTTGACCGTTCGGTTAGGATATGATGGTTGTCTTACTATTCTGATAATTTTTTTCAATACCAGATCCGTCAATTTTGCTTGCGATTAACCTTTTATGAGTTTAAGTGTGCCTTCTTTTTCCTACCAACACTTTACATTTTTTTTTTCGGTTATTATGCCGACAATAATATACTAATAGGGTATGATTAATAGTATTTTTTACAACATGAGATGAAACATACGTTTTTTTCGTGAGATAGAATTTAATTCACAAGCCCCGTAGGGGCGAGTGAATTAATCTTTCGAACGAAAAAAACGGATTTCATCTCGAGTCGTAAATGCTATTTTTTCTACGACGATAATTAGTACATTTTAAAAAAATAATTCTTTTTACTAAAATGTGAACCGACCACAAAAAAACTGGTTTCACCTCATGTTGTAAATAACATCTGCTTGTAATAACACTTTTTCTCACTAGAGACGAAAATGCTATTTTCGTAACGAGTAAGTGATGACGAAATGCTTAGTTTCACATATGGGAGTAGAAAAAAACTATTTCTATTTTATTAATTTTCGGTTTAACCAGAAGTCAAAATATGAAGTGTTTGGTATCATTAGATAGCTAATTTTATGAACTTATAGAAATATGTTATTTGTCTAATACATATTTTTATTTATCTAAATTACATTAATATTTTAAATGTCAAGTTTTTGATAATTATTTTAAAATTAAAACTTCAACTTTTTTCCACGACTTCTTATTTTATTTTATCACGAAGTCATCACCACAAACTTTCAAAATATTTAAAAACAAATAGTGTCCTTAAAAACTTTAAGAAGAAACCGTGTAATAATAATTGTAACTTGGAAATAATAAGCCAACTTATCTGTGTTAAAAATTTATGTAGTGGGGTAAAAGTTGGTATCGATATTGGTATTAATTTATGTTGTCGGTCGTATTTGTATTCGTTCATTGGTGGTCCTGTGCAAACTTCAGCTGCGTTTGATTGATTTTAATTATTGTAACTTATAAATTCTAAAGAAAAGAAAAGACAAACACATGTAAGCACCTACATTTTAACTTTCTATTTCTATTAGCTTTTTAGTTTAATTAAAGATATTATTTTTTATCAGTTACAAAAAAAATATCTTCACAAATTAAAACTGTGTAGTTATTTACGTAATAATCACGTGGGGATTTCTTAAGGTGATTATAATAATTAAAGTATTTACTTTTACATTTTAGTTTCAATATGGCCTTCAAAATTGGTGATATAGAAAATTTACTCTCAGAACTCACATGTACTAAATGCAAGAAACTGTTATCAGTATTTCCAATTTACGCCTCACTATCTATTGGTAACGTTTGCGGTCGTTGTACGGAGTCCATCGAGTCAATGATTTCAAACAAAAACATAGAAAGACACACTCTCTACGAAAGCTTAGCAAAATACGTACTTTTTCCATGCTCAAATAAAGATCTTGGATGTGATGCCAATTTAAAACACGATGAAGTTTTAAATCACGAAAATTGTTGTAGCTTTCGTCTCCGAATGTGTCCATTTAATATGAGCGGTTCTGATGATAGCGTTTTGCAGTGCAATTGGAAGGGTACAATTATGAATTTAAATGATCACTTAGATTTAAGCCATGGATCAAAAGAGAAAAATAATCCACTTACATTTTATATACTTAATATGGAAAAAAGTTACGTTAAAGTAAATTTTGTAAAAGTCGAATCACCCACCTTCATTATTGTTAGAAGGTATGATGTAGCTACCAACAAGTTTTACTGTTTAGTAATGTGTTGTGATGAAGAAGAATCTTGTAAAGATTACACTTATCAGTTCGAATTGGGTAAAGGAGATTTTCGTGTGACTCATCATAAAAGTAGTCTAGAAGTGTTGATGGAGACATCCGAAGCTTTAAAAAAAGTCGATAATATGATTGTGATCGATATTTCGGGCGCTGTAACTATGTTTAGCGAGCTGGATTCGAATTTCAAGTGCATAATATCAATTACTAAAAAATCAAACGACATTGCTCCAACTAATAGTAAACCAATAACATTGCTATCTAAGGAACTGCCAAATCCATCAGATGTTAAACAAAAGCTGTTGGAATCAAACAAATTAATTTTAAAAGAACTCCAATGTCCAGTTTGTAACAATTATATGAAATCACCCATTTATATTTGTTCAAAGGGACATAGTTTTTGTAACAAATGTAAAAGCAAAATAAGTGAATGTCCAATATGTTGTGATAAGTCAATTAATGGTTGTAGCTTGACTTTAGAGAAATTAGCCGAAAAAGTTTTGTACCCATGTAAATATTCTTTCGACGGATGTACAGAATTTTTACATTTATCTGATATCAAAAGACATCAAATTACTTGTATTTGGAGAACTGATTGTCCTTTAATAAGGTTCCCCATATCGTGTAAAGTAAAGGAGCGTATTTCAAATCCAATTAGTCACGTTCTAAAAACTCACTCTCAATATGTGTTTAATCAATATGAGGTTTGTAAGATAAAACATGTTTCTAGCAAAGTAAAGTATAATGTAACTATTATCGAAAATGATGTATTTATAATTTGTCAAAAATATTATTCTTCTCAAGATGAGTTCAAGTTTAATTTTCTACACTTGGGTTACCAATCAGATATTCCGATGTATAGATATATATTAGAATTTGCAAATGATGGTAAATTTGAATTGCAATTAACAGTAAAAATGGCATGTCAAAGAGTACCTGTTTTTATTGAATCTTGTCTAAGTAGTTCAGCAAAGTGTTTGACTATCCCTAGGAATATGTTAGAACCTTACTTGACGTGGTATGATGATGATAATTGTGAAGAGTTATCTTTTAAATTCAAAATCGAAAAAATATGATTAATTAGCAAGTTGAATTCATTTCTTAGAATTTGTTAATATAAAAGTGATTTTTGTCATTTAATAAATTTATGTTTGTTGATCAGGCTTCATCGTTTGATCCATTCAAATGTTATTTTAAATTTTGAATGAAAATAGCTCCCAAAATTCTCAACAAAAAAAGGGAAAAATTCTTTACTTTAAATTTTTTAGTGTCATTCAGTTCGCACTGGGTTGCATTTTTCGACACGATCTCAATACTCAGTACGCTCCGAGTGCACAAAAATGCACAAGTAGTTAATTCCTATTTGAATAAGTTTTTGTATTAATTGTAAAAGGGTGCAAATGTATTTAAAAATGTACTAACGTTTGTTGTTGTATGTCACTTATTACTTTTCTTTTAATAAAATTTGTATTTTGTCACGTCGCAGAATTTTTTGTTTCCAATCTAACACAAAAAGAATAATTTTATGCTTGAGGTATGTAGATGAGCGAATAATCATGCAAACAAGCAGACGATGTAACGCAGACAAATTAAACATAATTATGATGTAACCTCAGAAAAATTCGCAGAAATATCTGAAAAGTCCTCATCGATCCGACACCTGCTGAATATTTTATAAAAGGGTGAAGATAAGAAAATGCAAAAAATACGAATATCTCGTAAACTATTAATTTTTCGCCAAAAGTAGCTATTATCAAATTTGTAGCTCACAAAATTTCCTACAAGAACAGTTTATTACTATCACTCAAGTGTTCTAAGTTGGCTGCACAAAATAATCCTTAAAAAGAAGATAATCTTAAATGCTACTATATCTAAGCTCGACACCTTTAAAGATAATGATCTAATTCAGCATATTGAGTTTTCTTCTTTTTAAGTGTTATTTTTTGCAGCAGACTTAAGACCCCGAGTGATAGGAACAAAACCTTTGTTGTAGGAAATTTTATGATCTACAAATTTTCTAATAGCCATTCTTATCGAAAAATCGATAGTTTACGAGATATTTCGGAGAAAATGCATTTTCTTACCTTCCTCTGCCTATAAAATTTTTTAGCAGGAGTCGGATCGATGGGCACTTTTGAGGCATTGTTTAGAACGACAGTATTAAGGTTCGCCCAAAACGTCAGCTTTCTTGATTAGACTACTAAGGCACGATATAATATTAAAAAAGATGTGGAAATAATTAAGACTTTTAGAGCATCCCCATTACTATACGTATATCTCCTAAATTTAATTCGAAACTTTCGATAAACGTCGAAATAATAAACATAATATAATAAATTTAAAAAAAAGAAAATCTTATTTAGTAATAATTATGTACTAATAAGCATTTACGCTTTCCATTAAATTTACGTTCAAACACTCGCTTTTTCTCACCATTCACGAACCACTAAACTACTAATTAGTCCTAAATACATTTTAAGAGCATTGTGGGTTATTTTTTCGAAATAAAAGCATATTAAACGTTAGCCACAAATTAAATGTGTTTTTCTTTCTTTAAAAACACAAAATAAATCGTAATTTAGTAAACAAACCCTAAACTAGTAGGTAAATTGTTTAAAGAGTTGTAGCTTTAAGCAGCCCTACACATACAGATTCTGTAAAATTTGGTGAAATAAAACAAGCACCAAGAGTACCAAACTCACGTTTAGCTTAATGAAAAAAAGATTAAGTTGAAACAATATTTAAGTAGTTTTAAAACTAAAAAAGAATTTAATTTTAGAAGGCGTTTATTTCTACTACCTAACAATTCATCTATTTCCCTGCGAATAGATACACGCCGTGATCCCGTGATTATGCAGTTACTTTGCTCATAACACAGAGGTTCTAATCAATAGTTCACAAGAATTGATTTAAAGTTCATGTAACAATTGAACTTTTTGTGGAAGAAAGTAATATTCTTTATATGTGCTCGTAATCATTTTATTCTATTCGTCAATTGAAAACTTTTCTTTTCTTTCTGAATGGTTTCCTTAAAAAGGAGTTAAATTTTATATTAAAGTTATAAATTTCATAAAAGATAACTAGATAAACGAGCTTTAAATTATTTTATTGTAAAAAATTATTGGAGTGATCTTGATTAGGTTAACACCCGATGAAGTAAATTTTCTATTTTAAAATATTGCTCTTGATTAAACGGTTAGGGGTGCAAAATTTTACTTTCTTAATTTATAGATTTGTTGATATCTGAGAACCTTTACACCAATTCTTCATTAACATTTCACGAGGCGGCTTATAAATTTAACACGGAGAGGCGGGTGGGGACTCTGACTCCGCAAACACTTATAATCGAAATTTGACCATTTTTACAACATTTTAATCAAAATAATAATTAGGTATTTTAGAATAACCATTTTCTAACTAAAAAAAGTAAATTTTATTTATAAAAATAGCAACAATAGTTATTAATCAACATTAATAAGTGGCAGTGTAATAATATATATACCAAAAATAATGAAAGACTTTTAGGGATCCTAGAGACTTGAAATTTGGTATCAGCATAGACTATATACCCTAAAGCTCCCTAGGCAGGTTTTAATTTTCTAAAATTATACCCTCGGGGGACGAAAGTGAAGCACCCCCATTATGAAGAAAAATATATACGTGCGGAGTCATACTCTGCACCCGCCCCTTGAATGGTTAATTTTGTACGTCAGAGATATGAAATATTCTAAATACTAGAAAAGTCGTTATGAAATGATGCTACAGGTAGGAATAGTCAAATATAAACAGTTTATTAAAACAAAGACACACAGTTTGAGTTGCAGAACTTTAGTGACCAATTGTAATGGACTTTCCGAGAAACTCCCATTTGTTGATATTTCATCATTAGCGCTCCACTTCCAAAACAGGCCAAAAATCAGAGTAGAGTCCCAGTTGAAAAGTCATTTTTTGGCATCCACTTTCTATTCATTGGTGTATCCAAAGTTTGGAAAAATTGATACGTTCATTGATTGTTGAGGAAGACCATCAGTGTTATTTCCGGTTAAACTTTTAGTTAAGTGATGTACATGTACAGCCGGCCAAAAAGTTTTTAGCCACCCCCTGACAACATTTAAAAAGCAACCAACATTACACGCCGTTTAATTTACACGGCGTGTAATGTTGGTTGCTTTTTAAATGTTGTCAGGGGGTGGCTAAAAACTTTTTGGCCGGCTGTACACATGAACAGCCACTTTAGCTCATCCCTAACCGATCATACTGGAAATTTCTTGATCTTAAAGTACATCATTCGCCCTAATGAGTGTTAATAAACTACCCTCTCTTTTAAATGATTATATCCCATTTCTGCCAAGGTTGTGCAGATTTACATGTTTAACCATAGCAGCAAAATAAATAGAACAAAACATTGTATTGTGGATAATTGTAATTATTGATGTTAATTCAATGGTTTAGTTTTTTTTTATTTTGACAATTATTCGTATAATAGCACTTATCTCTTCGGTGTACCATACACGTTTTAATAAATACTGTAAAATAACTTTTTTGACAAGCTTCGGACATGTGTAATATAATCTATTTTATACTTGCAAAGTGAAAGATTGATCTTTCCACGAAGTTCAGAGTACTGCCCTAAAATGCAATAAACTTGTTAAAGTTCTGAAAGCAAGATTTCCAATTTCAATTTGAAATTAAATATTTTCAACTGTTGCTTACCTGATTTCGTATGTTGGGTGATATGGCAATTTTTTCAAATATCTAAATTTTATTCATATTTTTTAAGCATAAACGTTTTTCTCGCAGTCTGTGTCGCCATATGCGTATGTGTGTGCGTGTAAAATTGATTTAGAATAACTTCTAATCAAAAATGCCTTCATTTTTCTATAAATACAAAATTAACCCGGCATCCGAGAGGTGATTTGTTAAGAGATTCGACACGTGGGGTGTGACAAACCCAAAACTTAAAATAATCGTTTCGTATATCTATACGTATAGTAATTTTTTTTGGAAAGTCTAAGTATTTTATATCGTCAGGTACATTATATTAATCAGTAGAACAAAAAATTTTGCCAGAAAGGCTTTACTTTGGCTTCATAACACAAATTGCAAATTATAACGTATTTTTTCGCTAAGAAACAAAGCAGTTAACTATTTATTTTATATAAAATGTTTGAAACATACAAATATTGTAAAAAAACACAAAATTAAAAAGGTAATTCTATATTTTTCAATAAAAAACCCCGCATGTAATTTAATCCAATAACAAATAAGTTATTAGTGGTTAAAGTTAATACAATTTCGCCATGTGTGTGAGAGAGACAGATATATAAAAATGCGTTGAAAACTTCACACACGCGCTTAATTTTTCAATTTTGGGCCCTAGGACATTATGAAATCCTCTCGTTTTGATTAGACCTTCTCTTTTTGGGGAGTGGTTTGGGATTTTCACCCAAAACATAAATAAAATATAACTCACGAGTTCCGACACGTGGGGTGTAACATTTGAAACAGTACTACTGCCACAATCTCAATTTCTTGACTGCGGTATTTTTGCTTTAATATATAGAATAATATGTTTTTGAAAGCTATTGAGGCCCTGTAGTCGATTGGAGTGATATTTGAATGTTTGCTATGCAGTTTTCTAGCGCTGGGGTTTGTCACACTCCACCTCATTTTGATGACTGGGTGAGCATAAAAATCAAAAATTAATAAATTGAACTTACTAATATTCGTCCAATAAATAATTAATTGATCATTTTTGTTCTATTGTTGTATTTTAATGTTTCAGGGTATTTGAATATTAAGTCTTACATAATTATTATGTACTAAAGAGTACAGAGCAAACAGTTCCCATATAATTTAATTACCATTTAATTACCTCCCTGTTTCCCAATCGAGCATTGTGGAGGACTCCAACATAATGCCATCACCAAATTTATATCACAATTGCTATTTTTGTATCAAGAGCGTAAATTATCGGTTTATTGGTTATCGAACTTCTTCTGTCGAAATAAAATCTATAAAAAATTTTTCTCAGTTTTTAACAAGATACACGGCTTCTACGATTTTATCTATTGTATAAAAAATAACTAAAAAATTATAGCCCATTCTAGGGTATTGAAAAAAGATAGAGTGTAGTCCCCACGACTACTGGTCCCAACGTGACCAAATCTGGGCATGGCGTGGCTTCAGAGCCCAGTGGCGACATAGTTCTGTCGGCGATAGATTTTGGGTGAGAAGTTTGTTATAAATGGAATATTGAAGTAGTCAGATATTTTTATTTCACTTTAATAGTAGCATATAAAAAAAATAGTTTTCTAGCAAACTTTGGTTGTAAAACTCAAATATAATCGTCAATTACGTATAACAAACGTTTCATAGCGCATCCCCACCCAAAAGCTATCACCGACTGTCCTATACAAAACTACTGCCCAACTTCAACGGTAGTGATGGGTTTTTCTTTCGTTTCAACTACTCTAGCTTGTAATGATCTCCACAAGGTGAAAAAAATATTTTGAAGATTATATTTTATAGTCCAAAAAGCAGCACTCTTCGTTCCTATTTTTATAGACTTACCTATACTCATATTCGGTTCTTCCCACTGATAAACATTAAATATGGTTACAAAAATAAAAATTTTTAGCAGCCAATACATTTAGCCAACTATCAACTGGACATGGACAGGTACAGCCGGCCAAAAAGTTTTTAGCCACCCCCTGACAACATTTAAAAAGCAACCAACATTACACGCCGTGTAAATTAAACGGCGTGTAATGTTGGTTGCTTTTTAAATGTTGTCAGGGGGTGACTAAAAACTTTTTGGCCGGCTGTACCTATGAGAAGTTGTACCAAGTTGTACTTAATGATAAATAATTAATTGATTATTTGTTCTATTGTTGTATTGTAAGATAAAGTATGTACTTCTTAAATAACATAAATCCACGTGACCAATCTTCTCGACAACCACCAAGGTTCGTCGTTAGTGGTTACCACGAACCTTGGTGGGTTGATGTTATTAACGAAGACTCTGTATTATACAATTCTGCAAAAAAGAATGAAAGTAAAATTAAATAAAACACAACATCGTCATTCTGGATAATTATAATATTCTTAATGTTAATTTGGTACGAAATAGAAACCTTCTTCATTCGAGTCTTTGACAGTTGTACCTATAGCAGTAATCATGTTCGTATTTAGTACATGTGTCATAAAAAATGGGTTCTTGAAATTCGTGGTGTTTGCAACGGTAAGCTGCTGTTTCCAGACACGAGGCATACTCTTCTGGTCGTAAGCAGGCTCTAAAATTGAAACGTGGTTTCCAAGCTTCTCTTATAGAATATTCCTCTAAAATAGGTACAATAAATATTATTAAAAATTCTGAACTCCCGTTAAAAAAAATTCGAAATTAAATATTTTATTTAAAAGCTACCATCTTGGAGCTGAGAATGTAGTTTAGAGAATTTAATTTGTTACTTTTATTAAAATGCAGTAATTTTCGGGAATAAGAACAAGTAATAAAATAGCTATTGTAGATAAAACATTGTAAATGAAAGGATCAACCTTGAAGCCTTACTTTTATACATACCATTACTTCTTATATCCATCTCTTCGCACTGATAAACACTGAATATGGTTACAAAAATTGCAATTTGTATGAACCAATACATTTTGATGACTAGCGAAATTACAAAACTCAAATTAATAAATTCGGCTTATAGCTGCTGATAAGGAATTAATTGATCATTGAATATGCTCAATTGTTGTATTATTAGTAAGAACAATTAATTTTATTGTGCCGTTGAATGAAACAAAAAACGAAACATGGCAACACCGTGTGTGATAACATTCATACCTAATGTCAGGGTCGGACTGGCTTCATTTGATCCCGTCGACAATAGCTGTAATTTGGTAGCTGGTGATAGACGATGATTCCAGTGTAGATGACCATTTAAGTCTTTTGTATTTAAAAACAGGTCCTTTGGGAATTAAGGTAGAGATAATGCATCCAGTCTGCTTTACTCTATACTTAGTTGTCTTGTTGTAATTTGTGTTATATTTCAATGTAGAAAATGAACAATCTACTGAACAATATGTGAACATTTTTTATAATGCAAAAACACACTCAATATTGTCTTGTGCAATTATTTTATAATGTTCAGCTAGACTGAATTTTGATTTAACATTTTTTGTTGCACTGAACTTACTACAAATAGATGAAGGACTGGTAAATTAGCATTTAAGAATTTTAAATTCAATAGCTGTAGTAATTGTTATGGTGTGGTAGTAGCAAGCTACTCAGACGATCCAGCTTTTGATGTAATGTTAATCAAAGTAAAAGCAACCAAGTACAAGTCTGATCGATGAGGTGAAGAATTTCTTAATTGTTTAGTGATGCACTCATAATAATAATGGATTGGTTGCATTCTTCTATACCGCCGACTTCAACTTTGTGATAGAAAAAATAAAATTTCCATATAAAAAAATCAACTTTAGTTCAACTTTCACACTAATTAGTAATTGAGCTACTTTTAACTATAATCTCTCCATTGAGTTCTATTTTAATGTTATTTTGAAGCCTTGGGTGCACTTTTATTTATTATAAGACTAAAAAAGGACCTGTTGAATCTATTAATGGAAAAACAAGCAATGTGTAAACAAGAAAAGTTATATAGATGGGTTACATTGAACAATAAAATAAAAGAACATTTTTGCATACTTTAACAAATCGTCTTCAGCTTCAGAAGTTGATTTTAATAATAATTTGTTGTTTATCTCGAATTATAACTTAATTTTTATAAATTTCGTAGCTTTTAGATCAAAATATTGATAAGTTTGGATAAAAATATACAGTGTGTCCTCTTCTATAGGTTTGGAGGACTCCACCTGCATCCTTGCAAGCACTTAAGGAGCTATATGTTTTTGTTATTTCTTCCAGTGTCCACCCAAAGTGCAGAATGCGCTCAGTCCTTAAAATTTTTCACATTGGTGCACACCGTGCTTATAATATAAGGGTTAAAGCGTAGTGAACGCCTCATTGTTTTAATAAAATTTCAAACTCTACTAGCTGAACTGTTAAAGCGCTCTGCTACAAAAAGGAACCAATCAAAAGAGCTAGGATCGAGTAAAGTAGAATATAAATCGTCGAAGAGCGTTGAAGGTGGTTCATAGATTGACTTAAAATGATGTAGGTGAGTAATGGGCTGTATGAAATAAAACAGTCAAGAGGAAGAGATTACAGTTAGGTATTAGTAGTTTGTTAATTACAACATGTCTATGTACCAGACTGCGCCATTCTCGAGAAATTAGAAGCTCGTAACTTGAGAAAGTTTATGGAAAATTGAACTACTGGACAGTTATGTTAACCCATGCTTCAAACCTTTACTTTCTCGATACAAACTTGTGTAATAACTATGTTGCAACATGACCTATATAAACACCAATCCACTTCTGCAACTAAATTCTTACACTTTTTTTTATCAAAGAAAGCTTACATGAAAATAAAATATAGCCTATTGATGTGTAGCAGATAAAAAGATTTTAAAGAACATTTAAGGCCAATAAAAAATTAACGACGAGCTTTGAAATTCTTTTGTGTGTGGAATATTATTTTATTGAGCTTGGCATTTTTAAATCGCTGTTTTAGTAAAAGTACTACCTACCTGTCTTGTCGTAGTAGATTATTTGTACCAAGACTTTCTTTATAGCTCTTTTAAATGAAGTTTAGACAGTTTCTTTTCTTGAAAGATTTAGATTTGAAATTTAGGTTATTATGTGACAGCCTACTTTATTTAAAAATATAAAAGAAATTGAGTTTTTCTGTTTTTTTCACCAAACTGAAATTTTCAAATTATAATTTTTCTTCGTTATCATCAGTCGGAACATTATTTTTCAGCTGAGATACCAAATTGCTACATTTTATTAGCTCTCGATGGTCGCTTTGAATTATTGACACAAGGGGTAGCTTAAAACGCAGTAGTCATTTTTTAATGTGCGCTATTTTTTACAAAATTCAAAAAGGTGCTGTAGAGAAAAATAACTATTTTTTTATATAAAAAAAAATATTTCCACTTATAGCGAACACAAACGTTAACCCCTCTGTTACATTTTTCAAATGATGACTCTCTGAACTACACTGAGTAGCAACACCTGAGGGCGCAAACTTAAGCCCGATTATGCAAATCCACCCTATACTACTCCCTTATATTGTATATAACCACAGCTACATTGTGTAACACCAAAATAATGTTCGGCAGATCCTTCCACTGATTTCATTCCAGGATATATCGAATAAGATTATTCGTAACAAGGTTGTGTTACTTTAGCTATTTGCTTTCATTAACTATTTTACGTACAATAACATGTCATTGTAGTAGTAGAGAATGGGTGTAATTAAACTTTTATAAGGGGTAAAAAGAGACTCAAGCATTAGCTCATTAAATTACAATTATTTATCTACTGATGAAATTAAAAAAACCTATAATTAAATAAACAAATTGGATTAATTATTTGGATCACAATAATAATTAATAAAATAATATTTTTCATTTATGTAGAACAAAAGGGGGATTAATTTGTAATTTTTGAAAATCGATACATATAACAGTTATTTTAAATTAGTTTTATGTTAAACGTAAAAATTTGAATGAAATTATCATAAAGTTTGTGTGTAATATGTACACATTTGAAAGGTACATAACGTTCAACTATAGGTTGAATAACATTGATAATTAATGCAATTGCTACAGTGATCTGATGATGTTTAACGCGTTTACATATTGAATGCATTTAACAGCTTAGCAGGTGCTTGTAAATTATAAATGGCTTTATAGTGTTTAAAACAGATGACAATTCAATATTAATAGAGGAGAAAACGTTAATAATTAAAGATAACGAAAATAAAATAAAATGCGTAAGCTCAAACACCGAAGCAAAGGCGAATCGAAGCTCGGAAAATAAGGTTGATTTGTACTAACCCAAAGGACAAGGAAGATTAGAAAGGGCTTTCCTAAAGCAACCAAATCTTTTACAGACAGTAAGACTTGCCTAATAGGGAAAACCTAGAAAACAACAAAATTTACCGTTGCCCAAACTATCACGACGACATGAAAAGATATATTTGAAAAACTACATTAGAAAAATAAAAGTTAAAATGTTATTTATGTGAAAAATCGACTTTTTTGATTTATTGATGATGCGTTGGTCACAATGGTTACTAAAACATGAAAATATAGTCGAAAAAATATCTGACAAATCAAAATATAAGTTCTAAAATATAAAAAAAAATTTTTTTGAGTAAAATAATATATATTTTTACGTAACGGATGAACGAATAAATATATACGAAAGAGTGACTTTTGAGAAAAATAAGCAAGAAAAAATAAACATCGTTATAGCTCTGCCAATGCTTTCAAATCGTAATACAAACAATGATGATAAAAATATAAAAAGAAAATACACTTAAATTTTCTTAGCAAGTAATCAATTTGCCTATATGTTTCGTAGAATATTTTTGTGGGCGTACATTCAAATTTCTTTTCACAAACGGGCGCAAAGAAATAATTTTTAGATATTTTCTCTTATTCTGGTCGTTTCTGATCATTTTAAAGACTGAAAACTACAGCCTTACTGATTTAGACCAGAAAAGTGGCACGTGGCTGTGTTAGAAGTTTTATTTTACTTACCCTTAAAAATCAAATAATAATTATAATACAGTCAAATTAGATGAAATAAAGGGCTAACCTCGGAATGAAAGTTAGCAAGCTGAATTTTTGCATAAACCTTTATTTTGACGTTATAAAGACTTCCTCAAAAGTCTCATAAAATCTCGTGTCCGCGTCGCTAGATATTCAAGGTCAAACGTCACAAAAATCGTTTCTTTGTAAATATCTCGTTTTCTGTGCATTATACGTCATTAGAGGTTATTACAAAAGTTGGAGATCATAACATTCTCCATAAATTTGATCTAATTCATTTTTTTGTTAGATCAACTGTTCTCGATATATACCGCGAAGAGTGGGAAGAGCGCAAGCTTATATAGAATAGCACTTGATAATTATTATGTAAAATGTGGAGTCAGACGTATATGGTTTATTTTACTAAGTTAATTATTTAATAGAAATATTAATCATTTTTCGAAATATATATGTATATTGGCGAGTTTCTTACACTTGCGCTCCTCCCACTCTTCGCGGCATATATTGAGAACAGTTGATGTAACAAAAAAATGAATTAAATCAAATTTGTAGAGAATTTTATGATCTCCAATTTTTGTAATAACCTCTAATGACGTATGATGCACAGAAAACGAAATATTTACAAAAAAACGATTTTTGTGACGTTTGACCTTGAATATCTAGCGACGCGGACACGAGATTTTATGAGACTTTTGAGGAAGTCCTTATAACGTCAAAATAAAGGTCTATGCAAAAATTCAGCTTGCTAACTTTCATTCCGAGGTTAAATCTTTATTTGACTGGTGTATTATTTAAGTAATAGCAACTGAAAAAAAAACCTTACAGGACGATTATAAGGCAACTTGCGTTCGTAGCTTAAGGCGGAAAGTCCCGCCTGCAACCAGAACATGAAGAGAGAGGTAAAGTTCGTAGTAAGATGCAATATGTTCATTTATGGTAAATTAAATGATAAAGTTACGCTGTTACAAACGCGACGGTAATCAGTCGTTTCGTCGATTTGAACAACGTAAAATAACTATGGGATACACAGATAGTATGTAACTTGATGGCAGCGGTTTTATGCTGTTATCAGGATTTGTTTATTTTACAATACAATTATCTTCACCCATTGTATATGAAATATAAAATCACTTATATTTTGTTTGTTAATTCGTCTTTAGATAAATAATTACACAGAAATGCCTGCGAGAATCTAATATAAGTTCAAGGAATATGTTTATACCAACTACCTATATTTTGTTATTATCGAACAACACTGATTAGTTTTTTTTACTTATTTGAGTATTATACAATTAAAACTTTTCTCACAAATTATCTATTTTTAACCTACTTCATAAAAGGAAGAATTTAATTATTATTATAGGTAATTAAAAAAACCTTAAAAACAATATTTTTTGGTGGTACAAAATCGGAATTATGTTACATAGCTGTAGTTTTGAAATTCAACTGATGCGGCCATACCGGGAACTTTTGCTGCGTATATTCCCATTTCCGGTTAAACCTCAAGTAAAGTATAAAGTGTTGGGTGTCTTCAGTTGCTAATTTTACGAGTTTTCTAAAAAGTAATAAACATACAGGATGTTCCTATTTAAATTAAGAAAGATGTTAACATTTACGGTTAAACCGGAAGTCAAAATATAAAGTGTTTGGTATCGTGTAACAGCTAATTGTACATAATTGTAATTATCCAGTAGTTTAGTAGCAATCAACAAAATGAAAAGTGATAGTGTGAGAATTTTTGAATTTTTTTTATCTTAATCGGCCGAAACCATTCCTGTGAGTTTGTGTATAAAATGTATTAACCCAATTTAGACCGGAAGGCCCATATTTTTCGAATTTAGTGTAAAATTTTGACTTTTTTAAGTTTCCGTTTCACTATTTTTTGAATAACTTCGCTTGTATTGGTCGGACTGAGACTAAAAAATTTTCCTTTTGTTTGTAATCTAATGAATCTCTCTTTAAAAATGCCTGGGTTAAAATAATCTATATTAATTTCCTAACCCAAAAAAAATTCACAACTGCCGCCATTAGTGAGTCGTAGTTTTTTTTATAGAGAACTCGAGTAATAATTAATATTACGGTATGAAACTTTAGAAAGTTGTAGCTGATATAGTAACAAATCCATATTGCAAATTGGGTTCAAGAATATTGAGAACAAAGACTAAAATTTGCATTTTGGTTCAAATTTTCTAATTCATATTTGTTGTGAGCAATTGGTGGTATCGTAATAATACTTCCCTTGAAATGTTGGAAATTTAATGCTCTTTCAGATGAAACCAAAGACAGTCACATTAGACCACGTTTTCTCCCCATTTCGTTGAAAAGAAAAATAAAATGTTTCAACTATTTACCCACAAAACCAATTTTAGTGGTCGAAATGGTTGACTTTAAAACCAGTTTTAATGTTCAAAAATAATGTATAGGAGTTCTTTATGATTAATTTTCAAAAATACGTAAAAGAAGAATTAAATTTCGACCACTAAAATTGGTTTTGTAGACAAACAGTTAAAAGATTTTATTTTTATCTTCAAAGAAATCGGAAGAAAAAATGGTCTGATGTGATTGTTTTTGTTTTCATCTGAAAGATGAATTCCTACATTTCAAGAGAAGAATTATTGGGATACCACCAATTGCTCACAACAAATATGAAAAAGAAAATTTGAACCAAAATGCAAATTTTAGCCGTTGTTCTTAATATTTTTGGACCCAACTTGTAATATGGATTTATTACTATATCAGCTGTAACTTCCTAAAGTTTCATACAATAACATTAATTAAAACTCAAGTTCTCTAGAAAAAACTACTACCTACCAATGACGACAGTTTTGAATTATTTTTGGGTTAGGAAATTAATATAAATAATTTTAACTTAGGCTATTTTAAAGAGAGATTCATTACAAACAAAAGGAAAATTTTTTGGTCTCGATCCGACCAATACAAGCGAAGTTATTCAAAAAATAGTGAAACGGAAACTTGAAAAAGTCAAACTTTTACACTAAAGTCGAAGAATAAGGGCCTTCCGGTCAAAATTGAGCTGAGACATTTTATACACAACCTCACAGGAATGGTTTCGACCGATTAAGGAAAAAAACTCGCTGTTACCAAAAAAGTCCGAAAATCAGGATAAATTTTGGTTCGTTGACTACTAGACGAGACCGAGCTGGCGCACGAGTAGGGAAAATTTTCCGACGCGGTTTCTTTCATGATTCGTATTCTTGACACTTTAGACAACGTAAAACTGCAAGGTGCCGGCAGTTCTTGTGGTCACGTTTCCCTAGGACCGCTGTTGAAAATTGCAGACGATTGACGTCATTATTTCAGAATTTGTTCATCAGATTTCTAAAAAAAAATTTTTATCTGAAAGCTTATAAGATATTATTCATAATTTGTTATTATATATTTTTGAATATCTCCTCTAGTTATCTTGAAAAACCTCAAAAATCATTAATTTTTGTTAAAAAAAAAGTGATATGTCATCACATGACTTTTTCATTTTAGAGTGCCCCCTAGTGAGGGGATTGTAATCAAAATCATATGGCTTCGACTCACAACTTCAAGAAAGCTCTATATGAAATTTGAAGTCAGTCGGTTAAGTCAGTCCAGAGTTAGCTGGCGGAGAAGAACTTCTCTAAAATTCATAGAAATTATGGAAAGTATGGTAAATTATATAAAGTCTTTTTTAAGGTACCAAAAGACGTTTCTTGAAACAAACTTTACATTATATTAGTTTATTAATGTTAGGTACATATTCGGTAGGTAAATTAACACTTCAGAAGTATAAACAAGGTCTCTAACACAAAATTTAGCCGTACAGCAAGAACATACGAAATAAACATAAATTCACATAAACCATCATAAAAGAAGAAAATCGGGGCGAATTTTGAATATAATTTTTTTCAGGAATGAGAGATATATATATATATATATATATAAACTCTTGCACCTGAATCAATAAAAAAATTAACTTTGTATAGTTCGTAACAGCAAAAATTAGATAAGTAGGTATGCGAAAATGGCGGAAATTCTAGAACAAAACTCAAACTTATACATAACTCTGCCCACTTTCAGAAATTTTGTATGAGCTTGAGATGAGATGGGATCTCAAAAGATCGAAAATTTCCTCAAAATAGCCACAGCTATGAGTTTTTTGTCATTTGACACTGACAGATAAAAATGTTGTCAATGCATGCACAAAAGAAACCTTAGAAATTTTTTATCAAAAACCATGACTATGGCTATTTTGAGATTATTTTTGATATTTTCACATCTACAGAATGTTCCAGGGAATCTTTGCCGCTGTATGTCAAAATAAGATTTAGATTTACTTCATTTGTCTTTACAATCAATAATTGTTTTGACACGTCATAGATTAATATACAATGTGTAATATACAATTTTTAAACAAATAACATAAATAAAACAAAATACAGACAAGCAACACGGCTACGGCTACGAACCACGTGCTGATTAATACTAACAATTTAAAACCAGACCGCTGAAATTTAACAGGTTAAAATGTAGAACAATCTTCCATAAATAATTTAAAAACGCTTTGACCTTTGACAGGCATTAGTGACTAAGAAAAAAATTCTTCAAGTGAATAAAAAACTCCTTCGATCAGCATATTCTTCACACTTCTTGCAAAAGCAGCAGGATCTTCTGCCTTTAGTGACTGTGCAAGATGATTATACAACTTTTGTGGCACATATAGTTAGTACAAGGTTGGCTCGCCCTTACTCGATGAAATGGGATAGCAAGCCGATGTTTACGAGTTTCGTATGTGTGAAATTGTTCGTTTCTTCTGAAGGCGCGCTCACCACCGTGGACAAACGTAACACAAGCTATAGTATATAGCTCGACACAATGGTAAGCAAACCCAACTCCTTAAATAATCCTCTGCAACTGTCTCGATTTTGCTTTTTGCAGATAATGCGAACTGCGATTTTTTGTTGGCGCAGTATGACGCCTATGTCTGGTGAATTATCCCACAGAAGCAAGCCATATGTCGCCACCGAATTGAAATTAGCATGGTAAGCCGTTAATGCTGCGTCGCTTGTAGTACCTATCTGCATTATTCTGCGCAGTGAGTAAAGAACTCATGAAAGTTTCTTACTTAGAGCAGCTATGTGGACTTTCCATTTTAAACCTTCCTCGATCAAAACGCCCAAAAACCTCAGGAGGCCACCGACGTTAGGTCTTGTCGAAAAGGTAAGTTTCTGCGTCTTATCCACATCAGACGATAGGAATCATTCTGTTCACTTTCCAAACTTACTACAAGCTCTAAAGCGCGAAACCATGGCTAGAGGTAGAAAAGGCACTGGAGCAGTTACTCATAGGGGTATAAAAGCAAAAGACATTGCATCATTTTTAGCCTGTTTGATGTGAACCAGTCTCCAGCATCCTCCAGTGTTGTCGAGTACTTTGACTTTAGATCTTCGAAGTCTTTTCCTATGTTGATGAAAGTAGTGTCATCTGCGAAAAATACTGACACACGGGCCGGCACGCTATAATCGATATCATTGACATAAATTAGGAACATAATAGGGCCAAGAACGTAACCCTGCGGTACCCCAGCGGTTAGGCGTTTAATACTTGAACGCTTGTTATCGACATAGACTGCCTGCTTGCGATGTTTCAGTTAAGACTCCAACACACCCAGCACAACACCTCGTACTCCATAATGCTCCATCTTCTGGAGAAGGATATATTGAACCGTATCGAAAGCCTTGCTGAGGTCGCAACATATGACCTCGGCAAACATTCCATCGTCAAAGGCTTCTGCAATTGTTTCTATTACTGTTATTAGTGCTGTAGTTGGAGATTTCCTTCTTCTATAGGCATGTTGCTTATTTGTAAACATGCTTCCACTCTCAAAAAATTAACGAGTCTGTTTTTTAGGACTGTCTCATAAATCTTCGAGAATACAGAAAGAATGCTAATCGGCCTATAATCATCCAGATGTTCGGAAATTTTCTTTTTTGATATTGGAACTACTATATAATTAGCGATTTGAAGCTTTTTAGAAAACACACCACTTGTTTATCACAAAGGTCAACGGTTTCACCAGGCAACGACTTTTTATGGACCAAACTGTTCAGGCCATAAATGTGAATTTATCTTGAATTAATCTTGAATTTGACGAATTTAGAAGACGCACTACACTAAGTATTTCAGTTTCTGATGTTTGACTAAGGTACATGGATCCTGAGTTTTTTACTTTTTTTTACTTAAGATAGTATGAGAAATCATTTTTCTCTCTGTCCATACTGTCAAGAGTTTTTCCGGCGATTGCTGTGAAATGATCATTTAAAAGATCCGAAGACGACATACGTCATTACAATTTAGCGTCATATTACGCAGCGCCAACAAAGATAGATGCTAAACTACTTATCAGATTGCGTGTTTTTACGTACTTAGCCGAGTCCTCCACCAGCAAAGATCCGCTGGAACAACTGTAATTTCAGTCGTTACGAAGCATCTAAAGATAATTTCGTTTATTGATTATTATTATTTTCAAACTGTTATTTGAAACTTTTACTTAAAAAAAGCATCAGGAAGGCAAGAAATTACAAAAGTATGATTTTACAACTTAAATCTTTGTAACTGAGAGGCATGTTCTGTAGTTCTATTCACGCATTGTTCATCACCTTGTATGGAACCTATACTATACATACTTTCAATATACAGCTCCACCAACCAATTTTTCGTTACGGAAAATATGTCAACGAAAATAATTTTATTTAAAATATTTTTCGCGCGAAAAGATTCGTCCAATCATAATCAAGAATTCAGGTTAAGAACATACGTTGTACTTTTCAAATTCATTGTCTTAATATTAACCTATATTCAATTTTAGTGACAGTTACTTTTCAAATTTAACGACTGAAATACTTTTAACTCGTAGTGTAATTCAAAATCTATGACAGCGCCCCTTCAGCTCGCTAATAAAGTTGGTGGAACTGTATTTACTTTATAAAATTGGAAGTAGCATACCTACGTATGAAAATGTGAAGAATTCGTAAAATTGTTATTAAAAAGTAAAAAACTAATTATCCCGTTGGAATTTTCACGTTAAATCATTATATCCCAGTTTGGACATTTTTGAACGAATGGGAACAACTTAGGTACTACAGAGCGAGATAAGCATGTATGACCGTTGATTAAATAGAGAAGGCTGCCTTTGTATGAAGTAATGATTCAATGAATCTGACAGTAAAAGTAAACATAAACTTGGTTTTACCCTTCAGTAAAAGATAGATGACACCTTTGTGCTTGTTTTTCATTTTTCTTCATTTTACTATAAATACCCAGTGGAGCAATGACGATATAGCATAGGCATTTGAACGATCAATTTTTCCTATTCAATTATTTACTTCTCTAATTATTTTCAACATAATGTGTTAAATTTGTGAAGAAATACTATTGTTTGCATATTTCCAGAACTGTCAAAATCGAAATTAAAATTTTCATTTTCGCAAAATCGCAGTTTAGAGCAGACCGAGCTGGCGCACGAGTAGGGAAAATTTTCCGACGCGGTTTCTTTCATGATTCGCATTCTTGACACTTTAGACAACGTAAAACTGCAAGGTGCCGGCAGTTCTTGTGGTCACGTTTCCCTAGGACCGCTGTTGAAAATTGCAGACGATTGACGTCATTATTTCAGAATTTGTTCATCAGATTTCTAAAAAAAAAATTTTATCTGAAAGCTTATAAGATATTATTCATAATTTGTTATTATATATTTTTGAATATCTCCTCTAGTTATCTTGAAAAACCTCAAAAATCATTAATTTTTGTTAAAAAAAAGTGATATGTCATCACATGACTTTTTCATTTTAGAGTGCCCCCTAGTGAGGGGATTGTAATCAAAATCATATGGTTTCGACTCACAACTTCAAGAAAGCTCTATATGAAATTTGAAGTCAGTCGGTTAAGTCAGTCCAGAGTTAGCTGGCGGAGAAGAACTTCTCTAAAATTCATAGAAATTATGGAAAGTATGGTAAATTATATAAAGTCTTTTTTAAGGTACCAAAAGACGTTTCTTGAAACAAACTTTACATTATATTAGTTTATTAATGTTAGGTACATATTCGGTAGGTAAATTAACACTTCAGAAGTATAAACAAGGTCTCTAACACAAAATTTAGCCGTACAGCAAGAACATACGAAATAAACATAAATTCACATAAACCATCATAAAAGAAGAAAATCGGGGCAAATTTTGAATATAATTTTTTTCAGGAATGAGAGATAAGTATAATGTCATATATGCATGCTCCGTAGAATGTGTGCTTTCCTGGCAGAGGTACTGAAGTCAATTAAAGAGCACCAAAATTTATTAGTTGCTCTTCCTATTATTATTATTATTAGTCCTTTCACGACTTCGCAATTATCATCTCATACACCACCTGTATGAGGTATTAAAGTAGTATCTAAAGCTACCCCTGTACCCAGAGAACGTGAAATGCACATGCACAAGTAACGAGCGTCGTCAGCAGTCTCACCTGGTTTATTAATTAATTTTAAATATATATTTTACAAAGATGATAATTGCGAAGTCGTGAAAGGTAGTCCATTTCCCAATGGCGTAAAAGCTTCTTGCACTTCCCTCTTCTTTACAATTTTAAATCCAGCATTTTTTGTAGATATTTTGCTCGTTGTATCGCACCCTGTAAAAGCATGGAAAGCAGGTAAAATATTCGTAATTGTGTCTCCTAGGAGACACAATTCATTATAATGAATTAGATACTAAGGCCGAGTTTTTCATTAGGAGTTTAAACTACGTTCCATCTGAACGAAGATCAATCTCATTCGCTGTTCTTTTACTGTAACGTAAACGAGTTACGGCGCATGAGCTTGAACTTCGTTCAGATGAAACGTAGTTTAAACTCCCAATGAAAAACTCGGCCTAAGTGGCAACCAAGTACACGCGATCTTTTGGACGTGATTTTTAGCCAAAGACCCAAACATTTGAAATTTCTAAGTTTTGGCCAAAAATGTATTGATAGAATACAGGTGGTGTGGAAAAGTAAACGTACTTACCGATCGTTCCGCCGATCCGAGACGGATCTGCGTTCGTCATAGACCCAGCAGTCCGTGCCACTTCCTTAGAGGTAGTCATGAGCCTTTGCCGTAGCTGCGACCTCGAGGACTCCCTCTCCCGGCTTGGGCTCCCCTCCACAGGCAACTTAGCCGCTCTACGGGAGCGCATCCAGGAAGCTGTGAAGGAGGATGTATCCGCTTCCACCATGCTGCGGTTACTCATTCAGCCCCCAAGCCGCTCCCGACGCTCATCTCCGCAACGACTCTCTCAAGCAACCCAGCTAGAAGTGCCACCAGCCGAGCCCAACCTCGACCCTGTAGCTACCGTCAACCTACAGGTTCAGGCGCCCCCCTCACAGCCGCAATATCCCACCTCCAATCTCGTCCCCTCGTTCCTGCCTCGCGCAGCTCACCTCTGCGAGGTAGTTCGTAAATGGGGGCTGCGCTACAACGGAAAGGGGGACGTAAACTCATTCCTGGAGGATCTGGAGGAAAGATGTCGGGCGTACGGTTTGAGTTGCGAGGACCTCCTGCTAGCTGCGCCGGAGATACTACGTGACGATGCATCGTTGTGGTGGAGGAATCAACGAACTTCCCCCGTCACGTGGGATCTATTCAAGAGAGCGATACGCCGGCAATATGCTCCTGTAGAAGACCTCTGCGAGCGCCGTCGCAAGGTCCTATGCCCGGCAGCAGGGTCCACAGGAGACCGCGGCACACTACATAAACTCACTGTGGACTCTAATGCGTCGAACGGAGTTTCCGGCCCTCGTGGAGCTCGGAGTACTCTACGGTGGGTTACGAACCGAATACAAATTTTATATATACCGGGACTCTGTGGCCACCGTCGACCAACTGCTCGACCGCGCCAGAGACTTTGAAAAGATCCGGCAAACCAACTCTCCCAGTCGCGGTCGTCCTCCAGCAACGACTCAAGTCCCCTATGCTTACCCAGCGGCTGGAGCCCCACCAGAGGGTAACAGTCAGTGGCGACATTGTTTGTCGTGTGGCAGGCAGAACCCGAACGGGCGGACCTGTAAGTGCTCGGGAAATGCCCAGCGCAAAATACTGAATTGAATTCAATACCTCTGCCAGGAAAGCACACATTCTACGGAGCATGCATATATGACATTATACTTATCTCTCATTCCTGAAAAAAATTATATTCAAAATTCGCCCCGATTTTCTTCTTTTATGATGGTTTATGTGAATTTATGTTTATTTCGTATGTTCTTGCTGTACGGCTAAATTTTGTGTTAGAGACCTTGTTTATACTTCTGAAGTGTTAATTTACCTACCGAATATGTACCTAACATTAATAAACTAATATAATGTAAAGTTTGTTTCAAGAAACGTCTTTTGGTACCTTAAAAAAGACTTTATATAATTTACCATACTTTCCATAATTTCTATGAATTTTAGAGAAGTTCTTCTCCGCCAGCTAACTCTGGACTGACTTAACCGACTGACTTCAAATTTCATATAGAGCTTTCTTGAAGTTGTGAGTCGAAGCCATATGATTTTGATTACAATCCCCTCACTAGGGGGCACTCTAAAATGAAAAAGTCATGTGATGACATATCACTTTTTTTTTAACAAAAATTAATGATTTTTGAGGTTTTTCAAGATAACTAGAGGAGATATTCAAAAATATATAATAACAAATTATGAATAATATCTTATAAGCTTTCAGATAAAAATTTTTTTTTAGAAATCTGATGAACAAATTCTGAAATAATGACGTCAATCGTCTGCAATTTTCAACAGCGGTCCTAGGGAAACGTGACCACAAGAACTGCCGGCACCTTGCAGTTTTACGTTGTCTAAAGTGTCAAGAATACGAATCATGAAAGAAACCGCGTCGGAAAATTTTCCCTACTCGTGCGCCAGCTCGGTCTCGTCTATACACTTAACCCGTTAAAACAGGAACTTTTTTAATTTTAGAATAATTTTACTGCCAACCAGAAATCTACTGTTATCAAAAATAATTGCCAAAAATTGAAAAGTTATAATAGGCATAATTTTCTTGAAAGAAATTATTGGAAAAATTTGTTCAGAATCACCAAATTAGTCTAAATCCAAATTTTGGTAAAATACTTTTTATTTTTAATAATTTATATCACGCGAAATTATCACGTAAATTAAATTAAATTAAAATTCCTTTTTTGCAATCATTTAAATACAAAAGTAGATAATGCTTCAATGACGAACGAAACGTACGAAAACAATAATCTAAAAAGTTTTTACAGTGTAAATCTCCATGCGACTGCCGTGGTCGCTAATAAATAAGTTGTCCCTGAATGATAGGCAATTGTATACCGAAATTATGCTTAAATACGGGCTAGCTAACATGTAATTCTAAGAAAGTATGAAAACTTTTTCACGATTTTTTTATAAAAATGTAAAATATAGACATGGTTGTAGTGCGTTACATAGGTATTTTCATTCTTGTACTTGATGAAGCGCTTCAAAAGCATGGCACTTGTAAGCAATTTTCATCACTATATTTGAAAAGCTAAATATTAAAAATTTTTAAAAAACGCCATGGCGCGCACTACAATACACCTTGCACTTTAGTTTGCAAAAAAAATTTTTTGAAAACAGTGACAAATTACGGCGGAATTTACGGTGGCCGAACCCATTAAAATTAGTGGCGGAGCTTACCACCTTAAGAGTCATGTAAAGACAATTTTTGTTAAATTGTGACAAAGTCTACAATTTTAATACAAAAAAAGTTCCAATAATTACTATTAAAGGTAATTCAATAACATTCAATAATGATGTAATTTGACCTATTGTTATTCTATGCATATTATCCAGTCGGCTGTATCAGCTTTGATGATGTAGGTTCCATAGGTCACACGATTTGTTTGTTTACGTTATACATAGACTGCATTGTATTTCAAAGGTTTTAGTCGTTTTAATATTGTTCATTGACGGATTTTTCTGATTCTCTATTCTACCTCTGCTAAGCTGCTTACAGATTACTTGAAAAATCTATGAACCACATGGATTGTCTTGCAGTCGGTTTAGGAAGACGACGAATTCCTCTTTGGAATGCCTTTGGTACATTTTAAGAATTTGTGCTTTAGGCTAAGATTCCATAATTCCATGTTAAAAACAAGTTGATAGAAGCATAATAAACAGAATGTATTCTTAACCCGGCATCCGACAGGTGAACATTTGTTACGAGTTCCGACACGTGGGGTGTGACAAACCCAAAACTTAAAATAACCGTTTCGTATATATCTATAGTCAATTTTTTTGGAAAGTCTTAAGTATTTTATATCGTCAGGTACATTATATTAATCAGTAAAACAAAAATTGTTGCCAAAAAAATTTAGTCTTTGGCTTCATAACACAAATTGCAAATTATAATGTATTTTTTTCGCTAAGAAACAAAGCAGTTAACTATTTGTTTTATATAAAATGTTTGAAACATACAAATAATTTAAAAAAAACACAAAATTAAAAAGGCAATTCTATATTTTTCAATAAAAAAACCCACATGTAATTTAATCCAATAACAAAAAAGTTATTAGTTGTTAAAGTTAATACAATTTTGTCATGTGTGTGAGAGAGACAGATATATAAATATGCGTCAAAAACTTCAAACACGCACTTAATTTTTCAATTTTGAGCCCAAGGACATTATGAAATCCTCTCGTGTTGATTAGACCTTCTCTTTTTGGGGAGTGGTTTGGGAAACCCAACTCGGTTTTGAAACTGTACTACTGCCACAATCTCAATTTTTTGACTGCAGCGTTTGCTTTAATATGTAGAATAATATGTTTTTAAAAGCTATTGAGACCCTGTAGTCGATTAGATCGATATTTGAATGTTTGCTATGCAGTTTTCGAGCGCTGGGGTTTGTCACACCCCACGTGTCGGATGCCGGGTTAACACTTAGATCCCTAAGCAAGTTAAGCTTACATAAGTCCGAAACGGGGTCACTTATAAGGTCCCCAGAGTTTTCTTAAGAGACTAGCTGAAGTCCACCCTTTTTTTCTTTTTTTTATAGAATAAATAAAGACATTTATTATTATTATTATTAAGTACAGATTTTTTATGGATCAACAGTTTAGTCAGTTGCTGAATTTTGATCAAAATATATGCGATTTCGAATATTTGGGTGTCCGCACTTACATAATGCAACCGACTAAACTGTCGAACAATCGTTTAGTCTGTAGTCTGTGGCTCTAAATGTCAATAATTTGTTGTTACCAATGGTCCAGAAAATGATATTGAAAATCTTTATTACGATTATTCTACATAAAACAAAATAATTATAAATTATAAGAACCTTTCATACTACAGGGTCGCCGTCGCGGATACTGAGAATTTTTAAAATTCGGTTTCTGATTAATCCCATTACCGCTCAGCGTCCTCATCATATATGACGACAAACACATTTTATTTTTATGACCTATGCAATTTTTGGCTTTTTTTATTTTTTTGAAATCCAAAATTCGAAATTTTGTGTTTGGACGTTAAAGGGTTAAGGTTGTCTTTCTTATTTGACTCAAAAACTGTAAAAAAAAATACAAAATAATAACATGTAGGAGATCCAAGTGACTCCGCTTAGGAATCTAAGGGTTAAAATTGCATATCTGAAGAACATAAAGTGAAAATATACAAAGAAAAATATTATTAAGGCTCGGTTTCACTAGGTATACTGGTTTAAAACTGAGCTTAACTATGCTAGGCTTGCTCTGGAATCTAAGGTCACATCAACTTTCCATTTCATTAAATTTCAAAATATTGATTTATAATTTAAAGCAGATCCTAATCCTACACTGTGGAATCGGCCTTCAAACCAAACTCTAAATCTTAAACGATATTACTGTGAAACTGTTAACTCCACATCTTGGCTTAAACTTGAGTTTAAGTCGACACTGTGTTACAAGCGCTTAAGTCGTGTTGTACCTGTTGATCAGGTTCTGAGAGAAAGGTCTGATGAATTAGAGGATACTTTAAGAATAGTTGGTCCAAGATTTAACACTTTGGTAACCTTACTAAAACGAAATAGTATCACAGTTCACGAAAACCTCTGGCTAACTGCAAGGTTACCAGATGAGCTCAAACATCACTATAAAAAACGCTAACTATTTTCTACGACTGTCCAGGGAGAGTGCACGTGTCATAGCTATTACTCTCACTAAGCACTTTTGACTAATAGTCTATACATACATATACAGGGTGTTTCTGGAAAAAGTGCCTATATTTTGAGTAAAAATTCATTGGTTACTGCTTATAAAGAATAACATCGACGCTATACCATCCGCAATCAGTTCTGCATATAAGAGCTTTTATTGACGTTTTTAAGAAACTTCGTAAGTGTGGTAGAGTTTACAGCAGCCACCATTTTTCTAATGAACAAGCATCTTAAAATTACTCTATCTGCGTATCTATTGACAATAAGAGACATGCTAATATACAAACTTTTTTGCCAAAAATAATCGACCCTATTACCTACAAGAAAGGCACTTCATTCTGAAGTACCTTATCTTGTTGATAGCGATTGATAGGTAGCTGTAGAGTGTAGAAGATGCATAAAATATACGTTATATTATTATACGTTACATAAAACGTATATTTTTGAAAAGAGAAAGAAATTAGCTTTGCAACAACATAAAATTGAGGTTAGGTCTGCATTTAAAAAAATGTAACTTTGCATCATATCTCCAAAACGGCTTTATAAAAAAATTCTTTTGTTTATTAAATTTATTGGCTTATTATCCTTTTTTTGAAAATTGAAATTATTGTGATTAATAAAAAAGTTATAGGCATTTAAAGAAAATCAACTCAGTTTTTTCTAAATATCTAGAGTGCTAATAATATTTTTCAAAAAACAAAAGTAGGATCGAGTTGGCCATAAAAGAGGCTACATTTGGTGTTATTTAACCTACTTCGTATCTCTTACAGTTTAGGAGATCCCCATGGTGAGCATGCTAAGTGGGACACCCTGTATATATTAGCAGATATATAGTATAGTATGTTGAATAGAAAGAAGTATGTTACCTTCAATTTGCAACAGGAATCATTTCTGTAGGAATTAGGTTCAGCTTAAAAAGGTTGGCGCACATTAGAACCGGGCCGGGCCGCATCGCATCGCAACGCAAAAATGCGGCTGGTATCTAGCGCACATTAGAGACGGGCCGGGCCGCAACGCATCGCATTAAAATGTCAAAATTTGACTTTTGACTTTTGTGACATTGTAAAAATGGATACTTCTGACGAAGAGGTGTACCTGTTTAATTCGCTTATAGAGGAAGAGTCAAGTAAAAAATGTTTGTATTGTTGTTGGAACAATCCGCTTGTTTGATGAGAATAATGTAAAAGCGTTTAAAATTTTCTGATTTATCCGTGTGAATGAATGAAATTATATTATTGAAAAAAGAAAACTATTTTAAATCTTATGAGGGTAAAATTTAAAAAAATAGAGACGACTTATTCACTCTTACGAGTTTAGAAAACAAACAAAAAATTATAGAAAATATGGTCTTATTTAGTTTAGTATAAGATTTAAAATTAGACTAATTGCCGATTACTGAAAAAACGGGGTGATCGTATTCAGGTCGTCAGGTCCATATTTTGGGAATAAGCTATTTGAGTGCCACGGAACGCAAAATCTGGTGGGCTTCCAAAAGCACTGGCTTAAGGTCTCAGGACTGTTAGTTAATAATAAACTTCTAATTGGTGAAGAGGGCGGGAAACACAACTGAGAGGGACGCCAAAGTAAAATCTTACTTTTTATGTAAAAAGTAGTTATACTTTTCCAGTGGACAAACCCAAATACCGTTTTACGAGTTAATGGTTGCGGGTGTGTACCATAAAGACGTTAATTTCAGTCCAGCTGCTATGCTCTCAGAGCCACTCTAGAGAGTGTTCAATTTTTTTGTCCATTCTTTTTATAAGAAAAAATGTCAAAGTTGCATCACGAATGTTGTCACATTTCTTACTTTTTTCCTTCTTTAAGAATTTCGTTGAATGATGCTGAGGCCTTAAGCAAGTGCTTTTGGCAGTCAACCAGATTTTCGTGTTCGCTGGCACTCAAATAGCTTATTCCCAAAAGTTGAGCCTGAATACGAGCACCCCGATTTTTTTGTTACAGGCCCATGTCTTAAGTTACAAATAAACCCCCTATAAGCTGAAGCCCTTGTTTATAAACAGACCGTATTTCCATTTTGTATTAAGACTTTACTAGATTTTTTTAAGACCCATGTGTAAATCAAGATTTTTTGACTCATTTTGGGTCCTTAAAATAGTTCATTTTTTAAACATCTTATACAAGCTCATATGGAATTAACAAAATAATGCCGAGGTCCTTACAATGATGCTATTAAAATTGCGCAAGTACCAAATATAGGTATGTAATAACAATAAAAACCTAAAATGTCTATAAAAATAGACAAAAACTTTAATCACTTCACAAAGCTTAATACATAATTATAATAAACAAAAATTTACGTATATTGCTCATATTCATCGCACCCTGTAAAAACATCTGGAGTCAGACCGAAGCAGATCACGCAAAAATCCGCCTGAAAAGCGATGCGGCCCGGCCCGCCCCGTTGCGATCCGTCTACAGTGTGAGCTAGTTCATATAATAATGCATTAAGGGCGCGCTGACAAACCGTCAAAAGTTGGAGTTAAAATAACGTTAAAAATAAGCCTTTAGTTTGTCTTGCGGAATTTAAAAACTAAACGTTATATGAACTTAATTTTTTTGAATGTTTAATAAGGAAAGATCAATGAAGGAGATGAACAATTTTCATTGCTTTATATTATGAATAAATAGGTTAAATTAATTTTTGAAAACAAGAAACTTTCAAATTTATAAGCAACCAATATTGATGAAATTCCGTTATTTCCTGGTGGAGATCGTTATAAGAACAATACTTAATTTTTAAGTGATTCCATCGCTAATTAAACGAAACAAGGAAGATAATACTGAATCAAAATCTGTCCTTAGCGGTCTTTTCAACCAAATCTTTCGACAATAGTTCAGGCATTGCCTTTTAGATGGCCCAAGCAAAATTTTAAAGTTCCAGGTATAAATTTTTAACTTTACTATTCTTTTGTAACAATATACTCATTACAGCATCGAAAACCGTCCAAAACGATGTTGTAATGTTCTACTTTTAAGTACTGTTTCTTGTTTTTTTTAAGTTTGAGATTGGTTGACATTGGTAATTAAAATAATTATTTTGACAGTATGTTGGCACCATCTATATTTTTTTTTCTTCAACTTAAAGTGGTAAAAATACACGCTATGGTAAAAATACACGCTATGGCAAAAATGTCTCCCCTCCACTTTAGCAGCGCGCCCTTAAAGTGATCCAGACGGATTTTGCGTTGCGATGCGTTGCGGCCCGGCCCGGCTCTAATGTGCGCTAACCTTAAAGTGTTTTTTTAAATTAGATCTACTATAACGCATAACCAAAATAGCTCATTACAACAAAAAACGCAAAATACAATAATTATTTATGGAGTGTTTTAATTCAAGAATTCAAGAAAATTATTAAAAGCAAATATATTTTTTCTTCATCTTGTATTAATTGTAAAAAAGCTTTTGTTTCTATTTCTTTAACACCCTATACAAACGGTTTTGATTTGAACAAAATTAATGATTAAGAAAAATTTATTTTATTTTTATTAAATTATTGAAATAAAATTAATAAAATGCTGGCATACTAAAAATTGCAGGTGTTGATATCGATGTCACGTGATAAGTACGTAGTTATCTATAGCTCGACGGCAAGTCGATTAAATAGTGGTCAATAGTAAGATTTTTAAATTCGAAGTGGTGCATCGCTAATGAAGTGAAATAATATTTTTAACTTTATATAAAATTATGGGCTTTAATTCGGCTTTATTTTCGAAAAATAATTAAATTTAAAAGTAAATATTAACATGAAGAGTATAATTTTTTAGGTAAATAACATTTAATTTTCATTTGTTACAGAGGAAATCAAGTTTACACACGAAACCACGAGTTACAAAAGTTTTTATTTTCCAAAATTGTTGAAAAACGGCAAAAGAAGAGTCATAAAGGTAGGTCCTCACAAATGAGGTATTATTATTTTTGTGTATTTTTGAGCAAAAAATTAAAATTAATTATTTTGAGACTACGACAATTAAGCATTAGTTTGCAATAGGGTGATAATAAGAAATAAATGACAAGATTTAAGAGGTTATTTTAGGTTTAGAGAAAAAATAAGTCAGTTATAAAATGCACCCCCCATGGAGGCCAGCGCAAATTGAAAGCAATTGAAAATGCTCATAATATTTTTTAAAGAAGTGCAATCGATTCATTATTTTTGTCCAAATAAAAGGTAATTTGTTTTTATCCGAAGTTTCATCGCTTTTCCTATAAAAATTGACAAATATGCAAAATGCATAAATTCCGCTCTCTAGTGATCAATGATTAATAATCACGTGATGGGCTTTTCTTTCGTTGGGACTACTTTAGTTCCAACCTGATCGCTACCTTTTAGAAATTAAATACCATTGGGCATATTTTTACCTAAATATGAGTATTATTAAATTTACATTTCTAAAAGGGCAGTTTCGGGAGCAATTCAAACGTAACGGTTCTTTCAGAATAAATTTTAGACGAAATTTCGTTCATGCGATGAATTTTCCCTGCAATAATAGGTGTAATGACTGGTCAGGAGCGACTGTGGTAGCTATCCTTGAATTCTTGAAACGACAATCATTCATTATAAGTCTGGTCAAGCATTAATGGTAGGAAAGAGGACGGAATATCATGGTAGATGTTTCGAAGATACCTATACTATTAATTTTTTTACAACGATGTTGGTGCTGAGGCTCTATTTAATTTATTTTACAATTTTCCAAATTTTTAACTTTTTTTGTGTTTACCTACTCCATGAACTGCATAAACTGCAACTCGAATTCACAACGCTGTTGGCACAACTTTGAAACATGCGACTTTTTATTCTTCAAGCTCAATACGAACTACATACATAATTATGAAATTTAACTAAAAGTTATATAAAATAGAAATTACTCTTGTGTGAAGCGTTTATACCAATTCTAGTTAGTATACATTACGTGTTGTTTTTTCCTGCATGTTTAGTTGCACAGTTGCATTTTGACCATTCATTAATCTCCTCGATAAGTTGGAGTTTTGAAACAAAAGTTATTAACATTATAAACCACACAAGGACTATACTATAACGCTAGAACTATTGTTGTAACTCTTTATTATAATAATAATTAATATTTGTTGCTTAAGTAACCGGAGTTACCAATTGTGAAAATTTATAGTTACTTACAAATGGAATTTTAATTATCGGTTAAAAGGGAGCTTGAAACCTCTATGTACATTTATGTACATGTACTTTTTTGGATTTTTTCAATTGTGGTATTTTTGAACTATTCAATGAAAAAGGGAATGAAAATTAATTATAAATGTAACGAGGGTGGCAAAAATTTAAATTTTGTTTAAATAAAGTCTATTTGGTTTAACAAAGCGGTAATTAAACAGAAAAATAACAGAATTACATTGAATTAAAATTTGTTTACCTTTCGATAAATACGTGTCAGTAACACTTCAAATTGGATATCAAATATTCAGTGGGAAATTGACAAAAACTCTTGTTACCGCATATTTTATTTGCTTATAAATGCGAATCTGGATAGATCCTACGGTTCTGTAGTAAAAAAGTTTTATAACGATATCCTGGATTCGTTTTCACATATTGGAGTGTAAAAACGTCTGTATGTTCTGATTCAATTTAAAACCTGTTCAATGTACGAAGAAGTAAGATAACAATGCTACTTTGGCTTTTATATTTAGAATTCCAACATACAAATAAAATTAGCTTCATTTTCCAATCTATTTTAATTTTTTTCTACCCTTCATAAAAGTATTTTGAATTAATAAATACAATTCAATTAATAATTTAATTCCAAAATTTAATTAGCAACATTTTACTTTATTTTTTTGCTCTAGAATTGCTCAATTACTCATACTCATCCCCATTGTGTGTTGTAAGATGTCCAGTGTCCACCCTGTATATTTTAATACATTTTATCATTTTCAACCATAAGATGGGAAATTTAAAAGTAGAAAAAGTGGAGGATTTTATTTAAAATTTTTTTTTGTAAATGCCACATCAAATTTAACAAAGATGTAGCCATTATGGTGATTTCGTCATCGCATTGTTGTCACAGACATAACATATTTGTTGTTTGTATAAGCTTGCAGTGTTTGTACTTGTAATGCACCATGTTGGAATAATTTTCCTTCACGTTTATTAACAACGGTAATAGGACATTTGCCAACAATGGCTTTAAATGGTTGTCCAAGCGTGTGTTAGTACTAAAAGCTAGTACTAAAACTTCCAAACAAATTTAATTTTGTACTATTATTAGCATTAGTATTATTGACGAAAGTTGATAGATACTTGCATTGAAATAGTTTTCCATTTAAAGCAGCTTCTGTTTTCTTATTGTCGGCTCTCTTGAACAGTTTAATTTAATTAAAATAGGTAAAAAAAGGAGCTTTAAAATAGAAATAAAATTCAATGCCAAAAACTTCATTCTTCTGTAAGAGGGGATTAAATAAGATATAACAAATTAGACACTCCCCTACGATGGCCACATTTTCTACTAATTTTCATTTTGTGAAGGTGATGAGCACATGGTTTTACTTCTAAAATATTTCTTCGTAAAAAGTTACTGTAGAAAGTAATAAATAAATTAAAAATAATATATATAGCTAACAGTCCAATACGAAATAATTCTGTTCTGTTATTTGCCCACACGAGTAATACCTATTAATTGAGTTTTCCACTGATTTTTTAAAATTAATTTTTCAAAAGGGTTTTGGCAGTTTTTTTGACTTGTTAAAGGAAAATGTAAAATATTGGGAAATAAAATCGTACGAACAACCCTATTCGTTTCTCACAGTTGAGTTAGTTTTTTTAGAACCCAGCTATTTAACTCTGAGATAGTCCATCGAGTAAATTGAATGGAACTCCATCCCAGCTCACCAAAGCTCATCAAAGCTCACCAACTATCACTTTTATAATCTTGTATTTGGCCAGTACAGAGGGCAGTACTGTCAAGCAGCTTACACTTGTTCTGAAAAGTGATCCAATACAGACCCGTTCAGTTTTATCTACCCCTAACCTATAATGGCGTTGTTAGCACCTACACATAAATTAATCAACCGTTATTTATAACAAATAAATTATTCTAACGTATTAGGGACCATTCATGCTAACTTGAATAATAAGAACAAGAATAAGCAAAAAAGTTCAGCTATACAGAAACCATTGGTCGGTTCACGCTGGTTTCCGTAAGATAAATAAACCTCGACTAATTTCGGGACACTTCGTGATTATAATATGATTTCATGAATACAGGGTGATTTTGAAATACACGTATATATTGATATCCACCGTAGACTATGAAAAGTTAAAGGCATCAGCAAATTTTTTTTAGAGCAAATGTTCTTCAGTTCTTAGTAAAATAGTGTTAAAGTTTGACCCTCCCAGTTTGATTACTGCATGGTTTACGCAGCAACCGGTAGTAAAACATGTGCCTATTGGTTTATGCAAAACGAGGTAGTGCTATTCTATAATTTAAATAAAAGTAATTTTGGTTAACTAATTGTCAAAATGACAGTTCCTTGAAAAAATGTTTTGATCAGCCAATGAGAAAGAGCGTTAATAAAACAATCGTTCCATGATTTTGTAAATTATACGTGCAGTTTTCAAATGGCGCGGGTCAAAGTTTAACACTAGATATCTAAGAATTGGTCAACATTTTCCTTAACATTTTTTTTGCAGAAACGTTTAACTTTTCGTAATCTACGAGGAGTATCAATATATACGTGTATTTCAAAATCACCCTGTATAGTACACCCGTACATTTAATATTGAGGTTAGGTACTTTTGCTTTTTAGTTGTCACTTTAAATCAGCTGAAGTGAGCTGAACTGAGGCCACGAAAGCACATGCCTGTTTTCTACAAGAGCAAGTTGAGCATGAACCGTGTATCTACGATAATTCTATGCTTATTCTTGTTCTTTTTCTGTCAGTGAGCACGAATGATCCCTAAAATTATAATCTCTTATATGTAAAGCCCGCTCACCAAAAGAAAAGCTCGCTTAGTAATTTGCGTTCGGTTTATTACGGTTCCAAAGGGGAACTTAAACGCCGCGTTATTTTTTTTCAACTTTATATACGTTGTTAAAAATTTAACTTATGTGTAAATAAATAAGTTATTAAATAATTGATTCACTCATGTTTGACTACGGATTTCGTAGTGAAAAAAATTCCCTTGCCTTTCTCTCGAGCTTTTCTTTTAATAATCGTGCTATACCTAGTAGGAGAGATTCAAAAACTGTTGAGGTAATTAAAATTATTTTATAATATTAATAGCTTTTTTTGGACGCTTCTGATCTCGGACATTTTTTATTAGAGCATGGACACTCTAAACCAACCCTTATTTATGACAAATAATTTATTCTAAGGCATAAAATTAAATTCTCTTGACTGTAGTTGTGGAGTTCCAATTGTAAGGGTTGATTAAAATTATTCTCTGGCGGTAATAGATGTTTTGGACGCTTCTGATTCCAAACATCTTTCAATAGAGCATGAACACTTTCGAGCATAGAGTTTACATAGAGTTACTTGAAATTTCAGCTAGAATTATATGTCCCTACATGGGTGCAATATGCTCTATGCTCTCAGCTTTGAATTTGAGCACCCCAGAACGCTGTGGTCTATGCTATGCTCTTTCTAAACTCTATGCTCGAAACTTTTAATTTGGGCACACCCTTAGGCATGAACTTAAATTCTCTTGACTGTAAGTTGTTGAGTTTCAATTGTTAATTAAAATTACTTTATGACGTTATTCGATTTTTTGGACTCTTCTGATCGCTGACATTTTTTAATAGAGCATGGATACTCTAAACCGACCCTTATTTATGACAAATAATTTATTCTAAGATTGAAATTAAATTCTCTGGACTGTAGTTGTGGAGTTTCAATTGAGGGGGTTAATTAAAATTATTTTACGGCATTAATAGATGTGTCTTGGACGCTTTTGATCGCGGACATTTTTTAATAGAGGATGGACACTCTAAACCAACCCTTATTTATGACAAATAATTTATTCTAAGGTTGAAATTAAATTCTCTGGACTGTAGTTGTGGAGTTTTAATTGAGGGGGTTAATTAAAATTATTTTTTGTACTCACTGCTGCGAAAGTGACGTTTGACGCACTCTGTGGTCGACTGGGAAACAGTGTTTCCCGGTCTACTACACCGGGAAGTAAACTGTCAAAACAACACTAATAAATGGTAATAAAATAAAGTAATGTGTATTTATTAATGTAAGGGAACATATTTTAGAACATTTAAATTCGCAAACTAAACAATTACGTTACATCTAATAACAATTTTTAACAACTTTTAGAACAATTAACTGTCAAAGTAAGAATTTGTTTGACGTAAGAATGAAGTTTGACTATGAAGTCATAGGTTGCTTTGTATACCTAAATTGTCAAAACTAATCAAATAAAACTTTTATTTAAGAATTATGATAACGGTTTTGTTCGTTACAAAAAATACTGTACGATCCTCATGCGTGAACAATTTTCCCGCGTTCACGCAATGAAAAAAGCACTCGCTCCTACGTCGCTCGTGTTTTCAAACAGCGTTCACGCGGGAAAATCGTGTTCCCACACATGGTTCGTAAATAACTATTTTATATTTCGGTTCTGTAATGGAGCTATTACGATACCGAAAGTAGTTTCGTAATAGCTGAAGGCGTGTCTGAAAAGTGTAGTCAAATTTATTTTTTCGAAGTTGGTATTATGTATTTTTTTTAAATATTTTTTTTAATTTTTCGGGGATCGAACCCTCGACCTTGATAACCAGAAGTCGCACTTCTATCAATCAGGCCAAACGGACTTTCAATAAATTTAAGTTCCAATTGTCTTATTAATAGTGAAAAACGTCAACGGTTGACACGACAGGTAAATACCATGTTTATGGTAATCACCTAATGGTGGAACCAAAAACTGGACTGTGTGTACTTTTATAGATTTAAATTAAAATTTCTTTTATAGAAAAAAATTGATCTAGAAATTTAACTTGTAAAAATTTGTGAAAATAGTAAACTTTTAATTGTTCAAAAATATGACATTAGCATGCGATAATTTCAATAAGGAATTTAAATAATTTATATTTTGTAGTAAACGTTATTTTTGTGTATTAAAATTTTAAAGAATATTTAATATTTATGTACTTAGGTGTTTATTTAATTTTTATTTCAATTCAATACATTTTAGACGAAAAAAAATATAATTTTTTAGTTAGAAAATTTTGAAACGTCAGTACTGTCATTATATTATAAACAGAAGTACCAACCAACAAAAAATAACCTCAATTTTGAAATTTTAAATTTGTTACAATTTTTAATTTTAAAGGCCGAAATATAAAAAATATTGTATGATATTTGTGTTAAAAGTGATTTTATTTTGTTCGTTGAGTTACTCAACTCGTTTCACTCGTTTCGTAATCTTCTCAAACTTACAAAATAACCCGTCCCTTTTAACACGCATATCATAAACTACTATTACGGCATTAATAGATGTGTCTTGGACGCTTTTGATCGCGGACATTTTTTAATAGAGGATGGACACTCTAAACCAACCCTTATTTATGACAAATAATTTATTCTAAGGCATGAAATTAAATTCTCTGGACTGTAGTTGTGGAGTTTCAATTGTGGGGATTTATTAAAATTATTTTATGCCGTTAATAGATATTTTTTGGAGGTTTCTGATTGCAGACATTTTTTATCGAGTATCGACACTCGAAGTCAACCTTTAGGTATTTATGAAATTTTTGAACAAATCCAGAAAGGTTCGGCTTACTAGAGGTAAGACGAGACGAGATGTTTTATGGTTTGTTTGAAACAAAGAGATTACTTATTTTTATTACACAATTAATTAATGTAATTCTTGTTGATGTTTGAAGTCGAACAGAAAAGATTTGAAGATGAATGTGTAACTAAAATATATTTTGTTACTAAAATATTTAAAATATTTTATGTTTTCATGTTTCACAAAACAGAGAAATTAAAACGAATTTAAGGAAATCGTAGAAAGTATTTCTAGGACGAATAAATTTATCAATTATTTGTAGAAAAATAATGGCTGAATGTAAGTCTATTATAGTCTGAAAAATACAAAAGTAGATCAATGGACCACCTAAAAGAGGTTTTACGTAAGAACATAAATCCTTCTCGTTTAATGATATCAAATGGGTATTCCCAATTCACCCACAAACAACTAAAAGATGAATCAATTTTTAATTATATTTCAAGGAAAAGATTGTGCGTTTTTTTAAAGGAAAATCAACTTTCTTTTTGTCGTAAATAAAATGTTTTTTATAAAGATATATTTCAATACAGCAGTGATTGAAAAAGAGTGTAAACGGGCCGATTACAGTTAAATGGTAAAGCTATCAACTAAGTAAAGATTTTGTGTACCTTGGTATAATATTCTCAAGGGAGAAGAGAATGTGTATAGAAAAATAGAAGGATCCACAAATGCAAGAAGAAAAATGACAGGAAGTCCATAGCAAAGAATAAAGGACTCTCGGAGGAAGTAAAAGTAGTCTTTTATAAAAGCATTTTTATATCTACGTCGCTGTGTATGTTATTGAAACATGGCAATTGTTAGAATAACAGGGAAAATTTCTTAAATGCGCTTTAATTGAAATTATTTTAAAACATAAAGTATAAATGAAACAATTTGTGGTATTTTATTATACTATGTGCTTAAAAAAAAAAGGCTTTGTAGGAGTAAAATAAAAAAATATTTTTACGACTGCCTACAGACATTTCAAAGAGGTTTTTGAACGTTTTCATTAACCTTCTTTTGCCTTATTTGAGTCTTGTCAAAGTGATGATTAATTAAACCCTTTGCTTTTTACAAGTCTCAACATTTTTTAAAAAATTTATTTTTAAACCAGCAATCCGGGACTGGGCTCACAATGTGTACAAAGGGATGTTTTAAGCGAATTTCTTAGACAGAGAAAGGTTCTAACATCAAAACTTTTTAAAAATTGTTATAATTTTTAATACGGTTTTCATGTTAGCTTAAAAGTCCTCTAACATTTCAATTAGAACTGTCACTAGAAATTACTTAAAAATATCATAATTTTAAATTTTTTAAGGGAGAAAATATTATGAAGGTTCAACTATGTACGATTATAAATTAATGTTTATTTATTAAAATTTACATTTAAGTGAAGTTGTGTAATTATTAAAATTCAATATCATCGTCAACACTTTGAGTATCTAATTACATTAGGTTCTTAGTAACAAGACCTTTTGTATTAACGTATTAACCGAGAGAGCAACGAAAATGTAAAAAACTTCAAGTGGAAATTTTTTGAAATATTTTACAACAAATAATAAATCCTTGCAGGAAATTTTTTCAATCGTTAATCTTGAATAGAAGGGAAAACTATTTGTATAGCTTATATCGAGTTGGAGAAATTGTAAATGTTAAATTTTGTACCCTTACTTTGATCCACTGTGTATAAGCAGCTTTACCCAATTTTGATTTAGCTGAGTATGTAAGTTTTATCAAAAACGATATAACCCACAAGAAGAGTATCAAAGGCAATCATGATTTGATTATATTGAACGAGTTTACAAAATGTAGTCTGACCCTATACGTGTGCTTAGAATTTAAAAACCTGAACACAATATTAGGTTTACTTACGGCATTTCCAATTTCCTATAATTAGGCTATTGGATGAAATGTTACGTTTACTAGATTTCAAAAAGAAAGTTTATTTATGGTCAATTTATTATTATATAAAAGTTGATTATATTCAAACAAACAATTTATATGTTTTTTATTCCGTTCACATTTTATTTAAAGAATAAATAAAAACAATTTTCTCGAAATAATTTCAATATTTTTCTATTTCCAACTAATAAAATTTGGCTGGCCGACATTTATGTGCGCTAGGGAGCTTTACGAATCTGCAGTTTCTTTGTACACAGTCGTACCTACAAAGAATCAAAAAGAAACAACTTAAGAAATATAGTTCGTTCTTACGTGTATAAGAATGAGAGTTAATGGAGTCTATACGTATAGGTATTTACCTATTCCAGGAAGTAATAGTAACGGCTTTGTGAGTCCTTTCGGTATCCGTGACTTCTCAAGAGTTACGTAAATTTTTGAAAAATTTATTTCGAATTATAACGAAACAATTTTCGTAATCAAATCATGGTTAATACACATACACCAATCACGATTCTCGGTTATAGAAATTTAACATGAGTAAAATTATACTTTGGTAATTTCCTGCTTCCCTAATTATTTTAGGCAAAAAAGCTTCAAATAAGAGTTGTAAGGCATAAAATTTTGCATCTAAAACAGTAAACAAAATTAATTTTTCATGTTTTGTAACGCCAGAAATTAGATATGATAGCCCATGAGTTTGATAAACAATTTCTAACGTTCCTTAGTTCGTTGACAGCGCTTATTTGTCAGTGTCAAATTGATGAAATTTATTAAAAGAAAAGCCCATGCATGGCTATCTTTATTTTGAGGTATTTTTCTACATTCTATATCTAAATTATGCCGTTACCAACCATACAAAATCAATTTTGTTTCGTGAATTAGATGGAGAATTTTTTACCCTACAACTTGTACTTAGTTTTAAAAGCTTTTGCATCTAAAATAATTAGGGAAACAGAAAATTACAAAAGCATAATTTTTATGCTAAATCTCTATAAACGAGAGCCGTCATTACTCTGAGGAATTTCAATCAGTTTGATTTGTTTCGATGAGTGAAATGCTTTTACAGCGGGTTGTGTTTTCTTCTTTTTTTTAAACATACAGCCGTCCCTGATAATTTTATCATACTTCCTTTAGATTACGTTTATTGTGGAAATTTACATAATTTTTAATAAAAACACGTTTTTGTCCAGCTTATTTTACATGTTCTTAATTGTATCAAGAGACCATTAATTAAAAGACGCCTAAGAAACTTTGACTATTAACTGTTCACTTTAGGGAATTTTCAAGAGACGCGTCTCAATTATATGTATATTCTATATGGAACAAATTCCTCTTGCAAAGGAAAATTTAGGCTATACGAAAGTTTCTTAAAGATCTATCCGTTTTGGACTGTATCTTTATGAATGGGGTGTAAAATACTGGTATTTAACTTGAGTTTATTTGTTACAACCTGGAGAGTCGAGGAGTGCAGTTATACAATTTAAAATTGACAAAAAGATTTTATAAGATGTCTGAATAATTACTATATTATTTGTGTTTCCGTTTAACTACGTATCTATGCTCTTAATTTATACATATGGTGTCATGTCTTGCAACCGAAAAAACTAGAGTTTCAGAAGCTGTTCTTGTTACTTTTAAATATGCAATACTCGATGTACTATCTTGTTTAAAACCAATAAACGCCCACCGATCTCATATGAGATCAGACACTTTATATTTTCGATGACCATTTGCTACTTTTTGTACTTTTTATTTCATTGAAATACAAAATTTTGAAAGTTTGTGCTTGGGCGTTAATGGGGTAATAATAGTGCGACAGGCCCAGCGAGGAGGAAGCTTTACCCCTATAGATGGTTAAAAGGATGAAAATCGAACTTTTTCCTCGTTTTTTCTCAACAACTAAAATTTAAAGTGGCAAAATTATGATTAGATGTTATTACTGATCTGATAATGCAAGGAATCGTTTGACTCTGATTCGATAAAATTTCTTTAAAAACCACCCTCTCATGGGACCCAGAGGAAGCTCAATTTCTGTTAAAATCAGTAAAAAAAAATATTTCAACGGTTCTCATCTTACAGAAACTCGATTGGGTTTAAATTCCTGCAAAAACTTCAAAGAACAAGGGTTGGCCATAATTAATTATTGCCGAAAACTAACAATTTTACCAATAACAGGGTATTTGCTGAAAAATCTATTAAACTCAACCTTGACAGTACTGTTCAGAAAAATTTCCCATTTTGGCATTTTCGTGTGCTTGATTGACTAGACTATTATTTTTTATGTTATGATTTGTTTGAATTCTTCGTATTTTATTATTCTTGGCCATCTCTGACTAGAAACTTTATTCATGCTATTGCTAATTTTTACCTTTTACTAAGGGGTTTGTAATTTCAAGTTATTTTCAGAAATTTTGTAAGGGTAGTGCTGTGCTCTTAAGATGTTTTCTTCCAAACTTCTCTTTGGAGAAGTCTCTTTGGACCATACAATATATCTTTCACTTCTTAAAAATATTTTGGTGTTTCAATCGATCCTATTTTGTAAATTTTTTGAATAATCTTCAGAATTTAGTTTCAGAAGTTTAGGTGTCTTGCAATTAACCTTAAGGTGGAAACAGACACACAGACTTTTACTCGTGCTTGCCTGCTTAGTTTTAGCCTGCACAGGCCTCATGTACGTTTGACTGCGCAGGTCGCCTGAACGATGTAAATTTGTACATACGGATTGTGGTTCTGCAGCTGCACAGGCCAAACCGGGGTGAAAGCCTGTGCAGGTGTGAGTGTGCCTCTGCCTTTATGGATTTTCTGAGAGTTTCTTGTTTTATTTAATATCTTATAGTTTCCCTATTAGTCCCGTTTTAGAATACTTATCCGGTAGAATGACTTGTTTTATTTTTTATGTTCTCATCTTCATCGTTTTCATCGTTTTTAAGTGGGTGACTTATAAGAAAATATAATAGCAGCCAATGATAATGTAAACTCGACGGAAAAATGAGTCATCCATAGACTTCTAAAATGTCATTTCCGTTGCATTTTCTCTCATAGCGGAAGGTTACTAACTCTCCTTCCGGATAGTTTATGTTCTAAGCACTGGTAGGATAGGGGGAATTATTTTAGTCAATCCAATATTATATTTGATATTAGAGAAACGACCCTTGACAACCGATGCTTATAGAAGATAATACGACGGAAATGCCATTTTGAATTTCCATCGCGTTTAGATTATCATTGGTTGTCCTGATCTTTACCTATAGGTGAAAGTATATATAAGCAACAATTTCTACTGGAAAAATTGACTGGAAATCGCCGTTTTTACTCTTCCATTACGATCCATATTATTAGCTGAAAAGCTCTTTCCTGGTAGAGTAGGGGGTATTTTTTTATTCAATGCAATATATTTCATACGATAAATTATTTTCAATAAATATCACTATTATGTTTTACAATATAGTTGTTAATAATGTAAAACAATGATGGCTTTTTAGTGTTCTCGTAGATTACGTAGTTATTGTAAGCAATTAGATGGAAGATACTGCACGCTCCGTTAATAAACAATATACTATTTATTGTAAGTGCACGAGTATACAATTAGTTGTTTACACAAAGCTATCAAAAATATAGCCTTGTGGTTGTGAGCCAGGCTGTAGTATGAATACAATCTCAGGCTTTTGGTAAAAATAACAAAACAATAACTAATTAGTCTACAAATAATGTAAGGTTCCAAAGCTAATTCGTCGTTTGCCTTTATTAAAAGATGAGTTTTAGCATTTAATTCTTTATTTTCAATTCATTGAAAATTATCTTATTAAATATAGCTGAAATTGGTACCACTGTAAAGCAATTTTAAAGGCTTTTCAATGGCCCCGTTTAGATGAGAGAACAGTTGAGTGATCAACAGCTAAATAGTCCCAACAGCTAAATAATTGCTCATCCTTTCTCTGTCTATGTTATAGTGAGGATAGGGGGAGAGATTCGAAAAGTTTGCCATTCAGGTTGGGTAATTCCACGTCAGATCGGCCACGTTTGACCCTTAGGTCATTTGGTATGTCGGTTGGAAATAATTATGTTCAAACTTAAGTGTACAAAGTGGTTTTGCGAAAATAGTATATTAAAATACATGTGTCACAAGATAGCATTTTGACGCACGAAGGCAAATTTTGTCAGACCGACTGAAAGGAGGTCTGCAAATGCCTGAGTGCGTCTAAAGCTCTTGTGACACAAGTGTTTTATACTATTTTTTCTATTTTGCAATGATTTATTTTAAAAATTGATTCTAAAATTCGTGTTAGAGAATTTTATTGCTTAAATTCTTAAGTTGGTCCTACTGTCATCAGTTGACGTTTATTTAAACTTCTAAGATTTTACCAAGAGATGGCGGTAAAGTTTGTTTGATTTTAATATTTTTAACTTTAATACTAATCAATTTACGTAAAAATTACATTATTCCTTTGGTATTTATTACTTAATAAGCATTTTTTGTTATTATTTTTTAAAATTAAGAATAATTTTTTCATAATTGATTTGTATCATATGTCAAAATAATTATTTTAATTACCAATGTCAACCAATCTCAAACTAAAAAAAAAACTAGAAACAGTACTTAAAAGTAGAACATTACAACATCGTTTTTGACCGTTTTCGATGCTGTAATGAGTATATTGCAAACGCAAAATAGAAAAATTTATTTTTGACCTATTTACGGTCAAATTAATTTTCGAACTATTTTGAAAACATGAATACTTCAATAATTTATAACTCGCGATCTAAAAGAGATATATTCCTGCAAAATACGCCTATTTAAAGCTAAAAGAACGTACTATTTATTTTATGTATCGCTTCTTTGATTTAAAGCCTTTTTGGTCAAACTGTTGTAGTGTCAAATGTTCAAGTCGATGTTTCCAAAATACACCCTCTTCGATTTTCGCAATTTTTTTATATGTTGAGCCCTTATGACTAAGGTTTAAATGGGCACTCGTTAACTCTTGACGCTACACGGTCTTATAGAAGAGTGGAAACAAAATTTTTTTGGAATCGCTTTATTTTGCACCCTTATCTGCTTACTTACCCTTATCATAGGAAAGATTTTTCAAGATCAGCGTAGGGCGGGAAAAGGGTCAAAATTACATTTGTTCTTAGCAAAACTGCTAATTTTGAAAATATGGTTCAAACGTGGCCGATCTGACGTGGAATTACCCAGTTATGATCACCTCCTTCCTGATCGTATAGGAAGAAGTTGAAGAGATATTAGCTCATTGTACCATTTCAAATTGACACAGTGTATATTGGAAAAACAATTTTTGTAATCTCATATAATGGTTATGGGTATTTTTAAGTGTTTCAGTACAAATTTTTCAGATTATCTTACAACTTAAAGACGTCTCCTTTGATTTATTGGAATTATAAAGAAGTTATAAAATACATTGTAGCATTATCTTTTATAAAGAAAATGAGTTATAGCTAATACGTATATGTGAGTCGAGATTTGAGTTTTTCAAGACAAAAAGTCTTCGCAATTTTATTCTACTTTAACACCACCACATATAACACGTTACAAAAATATTGAGACAGTAACTTACAAATGATGGGCAATACAAAACATTTTTCTTGTAATATTTCCAAATTTGTTTTTCACGAGATTTTTATTTATTATTAAATTGATATAAAAAAAGTTTGTAAGTAGTTTAGTATTAGATGAATGAATTTTGTCGGATTCGCTAATTGAAATAATTGAAACGAGAAACAATAAATGCTCCAAATAATGTAAAGTGCTTCTAACTGCTGATTTGGTTGAACCGCATCAAGTACTAGGGAGCTTTTAGAGATTCCCAAGAGATTATGTTTAAAACGTGTAACTAACCAAAAGAATCTGTTTAAAATATTCCTAAATTGTAGGATACAAAAATTTTAATTTTAAATTCTATAATTTAAATTTAAAGTACTTTTTGCTGTTTTATTAAGATGATTAAATTAGTCTCTTGTGGTTTTTTAAATTTAACGAAAATTTCGAATTTCCAAACCTAATTTTATTTTAAATTAAATAGCGGTTTAAAAAGCCAAAAATTACGTTAAAAGATTTACTCTTTAAAAAAAGAGTTTCTTTTTTCAAACGATACCCACAACTGACCAATGTCAAACATATGTACTTTTAGTAAACTTTTAGTCTCAGAAGCATAAGTTAAACTAAGAAATGTTCGTAACGAGTCGATATCAGCGGTTGAACGAGGGTAGTTTGGAGTTGGAAAATCCATAGTAGTAAATATCAGCGACGCTTTAGCTCGTTTAGACTTGCAACTAAAGCAAGTTATACTTAGGGCAAACTTTATGTTCAGCAGTTCAAAGTCCGAGATATAAATTAACCGAGTTTAATCCTGTTTCTTCATTTTGTTGGAACTGCACATTCGAAAGCTTTTAATGGAGATTTACGAAGAAACTTTTTAAGAACCTAAGTTAAATGGATGCAAAAAATTAATAAAATCACTTGTCGGTTTCTTAAAATAAAACTCGGAAAAAAACTTTGCAAGTAATTACTTTACTTTTGTTCGTTTTTATACATGGTGTAACGCTACTTAAGTATTAAATTTACTAATGGCAGATTATCTGGGATTCCAAAGAACTATTCAACTACAAATTAATTAAATTGTAAGCTGCGAATTTAGTTTTTCTCCACTTAGTATTGTATACAGGGTGAGGAAATGAGCTCCAGGTTTTAGTGTCGTGACGACCGAGATGCTTTCTCGATGTCTACGTGCTGAAATAGACAGAGAAGCTTGAAGCTGTTCTGTGTTCTAAACGGGACCAATGTAATTAAAATTGAGTTCAAGGTTTAGTAGCTTTTTAATGTAATAGTCAGCACAAGATTCTGAATTTAGGTAATTGAAAATTTAGGGGTGGCACATAATTTTCTATAGTAAGTCCAAAAGGCTAGAAGACGAAATATTCAGCAAAAGGGGCAAGTAAGCGACAATTAAAGAAAAATTGTTAATCCATCCCATAAGATTATTAATCGCATCCTACAGCTGCTTCACTATGGCTATATTGAGTACTATTTTAATCAAAAAATATTTATTTGTGAATCTTCGACTTACAGAGTACTCTTATTATCTAATATAAAATTTCAAGAATTTATTAGTGTATTAAACCCATGTGTGTGTGGTTTCATTTTTCGATTACCGAAAGAAACTTTTTTCTCCTTTTTATTTCCGACAAAAGCTTTTTATTAAATGTAAGTCTTTTTTCCTGAATTTTACTTATAGTGAAGTCATTTTCAGAACTCTTGTGTTGAATGTTAAAAACAAATTACCCAATTTATCACTTGGAAAGTAAAAGTCATTAGAGGATCGATCGTTCAACACCTCTTTAAATAATTACGTGAGCACAATATATGGTTAAATTGGAAATAATGAGGAAATTGTAATAGTTTTCTCGGAGAAAATTGCATATTAGTGAATTGAAATGTCGTGTATATCATAACCGTTTTGGTTATATTTTCATAATTAAATAAACAATATTTCCTGCAGCAAGTTGAATTTCCACATTTCATTTCAAAATTATAATAATTTTGAGTACCTTATGAAGGTACTTCTTTTGTTTATTCTTTGATGTACTGTTTTGAATTACCACGCGTATTCTTGATTATAGCCAAAAACTACCAGTTATCTAATTTCAAATTTGAATTTCATCAGCGTAGGTATTTCATCTTTTATTTACAGTCTTTTAAAAGTTAGGTTAGGTTAGGTTAGGTTGAGGTTAGGTTAGTTTAGGTAAAGGACCTTTACCTTTTTACCAAGTTACCACGTTAACCTGGTTAACTTGATAAAGAAAGCCTCTTAACAAAAAGTGCAATAATACGTTCGTAAATTTTACAATTTTTAATAGACATAAAGGTATAACCACCACCATCACCACCTTTCTTACCTAACCATCACTCCCTAAGAATATATTTACAAGAGTGGTTAAGGGCGATTATTATTGTTACCTGCTTGCCGGATAGCAAAACTGTTGGAGACGGGTCCAGTTTCAAAGATGACAGTACTCAAGAATGTTTACCTGCTTTTTATGTGCTCGGGAACGGGAGCCAGTTCTTTTGTTAGGGTAATAAATAATAATAAATAGAACTTGCATTACTAAAATTTATTTATAAAAATACGGAGCCAAACAGACAGAAATATTTACAGACTTAAAACTAATCTGAAATTATAAAAAATAAATGAAAATAACAGTAAATAAACAGATAGAACGGAAGATTATAATACAGACCAGAAACAACAAAGCAGTAGCCAAACCAGTCATAAAAGATTACGCGGTGGTAATAAACGGCGGTGACACGGTCACGGAGTTTCTCCCGCCTACGGTCCATTCCCTTAATCAGTCTACTCCTCTGCGTAGCAGCGTAGTAATCCTGACAATTATGCACGGAATACACTTAGAATCTTGGCAGGTGAAACCATCATCCACAGGCTATAACCGTCGAACGATCACCCGGGATTAGCTCAGTCAATGTCCCGAGGTACAATTGAAGGCGCCTATTTGTTTGAATATGACCGACGAACGATCGCCCGCAATAGAAGGACACACGTAACGTGCCAATGATCGATTCTAAGTGATAGCAGTACAAGCCACCAGAACGGCCGGTCGCTGTTGAAGTCCCGCTGACGATGCCCCGAGTACACTAGGAATCTTGGCAGGTGAACCCATTCTCCACAGGCTATTACCGTCGAACGATTACCCGGGATTAGCCCAGTTAATATCCCGAAAGACAATTTATTGAAAGCGCCTATTGCTTGAATATGACCGACGAACGATCGCCCGCAATAGAAGAACACACGCAAGTGCCAATAATCGATTCCCAGTGATAGCGATATAGGTACATCCCAACGGCAAACTCGGACGGCACTAACAGCGGCGGACCCAGTGATAACGGCGGTAGCGAAAACAGGCGGCAGAATGGACGGCAGCTGCAAACAGACGGCGGCAGCGGTCTCTGCCGTCAGATCCCCGAAGACCGGATGTTCAGGTATAAATACCCTACTTGTCTGATTCTCGAAGGATGCCATACGGTCAAGCTGGATCCTTTCACGTTTGGTTTTGGCTAAGAATTGACGAGGGTGCGTTAAGAAAAAGCCCTCACTTATTATTATTAAAAACTAAACCACTTAAAATTAGATTGTTCACATTTGAAATTTAGAGTGGTAAACAGTTTTCTGTAAAAACGGTAAATTTACAACCCTCACAAATTTGTACCGTTACAAACGTACTTTTAAAACACTCATTTCCTGTTCAATGGAAAGTTTCAGTTTTTGAATTGCGCGAGGATTATTTTTCTATGCCTTTGACTTAAGATATCTAACGAGAAAAAAATCAAGAACTCAAAATTCGTGGTCTTGATAACCACCTGGAAGTCACCAAATCATGAAATAATTTTTCCAGGAAAAAACAGTTCCCTAGGGTCTTGCTGGAATATTACATTCTTTAAATCACGCTTTTTTGCTGCATAGATTAAAATGATTTGCAATATTTTCAAGTCTTTATCTCTCGTAGATGTTGGAGCTATTAGCGTCCTAGAGTGTGTCTGTAGAACTTGAGCCGCTGTTGTGGCGGTTGTGATCTTGGCTGATGGGGTTCTTTTAATATAAGAGCCGTTTTACATGGATTAAATGTCGTATTAACTTGTTAGTACTGAATCTACTCATGTAAGCAACAGTTTTAAAGTTGTACTTAGAAATTTCGACGCACGATCGTGCACGACGTTAAACTTAGATTCCCGTGCTTTTGCTTATTGAGTTGATTCTGTAAAAACATAGTACGACATTTAGTCCATGTAAAACGTCCCTAAAAGAAATACATTTGTAAAACGCCATTGTCGAAGAACTGTAACTTCTTAATGGTACCCTTTTGTGTAATCATGGTAAATCGGTGTAATATTTTCCTATTAGTTTCCTCTTAAACGTTGTTATAAGGTGCTCTTACAGACACGCTGTATACAAACTGTTTAATAGCTTAAACATAATCTTAGATATACTCGTATGTGGGAGTAACATTATTAACTAATAATTTTTGATTAAATTTCGATCGACCCTGGTTTATCAATTTAATTAAAATTGTGGTCAAGTGTCGGGCTATGATAATCCCCATAATTTAAACCTTGCTCAAAATTCAAAAAAGTAAAACGTTATAGTTGATTTATTGCATTAAATCATCTATATCTTTCATTCTCCATAAACCTTCATTAAAGCAAGTAGGATTGAAATTATGGACAAATTTTTGACTACGAGAAAAAAACATTCACATTTAAATTAATGTCAGGAAAAAAAATTTGAGTCAAAATAAAGTCAAATTTATTAAAATTCTTTCTAAATTTTCTAAAATTATGGAAATTTTCATAAGAAATGTTTTCAAAACACAATCTTTGAATTATGGACTACAAAGTATATTTTAACTTAGCCCCTATAGATCGTTACATCTAAATCCCTCTATAGCTTTTGATAATGTGCCAAAAAACCAATTAATCACAAAAATCCCTCTTATTGTTAACTTTTTGCATATTTAGTTAATTTTTGACCTTATTTACTATTTACAATAATTAGTTCAAAGCATCCATAACATTATGTAAATTTTACTCAACCAGTCGACGTGAGAATTTTTCCCGATTACTACAAATTTTTATTAAAAAATTATGACGTCACAAACATTTTAGTTGTAGCAATAAACCTAGTTCGATTCATTTTAATGAAATACCTAATACAATAAGTACTAACAATTTAAATTAAACGACTTGGTAGGTAGTTAAGTCAAAAACAAAATATTTTTCAACTAGTGAACGTTCAGCTTTAAAGTTCCGAAGTAATCAATACTTTTAAATTTAGGATTGTGAAGCAAATGGAACATTAAAACAAGTAAACAAAATAATGTATTATGCTCTAAAGTTGCTTAAACTCTTGTAGAGCAAACACTTAGTTTATGTTTATAATTATAAATTGTATTGTGAAATTATCATCGTACTTCTACAAAATAAAATTTGCCTTCACAAAACTTTTCTCTTCATGTAACATTTGTAGAGGAAAATTCCAAATTTTCAAGTCAAAAGCAATTATAATGTCGATTAGCAATGTATAAATTATTGAATAAAGAAATACCCACCTCCTACTCTAGCAAGAAAGAGCCATTTAGCTAATAATATGGATCACAATGGTTTTCTAAATATAGCGATTTCCGGTCAATTTCTCCAATAGAAATAGTTGCTTATACTCCCACTTATAAGGCAAGATCATGACAGCCAATGAAAATGTAAACTGGACGAAATGAATGAGTCATCCATAGTTTTCCAAAATATCGCTTCTGTCGTATTTTCTCTTATACGCAACGGTTCGTAACCTTCCTTCCGGATCTTTATATTCTAAGGTATAAATGATTCGTGACCCATAGCTACGGTGGCACAACGTAAGTTAATATTTATTAAACTGCAAATATTCTTTGAAAACGTTAGATGATTTTTATATGCACAACTGCAGAGCTGATTGCCCTAGCTCTTTATTGATATTATCTAAGGCCCACTACAAACGATAGAGCGCTTCGGTTTATCTGTAAGACATGTGCCTGAGCGCTGGTAGCGGACTAAACTGTGCAGGCAGGCAGGAACTATCACTCACTATGAACTTTTTCTTACGATAGCACCACTGGGCCAATGTTTAATTCCACGCGTACAAACTTGTAGGAAGCTTAAAATAATGATATTAAATCTCTGTTTCTTTCCGAAGAGGCTGGTCGCTAGTCCTAATTCATTTTTACATATTAGTATTATATGCTCTCGCCTGTACTACTTGCCATACTTGAACACTGAGCTGGACGCTATCTAATTATAATTTTCGTTTTTGTCGCCAATCTTTATTAATTGGCTCAACTCTACTGCTAAGCTTCCAACAGTCGCTTTACTATCTATACCCAATATGTCTCAAAAGAAAAAGCTCTTACACACATAATTCTAAATTTATTAGCACTAATCTACCGTCTAACATTGGTGGACCACTTTAAGCGTTCAAAACCAGACACTTTTAGTCTAGTCAATGAAAGGGTAATGAAGGACATGGAAGAGGGTTGAATATTTTCTTCTTAGCTATATAGAAAAGATCCTGTTTTTGGGGTTTTCGCTTACATCTCGAAAACGGTGGTTTCGAAGGAAAAAATTATTCTCAGCAAAATGAAAGCTTATCAAATTTCCTATAAGATTCTTTTGATTAATTTTTTTATATTTTTTATAGTTTTTGAGATATCCGCTCCCAAAAATCGTTAATGTATGAACAAATTTTTTGCCTAACTTTTTTCTTCAAACTTTTGACTCTAGCACTTCAGCACTTCATTTTACAATAAATGTTTTCAGAAAAAATGTTTTAGAGCAATAAATTTCCTTCACTATTTTATTTTCAACTGGTACGGAGTTAGATATCTCAGATACCTAATATCTCTGAGATATCTCAGATATATCTCAATACAGAATAAAAATAATCTCGTATAGTACAGATCCCAAAGGCGAATATCGGCATCGACCTGGAAATAAAACATATGTGGCTGAAAATTTGGATTTGGGTATTATTTGATATGTACTACAAGACGCTAAAAAGTTTACCATCGTCAGGGGTGTGCAACATGGGTAGATCCCACCCATATAGTGTTTTTAGGGGGCTTTTTTTTAAATCCAATTATTTTTTGATAAGGACATGGTACTTTATATTTTTGGGGTTGCTGATTACGAATATGATGTCATAATTGTAGTTTAACAACGGCAAACTGTTAAATCAGCTGCCAAAATAATAACATTCTGCTTTTTTAACATTTTTTTTGATTTAGCGGTTACTGTAAATGAAGAGGAATAAAAAAGATAAAAAAAGAGATGTAATTGAAATTTTAAACTAATTTATTTAATTTTTTTTATAGAAATTGATGTAGAGGCTATCTAAATGTTCCTTTCGTCGCACTTACGGTAAAACTATTGCAAGTACAGAATTTTCATAGATATATAAATTGTTTAGAATTTAATTCTCTATAAATTGAGCCAAACAAAATTTAGATTTTTCTATTACACTTCCAGTTACTCTTTTAACAGTTGAGGACACATTTATTCGATGTTGCACACCCCTGAGAGTGGTAAACTTTTTTGCCTCTTTTTCTAGGCTTTTAATACTACCTTATTTCAAATTTTCAGCCACATATGTTGTTTTTCCAGTCTGTGCCCTAGAGTGATGTTAAGGCTATATAAATGGTTCTTTCGACGCGCTTACGGAAAAACTATTGCAAGTACAGAACATTTCATAGATGTAAAAGTTGTTTAGAATTGCATTCTCTATAAATTGACCCAAACAAAATTTAGATATTTCTATTATGCTTCCAGTTACTATTTTAAGAATTGAGGGCACACCCACTCGATGTTGCACACCTCTGAGAGTGGTAAACTTTTTTGCCTCTTTTTCTAGGCTTTCAATACAAGCTTATTTCAAATTTTCAGCCACATATGTTGTTTTACGAAATGTAGCTTGTTTTTGCCTTTTGTTCAGGATCATCGAAACAAACAGTTTTTTCGGGGTTCTTTTTTCGGAACAGGTAGTCAGAAATTAATATTTAATATGATGAACTGAAACGTTGAAATATCCTCTTTCATTATCCGCAAACGTTTTTAAGATATAACGTTTACGTAAAAAAATGCCGTCAATATTACGATAAAAGTGCCCTTTTTAAGACGCGCGCACTTCATCTTAATTTTATAGAAAGTACATGAAGTAGAGTAAATTTTAAATTCATCATTTGAAAGCACGATGAATTACCTACAAAACCGTATATTTATTTTTTTGGAAATTACATTTTTCCATCTCTTAAAAATTTAATTACAAGAAAAAAATGAAATTCAAAAAAGCTGAAATATTTAAGGGGTGCTTTTTTAAAACTGAAAATTGTTTTAACATGATTAGTAGCATGATGTCATTACAAATATATTATAGAACATATATCCAGAATATTTGTTAAATTTGAACTCTCTGTAGCTTATGGTACATTAAGAGTCGTCAGAAAAATGAAAAAGAAAATTTCTAGTACAATTTCAGGGATGATGAAAATAAATAAATTAAAAAAAAACCCATTAATTTAAAGCTAAAACCATCTTCTTTCCAAAAATTTACTCGAAATAATGATCTGACAATTAATTACAAAATGGCAAACATTTTTATGAATCACTACGCTGTAAAATTTCCAATTTTCAGATTTCTAACGGTTTATCCCTATTTGTCTTTCATCGCGTTTTTCTGGAAAAGTACTATTGGTACAAAAATTTTTATGGATTCATAAATTGTTCAGAATCCCATGCACTATTAAATAGCTTTATCAGAATTTCGAAATTCTCATTTCTTTTCGAGCTAGTATTCTTTGAATGTTGAGGGCACATTTACTTCATGTTGCACACCCCTAGGAGTGGTAAATTTTTTTATGTCTTTATGTAGACTCTTAAGGCAAGCTAATTGTAAATTTACAGCCACATATGTCGTTTTTCCAGGTTGAAACCGATAGGTACTAGTAGCAAAACTTTCATTTTCCTAAGATTGATTTTTTTGCTAAGTTTTCGAGATATAAGTGAAAACCCTCTAAACGTTATCTTTCCACCCCTTCCGACTGTTAGGGCCGTTTTACATGGACAAAAGGTTCAACTTGTTAGTACTGAATTACTGGAAAATGTGAAGAACTAAGAAAATTTTCAAATATAAAAACAGTGATACGAAATTACCAACAGTTAATTTAACCCTAGAAAGGCCATTGGGGTCTTTCGGACCCCATTTCATTTTTAGACTTGTCTAAAATTGTCAGTCAGTTGACTTTTCCTAACTTTTAATATAGATTTTGAAAATGTAATAGTATATTAAAATACATGTGTCACAAGATAGTATTTTGACGCATGAAAGGAAATTTTGCCAGACCGACTGAAAGGAGGTCTGCAAATGCCTGAGGCCCCTTAATTTTCTAAAAAATTAAGTCAATTTTTTATCGTTATCCCAGAATTTTGCATTTAACGCAAACGAGGGTCGTATTTGCCCCCTCTCCCCTGCAGGGACTGGCGGGAGGGTAATTACGCCACTGCTAGGTTGTGACTTTTGAATAAATTTAGTCTAAACTAGACATAAATGACCTAAGAGTGACGTTCCTACAGAGTTATAATAATTTGAAAACATGTATTTTTTAAGGCTCCAGAGGCACCGGAAGATGATGGAATAGATTAAAAAATTTAATACCATGAACTTTAGGAACCAAAAGGGAAAAAACTTTTCACTATTAGATTTGAAAATAAAAATGTTTATTTCTCATCACCTATAACTAAGTTCCACTCTAATGTGCTGTACATTAGGGTGCTTCGAAATTTCTACGCACGACGTTAAAGTTTAGATTTCCATGCTTTTTATCGTTGAGTTGATTCATAGCTCGGGGAAGTTACGTTTTTTACTCGGACAAATTTACATGAGGCAGTTATCAGTGGGAATGTGTTCCTTATACCCATATGTATAACATACTAAAAGTCCCTATAATAGGGGTGCCGGAACCCCCCCAAATTTGGCTGTCATTTTTAAATTTTAACATTTTAATTTTTTTCTGGCTTACGGTTACGTTGACGAAATTTTTGAAAGAAAGGTAATTTATGCAGAATTAAAATGCGAACAAAATGATGTATTTAAATGTTTAAATAGTTAAAGTAGTGGCAAAGAAGCATAACTTTTAATGATTTTGAGAAGAGTTAAATAACAGCAATTTTTTTTTCTTACTTGGTCGAAAACATCACTGTGCGTGTGCAGATAAAATATTTCATCCCAATTTTGACCGGAAGGCACTTTTTCTTCGACTTTAGTGTAAAATTTTGAGTTTTTATCTTCTACGTTCAGAATTTCTCTTTAAAAATGGCTAGGTTAAACAAGATATAAACCCAAAGAAATGTATGAAAATGTGTGAAATGTATGTAAGAAAATTATGAAAATTGTCAATAAGTTGAACCACCTTCGGACAAATTTACATGAGGCAGTTATCAGTGGGAATGTGTTCCTTATACGCATATGTATAACATACTAAAAGTCCTCTACCATAGGGTTGCCGGAACCCCCCCAAATTTGGCTGTCACTTTTAAAATTTTCCCATTTTAATGTTTTTTACTAAATGGCTAGGCTTACGAAATTTTTGCAAGAGAGTTTATTTATGCAGAATTTAAATACGTACAAAATGGTGTATTTAAATGTTTAATCAGTAAAATAGGTAGCAAAGAAGCATAGTTTTAATTTATTTTGGGAAGAGTTTAGTAACAACCATTTTTTTTTCTTAATCGGTCGAAAAGGTCATGTATGTGGATAAAATATCCCAACCCAATATTCACCGAAAGACACTTTTTAGTGAACCGATAATTGAAAACTCAAAATTTTACACTAAAGGCGAAGAAAAGGTGCCTTCTGGTCAAACTTAGATTGAGATATTTTATCCACACACGCACCGCGATATTTTCAACCTATTAAGAAAATGAAATTGTTGTTGTCGAACTCTTCTCAAAATCATGAAAAATTATGCTTTTTTTGCAACTATGTTCACTATTTAAACATTTTTACATGCATCATTGTTTATATTTAATTTTACATAAAATTTTGATGATTCAATAATTTTGTAAACCTAACCGTTAAAGAGAAAAAAATTAAAGTGTAATAATTTAGATATGTCGGCTAAATTTGGGGGGTTCCGGCAACCCTATGGTAGAGGACTTTTAGTATGTTATACATATGCGTATAAGGAACACATTCCCACTGATAACTGCCTCATGTAAATTTGTCCGAAGGTGGTTCAACTTATTGACAATTTTCATAATTTTCTTACATACATTTCACACATTTTCATACATTTCTTTGGGTTTATATCTTGTTTAACCTAGCCATTTTTAAAGAGAAATTTAGTACAAACATAATGAGTTGTTTTTCCCCCTGATCCGACCAACAGAAGCCAAGTTATTCAGACAATAGTGAACGTAGAAGATAAAAACTCAAAATTTTACACTAGAGTCGAAGAAAAAGTGCCTTCCGGTCAAAATTGGGATGAAATATTTTATCTGCACACGCACAGTGATGTTTTCGACCAAGTAAGAAAAAAAAATTGCTGTTATTTAACTCTTCTCAAAATCATTAAAAGTTATGCTTCTTTGCCACTACTTTAACTATTTAAACATTTAAATACATCATTTTGTTCGCATTTTAATTCTGCATAAATTACCTTTCTTTCAAAAATTTCGTCAACGTAACCGTAAGCCAGAAAAAAATTAAAATGTTAAAATTTAAAAATGACAGCCAAATTTGGGGGGGTTCCGGCACCCCTATGATAGGGGACTTTTAGTATGTTATACATATGGGTATAAGGAACACATTCCCACTGATAACTGCCTCATGTAAATTTGTCCGAGTTACTGACGATTTCTATATTAATTTCCCCGCGCTATCAGTACTAATACGTAAGTACAATATTTAGTCGATATGTAAAACGTCCCTTAGCCATAGCCATATAGCTAGGAGCAAGAACTTTTAGTAAAAGTGACCGGAAATAGGTCACTATTTTAGTCTTCCATCGCGGTACATAGACAGCAGAACTCAACTAGAAAATATTTATCTATGACTTTTTATAGAAACCTATAAATAAGATTTTTAAAGTTTAGTGGTGGTAACTGATAATAGACGATGGCTCCAGTGGTCCCAATCCTTATAAAATCCGCACAAACCACTTTGACAAAATGTTGCTCTTTCTATTTGTACTTACATACCCAGACGCACCGCACCCTCTGAAACAGAGAAGAAACAGACCCCAGTCATTGTTTCATAGTAGCATAGTTCATATTTAAAGAACTCAATACAGGCAAAAAAATTCCAATTGTGTTTTGTTCGCTCAAACGCAACAATTCGATGTTATTACGTCAAAATATTTGTCGAGTAACAACCTTTCAAGTCAAAACTAGAGTTCTATAGGATATGTTAAAACTTAAGCTTTGTTTAAATCTTGAAACCGTACAACTTTAATATGGGTACCAGCACACAATAAGTAGACAATAATGTACATACAGACGAGCATGTTTATAAAATAGAAAAGCATGGATGTTGAAGTGTGAACTCAAAGTCAAATTTAATTTTCTATAGTAATTGAATATCATTGCTTTTATTTTAAGATCTTTCATAAAGTGTCTTAATTACATTTTAATGTGACAAATTTAATTAAAATAATAGATGTAGCTTTTAGCTTTATTATAAGATGGAAAATGATGATATGAAACAATAGTTACTCAAATGTGCTTCGCCTTCATCAGACTACGAAAGCCACCGTTTAACAATAAAGAAAACGAACTTCAAGACGTAAATATCAGAAGCGGACTTCACTAAAAACGTTTTCAAATTTTTTTTCTATTTCAAAATGATCTATTAATTCACCTCACAGTAAGACACAGTAAGTTGTAACAATTACTTACCATAAATATTTTATATATTTTTTTCCAATGTTCGATACTGTTTACTTTGAGGAATGTTGGTGTGTTATTACTAAAGCGTAGTAAATAGGAAACGACAAAGCTTAAGTTTACCCATTTCGTACATTACATGCTTGAAAAATAGCCTTTAAAACAACTTTAGTTACAACCCTGAAAATTTGATACCACAAGGCGACACTGATATTTTTTTATGGATTAAACTGTACTAAATCGAAAGGGTATGCATATTGAAGTTCAAAAATAAAAAAATAAAAATTTTTTTACGAGTTGTTTTTGAGATAATCCACAATTTGTGATTTTTTGACCATCTTTTGCCATTTGTTTTTCTCAAAAACTACTAAAGGAATCTCAAAAATTCAAAGTTTATGTTAAAGAAAACATTTCAATCTTTCCAAAAAAAAAATTTTGAATTTTTGAAAAAAGTTCTAAAAGTTCAAAAAAAAGTTCTAAAATTTTATTTTTAATTTTTTTAGAATTTTTTGAACTTTTTTTATTGTTTTTTTACTTTACCTGAGAAGAACAATTTTTTTTACACATAATAGTTAAAAATTAGGAAAATCCTATGAGTCAATAAAATATGAAGCTAAAGATTAAAAACAAAAAAAAGATTTGTATACAGGATGTCCGGCATAAGCCTCCATTCCTTGAAGTGGGTGATTTGTGAGCTCAAAATAGAGTGATAAAACCGAATTTACCTTAGTCCAAAGTTGTTTGCCTACCAAGTTACAGCGCTTTGAAGTTCTTCAAAAAAAAAAATCGATAAATAAGCGTAACTTTGGAATTAAAAGTGATGGAACAACGAAATTTGTGGAATATGCTTTTCTTGATGAGAGGAAAAACTTGGTAATCAGTAAAAACCGATATGATTCTTCTGAGGTGGTTAGTTGCCCCTCCCTCGATGTTGACGCACCCTTAACTTTTTGTTTTTAACTTTTACTGATTACCAAGTTTTTCCTCTCATCAAGAAAAGCATATTCCATAAATTTTGTTGTTTCATCACTTTTAATTCCAAAGTTACGCTTATTTATCGATTTTTTTTTGAAGAACTTCAAAGCGCTGTAACTTGGTAGGCAAACAACTTTGGACTAAGGTAAATTCGGTTTTATCACTCTATTTTGAGCTCACAAATCACCCACTTCAAGGAATGGAGGCTTATGCTGGACATCCTGTATACAAATCTTTTTTTTGTTTTTAATCTTTAGCTTCATATTTTATTGACTCGTAGGATTTTCCTAATTTTTAACTATTTTGAGTAAAAAAAATTGTTCTTTTCAGGTAAAGTAAAAAAACAAAAAAAAAAGTTCAAAAAGTTCTAAAAAAATTAAAAATAAAATTTTAGAACTTTTTTTTGAACTTTTAGAACTTTTTTCAAAAATTCAAAATTTTTTTTTAGGAAGATTGAAATTTCTTCTGTAACATAAACTTTGAATTTTTGAGATTCCTTTAGTAGTTTTTGAGAAAAACAAATGGCAAAAGATGGTCAAAAAATCACAAATTGTGGATTATCTCAAAAACAACTCGTAAAAAAAAATTTTTTTTTAATTTTTGCACTTCAATATGCATACCCTTTCGATTAAGTACAGTTTAATCCAGAAAAAAATTATCAATTCTAAATTTGTCGCCTTGTGTACTTAGACTTTCTTTTTCAGCAAACAATTCATTAAATATTTTTTGAATTTTCTACTAAATGTTTCCAAATATTATTATAAGGGCCATTTATGAATTCTTTATTTTTTATTTTGCTCCAAAGTAGTATTTTGGTTGCTCATATTCCGGAAGTTCAATTTTTATAAAACATATTATACAGGGTGTATTTTAAATAGCGCCAAATATTTACATAGCGCAATTCTACGTCGAAAATCAAGCAAAAAACTCTGGCAGCAGTTTTCTTAAAACCCATTGGTGAGCGTGTTATTAATGGTCGTAGTTTGAATTTTATTTTGACTATGGCGTAGAAATCTATTTCAATGGTATCGGTGATACATAGTTCAGCAACTAAAATAAATAACTGAATAAAAATTTTACAGTTTCGGTAATTAGTTTACTTGTAATTTAAACTTAAAAAATGTGAAGTCTTTGCTACGGATTATTTTAGAAAATGTTGCAACAGTGGATTGTAAAAAATAAAATTAGATAGGTAAAAAAGTCTGACAGTTGTCATTTTTGACGATTTTCGTCAAGCTGCTGCTGTTCCGCTTGCAGTTTGTTGCCAAATTTAAAAACTTTTAAATGCATATATTTTAAAAAATATTGGATTAAGACCAAAGTAGAACTGGAATTTTTTGTTTAGTTTTTGATGATGAATAGCGTGATGTAAATATTTGGCGCTATTTGTAATACACCCTGTAGAATAGAAAACGTTACTAGAAATAAATGTAAATTCGATGAAAGTAATAGTCGCTTGACAGTCGATAGTAGTACACAAAAATTATTGTGGGTTAAGGAAATAGGAAGTTCATGAATAACAGTTACAATTGAAGTTATCCATACTAAAATATTGGTAGACTGATAAAAAATACAATCGATAACAAAGGCGAATAGTAACGTTTAAAGAAAAAATACACTATACACAGGGTGTACAAAAATTTAAAAAGCTGTTTTAGGATTTTTACATGACTAAAATGGACTCACTGCCATAATCCCAGTAGCCGAGCTCTTTCTCGCGAATTTATAAGTTGCATTTCCTTAAGCCTGCTGCGTCACACATACAGGCTTGTCTTCTAGTTTGGCCTGTTATATCGTTCAGACGGCCTGCGCAAGCCAAACCGGAGCGTCTGAACATCGTTTAAGCAGGCTGCCTACACAGGACAAACCGGAAAGTAAGCCTGTGTTTGTGGCGCGGCCTTTTCGTATAAAAGGGCTAGAGTTTCTAAATCATGTGACACACACCCAGGCTTGCTTTCCGGATTGGCCAAAGCAGGCGGCTTGTACAGGTCAAACCGGAGCGTCTGAATATCGTTCACGCAGGCGGCCTGCACAGGCCAAACCGGAAGGTAAGCCTGTGTTTGTGGCGCGGTCTTTTCGTATAAAAGGAGTAGAGTTTCTAAATCATATGACACACACACAGGCTTGCCATCCGGATTGGCCAAAGCAGGCGGCCTGCACAGGTCAAACCGGAACGTCTGAACGAGCGACCTTTTCATATAAAAGGAGTAGAGTTTCTAAAGCCTGCGACACACACATAGCCTTGCCTTTCCGATTGGTTAAAGAAAAAACCGAGGCGTCTGAACATCGTTTAGGAAGGCCGCCTGCACAGGCCAAACCGGAAGGTAAGCCTGTGTTTGTGGCGCGGTCTTTTCGGATAAAAGGAGTAGAGTTTCTAAATCATATGACACACACACAGGCTTGCCTTCCGGATTGGCCAAAGCAGGCGGCCTGCACAGGTCAAACCGGAGCGTCTGAACATCGTTCAGGCAGGCCGCCTGCACAAGCCAAACCGGAAAGTAACCCTGTGTGTGTGGCGCGACCTTTTCGTATAAAAGGAGTAGGGTTTTTAAAGCCTGTGACACACACATAGGCTTGCCTTTTCGATTGTCAAAAAAAACCGAGGCGTCGAGCATCGTTCTGACGGTCTGCACAGGCTAAACCGGAGCGTATAGACAACGGTCAGTTTGGCCTGTGCAAGCCGCCTAAACAGGCCAAACCTGAAGTTAAGCCTGTGTGTGTGGTGCAGCCTTTTCGTATAAAAGGAGCACAGTTACTAAAGCCTGCGCCACACACACAACCTTACCTACTGGTTTGGCCTGTTCAGGTCGTCTGAACGATATCCAGACGCTCGAGTTTGGCCTGTGCAGGCCGCCTTGTCTCTTGACGTAACTTCTTCTTCTTAAATCTTTATTTTTGGAGATTGAAATAGCCTTAATAATTAACTGTAGGTGTAGTGAGTCAAACTTTCAAAAACCTCAGCAACTCTCGCGTGGCGAACCCATCTATGCATTTGCTACCGACCCAGTCTGACATTTTTTTGGTCACAATTTTTCTTCTTTCATAATATGAATTATTCCGCATGAGACGTTCCTAGACGTTGACAATCACTTCAGATAAGGCCTGCCGATCTTCAGTCACCTTAAATAGTTTTTCCACAACTCGTATCTGGTCCAGCTGCGTGTATTTTAGAGTTAGAGATTTGATTTCGGCCAATTCCTCGTCGCCCTTCCCCTTTATGTTTCATTCTAAGCTGCAATAATGAGCACTTGGTTCTGTAGGTGTTCTCGTTGCTAGCTCCCAGTTTAATAAAATAGAATATTGATGGAAATCAATATTTCCCATTTTCAACTAACAAAATTTTATTTTCTCATGTTTTTCTTAATACGTAAAGAAATGTTTAGTTTGAGTACATTTCTAAAACTTAGTAAAACGATCATTTCTTTTATTATTCCTTTTTCAGGATTATTGTTATATTTTGACATTAAAATTGTATTTTATGCCTCATTTTTAAATTGAATATAATGTTGTAGCACACGAGAATTTTTTCGGCTCTTTTCCATAAATTGTTGTTAACTTTAAGTGAAACATGGCTTTGCGAACACAATTTGTTTCCTATTTTTAAAATAAGAATGACTTTAGCTGTTATCGAGCTTTTGGAAGGATAAAAAAGCTCGTGTGTATAACAACGTACTACGACAAGAAAAACAAATTTCAGTTTTCTCGAAATTTAAAAAAGAGGAAAAAATTACAACTTTTTGTAAAATATGTGATTCGAAGTAAGTTTAAAGGGTTTTTATTTTTTAAATGGTGCAGTTTTTCAGAAAAACTCCCTGTTTATATCTCGTAACACAATTGCGTTTAATAAAGGTGTATTATAGTTTACACTAATCATGAATGATTAACTTAACAATGTGAATACAAAATTATGCAAATAGAAATTTAACATTTTAAAAATTTATTTCACGCACCTCTGGGTGGCATTAAAACTCATGTTCAATTTACCACACAAATTTCCTGCATGTTGTTTTAACCTGCCCTGAAGCGTCAGCTGTTCATTATAAAAACGGACTAAAAAAGTCCGGATGCTAACGCTGCTTCATAATAAAAACATGTTTTTGTGGAGACACTCACTTAAAAACAAAATTTATTGTCTTTAGTCATTACCAAATTTGTTTTTAACAAACTAATCCAACACTTTAAATGAAAAGAAGGAAATAATTAAAAGTGGAAATTGACACTAATTTGAGAGGTGTTTGGAAGTGGAATAAAAAATTTTTCTTTCACAAAACGAAATACAAATTAGTTTTATTCGGAGCAAAATTGTGTGCCTAAAACTCATTTTGAAACTTTTGAAATCTTTTTAATGGAAATCGCTAGAGCTACTGGTAAAATATGTTAAAAAGTAATACACAATCTTATATAAAACACATTGCTACAAAGCGTATAAGGAATGCTCTACGAGGCGCGAAATTACACGTGACCTATTTAACAGTTCCTTTCAGTAAGGGTGGAAATTTTCAACTTTACCACCACACAGTTTTCTCTTTAACCGGGCGCAAGTCGTTTTTATTCCATTTCAAATGCAATTAAAGCTGTATGACTCTCAAGAGATAAACTTGGCTATTCGACCATGTGAATATGGGCGCACAGAGAGCTTGAATGAATTTGAATGTGATTTCGATTTCTTTCTTAGGTTCTTTTTTGGAAACTCAAGAAAACAAGGTTTGCATATTAAATCGAATCTTTCAACTGGATAGACTTAAAGCTAAATTAAACTTTTAACTCAAAAAATGCTATTTTGCATTAATATCGTGAGCGACGCAGAATAAACTAATTAAAATTAAGTTCGGTTTTGAAACTTAATTGGCTTATTTTGACGGAAATTTTTTTGTATAATTTTTATAAAAAAAGCTTCTTAAAAAGATTGACGAATAAATGGAGCGGAATGTCATCAATACGCATGAATACCTACTAAAGCAATTATTAATTGGAAGCTCTATAAATATTTTCTTTTTCTTATTTATTATTACGTCTTGGAGTGCATTGTTGGGGTCAATGTGACCCCAAGATTAGTTTGTATCTAAATAAGTCCACAAAAGCTTTTTCAAATGAGGTATTTCTTCGCACTTTTTAATTTAATGAGTAATTAGTGGGGTTTTGTCATACTAGCATGTAAACAATTATGGGGGACTTTTATTTTAAAGTAATATTTATTCATTATTAATTTCTCTACACTTTCACCAATTTGCATATTTTTTTCTTCACGGGTATTCGTAAGAACGTTCTTATAAGTTAGGTATTTTTTCGAACTTTTTTAATTTTGTCGGTAATTCGAAGGGTTGTGTTGGCCCAGCCCGTAGAGAATCTGTAGAAGACTTTTATTTTTGGACAATTTGCATACATCCTTCTTCTACACTTTTATTAATTTTCATATTTTTCTCTTCACGAGTATGCGTGAGAACGTCCTTATAAGTTAGGTATTTTTACTGAACTTTTTTAATTTTGTCGGTAATTCGAAAGCTTGTGTTGGACCAGCCAGTGAAGAATCTGTAGAAGACTTTTATTTTTGGACAATTTGCATACATCCTTCCTCTACACTTTTATTAATTTTCCTATTTTTCCCTTCAAGAGTAGTCGTGAAAACGTCCTTATAAGTTTGGATTTTTTTGAACTTTTTTAATTTTGTCAGTAATTTGAAGGGTTGTGTTGGACCAGCCAGTTGAGAATCTGTAGAAGACTTTTATTTTCGGACAATTTGCATACATCCTTCCTCTACACTTTCATTAATTTTCATATTTTTCTCTTCACTAGTATAGTCATGATAACGTCCTTATAACTTGGTATTGTTTGAACTGTTTTTTTACTTTTAAAGATTTTTATTTTTGGGTAATGTTCATACATCCTTCCTCTACACTATCACCAATTTTCATAATTTTTCCTTCATGGGTTTGGGTATTCGTAAGAACGTCCTTATAAATTAGGTATTTTTTCGAACTTTTTAAATTTTGTGGGTAATTTGAAGGGTTGTGTTGGACCAGCCAGTAAAGAATCTGTAGAGGACTTTTATTTTTGGGCAATTATCATATATTCTTCTTCTACATTTTTATTAATTTTTATATTTTTCCCTTCACGAGTTGTCGTCAGAACATCCTGTTAAGTTAGGTTAGCTTTTCAGTGAAGAATCAGTGGACGACTTCTATTTTTGGATACTGTTCTTACATCCTTCCTCTACACTTTCATTAATTTTCGTATTTTTTCCATCCCGGGTATTCTTAAGAACGTCTAATTTAGGTATCTTTTGGAACTTTTTAAATTTTGTGCATAATTAGAAGGGTTGTGTTCTACCAGTCAGGAAAAAATTAGTGGGCGACTTTTTAAGGATTAGCTTAGAACAATGTGTTTGAAATGTTAACGAATTCTCAATATTCGTGCTTTAAAACAGGAAAATCGACGCGGTTTAACGTAGATTGTCAGTTACTAGCAGAGACTCCGATTACAGCCATTTGAAGTTCACGATATTTTAGTGTTTCCAATTAGTTTAACTCTCATACTATTTCATACCTTCAGTGAAGATTGAAATGGTCTTTTGACTTGTAAAATTACCTTAAAATATTTTAAAAATTTACATCTAGCGACTGCTGAAGATAATATGCCACAGGTCAAAAGTCCGTTTCACTTACTGCTGAAGACATCTGAAATAATTAAATTATTTAAAACTTCTAATGCTTCTAACCGATGGATGTGGCAGTAGTTGGCTACCTACGTACAAACAACCTTAAAGGAATGGTTTCGAGAGTGAAACAACGTTGATTTTCCCAACTGAGACATAAATTTAAGGGCTCGTAAACACAGTGTTATGACCTCGGGTTGCACAAAAGTCCAATTAATGCAATGACTGATTAAAATGACATATTTCAGCAACAAAGTAACGAAGTCAGTGTTACAATATTGATGAATACGTCGTTTTAATTGATTGTTGCATGATTGGAGTTTTACCCATTGATTATAACTACATGCATCCGGCAGTTATTGCTTTCAATACGTACCAGAACCCGTTGAAATAAAACTGGCTATTACAGTTAAAAATCGTAGCTTGCTTGATATGGTGACATGTCTATGGACGTTAAAAAATGCAACGCGATTACTATTTGCATAAAATTGTCGATAGCGCACAGAGTGGTAAATTTGAGAGCTGGAATAAAATGTTACTTAGAGCACATTCGCCCACATACAAATTCATTTCGAATGCAAACTTCACATAATCGAATAAGTTTTAGAACTTATTAAAACCTCAATCGGTTGTACTTGTAATGGAATAAAGTGTAGTAGTTATGCATAAAGTTTAACTAGTCTGATTACTGTTTTTCTTCTTAAGCACTCTGATTTGTCTCGGACTGGAATCAAACAAATTGGATGACCACACTAGCTTCTTGTTTTATTTTCCCCAAATCCACAATATTTGTCATACTATTGATTATAGACTGCGCTTTTAGGACGTCATGGACGTACTTAAAAATCCAATAGATAATATTGATATTTGTTATTTTCATTGGCTTCTCAGGTGCAATTGTTTGAGCTAATGCTACACTAGAGGGTAGAGAGGGGTTTGGAAATAAGTGAGCGCTCTTCTGATGAACGCTCACCATGTCAAACCTTTTTTATTCATTAGGTTTGTGTTGATGTTTTAAGTCGGAGAATAAATAGGGATAAGGTGAGGAAATGAATTTAAAAAACTCTAATGGCACACATTTTGTTAGCTTTTTGTTGAATTTAAGACCTCGGGGTATACCAGAATATCGAGAAATTGAATAAAAAAAATAAAAAACACTTAAACGTTTACGAGAGAGAAATAAAGGAGCTTATTTTTTTGTATGACAAATTAGAAAAAAAGTGGAATTTTATCAGTCGTTTTCTTGTAGAACTTTTAATATAATATAGAGACCTATAGTCCACTGCCTTAGCGACATAAAAGGTCCGAAAGGTTCACTTCCGGAAACCAGCATCAACTTTTAGTATGTTACTAGGCATGTTATCCTGACTATAAAAGTGCCGGGAGACTCTCTCTAAAGTGTCAAGGTCAGGAGTTATAAGGTCATCAAGATGGCCGCCGCCGCAATTTTGAAATTTCGAGTAACTCCAGAACGGCATAACGTATTTGCTTTTTTTTTGGTGTCATATGAAAGCCTATTAAATTTACTACCAATAATGTTTTATAAATAATGTGCGTAAGTATTACAGTTAGCCAGATATTTTAAGATAAGCATAATTTTTATTATTAATTTGTTAGTATTTGTTAAATATCAAGCTAACCAATAACTTTACGTAAATATGACCTATATTAAATATTATTTCTGCGTTATTGAGCTTTCTATTGAATTTCAAAAAATTAAGATCTGACTTAAAATAGCTGAGTTACGCTTATTTGTTGTTTGCGCCGCGTCGCTTTGCTGATGTTATGTTATCACTATAAGGTATAGCGGACCGCTGAATACGTATGGATGCTGCAATGCTGCTCTTTAAATTACATGGAGAATCGTTCACTGAAATAGCCATAAAAAAGACTTAAAACAGTACATAATTAAAATAATTTAATAATAAAACTAAATAAACATTTTTGAAATATTTAAGCACACCCTACACAATTTGTATTTTTTTTTATTAGGAGAGAAAGTAGTGTTTTGTGTGGCAAGGCTGTGTTTGGCTTAGGCTTAGAGCGAGCGTAAAGAGCTAGTCTGGCCTCTGGCAATACAAGAGAATTATACAAAACTACTTTCATTCCGTATAAAACATTTTATTTTTTTCCTCAAACGTAAAACTAAAAATTTTGATTTTTGAAAAACCGCCATCTTCTGTCAATTACTTGTAGTTCAATTTTCAAATATTTTTTAAAATTAACTTTAACTTGTAAAAAAAGCCTAGTAATTATTAAACGCAACGAACAAATTATAAAGAAAAACTTTAAAAACATAAACATTTTTTAATTACAAAAATGCTTAGAAAATATTTTTTACGTTATAAAATAAAAATTATGCTGAGTTAAGATTTACTTTGTCTGCCTAGGCCCTAGACAGAGAAAAGTACTTTGTCTGAGAGCTTTTCCTGCCGAGGCGGGAAAGTTAAACTTCACCCGACTTCACCGTTACATATTGAGTCACACAAAGTCGACTTTTTTGACGTTTGCAGAGAAAATTATAATTTGAAGAAATTCTAATATATTCGTAGCATTGGGGTTTCATTTTGGACCTTTGCAGGCGCAGAGGAGAGTACAATAGTACAAATACATCTTGTGCACATTTTCGTGCCAACTTAGGTTCACATCGGTAACACGGAATAGTCTTCCCACAACTAGTAAATAAGTCGATGTTCTTTTGCCAACCCTAGTCGCGTGGATCTAGCAGCGGACGGTTATTAAGCATGTAACTTCTCCACATATCCTGGTTTGTAACATAACTAATTTCAAATGCTGAACAGGAGTGTCTTGGGTAGACGATATGTTTGCAATTGTTTTGCTAGTCTTTGTGAATAAAACGCTTCTTGCAATATTCGCTATAATTACAGCTCTAGAGCAAACTCTTTACTGTTATAACAGTGATTGCTCCAGAACAATATTTCTAGAAGGTCCATCAACCTCCTTGAAAAAGTTCCACGTTTTCTATGCGTTTTTCTTATTGATACCACAAAACGGTATTACAACCATTGAACACGTGGAACAACGATAATAATTCAGACATTCCACGGGACAGCTTTGCAAACAGTTGTTCTCCCAAGCCAGGTATTTGTGAAAATGCAAAGAGCGCTATTAATAACTCATCAGAATTTACTGTTTTTGGTAAATTGGTTTGAGTGGCCATTTTCTGGGGCATCTACAGTGTGTAAGTAACAACCTACCATCAGCTTCTTCATGTGAAGAAGACACTACTTTTTCGGTTTTAATTGAAGTTAGAACCTTGTTTTTACAGGTGCAAATTATAACTTTACCAACAATTTGCATTTTCACCAAATTTTTGTAATGATTTTCATGACAAAAAATTTCTCCACATCGGTCCTGGCTCGCAACATTTGGGAACTTTTAGAGGTCGTGTACAACTAAAGACAACCAGCGTACTTAGTTAGTTCAAGAATGAACATCCCGAGAGGTCATCGACTGTCGGCAGTTAATGTACAAAAATTGAGCAGTCATAGGCAGTTAATGGCAATCATCGACACTCTGTATACAAATTCATAACAGTGAACCCCCATTGAAACATCCAAAGAAATATGCTTTGTATGTAGAGAACTTACAAACAAAAGCGGAAATATCGAAATGTGTATACTTCGTACGAGCAAGAGGAGCTGGTTTCTAAGCCAGTTGTTCAGTATTTGAACTGTACTGATTCTTTTTGATTTTTTTCGAACCACTGCAAAAAATTCGCTGTCTGCCTGTCGCTTTCAGCAAGAAATGCCTCTTCTCTAGCAGTAGGTTAAGAGCTGCAATGCTTACTTGCGTATCGGTTTTTCTGTACATGTGATGATGTGAGAATGCTTTCTGCTCTACCTGTTGTAGTTACGGCAGCTTCCACTAGTTATTAATCCAGCCACTGTTTTCAAACCACTATCAGTGATATCACAACCATTTCAATATGTGTAGTGACCCTAGCATGTAACATAATTTGTCTAGTTTTCTACATACTACAACTGGATCTGTTTTGCAATTGTGTGGCCTGCATTTATAACTGGAGTTTGCTCTGAATTTAACTTTTTTAAAGCTGAAATAATAATATTCATATTGTGGCAGATCTCTGAATTCAGAGGAAGAGGTCTGCATTGTTTCCCTGCGTCTGCTCTCGGAGAGCGCTACAGAATTAATTTGATTGACTAATTTGTAATTTTGCATTATTCTCCAATTTCTCCTTAATATTGTTATATATTTTTTACACGAATTTTACACATAGGTACATATTTTAAAAAAACCAATCTACCATGTAACAACAGAATTAGGTGTAACTGCATATTTTTTATAATATTTAAAATATTACCGTATTTTGTATATTACAATATGTAGAACTATGTAGATGGTATCAGACACATTATGCCTATGGGTTAACAAGTTTGCGAGTAATTTGAAGAGCAGCATAGGTAGTTAGCGGCTGACTACCTCAGTAATAACATCAGCAAGGCGACGCGGTGCAAACCACAAATAAGCGTAACTCAGCTATTTTAGGTCAGATCTTAATTTTTTTAAATTCATTAGAAAGCTCAATAACGCAGAAATAATATTTAATATAGGTCATATTTACGTAAAGTTATTGGTTAGCTTGATATTTAACAAATACTAACAAATTAATATTAAAAATTATGCTTATCTTAAAATATCTGGCTAACTGTAATACTTACGCACATTATTTATAAAACATTATTGGTAGTAAATTTAATAGGCTTTCATATGACACCAAAAAAAAGCAAATACGTAATGCCGTTCTGGAGTTATTCGAAATTCCAAAATTGCGGCGGCGGCCATCTTGATGACCTTATAACTCCTGACCTTGACACTTGAGAGAGTGTCTCCCGGCACTTTTATAGTCAGGATAACATGCCTAATAACATACTAAAAGTTGGTGCTGGTTTCCGGAAGTGAACCTTTTTTTCGCTAAGGCAGTAGACTACTAGTAAACAATTGAATGGCAAATAGATCAATGGACGAAGAGGCGTTAAGCGGATTGGAGTTTGAGAATATTTATTTTGTAAATGTAAAATTAATAAGATTTATATCTCAAAAGAAATTAAATTTTTGCTAGAAAAAATTATGTCCAATTGTAGTTGTTTAAAATAGGAAATCAATATTAAGTGCTATGCATATTACATGTCAGAGAATTGGTTAATGTGCAGGAAAGTGTTAGCTGTTATCGTGAGCCAATAACTTCCAATCTTTGTTGACTGCAAATTTTGGAGCACAGCCAACGTTTAGACACCCTATGGCAAGTTGTACCAACAACAGAAAGGAAATGAAAAAAAATCTAGTCAGCGAAATTGCTTTTGCTTTGCATCTTACAAATATAGTAAAAACAATGCCACGTTATTTAAAAATACACTTTATGAGAAGGATTATTAAAACCATCGCAAAATAAAGAAAAGTAAAAATATGAAAATTTCTTTGTTTACGATTCTAAAGGATTTCTGAAGTTTTGATTATTAAAAATAAAAATATTAATAAAAAAAAAATCTTTATTTTTTATACATAAACAAAATGATTAAGGGTTTTAAATCTTTATGGCATAAAGAATTTAGGTGAATGTTAAAATTGAAAATGAAAATTTCTGTAAAAACTTAAAATTCTGTACAAGTGCTCTCTTATACTATACGTGCTTTAAATGTTTTGAGTTTTCTCTCTTTAACCTCTTAGCCTTTTTTTCCATTATTGTTTCAAAATATATTTTAGTCTTTTATTCTAAAACAAGAAACTAAACAAAAAACTGTCAAATTAAAAACTCTTCCTGTTCCAAAATTTGCAATTCATTACATAATAAATTCCTTAGCCTTAGCGTATTGAATACATAAAAATAATATTTATTTAAAATTTTAAATAAATATGCATTTCACTGTATACTCGTATAATACATCAAAATTTTGATTTTTGTTTAGCTCTTATACGAACATAAAGAGTGTTTTTTTGTATATTTGTTTTGCTGCCTAGGGATATTTTCTCTTGTATTAAAAATGTTATGCACCTTAATTTTCAACTTGAATTGTTTTGATTTATTTTTATCCCGTTGAGTTGCTTCATTTAAAGCAATTTTGCTCATAAACGAATGAATTTTAGAGTATACGTTGGCTAAATATTTAATTAAAAAGACTTCGTCTTTCATCTGTGAAATAAACAGATTGCAATTTCGTTATTCAAAGGTTTAAAAAAATTTACTTTAGTGCTTAAACACCTATGCAGCGTAGCTGTGGATTTAGTTGCGTCGCACTGTCTTTAATATGTAATTTGGAAGCACTAAAAGCAGCCTAAATAATTTATTTTGGTAGCAATACATACTCTACGATGCGTTAGTACCATTGATGTAGCAAATTTTAAATGAAATCCTAATAATATTTCTAATTAAGTCAATTTCGAAGTCAGTAAAACGTTAGATTTACACATCAAGATCTTCATGATCACTTTTTCACTGCAAATGATCACTGCATTTTTATATTTTTAGAAATAAAAGTTTACGTCTATTGAGTGGATCCATCTCACACTTAATGACGGGAGTCAAACCGAAGCGGATCACGCACAATTGCGCCTAAAATACATTGAAATGATCTCTAATGTGCGCTAACCTTAGGCTCGGATTTTAAAGCATTTGCCTGTTTTTATGGAATACAGAACCATTAATAATTTTTACACCAAAATCTATTTCACAAGTTCGCAATTATTTTAAACCTCGTGTCATTTTGCCGAAAATGCCTATTTTATACATTTGGTGCCTATTTGTAACGATAGTGCCTAAACCACGCCTAAACAGCATATTTTTTGTCATTTTAGTGGACAAACCGTAGGTTCGTTCGTTTGTCTTGCACTATCTTACTCTTACTTACTCCAGCTCTTGACTAGGATTAAAAAATGCCGAAATGAACACGGTTTCGAGCAACCAGTTCAAGATAAACGAACGAACCTTATATACACTACCTGAGGTATTGTTCGGGTACTGTTTCAAGCCACTGAAGAACAGTATTAGTCAGTTTCTCAAAAGAATTTCACTGAATTCAACAGTTGCATTATGTGCCCTGGTATTATTATGCTGGAAAATTGTGTTTTTTGAGATTATGCAAGATATCTGATGATTTTTCAGGCCACAGAAGGACAGTGGTGCCAATCTCTTTAATAAAGCTTGCTGGACTCATCTGGCCTTTTAATGCCGGATAATGTATTTTTTAGATAGGACAAAACACTGTGAATGTAGATGTGAGTTTGTTCCTTGCAAGGGTATTAAAGTGCACCGTTATGCACTCTCCAAACCTCAAGTCCTTCAGTAAACGCTGCCTAGTGTCTTCTTATTCGAGTCACCTTTTCCCAGAACCTCCTCACATGTGTCACCAACACCAAATTCCCGTCGCACATATGAATAAATCTTGCACAACACACTAAATGGTCCACAGACAATAAAAAGTAACAAGGAATACACTAAGGAGGAGACTTTATAGAAAAACTGCGTCTTTAATTTTTCTCAGCTTATTGTTTTTAAAATAGTTTTTTGATACGTTTAGATGTTATTTCCTGGGGCCTGTGTTTCTCTGTTGTTATTGGGTTTGTGTGTTCTTCTCGATCTGCTAATTCTGCACACTTGTGGTACTCTCTGGGATATCTACATGTGAGGGCACCCACAGCAGTTCTATATTTATGGGCAAGGTGTGCCGTTGTTGTAATTTTTCATTTATTGCTTTAATGGTTTTAATATAATAAATACGAAGTATTTATTCAATTTATTCTGTAATTAATTTAAAGTTTATTTACCACATTGATAGCAAAATATCCTTCTAACACTTAAATGAGTAGCATTTAACTACAATATGGGATTACATTTTAACATTTAATCTTAGCTGTATTTATAGCTACCTACCTACTTGATTTTCAACTAAAATTTGGTTTTGACATCTTAAAGAACATATTTCACTTGTTGCCATTGTAGCGATGCAGAATGCACATATTGTATTTATGTATACAGTTATGACTGTAATAAATTCTGTTGTTACTTAGAATTAATTCAATATTAAAGGACCATACTTTTGATCTTAGAAACTCTATTAGAAAGGCTTTGTTAGAAGTAAAATTATACAGAAGCTTCTTTATATTTACATTCATAAACTCATACAGTACTAGAACACAAATTAAAAATTTTAGGAGTAATTTTTAGGTCGTTAATATTGTATGACTATAGTGCAGAAAAGTGCAATTTTCACAAGCGTATGAATATTGCGCTACGAGCCCTAAAGAGAGTAGTTGTCCTTGTAGCAATGCTCTGTTCGTAAAACGAGGCGTTAGCCGAAACGTTATTTACGTTTCCTATTCAAATAACTACCTTTAAAATTAATTATTCAATTTCTACCCTCACAATTACAAGAAAAAACCCAAATTTTTCCAGAAATTATTGCTCCAATGGTAGAACTCTCGGTGCTAATAATAGGCAAGTTCATACTTTTAGCTATTTGTTAAAAAACTGAATACACTATTACGTACGATAATTAACAGTTGATTGACAAGAATTTTTAAATAATTTCTGAAATTAGCTATATCTAAATCATAATTTAGGATCGACTGGGAGTATTATTGATGAAATTTTAAGCCTATGTCTATAAAAAATTAGCTCTCACTAATTAAGTGTTTAGGATCACTTACTTTTTACCACTCTCAATTAATTTTAACACCGTTAGGCACAGAGGCAACATTAATTGTTTTCTTTTTTTTGCAAAAAATACCTTCTTAGCTAAAAATTTGAAGTTTGTTGTTGTATAGTGCAACAATTGAGTAGTATGAATTCATAGACTAGTAAGGTCCGTGAAGTTCCAATAACCATTTTCTCCGATCTTAATGAAACTTTGCTATAATTTAGTATTAATTTAGTATAATTTAGTACGCGCATTAAAAAATTTAGTACGCGCGTAGTTTCTGAGTTATAAGGGTTGCAAATGTGGTTATTGTAAGTTCACGCCTAATAACCACTTTCTCCGATCTTAATGAAACTTTGCTATAATTTAGTATTAATTTAGTATAATTTAGTACTCGTATAAAAAATTTAGTACGCGCATAGTTTCTGAGTTATAAGGGTTGCAAATGTGGTTATTGTAAGTTTACGCCTAATAACCACTTTCTCCTATCTTAATGAAACTTTGCTATAATTTAGTATTAATTTAGTATAATTTAGTACGCGCATTAAAAAATTTAGTACGCGCATAGTTTCTGAGTTATAAGGGTTGCAAATGTGGTTATTGTAAGTTCACGCCTAATAACCACTTTCTCCTATCTTAATGAAACTTTGCTATAATTTAGTATTAATTTAGTATAATTTAGTACGCCCATTAAAAAATTTAGTACGAGCGTAGTTATAAGGGTTGCAAATGTAGTTATTGTAAGTTCACGCCTAATAACCACTTTCTCCGATCTTAATGAAACTTTGCTATAATTTAGTATCCATTTAGTATAATTTAGTACTCGCATTAAAAAATTTAGTACGAGCGTAGTTTCTGAGTTATAAGGGTTGTAAATGTGGTTATTGTAAGTTCACGCTTAATAACCACTTTTTCCGATCTTAATGAAACTTTGCTATAATTTAGTATGAATTTAGTATAATTTAGTACGCGCATTAAGAAAATTTAGTATGCGCGTAGTTTCTGAGTTATAAGGGTTGCAAATGTGGTTGTTGATCACGTAATTTGTAATTTCCTTGTTGTATCGGATTATGCGAAATGCAGTGAAATGAATGCACCTTGGGCTTTGATAACGTAATAGAAATTTAACGTTGAAGAACAAAGAATTCTCCTTAGGCGTGTTCATGGATATTCAGGGGGCTTTTGACAATACAACTACATTATCCATAGAAAGAGCGATGAAAGATAGGAAAGTCCATCCCACTATTATTAGATGGATCTCACATATGCTTAAGGTGGAAAGACCCGCTTTAGTAAATAATTCTTCATTGACGAACGAAGCGTACGAAAACAAAAAATTTGAAACGTCTTTACAGTGTTGATGTCCCTGCGACTGTCTTTTTGGCAAAAAAGTATGTTGCTGTCCTTAAATGGTAGGCAATTGTATACCGAAATTAGCCAAAATACGGGCTAGCTCAACTGAAATTCTGAAAACGTATGAAAACTTTTTGACGATTTTTTTACAAAAATTTAAAATTTAAAGATGGATCTAATGAGCGACAAAGATATTTTCATTCTTATACTTGATGGTGCGCCTCACAAGCATGACACTTGTAAGCAATTTTTATCAATTTTCATTTCATATTTGAAAACCTATTAAAAAGTATTAACCCAGATATCCCTGAAATTTTTTTTTTGAAACTTGCTACATAAACGTTACATAATAACATAAAATTAAAATTTTTATTTTACACAAACTCAAAATACTTAAAATTGGGCGTCCTTTTAAAAGGACGGTAGGAACTTACAGTAACAGAACAAAATATGAATTACATTCAGTTTTGTTATACTTTTACTCGTAGAATCTGACAAATGATTGTTTTATTCTTTATCACAATCATCGATTACCTAATTAATTATTGAAATTTAATATGCTGTGTGATAAGTTACAAAATAACCAGCATGAGATGTAAATAACATCTCATATGACACACTTTATTTTTACTAATCCTAGACTCATCTTCACTATGATTCTCACTGAGAGGTGTAAATTCCAAAAATCTCTTGTTCAATAAATTTCGTAATGATCATGACGAGGGCTGGACTGGTCCGGCGGGCTACCGGGAATTTTCCGGTGGCCCGTGATGTAAGAATGAAAAAAATATATTGCAAAAATTTTGATAAATTGAAAAAATCTGAAATATAAACCTGGCTGGACTATCAGATTTCCCGATACTAATATTTTTCCCAGTCCAGTCCTGATCATGACCTTAGTTTTGAAAGACGATAGCCTTAATCCAAATTATAGTTGCCGTAACAATTCAAATTCGACATAATAAATTCAAATCGGTCACTTGACAAAGAGTTAACTACAACAGCAATGTAGATCGAAATTATTTGACTTGGCCGGGCAAAGCCAAAATTTTGCGTAGTATATTCGACCATCCTAACTGTAAAATTCTTAAGGGGATATCATCCTCATCGTCATCATCAAACGATAAATTATTTATTTCACTTTCCGCAAGTAGTTGATTACCGATAAATTATTTATTGGTACTTGATCCTCCTCGCCAGAATTTTTATCGGCGAGAATGTCAGTGATTGGGATCATTATTATATTCAAAGTAACGTTTCTGCGATCTCGTGGTACACTATTCTCCAAACTAGTAAGCATTTCATGAAGAATAAAACCTCTAAAACAAAAACTGAACTGACCAATATTATACTCTTATATGCCTACTGTCCTTTTAAAAGTACACTCGTGTTTAGACATGTATAACGATCACATAGATAAATTTTTTTTATTGCTGATTGCTAATGTGATTATCATAGTTCCCTAAACCTAATTTGAAAAATTAAACCTCGAAATTTGAATAGAAGAAATATAATATCTGCCTAATTAGCTTAGGTCCACAGGTAACGACAACAGTACTATTTAGGGAAACGATTACACGTGTAAAACGAGATATTTTTCGACAAGTAACTTAATACATTTCATAATCAACTTCTCTAAGATGTAATTACATAACAGTAATATTGTAATTATATTTCAGAACATCTACAGAAATTTAATAGTAGAGATCTGCACACTGTCCTTATAGAAGGACAGTAGGCATATCTGGGTTAATAATTAAAAAAAAAATGCCTTGTAGCGCACTATAATACACCTTTCACTTCAGTTTGCAAAAAATTTTTTTTAAAACAGTGACAAATTACGGCGAAATTTAAGGTGGCGGAACCCATTACAATTAGTAGCGGAGCTTACCCCCTTAAGCATAGAGTAATTCATACTTCGGTAAATCATTGTACCGTAGCAGCAGAAGTAAATCGAAGTTGTCCACAAGGAGGGGTTCTTTCACCACTTCTATGGTGCCTCGTAGTAGACAATCTTCTCAAATGTCTAGAGAAAGAGGGGCTAAACGTCGTAGGTTATGCCGACGACATAGCCATAACAACAACCCGGAAGTTTGGGGCTATTGTATTTGAAAGAATACAAAGAGCCCTAAATCTCGTAGAGAAATGGTGTTTAGAAGAGGGCCTGACGGTTAATCCGACAAAGACCTCGCTAATCCATTTCACAGGAAGAACAAATAAAACTGATAGTAATAGAAAGGTATACCTGTTCGACCTACTTCTGGAAGCAGTGGGAGAAGCCAAATACTTAGGAGTTATCCTTCATAGCAAACTAAGCTTCAAACCACACATAGACAGTATAGTTAATAAAGCTACAAGGGCCTTATGGACCTGTAGACGAACATTCGGCAAAACTTGGGGACTAACACCCCAGTTGACTTATTGGATATATACTGTAATGGTTATACCAATAGTAACATATGCAGGTTCTGTGTGGTGGACAAAAACCTGCAAACTCAAACTAGGCAAAATCCAAATATTGGTTTGCCTAGGAATTACTGGAGCGATGCGTACTACGCCTACAGCAGCAATGGAAACAATGCTGAACCTCCCACCCTTACATCTGGTGGTGAAATCCAAAGAAGTAAGTGAGGCTTACAGGCTAAATACTCACTCCTCCATTGGAAGAAATGGGCAAGGACATGCATCAATCCTAAGAGAGATAGAAGAACACCTCATACTTAGTATTTTTTATAAATTTTATTTTTAGCTTTTTTTTTATATATAATTATTAAAATTGGAGAATATAAGCTAAATTATTTAATATAAATTATTTATTAACGTTTCGCCAATATTTTGGCTTCTTCAGAAATATTTAATTATTATTGAAATTATTATAAACATAAAATTTTTTTTCTGTATAATTAAAAGATTTAATTCAATATTTAAAAAATTTCATTGATAAAACATCAAAATGACACTACTTACATACTTAGTATGGTGTCTGACAGAACAACCAAAGCATATACCATCGAAAAAACCTACAGAATTGAAATTCCGACTAGGGAAGAATGGGAATACAAGGCAGTCAAATTGAATGGACTGGTATTCTACACAGACAGGTACAGGAGCTGGAATCGTTGGGGACGGCAACTGGAGGCAAGGGGTAGAAATTTACGCCATCTCAACATGTGCGCAAATGCTGTTGGAAAGAGGATATCACAACCAAAGAATTTTCGTTGTATCTGACAGCCAAGCAGCCCTAAAAGCGCTGAACGCCTGTGAGATTAGGTCCGGACTAGTAACGGACTGCATCTGCAGACTGAATGCGCTAGCGAGAACAAATTTTGTCAATCTGGTATGGGTTCTAGCTCACGCTAACATGCCAGGGAACGAGAAAGCTGACGATCTGGCCAAAGAGGGTAGCAAAATAAGACCCATTGGACCAGAACCCGCCTTTGGCATTTCTTATGATATGGCAAAGAGAGAAATAAAGTCACTTCTAGGGAAGTGGCATATCAAACACTGGAGGGAAACTCCTGGACAGGGACATTCCAAAGCTCTACTGGTGAAACCCTCTTACAAACGAACTTGCTCTCTACTTAGAATGAGCAGAGAGGAACTACAACTGGCAACGGCAATAATAACGGGTCATTGTCAGCTCAAAAAGCACCTGCATACGATGGGATTAGAAGAAGATCCACTATGCAGAGGATGTGCAGAGGAAGAGGAAACTCCAATTCATCTTTAGCTACACTGTGCAGCTTTCCCAAGGAATCGTCACAGCATTCTCGAGAAAGAGAAGATGCTCCAAAGAGAACTGCCTAACTTGTCAGTAGGAAAAATTCTGGACTTCGTCAAAAGCACAGAACTCTCATAAGGGAAGGTCAATCCGAGGTGCACATTAGATCCAAGCGGTCGCGATGCAAGGAACCACTAGGGACCAACCTCCGAATACATTAATAGGCTGGCAAAAGTTTTCGATTTTTTAAATTTTCTGATCAAATCTAAAATCTAATATAAATTAAATTTAATTAAATATATGGATGGATAATTCAAAGCACAAGTAGTAATACAATGGGGATTCTAGAGCGGAAGTGACGTCACAGCCGACTAAAAATGGCGGGAAATTCAAATATGGAGGCAAGTGGTCGTGTAATTTAAAATTAAAGATGGCCGCCGGATGTGACGTCACAAAAATGGCGGGAAATTCAAATATGGAGGCAAGTGGTCGTGTAATTTAAAAATTAAAGATGGCCGCCTAATGTGACGTCACAAAAATGGTGGAAAATTCAAATATGGAGGCAAGTGGGCGTGTAAATTTAAAAAGCAAGATGGCGTTGAAAAAGGGGTGTGAAGTAGGTGTACGATTTTAAAAAAGGGGTGGGAAGTGGGAGTACCAATTTAAAAATTCAAAATGGCCCTCAAAGTTACTGGTGGTAAGTTGGAAAGTGGGATGTGGGATGTGGGAAGTGTGATGTGGGATGTGGGATGTGGGATGTGGGATAGTGGGATGTCAAAATGGCCGTAAATTAGGCGTAACAATCTGCCTTGGGGGGCCTGGGAGCCTGAGGCTTTAAACTTTCAAAGGAGGCTTAGATCCTTGTCTTCGACCTAAGAGGTGTTCCTTGGGGCCCTGCATTCGACGAAAAACTTTTAAATGGGGGAGGATCCAACATCTGAAGAGGACCTGAGGCTTTAAACTTTCAAATAGAGCTCCAAGAGGAGACTTTGCAATCCTATTGGCTATTTTTCGTACACGTACCTTCAATAAAACATCAAAATGGCCGTACATGAGGCGTGACCATCTGTAACCCAAAGGTGAGGATATTTAAAATTTTACAAGGAGATTTTTTAATAAGAAACGACTATTTTACATTGACCTTCTAGGTACTTATTTATAAAGAAATTTTCTCAGAATTGCGATTTGAATTTTTTTTAATTACTAAAATGTGACCTTCTATTTGTTTACGAAGTAATTAAATTCTAGGAAAATAATATTTTATTTTTAATTTCGTCAGCAAAAATTCTTTCGTATTAGCCTTCAAATTTAATTAAATTCTTAAAATGCTTACTCGATAAAACCTTGATTTTATTTATGATATTTGTTTACGAAGTAATTAATTTACTAAGAAATGATTAATTGACATTAAAGTAACCTTCTACTTATTTATTTGAATTTTTAATTAGTAAGCAATATGTGACTCAACATTCCTTCGTATTAAAATGCTTACTCAACAAAAGCTTGACTTTATTTTTACATTAAATTATTTCTTGGAAATACTATGATAATGCAAACATAAAATTTAATTAAAGAAAACCTTGACTTTATTAGTCATTTTATTTTTAATGTATTGTTGACACATTCTTCAAACTGGAATTAACAGGTTGAATTTCTGAGAATTCTGACCTTGTAATAAAATGATTCATTGTTTTATTTTTAATGTATTGTTAATTTAGCGCATTGTTTCAAGTTTATGACAAGGAGAAGGGGCTAGGATAGGATATGTATAAATACAAAATTTTTTTCTCTAACTACAATTAAAATAATTTGTTTGAAGTGTTAACAAAAGTTTTTTTCGAAAACAATAAAAATAATTTAAAAGTAAGTCAAATATATTTTAATTAAATTATTTAACTAGTTGAAAATTATTTATATTACAGTGAATTTAACTCAAATTAATTCATCAATATCTTCAACATTTAAAGAAGTACGCAAACTTAAGGACTTGGTACAAGACCAGTTATATCTTATAGAAAACCTACAAATTATTGAAGGAAAATATGGAGATGTACCCCTTGCAACCCTCGAGGATTGTTCGGTCTTTTTGCCACGCAGAAGCACTACGGTAATAAAAGAAAATTTGAAGAACTTTGAGTCGCAAAAATATAAGTTGGTTTATCGAGGGATGACAACTTATGAGAATTCCAAATATAAACCAGTACAAGTATTCGAAATAGTATAAGAAACTTCATTAAGTTTCAAAAATAAAAATGTATTTGAAATAAAATTTTTGTATTTTGTTTACTATAATAAATGTCTTTCAATAAATACAATTTTTTTTAACATATAAATAGGGTAGTTACCTATCGTGTATAATCAGTTCTCATGTTGACTTACAACTATCAAGGAGAAGGCGTGTTAAATACGCTAATTAATAAATTACCGTTCGAATTACATATTCCTACTTATCAGTATTGTGGTCCGGGTACAAAATTAGAAAAACGTTTAGCTAGAGGAGATCCTGGTAAAAATCCATTGGACGCTGCTTGCAAAGAACACGATATTGCATATTCGAAAAATACAAGCTTAGAAGATAGACATAAAGCAGATTACGTATTAGAACAAAGAGCGTGGGAGAGGGTAAAGTCAAAGGACGCAAATTTCGGAGAAAAAGCCGCTGCCTGGTTTGTCACAACAGGGATGAAAGCAAAACGAAAACTTGGAATGGGTTGCAAGGTCAAGAGTGAGAGGATTCCATTTAAACGTGGAATTATGAAGCATGTTAAAAAAGGGTTAAGCAAATATGCGAAGAATTTTGATTTAAATGATATAAAGTCATTGAGAAAAGCTTCAACGATGGCGTTGAAAGCGGCTCGTGTAGCTGTCAGAAAAGCGGGGGGTCGTAAAAAGATACGTACTCCTAGAATAATTCCGTTTGAATCTAAACAAGGTGGATTTTTACCTCTATTATTACCCATCTTGGCAGGTCTAGGAGCAATGGGATCTTTAGCTGGTGGTGCAAGTGCCGTTGCAAAAACTGTCATCGATGCAAAAAATGCTCGAAAGAAATTAGACGAAGATAAACGTCATAATAATGCAATGGAAGAAATTGGTAAAAAAGGTTCCGGACTATATCTTAAGAAAAATACGAAAGGAGGATATGGTTTATTTTTAAAAAAACAACAGCATCAAAAAAACTACCAATAAAGCTACCTAAGAGAGCCCTTTGGGATAAAGAGCTAGTTGGATATGTGAAAAAATTAAAAATACCATATTTTAGAGGAATTTTTATGCGTGATACTTTACCGAAGAAACCACGTCAACAGGAAAGTTCGATTTTGAACTTGGATACCTCTAAAAGCTCTGGAAGTCACTGGGTAGCTTATATAAAGAAAAACAATAAAGTAATATATTTTGATAGCTTTGGTGGTCTTAAACCGCCTCAAGAACTTGCAAGATATTTTGGAAAGAATGTGAAAATTTTTTACAACAACGACAGTTATCAAAAATATAACGAAATTAATTATTGTGGACATTTGTGTTTAGAATTTTTGTATAAAACATATAAAAAATTATAAAAATTATTAGTGTGTTATTAAACTTTATACCAGAACAACTACTATGTCTTATATTTTTACTCTAAAAAGTAATAATTTCGTGTTATCTCTCGATTTTATAAACCCGATATTGCTCGATCCAGAAGCATCGTACGGACTAGCCTTGATTGGATTTCATTCTTATAATAGTATACCTAATATTCAACAGGGTGAAAATAAATTCATTTATACCGATAATAATACTGATAAAGGTGTTAAGCAGAAACAACAAACAATTACATTACCGACCGGATCTTATGAAATATTGGATATTGAAAATTATATAAGACAAACACTAATTCCAAAATCTATAAAAAAGGAAGATCACCAAAAATATTTTTCTTTGAAGCCCAACCACAACACGTTAAAGTGCGAAATTTACAGTGAGAATTACACGATCGATTTTACAAACAGCGATACCATAGGCAAAATTTTAGGATTTTCAAAACGAGTATTAGAACCGAAAAAAGTACACGAATCTAATCTGCCTGTTGATATAATTAAGGTTAGAACAATTCAAATAAATTGTAATATAACTACAGGAGCGTTTTATAATTACAAGCCGTCGCATACAATTTACGAATTTGCAATTGGTGTAGATCCTGGTTTCGCAATAGACGAGGTACCTCGTAATTTGATATATCTACCACTAATTAACAAGCGTGAAATATCAAATATAACGTTGACCGTATTAGATCAAGATTTTAAGCCTGTTAATTTTCGTGAAGAAAAAGTTATCGTTCGCTTAGAATTAAAAAGACTATAAATAATGGGGTTGGTGTTTAATAAAAAACCTCAACGACGAAGCAGCTGTTATAAAACTCAACAAACAAAGTTTTTACCTTCAGTCTATTCCAAACGCTCACCTAAGATAAGTGGTAGCGGTTTAACTACAGAAAATCGTTTGTTTCTCGAGTCACTAGGATACAATGTCGTTAAGTCAAATATTCGACGTTTTTCAAAAACCTCAATATGATGAAACAATTCAAAGAGTCGAATCTCGAACGTATCATCCTTACGTAAAATCTTTCAACAACAACGATGTCGTTGAAATATCGATAAATCAATCAGATATGTGGATTTTAATGCACGATGCAGCTCTAATTATTGAAGGAAAAATAGAAGCTCAAGGTACAGGAGTGATATCTCTTGCAAATAATGCTGGAGCCTTTCTCTTCGATTCAATAAGTTACGAATTAAATGGTCAAGAAGTCGAAAGTATACGCGATCCTGGAATTTTAAGTACTATTAAAGGATACCTCTGCTATAATGTATTGGATTCTAAACATTTAGATGTTGCAGGATGGAATTTTCCAGACAACCCTATAATTAATAGTGACGACAAGTCGTTTGTATTTCGCATACCTTTAAAACATTTATTTGGAATTTTTACTGATTACCCATATGTATATTTTGGTAAACAGACACTTCGTCTTGTAAGAGCGAGACAAGATAACGATTGTCTTTTGAAGGAAGGAGAAGTCGTTGCAGCATCTATAAAAATTGAAAATATTTCGTTGAGAGCCGATATTATGTTACCCAACGACATCTTGAAAATGAATTTATTAACAGCTATTAAAAAAGATACACCCATAGTAATTCCATTTAGGAAATGGGAATATCACGAGTTACCTCAACTAACTAGAGGAGCTACTAAAGAAATTTGGGCGGTTAAAACGTGTACGGCTCTGGAAAGTCCTCGTTATGTTATTGTTGGTTTTCAAGAAAATAGAAGAGGAAAGATGAGTAAAGATGCTACACAATTTGATAATATTAAAATATCTGACATACGTGTTACTTTAAATGGTGACTATTTTCCTTCGGAACGTATGAGACTTGATTTTGAAAAAAATAATTATGTCGAAGCACATTGTAATTATACAAAGTTTTATCAAAGCTTTAAAAATGATTACACATTACCGAAGCAACCATTGTTGGATTATGTATCTTTTAAAACCAATGCATTATTTGTAATTGATTGTTCTAAAAGAATCGACGCTCTAAAATCGAGCACTATCGATGTTAAAGTAGATATCGAAGCTCAATCAGGCTTTCCCTCCAATACTAAGGCATACTGTATTATAATCCATGATGCAATAATCGAACATCTACCCCTCAGTGAAATAGTACGCAAACTCTCTTAAAAATGTAATAATTAAATACGATTATTTGAGATAACTTAACTTAGTTTGAATTGATTTATTGAACTACGATGAAGTTTGCAGTAGTAGATGTGCAAGGTTTTTGCAATGAAAATTTTATAGCAAAAGAAGTATGTATTTTCGATGGAAATGTAAAAAATACGTATTTGCTAAAACCACCATGCGTCTATGAAGAACTCATCAGCAACAACAAATCTATACGAAGAGAAATTAATTTCATGGAAAGATTTCATCATAAAATTAAATTCAACAGTGGCTTTATTCCGTACGCCAACATTGCTCCAATTTTACATAGAGACATAATTGAAAATAAAATTAATACTGTATACGTTAAGGGTGTTATAAAAAAACAATTTTTAAATTATATTTTAGGTACAAATCATAATGTAGCAATAATTAATGTAGAAGAGTGTGAGGTGTGGGGTGATTTTGTACCTACTTTACAAAAATGTGTTCCTACAAAATGTTTAAATCATTCTACTAAAAATGACGAAGATTGCATGTGTGCACTTGAAAATTGTAATTTATTATATAATTGGTTATTAGGACATTTACCACCCCCACCACCTACATGAAATGCTTTAGATATAAGAATATTTATGTATTTACTATGAATTTAATAAAGAATAATTATGTATAACAAATCTTTTCATTATAAAACTACCTGAAAAATATTAAACCTTTCATTAGTTTTGTTTGAGTAGTAATAGTAGCTTCATGTCAAACGTGGTTTCTAAAATGATGCCTGACAAAAATGATGTAAAAAATTTAGAAAAACACTTAGATTCTTGTGCTTGGTCGAACCCCAATACAACAACAGGACCGGATACATGTTTTTGTAATCAGCATAGATTATCATTTGATGAATCATCATCTACAACATCAAATGACTCTATAAAGTGTTGTGGTTGTTTTTGTAAATGTCAAGTAGAAAAGTTGCTTTCACAAATTCTCGATGTAATGATGATACTTATTATAAATAAATCTAAATAAATTAAATTGTTATTAGTTTACATAAAGATGCAGTGCACTCAACAACAAGAAAAAACGTTACCTATACTTAATTTGGATATTTTTAGTGATCAGTACATCAACGCTTCTCAAAAACATGGAACTTTACTACCAAATTCGTTTCGCGCAATTTTCTGCGGACCAAGTGGGTGTGGAAAAACAAATGCTTTATTGAGTTTGTTATTTCATCCTAATGGAGCTAAATTTGAAAATATTTACGTTTATTCCAAGTCCTTGTACCAACCTAAATACGAATTATTAAAATCGGTTTTAAATAGTGTAAAAGGTGTAGGGTATTTTCCGTACAAAGATAATGATGAAATAATCGATCCTATCAAAGCTCGCAAGAATTCAATTTTTATATTCGATGATGTAGCTTGTGACAAGCAAAACAAGATACGAGAGTACTATTCCATGTGTAGACATAAAGATATCGATGCTGCTTATTTGTGTCAAACGTACTCGAAAATACCCAAACAATTAATACGAGATAATTGCAATTTAATTGTGATATTTAAACAAGATGAAAAAAATTTAAAACACATATATGCCGAACACGTCTCACCCGATATATCTTACGATGAATTAAAAGCTCTAAGTGCAGAATGCTGGAATAAAACTTATAGTCCACTAGTAATAGTTAAAGATTTTCCTTTAACTAATGGACGTTATCGTAGGGGGTTCGATAACTATGTTGATACTTCTAAAATACTCACCTCTACTAGGAGACACTAATATAGACCGTCAGACAGCTAGACAGAGAGACAGACAGACAGACAGACAGACAGACAGACCAGTATTTTTCAAAAGTAAACCAGTGTCAACTGGTATATTACAGAGTGATTTGACGTTATGCAGTCAGTTAAGCACTTACTGTCATCAATAAAAATGACATCTTCCGATTCTAATGTTAAAAAACAAATTCACGAACTTTCTAAAAGCATACGAAAAAAATATTTGGCTCTTAAATTAGGAAAATCTGAAGAAGATGTTGCTTTAAATAAATTATTCAAACCTATAGTGGAGCCTCTTCAAGGTATTAGTGAGGCAGTTAAACCGCATCATTTAAAAAATGAAACACCTAAAGTTAAACGAAAGTTGAAGTTCTCTCCGAAAGAAGTCCAACACGATGATGACTATAACGATGCAATTTTAATAGAAGACAGTGATATTGATGAGGATGTTTATAGTGTTGATGATGATACACCATATTCTGATGATATGGAAGATGAACCTATTGAAGATAAGGATGAAACTTTGAGAGAAATAGACAGGCTTTCACGTATTGAAACTGAAGATTATTTAGAAAAATTTGCTTCTCCATACCCTAGACAATTCATAAAAGAACTGACTAATGATGTTCATAAGAAGAAATATGATAGAAATTATGGTATAAGATACAATCAGAATGAAAAAACATTTAAAATTGGAGACTCAACATTGCAATTCAATGGTTCTAACATTATCGTTACACTTCCATCACAACAAGATCAACCTCTCGTATATAAAGGAACACGTGGATTATATGAACTTTTATTTAAGAAATACCCTCATATGTATACTAGAAATGATGTACGTCAGTATATAACTATTGGTCTTCAAACAAATTTGTTTAGACGACATTATGATGCAAGCCTACAGATTACTGGCAATAATTCTACAAAATATCAAACTATAATTCGACCTTATAGAAAGATCATTGATTCAAAAGAGGGTAGTTCGTTGATTCCTTTAGAAAATAGCATGCAAATTCAATATAATTCCAAACCGATCGAATATGTTTACTGGAATTCCCTGAATGAACTAGTCGATAGGTTACGTCTCCTAATCGCTTCTAAACATGCAGGAAATACATCGCATGATAATGAAATTGTTTCAATCATTAATGAATTAAAGGAAGAAGGAGTTATATAAATTAATTATCTTATACATTCATATGTTAGTATAAAGATGCCTCTCGATAAATTTGGTCAGTCTTCGTCATCAACTTCTACACGAATATTTTCAAAATTCATTCAATATGGCGGTGGTGATATCAAACATACAGCAGATGGAAATATCGATGTAGAAAATTTAAAAATCTGTAACGTTAAAGAACCCGAATTTGATGCTGATGCTGTCAACAAACAGTATTTGGATACTCAAATAGCTAATTTAAGAAGTCAACTTTTAGATTATATAAAGGCGGGTAGGACTGTACTATACACAATAGAGAAATCTTAGAATAAAAAGACAAAGATGTTAAATTATAGTAAAGAAAAAATTCAGCTCGTCAATGAGCTTCACAAATATTGTCGCATAAATTTTCCAAGACGTGAAACTATAATTAAAGGATTAAATGATTTATGGCAAATGGATTTGGCTCAAATGGATAACAAGTATGCGAGTTCCAATAAAAACTTTAAATATATATTGATCGTTATCAATTGTTTCTCCAAATATGTGTGGACGCGTCCTTTAAAAACAAAAAGCGCCAACGAAGTTGTAAGAGCGTTTGCTTCGATATTGAAAGAAGTAGGGAGATCGCACTATCCACAAAATTTACAAAGTGATCAAGGCAAAGAATTTTTTAATACAAAATTTGAGCAACTAACTACCAAATGTCATATAAATCATTATCATACGTATTCATCCACAAAAGCTTCTATGGCTGAACGTGTTATTCGAACTTTAAAAGAAAAATTATCCAAATATTTTAGTTTGAGTGGTAAATATAAATGGATTGACATATTACCACAAATTGTATCTAACTATAATAATAAAGAGCACTCGAAAACACATATGAAACCGATCGATATTACGAATAAAAACGAAAAGAGAGTTTTAAAGACAGCGTTTAATTCTATAAAATTAGCAACTATGCCTAAAAAATTTAACGTTGGAGATTATGTGAGAATAAGTAAAGAGAAATATCATTTTGATAAAGGATATTTACCAGGCTGGTCGACAGAGATATTTGTAGTTGTGAAGGTACAAATTACACATCCCATAACTTACCTTTTAAAGGATTTGAGAGATACACCTATAAAAGGTGCATTCTATAACTACGAATTACAAAAGGTTAAATATCCGGATGTTTATCTTGTCGAAAAGGTTTTAAAAAAACACAAAAATAGGTCTTATGTAAAATGGCTGGGATTAGATAATTCTCACAATAGCTGGATTGATAATTCAAATGCCTTATAATAAAAGTCTACACTAAATAAAGGTTAGTTTGAAAAATGTCTTCAGAGTGGTGTGATAACGTGAACTGGAATTCCGAATTTGATAAAATGGAACAGTATTACAACGAGGCTATTAAAAACGAAATTCGATTGCTAAACAGTACTAACTTTGAAATGTTACTATCTGATTTTACTATAAAATGTGGATTGAGTCCAGCTAGAGATTTTCAACCTGCAATACAACTTGTTAAAGGTGAAAATAATGAACAACAAATTTCGTTTAGTATAGACGAATGGGAGACGTTCATCGAAATCCTCAACATCGTTATGACGAATTACTTTCAAGAAAAGAACGATTATGATGTATTTTCCAAGATCTACCCGATTTTGGATAGAATGGAAGTTGAAACGGCTTCTAAATTAGATCAATTTAAAAATGTGAAATTATCCGATAATTATTATACATGTTTCGAATTAGAATATTGTGACGTATCTGAAATTGTTAAGATGAATGAGCATGTTTTAAATTTAATTGATGAGCTTTTAAATTTAAAATTTTTAGAATATTATGATAATATATTAACAAATGTAGCTGACGAATTTAAAAGAAATTGTAATAAGAATGATGTAATAGACGTGATTGTAGAAATTTGTAATAATGATAGTGATCTTGACCTCTGTATTAAAGATTATATTTTAGAGTATAAAGATAAGATCTTAGAGGATTTTAATACTAAGTATAAACATTGTAATAGTTTTTAAAAAATAAAAAAAATAAAATGTATAAAATGTGTTTTATTAGTTTTTTTTCACATACAACATTATAATTAAGATTTAATAATATAAATGGTTTAATACAATAAATAATTACAATAATGTAAAATTCAATCGTTTATTTAAAATTTTTTATTTTTATATGGACACCATCTTCTAGTATGAGCATACTGTCCTGTACACCCACATATTTCACATTTGAGGTTAAAAAGAACAGGACAAGTAATTCTGCCTTTTCTATCTCTCACTAGATGGCCTGAGGATCCGTTTGAGGACTTCTTGCAGTAAGAGCAAAATTTTGATTGCTTCTTCCTGTGTAAACGACGTGGTCGGTTCTTACTCTTCCTACTATTACTACATACTACATGTATAAGGCTTGGAAAAGATGATACTGAAAGAATATGTTAGATTTAATTAAACAATTAAAAAAAAAGTTAAAAATAACTTACCTAAATTTAATTTTTTCATTTTGTTACATATTATATCATACATTTGTTCATCCATATTATTTAATAAATTATAAAAATATTTTATAAGTATTCAAACACAAACAGCAGAGGTTAGTTTTAAAATAAACTGAAAAGAATGAACAATCTTCTTCAGGTGACAGCTCTGCGCCATCTATATTTTCTATGAAGATATCTTGTAATAACGTAACAACTCTGAGTCATCTATGTTTCTATGAAGATAAAATGATTAATATAAAATATAAATAAAAAATATTATTATTACCTTTTAAAACGGTCCATCTTATTTAATTTGATAGTGCCCATGAGGTAAAGTGTCTGTGCTATTGGGAAATAAGTGCCTTTTGTCATCGAAGGCGCTTAAACCTATTTTTCGTTGTTTAATACTAAAAACTTTATGAGCTTTCGACTGTATCGTTCTTTGAGTAATTTCTTTGATACTATTATTTTTTAAACATTCTACATAATCCTCAAACGAAATTTTATTTTTAACTACATTAGATCTAATCCCTTTTGATTTCTTAACACATTTCCCCCCTTTGTACTTGTATGTATACATTTTGGACCTCAATCCCGCAAAATGGGTCATTAGTTGGCCGTTAAGTTCGTCTTTCATAAGACCCGGTATTTTTTTGTTAATTAGAGGTATTGCCCATTGATTATCTTTTGGGTAGTCACTCGTATCGAATAGATGACTATCTTTCTTCATTACTTCTTCATACACGTCGTTGCATTGCAGTTCATAAATGAAACTATCTGTATCTGTATACAAAAGTTTGCATTTATCTGGACCAAATTTGTTTATCATATAGGAGTAATGAAAATTATACATGCAAACTTTTGAAATATCTAATATGGCCATACCTATATAAAGGGGTTTATTAAAAACATGATGATTTTTAGTTAATTCAATTGCAACCAGATCCTTATTAAAAATTGTACGATTATGAAAATTAGGACTAGCAATTAAATTTTTAGCCCCATAGCGACCTTCCCATTTGGAAACAAGTTTAACAATCCTATGCTTGCGGATATTTTCCATAGTCTTGCCAAAAACGGCGTTATTCATTAATTTAAATAAATTTTTTTCAAAAGTCGTAGTAGCCGCTGCGCGTAATCTAGTATTTAATTCTATATAAGTTTGCAACCATGGAGCTTGATCAAACATTAATATTTTGTGAATTTTTTTTAATATAAGGCCATTTGTCAGAGCTTGTTTTAAATTTCTATAATGAATAATGTAATTACCTTTTTTAAATAATGTTGTCATTAATTTAGGAATTGTAGATTTTGGAGAACCCTCAACATCATCATGTTGTAGATCTGAAGGCTTTAAATGTTCAGCACAGAACGGAAAATCTTTATGTTTATCATGAAGATGTTGAGGGTACTCCAAATCTACTTCTAAAATATAGCCTACATCCGAATCGTCTTGTATATTAGTAACGTCAAAATTGTCACAGTCATCCACCCATTGAAAGTTTTTATAAGGTAAATACTGCGACATAGCCCAACCGTACAAATTATTTACATCATAATACATTAAAAATTTTTGTGCTAAACACGGATCGTATTCTGTCATATATTTGTTGTTAGCTTCTGCATATCGATTAGAACATTGACTAATCCCTCCTCTAATACCCCGTTCTACAAACAAGAGCATATCTATATCTTTTAAAATATCTAATTTACACCCTGTATATTTTAGCATACAATCCCAAGTAAACCCTGGTAGAGTATAGTAATGACCAGGATCTAATCCATAAGTTTTATGCATAACACATCTGAACTGTTCGAATACATCTGCCAAAAGTAAAATGTCAGTTTTCATATACAAATCTGAATAATTAGCCAAAGTTTGACAATTAAAAGTACTCCATATAGTTTTAGCATGTTCGTAATCTTCGCTGGAAACGTTAGAATCATTTAATTTATTATAAAAACTTTCAATGGGTGGCAAAACAGTCTCATTTAATTTTTCTAAAGAATCTATATAGTCGTAGGGAAATACTCCTTTACGAGTAAGTAATTTGAACGAAGTTGTATCTAAATTTTGAAATTCAGACTTTAAATTTTTAAATTTATCAAGCTCCATGGTCGAAACTAATTCATCTAAAGAGGTGCTCATAAATCTAAACGAATCTATAAATCTAAATTTTATAGCAGTTTCATCCTCATCGAAGGATAACGTAAATGAAATATATTTTTCCCTGTTTATGGGTAACAAGGATATTTTTCCTAATTTAGCTATATCTTCGATAAGGAAGTGACTGTCATATCCTGTTAAATTATGAAATACTATAGGGACCCTAAACTTCTTTTTAAAATTTAAATTGCATATGGAATGAGCATATCCTCTAAACTCTCCAGTAAAATGATCGTGATCTCTCACTATTTTATCCTTATCACTACTGCTAAATAATTTGTTACAAATATGACACTTGGTGGCTAATTTTAAATCGGGATTAGATTGCATTGGTATTATATCAATTATTTTGCTTGAAACAAATTGAGCAATGTCTTTCAGTTGGTTTGCAAACCAGACCATGCAATCCTCCCCTCGGTACGAACGGTAAAAAGATAATGAATCGTCATACGAACACTTCAAAAAAATTCCAGCACTATAGGCTTCGTGCTTTTGATATTTTGTGGTTTTAACATTGTCCAAAATGGGCTCTACTACGGGTTTTAAAATAGACTCAAAATCACTATATAAGATAAAAGGTACTGTTTGTTGATTAGAAAAATTTTTAAATTCAACACAATCGTAATTTGGAAAAGAAATTTTGCAATTATTTAAATTTTCACAATATTTTATATGATCGTTTAATTTATCTTCGTTTGTAAAATAATTTAAACACCTATCACACAAATACATTTTAGTTCTATGTTTAGTCATTTGTTTGAATAAAAGACGCGACATATCTTTTATCCATACATAGTGATATTTGATATCTACGTTATCATTAATTACAGGCATTTCTTCATAATCGTTCAATTTAGGGAAATATTGATTTTGAATTAATAATAAATTAACATGTTTTTCTTTTTTCTGTTTTGTTAAACACGTAGGAACAACAGTAAATTTTGATTTAATTAATTCTAAATTGTATACATTAATTGAAATGTTATTTTGTTTTTCAATTTTGGGAACTTCCGCTATCCTCACTGGAAATTGTATTTTGTCCATATTTAGGACATTTTTCCAGTGAGGATAGGATGTTAGTCTACAGCTGTCGTGAGCTGCAGGGTGCAACGCCGACACGAGTGCCCACGCAAAACATTCGTTATCGCCATAATTTTTAACGTTAACACAAGCCCGCTTAAGAGCAATAGCTTCGGGGAGTCTTATGAAAGAGGAACCTCCCGTTCCTATTTCTAATTTATTAATATTGATTTCTAATGAATTTATTTTATGGAGAGCCCAGCCACTATCTCGTAGCTGGAACTCTTCCATTTTATTTAAAATTGACTGTTTTACAAATTCTCTAAACCAGCTTGTAAGATTCGTACTGCTATCAATTATAGCATTTTTTGTATTGAAGTATTTATCTTCAATACAACTTTCATCATTTACACCCTGTTTTATAAATTCTCCACAAAAACACCCGTTTACTTTTAGCATTGAAAATATTTTTAAAGCGTTTTTGATTCGAGATTGAAACAAAAAAAATGCATCATTAAAAAACTGTATTATATCAACATGACATAAATTAGTAATTACACCTGTACGAATACGTGAATTGAAAGCATTCTCTACTTCTATCCATCTAACCCTATCACTACGTTTCTTTATCCCTAATCCCTCTCCTAAAATCCCCTTGCTTCTTAAATTTTGAAATTTTAAACGGAAATTTTTCAACTGACCAATGTGCGTTACCAGTTTTCTTTTTGCCCCAACTGTCAAATTAGGTTTTTTAAGCGCCTTCTGCACTAACTTTAGGCTTTTTGTACAAAATTTTTCCCAGTGATCTACTACATCAACTGAAAATATTTTTTTAGCACTTACTATTTTGAATGCCTTTGTTAGTGTTGTTAACATGTTGCTGCTTCCCTCTAGGGCACTATCTATATCAAACGCTAAGTCCATTGCCATATTTCAATAGATCCCTAAATTAAATATAAAATATTTCGTTAAACTGTATAATACTGATTAATTTTAGACTTACCTTGAAATTATTTTTACAACTACACAAATTTTTATATAAAATTCGAACTTCAACAAACTTCAAACAAATTCACACAAATTTTTCAACCTTTACAATAATTTGAAGGTGAACAAACAAACGCATACTGATAATTTCAACTCACATCAACTACTTTTATAGCGAAAAAATGTGAATAATAATTTAATGTAAAAATAAAGTCAAGGTTTCGTTGACTAAGCATTTAAGAAATTTTGCTAACGAAATAAAAACTACAATATTATTTTTTCCTAGAAATTAATTACTTCATAAATAAAATCAAGGTTTTGTTGAGTAAGCTAATTAATTATTCATAAACAAAATAGAAGGTTACATATTTATGTACTCGTAATTAAATTCGAAGGTTAAGTATTTTAATATAAGAAGAATGTGTCAAGGTTTTGTTTAAGAATTTTTCATTAAATTTCTAAAGAATGTGAATCATACTGTTCTAATTAAAGTTGCAATAAAATAGAAAATTACATTTATGCTAACTAATTAACGCGAAAAAATGTGAATAATAATTTAATGTAAAAATAAAGTCAAGGTTTCGTTGACTAAGCATTTAAGAAATTTTGCTAACAAAATAAAAACTACAATATTATTTTTCCTAGAAATTAATTACTTCATAAATAAAATCAAGCTTTTGTTGAGTAAGCTAATTAATTATTCTATTTTAATATAAGAAGAATGTGTCAAGGTTTTGTTTAAGAATTTTTCATTAAATTTCTAAAGAATGTGAATCATACTGTCCTCAGGCCCCCTTCAGATGTTTGATCCTCCCCCATTTAAAAGTTTTTCGTCGAATGCAGGGCCCCAAGGAACACCTCTTAGGTCGAAGACAAGGATCTAAGCCTCCTTTGAAAGTTTAAAGCCTCAGGCCCCCCAGGCCCCCCAAGGCAGATTGTTACGCCTCATTTACGGCCATTTTGACATCCCACTATCCCACATCTCACATCCCACATCCCACATCCCACATCCCACATCCCACTTCCCACTTCCCACATCCCACATCCCACTTTCCAACTTACCACCAGTAACTTTGAGGGCCATTTTGAATTTTTAAATTGGTACTCCCACTTCCCACCCCTTTTTTAAAATCGTACACCTACTTCACACCCCTTTTTCAACGCCATCTTGCTTTTTAAATTTACACGCCCACTTGCCTCCATATTTGAATTTTCCACCATTTTTGTGACGTCACATTAGGCGGCCATCTTTAATTTTTAAATTACACGACCACTTGCCTCCATATTTGAATTTCCCGCCATTTTTGTGACGTCACATCCGGCGGCCATCTTTAATTTTAAATTACACGACCACTTGCCTCCATATTTGAATTTCCCGCCATTTTTAGTCGGCTGTGACGTCACTTCCGCTCTAGAATCCCCATTGTATTACTACTAGCACACTTTACCGCTTTATCGAAAGTTCGCAAAAAAATTCAAAATTGAAAATGAATTTTTTAATGCGCGTACTAAAGTATACTAAATTATAGCAGAGTTTCATTAAGATCGGAGAAAGTGGTTATTAGGAGCGAACTTACAATAACCACATTTGCAACCCTTATAACTCAGAAACTACGCTTGTACTAAATTTTTTAATGCGCGTACTAAATTATACTAAATTATAGCAAAGTTTCATTAAGATCGGAGAAAGTGGTTATTAGGCGTGAACTTAGAATAACCACATTTGCAACCCTTATAACTCAGAAACTATGGGCGTACTAAATTTTTTAATGCGAGTACTAAATTATACTAAATTAATACTAAATTATAGGAAAGTTTCATTAAGATCGGAGAAAGTGGTTATTAGGCGTGAACTTACAATAACCACATTGACAACCCTTATAACTCAGAAACTATGCGCGTACTAAATTATACTAAATTATAGCAAAGTTTCATTAAGATCGGAGAAAGTGGTTATTAGGCGCGAACTTACAATAACCACATATTATGCAACCCTTATAACTAAGCTTGTACTAAATTCTTTAATGCGCGTACTAAATTAATACTAAATTATAGCAAAGTTTCATTAAGATCGGAGAAAGTGGTTATTAGGCGTGAACTTAGAATAACCACATTTGCAACCCTTATAACTCAGAAACTAAGGGCGTACTAAATTTTTTAATGCGAGTACTAAATTATACTAAATTAATACTAAATTATAGCAAAGTTTCATTAAGATCGGAAAAACTGGTTATTAGGCGTGAACTTACAATAATCACATTTAAAACCCTTATAACTACGCTTGTACTAAATTTTTTAATGCGCGTACTAAATTAATACTAAATTATAGCAAAGTTTCATTAAGATCGGAGAAAGTGGTTATTAGGCGTGAACTTAGAATAACCACATTTGCAACCCTTATAACTCAGAAACTATGCGCGTACTAAATTTTTTAATGCGAGTACTAAATTATACTAAATTAATACTAAATTATAGCAGTTTCATTAAGATCGGAGAAAGTGGTTATTAGGCGTGAACTTACAATAACCACATTGGCAACCCTTATAACTCAGAAACTATGCGCGTACTAAATTTTTTAATGCGAGTACTAAATTATACTAAATTAATACTAAATTATAGGAAAGTTTCATTAAGATCGGAGAAAGTGGTTATTAGGCGTGAACTTACAATAACCACATTGACAACCCTTATAACTCAGAAACTATGCGCGTACTAAATTATACTAAATTATAGCAAAGTTTCATTAAGATCGGAGAAAGTGGTTATTAGGCGCGAACTTACAATAACCACATATTATGCAACCCTTATAACTAAGTTTGTACTAAATTCTTTAATGCGCGTACTAAATTAATACAAAATTATAGCAAAGTTTCATTAAGATCGGAGAAAGTGGTTATTAGGCGTGAACTTAGAATAACCACATTTGCAATCCTTATAACTCAGAAACTATGCGCGTACTAAATTTTTTAATGCGAGTACTAAATTATACTAAATTAATACTAAATTATAGCAAAGTTTCATTAAGATCGGAGAAAGTGGTTATTAGGCGTGAACTTACAATAATCACATTTAAAACCCTTATAACTACGCTTGTACTAAATTTTTTAATGCGCGTACTAAATTATACTAAATTAATACTAAATTATAGCAAAGTTTCATTAAGATAGAAGAAAGTGGTTATTAGGCGTGAACTTAGAATAACCGCATTTGCAACCCTTATAACTCAGAAATTATGGGCGTACTAAATTTTTTAATGCGAGTACTAAATTATACTAAATTAATACTAAATTATAGCAAAGTTTCATTAAGATCGGAGAAAGTGGTTATTAGGCGCGAACTTACAATAACCACATATTATGCAACCCTTATAACTAAGCTTGTACTAAATTCTTTAATGCGCGTACTAAATTATACTAAATTAATACTAAATTATAGCAAAGTTTCATTAAGATCGGAGAAAGTGGTTATTAGGCGTGAACTTAGAATAACCACATTTGCAACCCTTATAACTCAGAAACTATGCGCGTACTAAATTTTTTAATGCGCGTACTAAATTATACTAAATTAATACTAAATTATAGCAAAGTTTCATTAAGATCGGAGAAAGTGGTTATTAGGCGTGAACTTACAATAACCACATTGGCAACCCTTATAACTCAGAAACTATGCGCGTACTAAATTTTTTAATGCGAGTACTGAATTATACTAAATTAATACTAAATTATAGCAAAGTTTCATTAAGATCGGAAAAAGTGGTTATTAGGCGTGAACTTAGAATAACCACATTTGCAATCCTTATAACTCAGAAACTATGCGCGTACTAAATTTTTTAATGTGCGTACTAAATTATACTAAATTAATACTAAATTATACCAAAGTTACAGTAGAATCTGATACAGTGGTTATTGTAACTTCACGGACCTAGACTAGTATTAAGATTAATTGATCGTTTTATGAGAATATTTTATGTTACAAACGTTTAAATTTTTATAAATTTTATTGCCATGTTAATTTGTAATATGTAATATCGCTTTGAATCGCTCCGTAATAGTTGAATGGAGCTAAAGTAGTGACTATCAAGAGTGCACTTATCTCGAGCACAATATTTAACTCTTTTTCGTCCCAGAAGTGTGTGTAACATATAAGAAAGAGTTAAACCGTTGGTTAATGTCACGGTAATAAATATAACAGGTATGCCTACAGACTTTGTATGTTGAAGCAAAACTTGAACCTTTGATAACTGATTAAACGCGAATATTGCGCATTTGATTGGTGCGAATAATATCCCTTAATGTGCTTGGTCTGTCTTATATTGGCGTGAAAATATTCCTTAATGTGCTTTCTCTGTCTTACAAAGTAGTTTACAAGTAGCCTCAGTTTGCTACGAGTGGTAAGATAGCTCGTCGGCATACCTGTAATATTTATTACCGTGGTTAGTGTGCGGACGTTAATTTCGATGCAACAGTAAGCTTTGGTTACGAGAAAAATCCAAATATTCACTTTAATTTTCTAAAATATGAGATTATGATGTAAGGTCTTAAGCCGAAGTCGGCCACAGACCTCGTGTTTTTCATCAGTCTATCGGCGAAAGTGCCAAGCCATCGTGTTAAACCCGAAGTGTGTGGGACAAAAACTGTCAGGATGGCTATTTGCTTATGCCTGATTTTCTTCGTGTCGGTGCGTCGTTATAAGTCTGAGGTGTGTGGAGATTTCCTTCCAACGTTCCAATTTAAAGTCAGTGCCGTCTCGTCCTCCTTTGATATTATTTAAGAGGTGGATATAAAAAAACGCCGCCACTGCCAAAAGTTGGGTACTGTTCATCGCTAACATTCTATGAAACTGCTACTTTAACACGAGGTCTGTGGGCTCATCTGGCGTGAAAACCAATCACAACGGCCTGGCACGATCACCGATGGACCGATAAAAAAAACCACGAGGTCCAACATACCTCAAGTTACCACGTTTCAATTCATAGGACAAAAGTAAACATTTGAAGCTGATTTACCTAAACCAAAGCTGCTCCCATAAACAAAAGGAGTTGCCTAAATTGTTGATTTGTTAAAATAGATTTAAATTTACACTCCAAAGTACATTCGTGAGCAACTCTGATCGGCCTGAATGGAATTGTGATTTGACCAATCACGCTAAAGCTAGACAAGCGATTTTTTAAATTTATTTAGATATTTGTGACTTTCGACTCTATAAAAACGTCAAAATTTTGTAAATTAATTGCAAAAAAATGAAGAAGGTCTTGTGTCTATTCACAAGGTGTGGGAGTCGAGATAAGGTTAGCCTCAAAAATATCGAAATTAATTTCTGAGTGCTTCAAGGGCCAGTATTATAAAGCCTAGTCGACTGCGCCAGGTTGAAATTAGAAATAAGCGTAAATTTCACTATTTTGTCCAATTATGTCAAACTGAAATGGCAGCCAACCTTAGGATGACTTTCAACCTCACGTTGAGTTTCCATCTACGTTTATAATACTGGCCCTAAATCGATTTGTCAATTTTACTCTCAATGGTTTGCTATTGCCTTCCAAAAGGTAGCTTTACGTCCCTTTACGTTAATAATTTTAAATTTACTATTTAGCTCTCTGATCTCAAGATAATTTATTATAATCAGTTTCAGTAAAAGCACTAAAGTTACAACAAATTTTTGTGGCATTGGTTTATAAAGAGTTAATTAGTAAATTTTCCGGCAAAAATCGACGAGGAGGAACTTTTCGCCACCTTAATCTGCCACGACCTCTAGAGATACGCTTGCAGGGCGCAATTTTCACAAGTTCACGATTAGGATGGTGATTGATTTAACTCAATAATATTTTCTCTTCTATCGGTTATTTATAATTTTCTCATTAATAATTGTAAGCAGTACACGTGGTTAATTATTGTTAGGAATTTTTAAAAAAAGTTTTAGGCGTGTTAATAAAAGTTTGAAGTAAAAGCCAAAAGGACGAAAGTTTTCAACAGTTAATTGTTTTATTAATAAATTGTTAAAGTTGACACTTGAAACTTCTCTCGCAGCTAACTCGAAATGCAACTTGAGATTTACAACCGCATAGCATTTATTATAAACCAACACTTAAACACAATGTCAAGACAACGTAAAGAATGATGAACTTCCTTCCTTCCATCCGTGTAATTGTCTTACACTCCATTACATAACTGGCATATAGCGCCAACTCCGACTTTATAACAGTTTTGTAAGACAATGAACTTCGAACTTTTCCAGCCTAACGCCTTACAATTTTCCTGTTCGCTCAAAAATTAGTTACCGAAATGTGTAGTAGTAGAGCGCTTATAGACTCGCAACCCTAATATAGCTAGTAACAATTGAACAAAACCCTCTTGTAATAAAACTACACACAAAATGTGTTAACTCACGGTTAATAGTTGAAGAAAACGTCTTAATAATTACAGTCTTACATTGGTGATGTAAAAAAGTTAACAAAAATAATTTCTAATTTTTACAAGTGCCTTGTTGAAATTGTTGTTCATTTATCTTTGGTTGAGCAATGTCAAGTTGGTTGTATAAAAGATGTTCAGTGGTCCTTAAATGCAAGCAATTTACAAGGAACGCAAGCAACCTTACTACAAAACTTCTTAGGTTAGCGAATTGACAGAGAGTAATAGTTGGAAAGTGAAATAATTTGACATATAAATAAATACAATTTATCAAAATTTTTATTTTATTTTGAAAATAATAGTAAAAGTTAAAACGAAAGTTTTGTTGCTTTTAGTTTTTAATTAAAATAAATTTACAAATTGTACACTTCGAGAAATGACAAAAACAAACTTTTAGTTTAAACGTTTATTATTTAGCATTAAAGGGAATTACATTAATTAGAAATTTTATTGCGCTCTGTTGCTTGGAATTCGGTTGCACAAAGTGCAACAAATGCTAAGCTTTAATTAAATTAAATTCAGTTTACAGAAAAATAATTAAGAATCTTTTGTTTTTATTAATTTGTATAAAAAAATAAACTATTTAAACCGACCTGCAACATCCTCATTTTACAGTGCTCACCAATAAGTTTTAATTATACATTACCGTAAATATCGTGTCGGTAACATACGTATTTATAGGACGTGTTTGATTCGATGCCCATTGATAGCAGATCTCAACACCACTGTTTCTGTTTTCAGTTCTGATTTTGTTTTGTTTCTTCTACACAATGATTACTTGACCTGTGCCTCATTTTTATTCAAATATAAATGTTGTAACACCGGAAACTGGGTGTTGCATTGAATCTCCTTTAAGCGTCGCTCAGTTGGAGACGAGGGGGCTTCGTAGTAAGAAATAAAACACACCTTGGATGGAATAAACCAAAGTATTGATGCCGCCTCCCCGGAACTAGCAGACCTACAAAGACACCACTCTTATAGTCTAATAACCTTCTTTGAAGAAACGGGACTAAGGCTGGATCAATAACCCTTCTGGATAACACAAACGGCCGCTTTGGGCTAAGTATTGGGGCCAATATTATGTACGCCAGAAAACAAAAAAAAATGAGGACCACATTATTTCAGTCTGGAAATGAAGAAATAATAATAAACACATGTCATTAGGGAATGGTCCGAAAGAGACAGAGATGTAGATAAAGAGATAGAGTGGGGCGTAGGGTAGAAAGAGGAACATAGAGGGGTTAATAGAGAGATAGACAGAGATAGAGAGATAGTAGCATAACTAAGAGTTTGGGGGCACTCCCGCAAAATCCAGAGTTTCCCTTTCTATCTTGGGGTCCTGCGGGCCCGTTATTTACGCCACTGTAAAGAGATAGAGTGAGGAGGGTCTGAGAGGAGGTTATTTGTCATGGCATATCTCATTTCATATGTCAGGGCGGGTCTTCTGTCATCCCATCTGCCATTCCATCTGTTATCCCATCAGTCATCTTATAGATCATTCCATATGTAATAATCATCATCATCTCTTATCTCTTCTCATCTGTAATTCCAGCTGTCAGCCATTCCGTCATCTCAAATGTTATTCCATTAGTAAAGATGTATTGTAGATTTTCTAGAACGATTTAATGTGACGGCTTAGTAAAAAGCTTTTAACCCTAAACCAGTGCTTTTCAGAGTTCAGTCTTGGTGTATCGGATGTAAGTAATAAGCCTCATGCAATTGTAGGATTAACCTAACCTACACTAACTTTATAATAAAATGTAAAAACCGTGCAAAAACCGCGTTTTGATTTGAATCTTGTGGGCTGATAAATGTGTATCACACTATGAACATCGCAGAGCAAGTGATCTTTTTGCTTCCGCTCTCTGCTGTTACCGCGCGACCTCGTTTCAGATCAGATGGTTTTATTCTTTCCAAGTAAAGGAACAGGTGTCTCCAATTGGTGTTTTGGCAGATTGTTTGGTATAGACAAAAGACAATAAAATGTTGTGTGTACCTAAGAAAAGTGGGAACGTCATAGAAGGTTCAATAATCACGCTGATTCTCTTATTTAATAGTTACCAAACAGATAGTTAAATCGCTGACGGATGTGATCTGATGAGCATCAGTTGAGCAGATGAAAAGACTTGCCTAATGAGGATTAGAATAACAACGACAATTACTGTCTTCACTATACTTTTAATTTGGAGAATCGTAAAGTGGAATTCTATTAATTAAATCTAAATTACGTTTTAGATAATGCCCATTGTTAGATTGATGTTTAGTGCAGAGCCATAGCGTAAGATAGCTTCTGAATTTATGTAAAGCTTGCAAACTTAAAACTAAATCATGATATAATAAGTAAACTTCTACGTAGTAAAAACATTGTAATTAATCTGTTTGTACATGAAGTTAAACATTTGTTGTAGAAAATCACAATATAATTATATTGTATAAGAGAAAATTCATCAAAAGAACAAGTTATTTGCTTGATGTACAGTAAATTTAGTTTATGTAACTTTGTAATTATCTTATCTTATTTTCTTTTCAAATTATTAAGATTAAATATTTGTGGAAGCTAAGTGAAAAGAAGATTTTCCTCGTATAGTTATGTAAATTTTCTCTCAATTAATATTTTACGTATTTGTATAATAAGTTATAGTTTAATTCGTTTTAACAAGTTACCAGTAGATATGAATTTAGCTATAGGAATTTGATTAATCAATTGTTAATTCAAGGAAATACGTAATCATGACGGAAAGTGACCAGAAATTCAATTACCCGAGTGGAGTGTCATTTCAATGCAGCATTGGTTTATGAGCATCGTTTTATTATAAATCGCCAAATCTGATAAATGCCGAAGCGTATTACAATTACCCCTATCCACGTCTTTTTTTTAATAAAAAAAGCCAATATAGAGACTATTACATAAAATTTCTTTCTTTTACGCTACAAAATGCTTTATTTGAGGCGAAAATTTATCGATACTCGAACTAATCCCTCAATAACTGTTTCTGGACGTTTGATTTGCATCATTGAAGTGCATCTCCTAGAAGACTAATCGTGTAATCGTGAATGATGGCATAGAAAATTTTTCCTATTCTTAGGCAAATTTATTGACTAATAAATTGCATATCAGGACTTATACGTACGAATGCAACTTTTTGTCATTTAATTTATTGGTCAAATTCTCTCGTATCATTGCACTAACGATAGGCGACCAAGTTGTTCTCCATTACACTCTTTAAGACTTTATTGCAGCTATCATATTTATTTTTTGGAATATTTTGTTTTAGTTAGAAAAATATTTTATTCTTGCGATCAGGAAATAGGAGATGTTTAGTTCTAACTTATTTATCCTTTAGGGCTATTTGACATGAACTAAGTTTCTTACTAACTGTTAGTAACTGAATCAACTCAAGGAGCAAAAGCACGGGAATCTAAGCTTTAACGTCGTCATTAGAAATTTTGACACATGACCGTGGACGACGTTAAATAAGCTTAGATTTCCGTGCTTTTGATTTTTGAGTTGATTCAGTTACTAACAGTTAGTAAGATACTTAGTTCACGTCAAATAGCCCTTAGGATCGATAATCTCTGGTATAGACGAATACAGAAATCGTGTTTTGTAGGTTCGACAGTGATAGAAATTTTTTATAACAAATCTAACAATTTTTAAGAGAACAAAAAACCTGCTAGGGTTAGTGATTACACATAAGACGTTGCTCGTCAAATCTAATCAACATCTGGTGGCTGTAAGGCTGAAGTAGCTGGTGCTACGTCAGATTTTATGCTCAAAGGCCTCAACCGTGATTAGCAGTAAGAGCTGTTTGAGATGGTATGGGCGTATTTATGAAAATTTTGAGGAAGAGCGTGAGAGCGATACCTAAAAACATTTTACAGTGTTTATCTCTAACAGTACACAGGACTATTTCGACTGCAGGCAGTCGTGACAGTGACAGTCCGCTCTGAATTCCGTCACGTTAATATTAAGTTATGTCAATATTTTCTTTGAAAGCCACCACCACAGTCATCCAAAAATTAGCGATAAACGGTTTATCATCTTTGGCGAATACTCAGATCAGCTCAGCAGGAAGTACGCCCGAGTGTGCAACACAACTACCTTCCTTCAGTTCAGAACTCCACTATACGAGATATGTTTGTGGAAGTTTTGTCGAAAAGTGCAATAGTGAGTAGGAACCTACCCTGTTAGAAAACATTCCGACTCTATATATCAAGTCCTTTCTAAAATGTCTTCAGTAATACCTCTACCGCCTTGTTTAGTGAGGAGAAGTGTAGTTTAGAGAAAAATATACTAAAGATGGAATGATGAAGAGACTGATGTCGTTGTGCTGTGAACTGAAGCAGATATTCTAAGGCCCTGTTGCTTGGAAAGCCTGGGTGAACTCGGCTGCGAGTCTAATAATAGAATAGGGTAAAGGTAAAGCAAGTGAGTAAGAATGAGAGCATATGGAAAAGAACTCATTGCTGCTGCAAGCTCTGTATACATTAGTATTTGGGTACCTTTGGGCGGTACGTCACAAACTTTTACCTGCAACTTTTGAATATCAGTGTTTCCTTAAATGGACTCTTTAAAATGTCTTGCGAGTTTAAGAAAAATTTATAAAAGCATTTTACTTGCAAGTTCTTCTCGCAGCTGCATGGTATACGAGTATGAATGGCTGTTTTCTTCTCACGTCGTCTTTTCTTACTGAAGGGGTCATTTTTCATTTTATTGTCCTCTATTGCCTTTCTAATGTACAGGGTGGGCAAAATTGGATGTTTTCATAGGGGAACTTGGTAACTGTAGGAGTTAGAGAAAAACCGATGGCGCATCCTCGAACTCTTTTTTCGAGAAACTAATGATAGTAAAATCAAAATCGGGCTATCTTCTTTTGTTTTTATGTTATAGCCCAAAAACCAAATATACGTAATTTTAATTTTAATTGATATCTCTTTTATTTCCTAAAATATTTTAAAACTGTAAAGACTTTCTTAAAACACTTTTTAAAGTAGATTCCAGTGGCGTAGTCAAAAATTATTTTTGGTTGTGCATTGTCGAGTTATTACACAAAATTCACTTTTTCTAAATACGAATCATAGGCGGCTATGACTTTTTTGACTAGAGTATTTTTTTAACTTTTTAATGATATAAGGGTTGCTTAAGTAGTTTTAAATTTCACTGGCATAAGCACGTTTTTACGATTAGATTTGTTAAGTCAAGGGGTGCCATGCAAAAATATTAACAATAATTATTAATATTTATCCTTAGTTTATCTCAAAAAAGGTTAATTTGAAAATCAACACTTTGGGATGAAAGTAAAGGAATAATTATGTATTTTTGCATGGCACTCCTTAACAAAAATCTAATCGTGAAAACGGTTTTTAAAGCCTATGTCAGTAAAATTTAAAAATACATATGGCAACTTTTATATCATTAAAAAGAGAAAAAAATACTCTATTCAATAAAGTCAAAGCCGCTTATGATTCGTATTTAAAAAACATGAAGTTTGTGTAATAACTCGACAATGCAGAACCTAGGATAATTTTTGACTACGCTACTGGAATCTACGTTAAAAAGTGTTCTAAGAATGTCTTTACAATTTTTAAGAATTTTGCAAAATAAGAGAGATATCGATGAAAATTAAAATAAGGTAAATTTGATTTTTGGGCTATAACTTAAAAACAAAAGAAGACAGCTCGATTTTGATTTCACTATTATCAGTTTCTCAAAAAAAGAGATCGGGGATGCGCCATCGGTTTTTCTCTAACTCTTACAGTTGCCGAATTACCCTATAAAAACACCCAATTTACGGCCACTCGAAATAACTCGAAAAGGAAAGAAGATGGCAAAATTTTGATATTACCATTATTAGTTTCTCAAAAAAAGTAATGAAAAATGCTGCATCGATTTTTTTCTAACTCTTATAATTACCAAGTTGCCCGAGCTGCCCTATGAAAACTTCGATTATAGGGCAACTCGGTAACTAGAATAAATATGGAAAAATAAACCACGCACCTTTGGTCTCTTTTTTTGAGGTAAACTCACGGTAAATATCAATTGTTAATATTTTTGCATGGCACCCATTGACTTAACGAATCTAATCGTAAAAAACTGTTTTTACAGCCTATGTCAGTAGAATTAAAAAATAACTATAGCAACTTTAATATCATTAAAAAGAGAAAAAAACACTCTATTTGATAAAGTCCTAGCCGCCTATGATTCGTATTTTAAAAAAGTGAATTTTGTGTAATAACTCGACATTGCACAACCAAAAATAATTTCTGACTACGCCACTGGAATATACTTAAAAAAGTGTTTAAAGAAAGTCTTTACAGTTTTAAAATATTTTGAGAAATAAAACAGATATCAATTAAAATTAAAATTTCGTATATTTGGTTTTTGGGCTATAACTTAAAAACAAAAGAAGATAGCCTGATTTTGATTTTACTATCATTAGTTTCTCGAAAAAAGAGATCGAGGATGCGCCATCGGTTTTTCTCTAACTCCTACAGTTACCAAGTTCCCCTATGAAAACATCCAATTTTGCCCACCCTGTACAGTGCTCAGTGATTAGTCCTGTCATTTTGAGTATATCAGGCTAACTTGTGGGTCTCTCTCCATATTCAAACAGTTCTTTAGTTTGTTTATAGCTTTCAGTTTTCCTCCAATGTGTTCACGGGAGGCGCACTCCTTTAATGTGATATTTCATCATCGCTGTAACGATACGTTTTTCTACACGTGTCAGAGTGTTACGAATCCTTAAGATTCTGCCTCTGATACGGGACAAATTAACATCTTATTCACGCCCAAGTTTTTTTATTAAAAATGGCTCGTACGTAATCCACCAGCAACTATCAGATCCTCCGTTCATGTATCATCTGCTATGCAATGGTATACATTTTTATCCGGCGTTTACATTTCAACTAGTCTACATGGACCGAGGTCGCTCGCTCTATGTCCTTGTTCGCGATAAAGTAAAATTATTTATTTTATTTTAATTTATTTGTGGCTTTTCAGGCATCCCCCATATATTTTTTTATCATTTTAATTTTCAAGTGTTTGTTGTTGCTAGTTACTCCCATCTTCGGCTAGAGTCAAGCCGGTGGCACAAAATACGGTAACTCCGGTCTTATAATGGTATACCAAACGTGGGTTTCAGTCTTATGAAAGAACTATGAAAAAAATGGGCAGTTTACTGGGTAATTTACTCCAGGTAGGTTGGCTTTGGCATAGCTTTCTACAACGGTACCTGCTGATTCTAAGTGAGAGCTATGGTTTTGGAGAGTTAGAATATTTGGTTTTTTGATTTGATTTCACTCGGATTTCACAGTACGCACTTTCCTTTCAGAGAGATATTTGAAATAAAATATGAATACAATTGAAGTACAATACAATGTACTAAGTACCAAAATATTTTTCAATATTTTTAATAATATTAATTAATAAGACACTATGCTATAAATAACATTGCCACCTATATTTACATAGGTTGTGTAACAGTCCTATGTAGTATATAAATATGTCATAACTAAGTTATATGCCTATTCTAGGCTTAATTTTTTTTTAATTTTCTCAGATCAATTAAAGTGGTACTTAGTCCCTTTGGTACTTATGCAATTAAGAAATAATTAAAAAAAATGATAGCATTTAACTATTAAACTGCATTTAACCAAAAACAGATCATTTTAAACTAACACGAATTTTCAATTAATTGCTGGAAAACTTTAGCTATTATCAAACAGAAACATAAACCGTCGTGACCGAAGAGGGTCCTAAAGAACGTAGTCTTTGAACATTGACCATAGACACGTACATCGTACAATATAGAGAAAGCAATGCAATTCCATTAGTACAGAGGGTGTGTAAAATAGTAACTAATTTAGAGCGTCCACTGCAAGTAACATACAAATACAATAGTGGTGAGGTCATTATTAACATGAATTCCCAATTTAATTAATTTAACTTTACACAACACATGTTCCTTAATTAGTTAATATTTGCAATATTATTAACACTAATTAAATAATTTGTTTTCAATTTCACTCAAAAAAAGTTTAAACTAAAAAAATATAATGATTAAATATACAGTAAGTTTTTTTTTCGTAGAATATAAAAAAAGAAAATTTATCCATCCACATAACTATGAGTTAAACACATAAGGGTTTTATACTTCCACTAACAAAAACTTTTGCGTTGACAAGCTTTTCAACTAGTTTTTATCTTTTGAAATACAAAGTGTTAATACCATTTCTTCCAAAAAGTTTTAAGTACTTTCTTAAACATTAACCCTGTAGGCAACCTAAGACCATCGTCTTAAACTTTTCATGTAAATTAAATAGTGAACTTTTATATCTATGAATATATAAAATAAACCACAACAGAAATTTTTTTTAAATTATTTAAAGACAAAAGAATGACACAAAAGTTTTTTATGAAAAATTACGAATGGTTTTGAAAGGATTAAAGTTAAGACTGTGCACAAAATGTTTTTCTCTGCGGCAACGTTAAATAACTTAGAACTAAAAGTTGAAGTTGAAATGGAATTCAATTAAATAGGTAAGTTATCGAACATCAATGAAGCGAACTTCTTGAATAAATTGCAACGGATGTTAAAATTCGCATTCCTCGAAAACGATTTCTACAATTTTATCCATCCGGTGGCTTATGCCCGTTTTGACCGACGGTTCCTAAGCAATTGTCTACGTAAGAACTGCCTAACGCTAAAATAATTCCTAACCCGATGCATAAAAATTATTAACCATTTCGATATTGATATACAGATACCTTTGTTTATCTTATTTAGGAACCCTGGTGCGCATAGTGAAACGTGGTGAAGCGCAATTTTGACTTACAAAATGCTAATGTCAAATTAAGCAATACCTAACTTTAAGAATCGTTGGTGAAAACGGGCATTAGAAATCGTATTTGTTACCATTTTCCACTTATAACTTGTCGTAATACATCATTTTAAGTTTATGATACAAAATATAAATCTTTATTAGGATTACACAACTTATAATGTAATAGGAGATGACTTGGGACAGAAACATATTTCTGTTTTTAGCAGTATACGATAAATAAACTTGGTCTCTGTAGACCAACCCATGTAAGTCTGTGTATTCCGTAGGTTTGTACATTATACAATGTACACTTTTCTTCAACAAAAACGCTGAAAAAGCTCAGGCTTTTCCATCAAAAGGCACAAACACAAGCATAGTCTGTAGATCTTGATAACCGGCGACAACGTGACAAAAACATAGTCCTGTGCTATGACTGGTGGTCATACGATATATCAATTCTCGCCGATTGTCAATCAAGACTTAACGCTTTCGTAACACCGACATAGAATATAGTAATGGATGCAGTCTGCGCAGTTTTGGCCTGCACAGACCTGCTGTAGTAAAAGGAAGCAAAGTGATAGTTCCAGCTCGCCTGTGGAGTTAAGGCCACTACAAGTACACAAGTTTAGGCTTTCAGAGCCTGTAGCGCACGTTTGTACCGGTCATTTTGTAGATAGCCAATTGTTGAACTAGGCTACTCCTCCTAATGAATAGAACGCGACAGCAGCATAGACATGTGTTGTGACTGGTGGACAGATCACTTCTCACCGGTTGTCAAGGCTTAAACACTTTTCTTAACATCAACATAGAATATAGGCATAGGAATATAAGGCATGCTGCCTGCACAGACCTGCACGCAAGCGTACACGTGTGGGGCAAAGCCATAGTTCCGGCTCACCTGTGCAGTTAAGCCCGCTACAAGTACAAACGTTCAGGCTTTTATTATGACAGGCCTGTGCGTGTGCAAACCTAGTCTGCATGTGCATATCGCAGAGCCTACTGCGCACGTTTGTACCGGGTTTTTGCAGATAGCTAATTGTTGAAGAAGGCTGCTCCTTAAACTTTAATTTCAAGTAAAAGGAAAGGACGACTTGAACGTGACCACAGTATAGGCACGTGCTGTGACTCATGGTCTGATCTATTCTCACCGGTTGTCAAGGCTTAAAGCTTTTCGTAACACCCACATAGAATATAGCACTGCATGGAGCCTGCACAATTTTGGCCTGCACAGGCCTGCATGCAAGCGTACACGTTTGGGGCAAAGCGATAGTTCCGGCTCGCCTGTGCAGTTACGCCCGCTACAAGTACAGACGTTCAGGCTTTTATTATGACAGGCCTGTGCGTGTGCAAACCTAGTCTGTACGGGCATATCGCAGAGCCTGCTGCGCACGTTTGTAGCGGGTTTTTGCAGATCGCTAATTGTTGAAGAAGGCTACTCCTTAAACTTTAATTTCAAGGAAAAGGAAAGGATGAATTGAACGTGACAACAGCATAGGCATCTGCTGTGGCTCATGGTCTGATCTATTCTTACCGGTTGTCAAGGCTTAAAGCTTTTCTTAACACCAACATAGAACATAGCAATGCATGCAGCCTGCACAGTTTTGGACTGCACAGGCCTGCATGCAAGCGTACACGTTTGGGGCAAAGCGTTAGTTCCGGCTCACCTGTGCAGTTAAGCCTGCTATAAGTACAAACGTTCAGGATTTTATTTTGACAGGCCTGTGCGTGTGCAAACCTATTCTGCACGGAAATATCGGAGGGCCTGTAGCACACGTTTGTATCGGTCTTTTTGTAGATAGCCAATTGTTGAACTAAACTTCAACTTTAAAGGAAGGAGTGAATAGAACGTGACAACAGCATACGCATGTGCTGTGACTTTTATTATGATAAAATTTATTATGGCAAGGTCAAATCGAAGAGCCTGTAGCGCACGTTTGTACCGGTCTTTTTGTAAATAGCCAATTATTTAACTAGGCGATACCTTAAACTTCAACTTCAAGTAAAAGTAAGGGATGAATCTGATTATTAGGGCCGATTGTACCAACACAACTTAAGTTAGAATTTAACAAAGCTTGAGTTCTACTAAAGTAAACTACGATTGAACCTGATTGTACAACATTTGTAACTTTTCTCATTCAAATTCCGGTTCATATTTAAATCGCTGCTAAGTCTCAGGGCCGATTTTACAAACACAACTTAAGTTAGAGTTTAACAAGATTTAAGTTTTACTGCGGTAAACTACGATTGAAACTGATTTTACAAGACGAATTTGCCTTTAACTCAGATTCAACTGAAGTTTAATTTAAACCGCTGTTAACCTTCAATTTTCAAATCGGCCCTCAATTGTGCAATCGGCCTTAAACTTGCTCAATATACCTTTTACTTAATTCTTCTCAATATCCATTTTATTAAAACCGCTATAAAGCTTAAAGCTTTTCCTGAACAAAACTAAATAGATATAAAATATTGGTTATGTCAAACAAATGAAATTAATGTCAAAGTAGCTTTTATTATAACTAAATCAAATTTAATATTTGCGACAAAATGCATTTTTGAAATTTATTGCCGAGTCTGTTACTGCACGATTTTAATTTTAGCTCGATCATTTAACAAAAATTAATTGCAATCAAATTGTCCTAACAAATTGATTTATATATTCAATTTATTTTTCAGACTTTAATCCTTAACCCTACTTTTATCGTGAAAATTTATGACTATTTATGTAATACGCGTACAAAACGAAAATGGATTTTTGATGAAGGACATATTTGGGTTAAAGTCGAAGTTGCTTAATACAATGTCAATATTTAAAAAAAAAAACGTTTTTCTCTAGCATTATTACATTATTAGTTATCTAATAGCTGTAAAATTAACTCGAGGATTAAGAGTTAAATTGGTAGTAGGCTTTGAGGTGTATAATTGATTGAAATTGTATTTTTATTATACTTGCATTATAATCTGCCAATTTCACACTAAAAAGCGTTCATAAAATCGTCTTTATAGCACAAGTGCTCTATAAAGTCGTCTAGGTAACAACAATAATATTAACTGTTGTGCGACTGTTGTTCTGCAATGTAAACACAAAGCATCTCTGTGGCAACAAATATATCCAAAATCGGCACGCTTAATTTTAAAATTTTAAATACAGATTTTTTCTCTTTTATAAGAGGTTTTAGTTGCAATTATAATAAAAAATAGCGTATAATACTCGTGTATAAGTAGACTTTATCGCATACGCGCCGTTACAAGCACTCGCAAGCTCGTGCTTGTAATTTTCGTCGCTAATGCGATAAAGTCTTTCTTATACACATGTATTATAATATACTATTATGGTGATTGCAATTTGCTTAAGTAAATTAGATATTAAGTAAATAATGAAAATGGGCAATATACGTTACATCTATTTTAAGAGCCCATTATGCTAGTCGTCGCCCATTATTCCGAGTCCCTAGGATAAGTGGTGAATCACACAACTCTGTAACACCATATATCTCAGTCACGCTGCCGATTGCGAATTATTGTCCCCTTTTGGGCTATTTGCTGTTAACGCGAACTCGAACGCACAATTTATTACCACATCAGCTGTAAAGGACGATTGGTTTAATGGAATAAAAAATTTACGAAACGGACTATTTTTAAATGTACGACGACTATATTGCGCACTTGTGCCATTAAGACTCCTGAAATATTTATGATATCACAATAATGAAACTTTGGGTCACTAAGGTCTTTCTTAGAATATATAACAAACCGAAAAGAGAAGCTTGAAAAGAAATAAAAATTTAAACATCCCTTAAACTAAATAAAATTACATTTAACTATTAATTTATTTTAATTTAACTTTATTTACAGTTGCAAACTCGAGGAGTTTGATTGCGACAAAACATTAACTACTTAAATTTTTGTTTTAAAAATAAAGTTAATTAATCATTTTCGTATTTTAAACTTTTTAGTTTTCTAAAACCAAAAGAGTTTTAAGTTTATTAGGGTGTAAATTGAAAATTGGAATTTAACACATCTGGTGCACAACAAACTTTGGTTAATTTTTTTGACATGTAAAAAGCGAACGTTTTACCATTTCTGTTGTTTTGATTTAATATTTTAAATTGCAAAACTACATAACATAACTAATGAATTTTAAAATTTGCTTTCATCAATTATTGTTTAGCTTTAAAAAATTTACTAGTGGAAAAGTGTTGAATAGGTATCGATGAGCGCGATCACGGTCTCATACATGTCTACATGTTTGGATGTGATCTCCATGTAAAAGTGACATAGAGGTGATATCCTGCGCCGTTGTCGTTAATAAAAGGGTACGAACAACACCTCTATGTACACATCTACAGGTGACCTGACAGAGAGGTAACATTCATGTAGCGATTGTGGTACTTATGTGTACCTCTCTGTACGGGTGACAGAGCGATCATGTAACGACCTCACCAGAGTTCATCGATGCATTTTTGGCATATTCCTACACTTATAATGACAGAGGTGACATCTATGTTGCGATCCTGATACATAAAAGTACGAACATCACCTCTTTTTTCGGGCGAGAGAGAGCTAAATTCATTCAGCCACCACAACCGAGTTCATCGATGCGTTTTCGGCATGTTCGAGGTTCGTACTCTAAAGCTGACATAGAGGTGGCATTCGATTGGTGGAGCGATTGGTACGGTACGAACGTGGTCTATGTACGAGTGACATCGAGGTGACATCCGTGTAGTAATTGCGACCACGTTCACAGATCCATTTTCAGATTGGAAATTGATTACTGATTCTGATTAAGTACACTATTGAAATATCAATTATATGCTATCAGCTATCAGTGTTGATTTTAAGTAATAAAAATCTGTTACTCTCTCTGCTTCTTGTTAATATCGCTACCTCGTCGTAGACAGAGGCACCAGACATCCAGTCTGCACTCCACTTGGTGAATCCATCAAGGGATGATTTAAAGCAGTGATTTTCAACTTTTCTTTTTGTGACTGCACCCTACTACAATAATTATACCAAAAATTATAGAAATATTGTTCTTATTTTGGTTCACAAAAAAAGATCTAGTTTAAAGTAACGACTATGTAGGAAAAAATATATTTTCTGAATAATTGTTACTTTGAGAACTGAAAATTAATAACACTGGCATTACAAAGCTTCTCTTCGCATTTAACTCTTATTTTTATTTTCAAACGTTTTATTAAAACGGGGCAAACCGTCTTTTCCTTAGCACTGTCGTATATGGCGTATTCCATCTTGTTTGGTTTCTGGAGGTACACTAATGTTTTTGAACTTCTCTGTAAACCATCGGCTCGGAGTACTTAGAATCGTGGGTTTATGGAGATCAGTAATCTTTGCTGCTCTCTCTACAGTCGCTCTTTAACCCTCATGATCCGTTGCGTTAACTCTGCTACGTCGACCCAGTCTTCCTCGTTTTGGAGCATAACTTTGACGAAATTGGCCGGAGTCAGAGTTTCCCCTCAGCGACGCCATACTTCGCCTCTGTTCCCCGAGGTAGCAGTGGAACAGGATGTGGTATGCGGTATCGTTCTCATCGCAGTGTTTGAACCTGTGGGGGGGCAACTTCTTGATCCGATGCTTGTAGGCGTTGAAGCATCCATGACTTGTTTAGAGGTGTGTCAGGTAGTAAGACAGTGAAAATGACAGGTGCCCAGAAGGGTACAGGGTCGAATTATTAAGCTATTGTGGACCGGACCATATGAATCCAGTCCGACTCTGCCTACAGACAGCATAACTCTGAAGCGTTAGCGACGGATTAGAGAGAGCTCATAATAAACGATTAGTAGAAATTAAAAAAAGTATAGTATGTTTAAGATATAGCTGTACATAGTGTACATAGGGCTAAAACAACCTATCCCGAAACATATCATTCAATGGAATGAATGCTCTATAAAGTTTTAACCAAAAACTGATAATACGAAAATTATGTAAGGGTCTTACAATTAATCAAAAACTATCCTGAAGTGAATTCTTCACGTTTTTTCATGGTCAATGTACAATGTACATAACTAGAAAAGAAATGGGTTTTTAAGGGTAACTCAATTAGTTGGAAGCCCTAACGTACGTCATATAACCAACGTACCACAAAATATAAGACCCGAATGAGACTAATATTAATTGGTAATAAAATTATGTTCCAAACTTTTGGAGTCAATACAGTGTGTTGCTAAAGAAAAGACGATAGTAATTATAACTGCACATAAAAATATTTGAGAAAAAAACTCGAACACGTCGATTTAGATATTTGATTGTGCATTTTCTTACACTAAAATAATTTATACAGGGTGACCTATGTTGGAGGTAAGACGTAAACAACGTTTTTTTAAAGGAACACTCTGTATATTTTAATATCTTTAGATTTTCTATAGAGAGCTGATTTTAAAAACCTATTACACTATTACTTTAGCAACACACTGTATAGTAATTTTTAAAAAGCTTTTCCTCTTCAACAATTTCTATTTTGATCTTTTTAGTATTTAAGTAATTAATTTTCACACTGCTTTAAATTTTTTAAAACGATTCCAAGGTTTTCACACTATTTTAATTTAAAAGTAACATTTTTCTACCCTCATTTTATAAATTAAATTGTGTAAAATATGTAAATACAAAGCGCCCGATTTTAAAAAACAACAAACGCCATTTTAAGTGATCCGGAATTTGAAAATACTCAAAGTGTAACTAATTAGTACTATTACATTAAATGAGTAAATTATATGCGGAACTATTAAATTTCTAAATGTGTGTGCAGTGTTATTGGATTTTATGGTTTTACTTAAATGTTCAAGAGGGTTAGTCTCCTTGGATAAGTTTAGTAATTGCTCTATTGCATGAAAGGAAAATTACTCAAGTTTTCGCAAGTACATTTCAAGTAAATTAGCTGCATTTACTCTTAACTATAAATTATTGTTTCGATTTATAACTTATTATCGGTGTAATTTTAAGACAAAAAAATCTTAAAAAATATTTTTATAATTTGAGTACCTAATTAAAAAAATATATATTAACAAAGATTTCTTTTTCAGAACTGCTGGAAGAGCAGTTGGCGGTCTAGAGTCCATCAAACTTTTATTATAGGTAGGTCCTCGAAATTGAGGTTTCTCTTAAATTGATGAATTAATTCACTGTTTACTTTGTGAAAACGCGTGGGGGCGGAAACTAAATATTTTCCTTTGTCTACTTCCGCTTATGTATATTTCCACCACGTTTAATGATGACCGAGAGCATTGATTTGACTCTACTTAAGCGGAAGTAGACAAAGGAAAATCTTTCTGTTATGATCAGGTTTCTGATTTTTGAAAAACTCCAAAAGGTTTGAGCGATATTTTTTTAATAATTGACATGATTGTCATTAATTATTGACAGTAGCTGTAGATCTGAGCAACAATGGCTCTTATGGTACTTTTCTTTTACCTGTGAGAAGAGCTTTACCACTCATCTGTAACGAAATCCGAATTAATTTTGGATCACTACCCCTTTGAAATAGCTCTGAATGCGTTCCTCTTGATTGAAATCCCATCAGGCTACTCATTCAAATATTTTGGTTTAGTTAAATTATGGTTTTTCGAAAACCTTAATCACTTCTTAGTTTATATCGATTAGGTAGGTGTATGATCAATTTATTGTGGTTTAAATAGCTCACGTATTTTTATCAATTTTTTACCCCTATGGCTGATAATTGAAACATCGTTTTTATTTTCTTAACGACCGTATTAAGTTCACTTTAGCACATGCGAAGCTTTTAAGCGTACTTTCATAAATTCCCAAAACTACTTTAAAGGCAAACTTCGGTTTCTATTTTGTTTATTCACGGTTGCCTTCTTATCCTATCTTCACTACGTTAATTACCTACATTCTATTTAACAATTGTTAGCGTTCTAATTATTGACCTTTCTTAACTACAAAGTTTAGTTTTAATTAAACTTTGTACCTTCTATACCTACAAAAACACTCTTTTATAATATTTTTTTATTTAAAACTCAATACCTATTTCTATTATTCAATTTTTTGTAAGGAAATTTGATGTCGTTTTCAATTTCTCTAAATCGATAAAAAGAATGTATTCAAAAGGTGTCACCTCGTACATGTTAAGTCCTAAGTGGTAGAATACGGTATAACAACCTCCAAGCTTACAAGGAAACTTGTAGTTAACGATGCTACAAGAATGTAGAACAGAATAAAAATTGAAAGTCTTAGGTAGACCAAAATGTTGAACTCAAATTGAACGAGATGTCACAAGGATGTATGTTGTTGAATGTATTTATAAATATTTTTGTTGAAAAAAAAAAGTTCATGAAAAAGATGTAAAAACTAACAAATTTACATTTGAGTGTACTTTTTATGTAAATTTTATAGTGTATATGGCTAAGATAAACGATGAACTCGAGTGATTGTTTGATTTTTGATTCATGTAAATGGCTGCGATATAAAAAACGATAGGAACAAAACTTTACATTGATTTTCATGAAAAAGTTTGAAAGTGGATGTAATTTGCTTGTAAAGGACCGCATCGACTTGATAAAGTTTGAACATAAATTCAAAATTATTAATTTATTATTTATAACATTGTATAATACACAGTGTCTTAAAAATATAAAGGTGAATTTTAACCAATATTTTAGGACGTACTAGAGGTAATGAATTATTTTGATTGAATATAAGGTCTTAAAGGCTCGTCTCCACACACAGGCGTGCCTTCCGGTTTGCCTGTGCAGGCGGCCTGCACAAGCCAAACCGGAACATTGTAGACATAACGTTCAGGCGGCCTGCACAGTCCAAACCAGAGCATTCAGGTAGCCTGTGCAGGCCGACTGCACAAGCAAACCGGAAGGCAAGCCTGTGCAGGCCGCCTGAACTGTGTCCACACGCTTCAGTTTGGTCTGTGCAGGCCGCCTGCACAGGCAAACCGGAAGGCACGCCTGTGTGTGAAGACGAGCCTTAAGTCTAGTCAACGAAGGGATTAAGGCTCCTCTTCACACACAGGCTTACCTTCGGGTTTGCCTGAACTATACTTTGCTTCCACACGTACAGACTTACCTTCCGGTTTGGTCTGTACAGGCCGCCTGCACAGTCTACATCTGAGCTATTACTTTGCATCCACACGCTCGGACTTATCGGTCCGCGCATGCGAATTTTAAAGCAACGCTTAAAGTTGGACAGGCCAGATCAAAGCCCGCGCAGGCCGGCCTGCACAGGCGAATTTAATGTCTTTACAGGCTGTCCACACGCTCCGGACAGGCGGCCTGCACAGGCCAAGCCCGAAGGCAAGCCTCTGTGTGAAAACGAGCCTCTAGATTGGATGGGTTGCTAATGAGAGGGCTGACTTTCACCTAAGCATTTAGACCGCTTGATCGGGCCCATTGTGCAACCTCTTCAAAGGCGCCTCCTTCTCCGTCACCTCTCGAGTCATTCCAACTTGAATATGAACTCGAGCAACTTGGCGGGTGGAGTGTCTCTGATTCTGACCATATCCAGCTAGTAGTCACCAAGTATTTATAGATCCTCTAGTTGATGCTACCGCAGGACACGAGCCAAACACATACTCCGCAGTTTTATCTTCCTGATTAGTTACAGTCTCTGCATCTAGGGCTATCGATTAGTCCCAGAGTGTCCCGATTAGTCCCAGAGTGACGATGGGGTTATAGATTATATTCTTCGGGAATGTGTTTGGAGTAGTTAGGAGGTAAAAATACTAAGTCTACAGTCCTAGCTATATATGGCTAAGGGACGGAGGGAGTGAAAAGGTTCTGTTTTTTGGATTTTTGCTTATATCTAGAAAACGGTGACTTATAAGAAAAAAAAATACGCTTAATAAAATAAAAGCTTATCATATTTCCTACAAGATTGTTTCTATTCATTTTTTCTCTATTCAATCTTCTACCCACCATTCTTCCATTTTGTTTTATTTTCTTGCTTTTCATCACTGGTTTTGTATTTATTTGTTATTTTTTTATAGTTGATTTTGACAAAATAATATTAAACTTGTATTGGGGATAGCGCTGAGCTGGAAGACATTGCTGCAAGCAATAAGCCTCGGTGTGTACATATACTGTACTTTTTTGTTAAATAAATAAAATAAATAAATACCTATTCCTTATTAATTTATTGTTTTCGAGATATCCGCCTGGAAATATCGTTAATGGACGAAAAAAAAAGTTGTGCCCCACGTTTTTCCTCAAACATTTGTTTCTAGCACTTCAGCCCTTCGTTATACAGTAAAAGTATTTAGAAAAGAAGTTGCAGAATATTAAAATATTATTTTATCTTCAAATGATAGTGTTTTCATACACTAACGATTTTTTCTGGCGGATATCTCAAAAACTATAAGAAATAGAAAAAAATTAATTAAAACAATCTTGTAGGAAATTTAATAAGATCTCATTTTGTTAAAAAAAATTTTCCCTATGACTCACCGTTTTCAAAATATTATCAACACTCCTTAATATTACGTCTTTTGATATATTTGGCCATAAGTACTAAAAATAGTAGCTACGGCCCTGCTTCATCATGCTATATTGCTTTTTATTTATAAAAGCATTACTCTACTGGGACACTCTTTGTAATTGTTTTGGCATTTAATATATAAATTCAACCCTCTATTAAAATATAAAATCAATTTAATTCGATTTTCTTTTAAGAGTGGAGGTTTTAAATCTGTCAAAATCTTCTCAATTTTATTAGCATATTCTGATTTTCGTCACTTAATATTATGATGGCAATTTAATAAATGAATTCCAATAAAATTTTAAAATCAAAATTCTGCAGATACTCGAAGAAAGTTTTGTAATAATCGCGTTAAACATAAAAGTTGTATAAAGAAGTTTGTGTAAGTGTTGGTGTCATAATGAAGTTCAATAACTGAAAGGTACTAGGTATAGATTATGACAAAAAAATAAGTTCGTTTTGTGCTAAAAGTTAAATGAGTTTTATTACTTTTTTATCGACGTTTTGGATTATTAATAAGAATTCTCTTACAATTTATTAAATTTAATTTTTATATTGCTCTTGACGTCGGTCGATTCAATCGAGTGTAACTTATAATTTCTTTTTTCAATTAAATACTAAGTGGTGTGTGTTTTTGATTATTTCTTATTAATGGAAGACTTTGGAGCCGTTAAGTTTGCGTGAAATTAATGAAATTAGTAGATACTCGTGGTTTATCTTCATGCATTCTATTTCAATTATTTTGTAACATGAAATAGCAATTTATAAAATCATAAAATGTAGGTTTTATCCTCAGTTTTATCATAAAATGGAAAACAGAAACTATTACCATAATCCTTTTTATAATTAATGTAGAACATTAAAAGCAAAATAATTGTTCTTTGAGAAAAACTACAGAGATAACAAAAATGAGAGATTGATAGCAAACGTGTACAAGGCTTAACAATTGTTTCCAAATGGGTCAGTTGCCTATATTACAGAGGTTTTTAGGGTAGGGCCGTCAGTAATGCTGAATTAACCATGTAGCAGAAGTTATATTATAAACCATTATAACCCAATTCTCTTGGGGCCCCGCGCCCAGCAGTAAAAATCTGAATTTAAATATCCCGCGCAAAAACGAGGTAGTTACAGCAAACACAATCTTACCTAAGGTGCGGTAGGGATAAATTCACGCAGAATTGGCCACGCCTTCCTTAAACACGATTGATTTAAAATAAATTCGTTTATATTATCAGTGGCTACTAAATTATAAGTAACTATACTTTAAGTAGGCTGCACACGATGATAGTGACTTGTACAGGTAACTTAAAACCCAGTACTAAAAGCAAGTGATTTAAGAAACAGTTGTGTTTACATGGTGATAGCAGCTTGCTCAAGTTAGTAGTGTTTCCAACAATGGATTCAAAATGTAAACGTAAACAAACCACGATGCTATCACGAAACGCTGGAACGAAATGCTAAAACGACATGCCTAGACGGGTTTAGTTATCAGGAAAGTGGAAGTGGGGGTAGCCACTTGCTCCAGTAAATAGGATTGGTTTCTATTCACTAAACTGGAATTGTTACTAAAACCAACACTGGAATTTAGTACTAAAATACATGTTTACACGAAGAAAGTACTAAAATCCAGTACTGGATTTTAGTAACTTGTACAAGTCACTATCATCGTGTAATTGAGCCTTTATTCAAGGAGACGAGATAGTGAATGTAAACAAACAACCCGCGTGTTGTGCACGTGAACACTTCTATTTAGCGCTGTGATTGGCTCTAACGTATAAACTTATTTTAAGCTTGTTGCATGGTTACCTAACTGCGTTGATGCGGATAACTCATATTATAGTGGCAATTAGAGCTGGGACGATTACAGGAAAAATGTAATCGATTATAAATAAATAAATGATTGAGACAACTTTAACTAAAGGAGCTTTTAGGGAATTATTATGAAACCGGCTGTTATTAATAATTTTTGAAAAATTTACACCGTATTTAATTTAAGTTTACGTAAAACCGCGCTCGTGAGAACTTGCACGTGCACGTGAACATCGCATGCAACACTATCTCGTCTCCTTGAATTTAGTATAGGCGATTACTATTGCATAGAGGAGAAAAATACCAATTTAGGTGTAGGCGCTTCCCCTAGCTCTTCACTTTAAGATATTTTTACTGTATGTTGGAACTCGCGAACCCAGACCTGTAATAATGTCGCTACACCACTACAAGGGCCTCTTGATAACATTTGCTAGAGTCTCGGCGCTGGCTTAATCCGGCACTGGCCATCAGTTAAAACATATAGGTATGAGTTTCTATTCTAATCCTATTCCATGGAATTTTTGAATAAGTACTCACTATAAGCCTCACAATTAATGGACACCTTGGCTATACGTTTAGCACAAATTGTGGATGTAACCATCATAAACCTCATACTTAAATTGAGGAGCACCTTTATTTTGCCAACAAGTAGTAAATCAATAACCTCTCATTTCGTCTTTTTGTCATTTTTGGGTAATAACCACCCTGGCGTATAGCCAGGGTGGCCAATAGTTGTGAGGCTGACTGTACCTACTATGGATCAATTTTTTATGAATCATACAAGAATTATTTGCTTTATCTTAATTTCTAGCAGAAAGCGTGTGAGACGTCATGAATTCTAAATAGATATATTTAAGAATCTCTGTCTTTCCCTGTAACTCGTTGTAGGTTAGCTTTATAACAATAAATATTTCTAAGGAAGCTTTCGTTCTAGATTATGGGCCTATAACAGATAAAACGGGGTGATCGTATTCAGGCCCATCTTTTGGGAATAAGCTATTGAGTGCCAGCGAACACGAAAATCTAATTGGCTTCCACAGGCAGTGATTTAAGGCCCCAGGGCTGTTAATAATAAACTTCTAATTGGTGAGGAGGTCGGGAAAGCCACCTGAGAGGGATGCCAAAGTAAAATCTTCCTTTTTATGCAAAAAGTAGCCATTTTGCCATTTTGACACCCAAATACCATTTATGAGTCACGAGTTAATGTTTGCGGGTGTGACATTGTAGAGAGTAGCCAATTTTTTTGTCGATTCTTTTTATAAGAATAATAAAATGTCAAAGTTACATCCCGAATGCTGTCACATTTCTTACTTTTTACCTTCTGTAAGAATTTCATTGAAGGATCCTGAGGCCTTAAGCCACTGCCTGGGGAAGCCAACCAGATTTTCGTGTTCGCTGGCACTCAAATAGCTTATTACCTGATAGGCCTGAATACGATCACCTCGATTTTTCTGTAATCTATTCCTCTCATGAATAGAAGCAAAAAATAAGAAAGGTTAAAACAATTTTTTTTCGTTCATTGACGATTTTTGCTGGCGGATATCTCGAAAACTATAAGGAATAGAGAAAAAATGAGTAGGAAATTTGATATGCTTTTCTTTTGCTAGAAATAATTTTTTTCCTAGGACTCACCGTTTTCGAGATATAAACGAACCTTTCTATTCTCTCTCATCCTTAGCCGTAAATCTATTATAGGTAGTACCGCGGACTTTTTTCCATGCCCTCTACACCCGTTTTTGAACGTTTGTTGACTGGACTAAAAAGCGTATTACGAAGGGTCAACCACTATTCTGAATTTGTACACAGACTACCGATGACTGCCGATGACTGCCTTTGAGTGCCGTTGACTGCCTGTGACTGCTAATGAGTCATCAGCAGTCGATGACAGTCCTTAGTAATGACTACCGTTGACTGCTCCGAGAGTGGATAACCCCTATGTTTATCCGAAAGGGATATTTATTATTTGGACTTGCAGCTATTCTAGGAGCATAAGAGAGGGACTGTTTCTCTTAATTCCAACGAAGGTTTACCAGCTTCTACGTATAAACTTGAGATGGGGCTTCGTTCTTGGAAGGGCAATATCCTCCAATGTGTTGTTAATACATATTATTAAGAACAGATCAGCATTCAGTAACTCTTAGTATGCCTTGAATTCAAATATTAGGTCTGCATACATTCGCAGTCCCTCCCGAGTTGGGCAAGCTTAGGGGGAAGACGGTTTCTTCCACCAAATCACTAGTCCTCTCTTTCAGATCCAAACGGTCCTAACAGAGGAAGAGAGAGAGATATCAATAGTCCTAAAAAGACAAGTGAGTTCTTCCAGCAGATCACTAGTCTCCTTCTTTAAATGAATATTGTCCCTTAGGACAATATTAGACAATATTAGAATATCTCTCTCTTAAGAGAGATCAATGGTTCCTGAAAGACCCGGACAGAACAACAGAGGAGAACTTGCCTCTAACCCGATTACTAATCCTCTCTCTTAGATCCGAATAATCCTAAGAGAGATAAACATCAGTAGTTGTAGTTCTAGTTTGTATGTATCGTGATGCTCTTCGCTAGATCTTTTCAATTGAATAAGGTAAGATAAGATAGATGATAAGATAAGTTTCTGTTTTTGTATGGAAAATCTTTTAATTATCAACTACCAACTATGACCAGATCAGACTAATATTAATGATTTATGATGCTTGGAGCAGCGTGCCCTACATTTCATAAGTTATTTCTGGATTTTGTTTTCCTGTAAAGTATAGGTAATAAACATCGAGATTCCAAAAAAAGTTAACAAATAAACATCATAGGTACATTTTAATTATTTTTAACAGTAACTACAGTAAACGCGTCTGGTGAGCGTAAATGGAATTGAACCATTACTCTTTTAGTATATTGAATGTAAAACATTATAAAGAGTACTTGTTGACTTTAAAAGAATAAGATAAGAAAAAGTACATTAACTCACTTAAAAAGTCTACGTAAGGAAATTGAGTAAAGTAAGTTTAGTAAAAGTTTTTTTGTAATAAATAACATGGAACAAAGCGAATCGTCGACGCCTATCTAGCCACTTATTCTTATCGTTTCTAGAAGATTAAGTTTTACTAAAAGGATTTTAGTTTTCTTTTTTCAATAAGTTACAAATAACTCGACTATCAAGACGCAATAAAAAATAATATGATGGTATGTATAGTTTTTCAACCACAACTTTTTCCCTCGACAATATTTTAAGAGCCAAGGGTTTTCTCTTTTTAGAAAATTTAAAAGAAAAATAATGTTTCTTTTTATTTATTTTTGCGTCGTTATTAATTTATTTGTACGACTTGATTGTTGTTAATATTAGTTTAAAGCGTATTTGTTTTTACAATAGATTCGATGTTTGTTCTTCTAGAAGTGTTGATTGACCCAGAATACGTTGCTTTAGACACAAATATAAATTTCCACATGAGTTAAATCTTCTCGTATTTTTGTGTTGTTGAACGTCGCCGTCGCAGAAAAAAAACAATGCGTAATAAACCGAATTGACAGGTGATTTATTTAATATTTTCTGGATATTTCTGATAGCATAACTCGGTTGTGATTGCACATCAACAAAAATTTTTTGATTGACTAATAACATGCTTCGGGGGTTAGAAAACATGAAATAATGAAAATAAAGCTTTTCTTTTAATTCTTATTATTTTTTCATTTTCTTGCAAAGATTTAATATAAATATTATGTTTGATGTAAAAAATTATCAGTAGAACTTTAGGACTTATTAACTTATTATAACTTTATTGATCGGACAGGTAGTTCCTGTCCCAAAAAAGTGGAAATTAATTTAAATAATTTTTGCATTTTTCTCTAAAAGATGTAATTAATAATCATAAGCGTACGATCATAACAGAAACTTTGGGCATAAATTCCAAGAATATGGAATTTAATAAATTCCAGGCACCGTTCGAGGTGCCTCAATTTCAGGACCGCAACACGGATAGAACTTCTATCATAGAAGTCAATTAATACAACTGGAAACAAACTCCTCCATCTGGTAGTCAGATGGATCTAAAACTAAACAGTGCTCAGGGAATAGGTATAGGTCCCTATAGCCCAATATATAGGGTATGAATAGCCTTAGAAACCCACACCACAATTATGCAAGCTAAAACTCTTCCAATAGGTCCGAGGGGTAAACCGCTTTGGAAGTTTGGTGTACAAGTAAGTGGAAGTTAGTGAAAGTTTGGCGTACAAATTTTGGCCGCGGTTTACCCTTCGAATAGGTCTATGTGCTTGAGAATCTCTACAAAGGAATTTAAAGGACAAAAAAGTCTATATAATGTCTGACAGCCAAACTGCACTCATAACCAATAGCTTTGAGTCTTTACCCACCTTTGAATACAGACAATCTCTTAAAACTCTGGCAAGAGACAACAACGTTGCAGATACTCCTTCAAACTCCAGCAAGGAACAACAAAATTGCTCTTCATTGGGTGACGGGTCACGAGGGAATTGAAAGAAACGAAATAGCTGATGAATTCACTAGAGCAGTCTCAAAAGTCCTCCCGATTGGACCCGAACCAATCTGCGGACTATTTAGAACACATAGAAGAGTAGAGATCCAAAAATGGGAAGCAGGGAACAAAAATTCTTGAACAACCCACCAGCGGAAAGACAGTCGAATAAATTTATTGAGTACTCGACCACGAATGTTAAAAAGGTTCTTCTATTATCAAGGAACGAAATCAGAGTCATCGAGAACACTGCCCAGTCAGGTGCCCACCTCAAAAAACTGGGACTGGATTATAGTAACATATGTAGACTCTGTGAATCGGAGATCGCATCCGCCGAACACAGTCTCTGCAATTGCGGTGCATTGGCTCTGCTTAGGCTGAAAACTTTGAGCGGACTCAACTGACGCCTGAAGAAGTGAAAAGTAAACTTCTCAGGGACATATTCTATGCTCCGCTGGCAAGAATGAACTCTTGAGAGTAGAGTTATGAACAAAAGATCAACACTGATCACAGCTCTGTAAGGCTTAGAAGCCAATCGACCTCTGAGTACAATCCAATACAATTAGGCATAAAAGAAAAATTATAAGCAACTGACCACATTGTAGAAATAAAAAGACGATAATATTAATTTAATTTCTCTGTAGTCCGGCTCTCTATCGGCCCTCTGTCAGCCGACTTTTTGTTGACAGTGTCATCTACGCCAGGTTCCCTAATCAGGTGACTGGCTCGTCTCTCTGGAGGTTTTCTGACGACTCGCTGTCGGCAGGTTTTCTGCCGGATCTCTGTAGGCAGGCTCTCTGCCGGATCTCTGTAGGCAGGCTCTCTGCCGGATCTCTGTCGGCAGGCTCTTTGTAGGCCAGTTCTTTGTTGGCTCAAAGTCAGTCGGCTCTAGATCGGCCGTGTCTCTGTCGGCTCTCTATCGGCTCTCTGACGGTCGGCTTTTTGTTGGCAGGGTCTTTTTTGCCAGGTTGTCTAATCAGGTGACTATTTGAAGACTCTCCGTAGGCCGGATCTCTGTCGTCTCTCCGTCGGTTCTCTGTCTCTTCTCTGTCGACTTCCTGTCAGTAGGCTCTCTGCCGAATCTCTCTCGGCAGGTTCTTTGTAGATCGGTTCTTTGTCGGCCGGTTCTTTGTCTGTCGGCTCCCTATCGGCGATGGTGTTACCGCCAAGTTCTAGCTTATTGTTGACTTATAAACGTGGGATTCGACTTATAAATACTTAAAAACGACAAAACGATATTTTTACTTTGAAAAGTTGGTGCTAATTTCATGGACACGTGATATGATGTATTTATGAATAGCATAAACTGTAATATATATATGGGAAAGCCATGTGCTTAGAGTTGAGATCCTTTTTATAATAAGCTCGTGTGTTATCCTCCGTAAACTAAAACTTGTAGGATTGACCAAGTTGGTTCGTAAACCATGTATAATGTAGAACAACGAAGTTATCGTTTAAGCTTCTAGATTGTATCAAGTTAAATGCTTTCACTAATCTTCAATCTGTGCTAGATAGACGAGAAAGGAACTATAGATTAGTGCTAAGATCTTAAAAAAGAACTGCGAAGTTAATATGAAAATGGTGTTAGACGAAACGAGTTAAAGATCAGTTAAAACAATAATTTACATTTATTATCAAAACTAAATGAATTTAATAATAGAACTAGGTACTCATTAAAATTGTTAATTTAAGTAAACCTTTTATCAGGGTAAACAGCTATAGCTTTGATCTTATCAAATCGGTGCTTCTAAATTTTACCATAAGAAAAAGAAAAGCGTCTAAGAAAATTCGAAATGTATTTTAGATGCAAAATACTTGTTTAGCAAAGACTAAAAACAGTTTAAAAATTTCCTTTGATATTTTCTTCCTTTAGAAATTGCACAAAAAGCTTCCCTTTTCTTATATTTTGTTTATTTCCTAATTCCAGTGTTGAGTCAATTATTCAATTCTTTTGATTTGCACTTTATTCATCAATTTGAAATCTTTTTATTAAAACATAATAAAGCTACTGAACTTAAATGTTTAATAATTCATCAAAATTAACGCACAATGTCAAAAGCAATTTAAACTAATTAAAAAGGATTTTATAAACGCTCAAGCAAAATTTAATTCGGGATGAAAATATTTTAGCCAAACTCTGAAAACTCTTGCTTCGGAACATTAACATTCACATATCCAAATACATTTGGAAGAGTTTTAGGTGTAATAAGTAGATTAAAATTGAACTCTTAGACAACGTGTTCTTATAAAGCAAGACATCCAGAAGTGTCTTTTATTTTATTTTTTCAGTTTTCCAATTTTATTTAAGAAAAAAAGAGGTTTATTTAAAAAAATGTGAAACGATAGCAGTTTAAATACTTGAGCTGTGACTTTGAAGTAAACACGTTTTATTTGGTGAACCGATAAAATCTAGATAGCCTTTGAAAGCAAATTTTCTGCTTCTGGGTTTTACGATGTGACATTAAATGATAGAAGTACAAGTTTCTAACACATTTATATTCAACAAGCATAACAAGTTAACATGTAACGACTACATACAATAACCGTATAATAAAAATCGAAAAAGAATCGATCAAGTGAAAAAAATACGATTTTATTATCTTTTTTTTAAGGTTTTTTTTTTATTAAAAGCAAAATTGGTTTTTATTAGCGACTATAATTTTTTCAATTTAAAATATTAAAGTCTTAAACAAGAAGTTAATCGGTGGTTAAAAATTTATGTTTAAAAATTAGCTGTTAAAAAGCCATGCTGTTGGGTTCTTTCCTGAGATAATAAATTAGAGAATAACGTGGTCGGAATAACATATTTAACGAAAAGCATAACGTTAAATAGCTACTTCAATTGACATAAGTTGTACTCGCTAAGAACCCTCCTTCATCTTCCTCTTATTGATGTTTCTTATAGTTTGAAACGTCATCTCCAGAGATATAAAACGTAACAGCACCCCACAGCTTTTCTCTAAATCGTTACTATAGAAGGCGCTGGATAGTGCTGTATTAAAATTCCTCCCCATTGACTACCTCAGTAACGCTACTGTGAGGGTGGCATAATGCAGAGCCTAGCAGCAACACTTGCTTATATCGTTATTTTGAAGGGCAGTAATAAATAACTGTGGTATATTGAAATATTATATCACAACGTCCGTGGTAAATGCCGCGTTGTTTATTTTTAACGTATGTATCGTATAAATTTTGTAGCCAAATTATATTTAATTTTTATGTCATACGAACGTTGCAAAATTAATTTTAAACCCATAACAAAAATTTCATTACCTCAAATTCATAATTCATTTTTAAAACAAAAAAGCGTTCAACATCCATTTACTAAAAAAAATTGCTGTTAATGACGTCAAAAAAATTAACAGTTTACATTAAAAGCATAGCACACGAGCTTGGAAAATTATATTTTTTTTAATTTAATTAAATTTTATTTACTGAAGTCGAATAATTAAATAAGTATAGCATAGGGCATAACCAGAGACCTTTACACAAAACTTTTGCTAATTGGTAATGTTATTTATTTTAGTTGAACTAATTTAAATTTTAAAGTGAGATAATTATCTCTCAAGTGCAAGTTACAAGCGGCTCTAAAGCTTTTGAAAGTAAGTTAAATGTCGTGCTGTCAAATGGCATTTTAATAAAGTTCACTTTGTAAACTTGACAAGTTGAAATGATACACCTACAGAGTTATATGAGTTTTAACGAAAATTTGATGAAAAATGTAACATATTTTAAAGTTTAATAAATGATTTTTTTTGTAAATTCCATATTAAAATATGACGAGAACAGCAAATTCATTTCAAACATCATTATCAACAGGTGGGTTCAAGTAGTAAGATGACTGGTGCACATTATTATATTTCCAGGTAGCGTAATTAATTCTCTTACAATCTTTACAACTGATACTCTTTTACCCCTTTTAAAATCATCCTGAAGGTGTGAGGTCCTCCAGCAGTCCCATGCTCGAATTTAGGACCCGTTATAATCATTTCCACGATTTTTGAATCTCAAGCTACACTCATTCCTCTTGAAATAGAGTACACGAGTAATTATACCTATAATGTAGTTCTTGTCACATTATCATCTAGCTGGCTGCTTCCTAAAGCTTATTACTACAGACCTCGCAGGCCAGGGTGTTAACGTGCAAACCATTTAGGTGGTCTGCACAAAATTGTCAAGTGTGGAGGCAAGTGATAATTACGGCTTGCCTGAGCAGTTAATTCCTCTACAAACGCTGAGGCCATTACTACGGCAGGCCTCAGCAGACATCTTGCAATAATGTAGTTCTTGCCACATTACCTACATTATATCCCACTGCTTGCTTTTTAAAGCCCGCTACATATGCTGAAACTTTCAACTAGAAGGCCAGGGTATGAAAGTGCAAACCGGAGCGTATGTAGACCGTTTAGATGGCCTGCCCAAGGTTTTCGTAGTAAAAATCTTCATGTGTGGAGGCAAAGTGATAATTACGGCTTACCTTGCGCATTTAAGCTCACTACAAACGCTGAGGCTTTTACTACGGCAGGCTTATGCAGATAAGTCTTTAAAGGCAACCTGGAGTGTCTGTAGATTGTTCAGACAGCCTAAACAGGCCTGCTGTAGTAAAATCCTAAGAGCTTCTAGCGGGCTTACTGTTTTAAAACACTTGAAGAGGGCTCTTATTCTACAGGTTAAGAATTTTCTAAAAATATAGTATGTTGTAGATTAGGACCGTTACAAAAGAAGTCTTCATTGGCACACAGCTCTAAATTTTTCATGTTAGAGGGTATCAACAGACTCAGCAAATAATTCTCCTTCGATAGGTACCATTACCGTTCTTATTGATGAAGCTGGTGAGCAGGAAACTGCAAATGTAATTCTCTGTGTTATTTGGCTATGTTCCATTTTGATCATGGGCACTCGGTATATTGTATCGGTATACCGTATACTCGGTATTTCCTATCAACAAACAGCTATGCGTTAACATCTCAATTTTTATTTTTCTCTTTACTACATATTTCTAATTTCAGTACCTACAACCAGGTAAATCAGGTAAGACCTAAGCAACCACTGGCGCAATCCGGCGATACCTTTTTTCGAACCCTTTCTTGAGCGTAATTAAAAGATTAACCATTGGCGCAATCCGACCCTGTCCGCTAGCCTCTACCCTTTCAGCAACTGAGTGTTTGCGAAGCGAAGCAATCATTTCTTACACTCTAAAAAATGTTCTCTGTGAGATTAATCTTTTTGCGTTCGATTTTATTAACCTACAACTGTAATCACTACTGGTTGGAAACAGTAGTGTAGTGAGGGATCTACCGTGTACTATCACTTTTATATCTTTTGGCCACCCCGGCAATAAGCTTAGCACGAATTGTTGGTGCAACCATTATAACACCAACACAGTTTGTTGATATACTACTTGTTGGCAAAATAAAGTTATCCCTCAGTTTAAGTAGGAGGGTATGGTTGAATCCACAATTCGTGTTAGGCGTATAGCCGGGGTGGCCAAAAGATATGCAGGTGATAGTACGCTCTTCGTTATCGACCCCTTTAAAAATGACCAGAAACTCTCCAGCCCTTCGTTCAACAATAATTTTTTTAATACAAAAATAGCTATCAGAAACCGAAAATTGTATTGTGTAGCTTTAACACTGGCTCTACTTACCCTATTAGTTAACAAAAGGTTATAGAGAACACGAAAAAGGGCGAAACTATTTTCTTCAAGAATGTGTTTGAAGTAGTTAGAAGGTAAAAATAGTAAGTACCCGGTCCTAGCTTTGGCTAAAGCCTGGGTTACATTATACTTTTTTCAACTAGAAACTTTGACTATTTTCATACTAGACTGACTTGGATAATCTAAATCAGAAATTTTTCATCCAAGTTTTATACTAGAAACGGCTAGAAATAAGTTTGCAAAACTAGATCCGGACATACTTTTCAATACAAGTTTGAAACTAGACCTGAACTTTACGATAATTTTCTGCATTGCCAACCTCTTGCTTGAAAGTTGACAGTTGGTTTAAGGTTACTTAGAAAATAAAATACAATTGGATGTTGGCAATCCTTAAATCAGCTGATGTAAACAACTACAAACATCCCCACTGCAAAACTTTCTGCTACTTCAAGTCAAATCTAGTTTGTTAGGAATGGAGGGAAGTTGAAAGGTCCCGTTTTAGAGGTTTTCGCTTATATCTCGAAAACGGTGAGTCATAGGGAAAAAATTACTTCTAATGAGATGAAAGCTTATCAAATTTTGTTTCAATTATTTCTATTTATTTTTTCTGTATTTCTTATAGTTTTTGAGATATCCGCCCGCAAAAACCATTTTTAATAAAAATTTGTGCCTTAAGGTTGTAGTGAAACTTATTTTGCCTTTCGCACCTCAGGGCTTTAATAAAAGTCTTCTAACCTGAGTTTAGCGATAATGCGTTTGTGTTCAAAACGTTTTTCAATAAAATGATGTGGTTACGGTTACAAAATTAAAAGTTTTTAATTTTTTACTCACACCAACTTCCAGCTGGATCGTCCAATGTAGCTCAAAAGCAAGTGTAAGATTTTATTAAAATACAATTTTAAATTAGTAAGAACAGATGGCGTTTGCATTTAAAATTTGCATTTTTACAGTTAATAAATAATTAAGTAAATATTTAGTGTTCATTAGCATGAATATTATAGCAAAGTATATTCCTAAAAATATTCTTTTTACAGTGTTGTTGTAAGTTTTAAAAGTGTCCCTAATGAACTTGATCAAATAAAATATTTTATGAAGGGCACAGAGTATTGCATAAACAATAAGTTTATTTAATTACATGAAGGGTTTGTTGACAACTATTATACATTTGCTTTTATTAGCTCAGTATTTAATTCAATTATTATCTATACTAAGAATATGGGTTGGTGTTGAAACATGTTGAAAATATTTTCTTCTGTGTTGCTCAATCAGTAATTATTTTTGATTTTCATAATTGACTTATTTATATAGTGAGTTAGAGCATTTCGATCTTGAAGAGATCTTTGCAAATATATATCAATAAAACTTTTTGTGTACAGTTCCACCAGCTTAATTAGATAGCAGAAGGGGCGTGTCCAGCGCTGTCATAGATTTAAAAGTACACTACGAGTTAAAAGTATTTCATTCGCTAAATTTAACAAGTAACTGTCAATAAAATTGCATACAGGTTAATAAGATTTTTAGAGCCTAAATTACACAATTTTATAGCCTAAATATCGTACTAAAATGAGATTTTTAACGGCCTAAAGCCGGGCCTTAATCATAATTGTCAAATGTACTACATATTTACGGTTTTATTCACTAAATTAAAGAACAACTTAATTTTAAATATCTATAAACAATTATTTTACTTATTTAATTGAAAACAAAGAAAAACGCGGTTTATTTAACGCAAAATGTCACTCTTATGCAAATTGTCATTAGAGTAAGTGCATACAATACCTAACATGAAGCAAACATCTACCGTGGCACTTCTTCTGAATTTTAATGGTAATGAGTCAGTGTAAATGCTTTATTACAAATTAAATAAATTTTATTAACTAGAGCTGATTGTTAAATACGAGCCCATTTGGTAGTTTTAGCGGGTTAATATGTGTCTTCGATGTGTCCCATATCTTTTTTCTTTGGAGCACTTGCTTGGTGCAACTTTGGGTCCATTCAACGAATGTCAGCAGCTGAGATATTGAGTGAGAGAACCTTCCCCTGACTTCAGTGGCCTGTTTATTTCATTTCAATTCTACAACAGGAAATTTGAATACTGGGGCCTTCCTTGGAATTGCAGGTAAACATGAATATCGAAGTAAAACTATTTATTAAAGAAGAAAAATCCGAATTCACGGCCATAAGAAATAGGAAATGGAAAAGTGCACGAGAAGCTGTTGACTTCAGAACAGAATTTTTTTTCAAAAAGCGATTTAGATATGTCTTTTTATTTCATCGCTTGCTGTGAACGTTGAACATAGTGTTGTAGTTGCTCTTATTCAATTTAGAGACCTTCCGGGGTATTTGTAAATGGATTTCTAACCTACCACGTCTGTCCCACGTCCGTGGGCTACAAAACAGTTTATAAAATTTGTTGTTAAAATTGTTTAATATTTATTAATTAAAATAATTAGTCCCATTACTTTATATTACGACTTCCTAAATGTATGTATGTGTATGTACTGCAAGACAGATTTAAGTTGGAGAGCGGTGGGAATGCGCAGATACTTATGATAATAAACGGAGACAACGTCAGAAGCTCATAATTTAATAATATTTACAAACGCTGACGTAAAAGCAAAAGTATTAAAAAAATTTTACGGGCTCAAGATTTAATTGTTCCAATAAAAGCATTTGAATTAATATGCTAAAGCATACTTAGAAAAGCAGTTTTAGAAGATACTGAAGACAAGTGCAGAAGAAGCGTGCCCTGATGATATCTTGTGTAGAAGTGAACGAGGCAAGGACTCATTTCGTTGTAAGATTTGTCTTTTATTTGTCACAAAAATGTTCTAATCGTTTTTTATAAGGTAGCTTAATAAGCATATAATAAGAAAATAAGAACAAATACGAAAAGCTAAGATAAAACGTTGCTCAAAATTCGGAGTTTACAATTACTGAAAGGTAAGAGAAACGAACTTCCAAAATTGAATACTAAACTTAAATCACGCAATTTCATAAATTAAAGTTTATTATGTTGTATTACTATGTGCAAAGCTAACAAACTTATGAACTTTACATGTCAATCTCACTTAGTCTTTCAATAATTAATTGTCATATCAATTTGAATTTGCCACGTTACTGCTTATATTTACTACAAAATTAATTAACTTGTAGATAAGTTAATTGAATAACAATTTTTTGTAAAATGCATCAAGTAAAAAATTAATATGACGTAGTTTAAAATTTTACTATAAAATTCAATAGAGCTTTAAAGTTTTATCAACAAAGTATCGTGTGTAATGTCTTCAGCATACAGACACTCTCACTCTCACAGTTTAGTAGCATGTTTCAAAATAACCCACTTTTCAACGCTATGCACCAAGTTTATAATAATCAGGGCCTGCCAAAGAGGTAGGTTACCCCATTTTAAAATAAATTATAAATAACTCGAGTGTGAAATATGCAAATGCCTATTTTGTTTGCTTATAGCCCAGTTTCCAAAGGTTTCAACCTCAGAAAATTTGTAAAGTTTTCTTTTTTTTAATTAAATTGCACCTAGTTTACAACAAACCAAAACTAACCAGCAATTATTCTCTAATATACACATATCTACATTATATAAAAATTTCACCCACTGGTGTCCTCTCAGTTCTAGCACTGAAACACTTTTTTTGTGTTCGTTATCACTCACATTTGTGTCATTTAACTCACTAACTCAAATGATTTAGTTCTTCTTAGTCTTCTCACTAGTTCTGAGTTGTCGAGAAGTTTGAGGGTCTCAATGTTGACATCATCGTGCAGCATAGCCTCGTGCTTTAGAGCGAAAATCTTAATTTCTTCTTCTACCGTTTTCGACTGTAGGTCTCGATGGATATCGCTGTTTCTAACGTACCATGGTGCACCAAGAATATTCCTTAGAACTTTGTTCTGAAATGTTTGAATTGTGTTGATATTACTTTTGTTGGCACAGACCCATAGTTGACAACCGTATGCCCATACTGGTTTTAAAACTTGATTATACAGAAGTATTTTATTGTGTATCGACAGCTGCGATAGATTAAGAAAGTGGAAAAAAATCGGTTTTCAGATAGATTAGGATATGGCGAAAAAGATGCAAAAAAGTTTGCATGCAATGCTTCATAGAAAAAAATGGACTTGAAGAGGAAAAAATGTGTTTTTTTAAGAATATCTCGGAAAGTATGCAATCTAGAGAAAAATTACTAGACCGCCATTTTATAGATGAAGTATTTTGACAAAAAAATGTCTTATAAAAATTTTCCCTTAGAGTAATGGTTTTCCCGAAAACTATGTCAGAAGAATGCCATGTTTTCGGAAATATTATTAAGCAGGCGAGCTTAAATATTGCTAAATACGTGTTTGATGAATAAAAAACTGTTTGAATCCAAGATGAGCAGTGATAAAATTAAAAAAATATATATGAATGGAAACATAAAAGTTTCAGCTTGCACCTCCATGTATTTTTGTTTATTTCTATTACATCTTGTAGAAACAACAAATGAAATTATTTTTCTATCATATTTTAAAGAATTAATGCTATTTTATGAAAAAAAACTGCATAAAAAAAATATTCCGTGAAGCAAATCGTTCCTTATGAATTATATTTCAAAGTTACATCATAAGAAATTTATTATACATTATTTTATAAATAGCCTAGTAAAATAGATGTTTTGAAAAAGAAAAATATCTGGCAGAGATTTTATTGCTGAAATGTGTTGAGGGTGGCCTCATGAGTAAGTGATAAAAATGCACCATCGGCACCCCCTCTGCTAACTTCAGGGGAGAGGCAAACGTATGACTACTTCTAGTTTCCGCCAGTTTTCGCCAAAATTAAGCAATGTAGAGAAAAATTACTAAAGCATTATTTTATAGATGACGCATTTCTACAGAAAAATGTTTTATAAAATTTTTCCATTAGAGCAACGGTTTTCCTAAAAACTGTATTTTCAAAGAGCCATGTTTTCAAAAATATTATTAAGCAAGCGAGTCAATATAATGCAAAATATCTGCGCGCCGATAGATAAAAAGCTGTTTTACTCCGAGATAAACAATGGTAACATTAACAAAATATATTTTAATTTAAAGCTAAAGACTTCAGCTTTCATTTCCATGTATTTTTGTTATTTCTTGTGGTATTGATGAACAAATAAAGTTTCTTTTGCACTATTCTTTAAACATTTCAAGATATTTGGTGGAAGGAATTGTTTAAAAAATTTTCATTAAAGGATAGTATTTCTTATTAGTTATTTTTCAAAGTTAGATCAAAAGAAATTGATTATACGTTATGGTATAATAAGAACCATGATTTGAAATTTCTTCATTTTTTGTTAATTTTTTTTTTAACAGAAATTTGGTTTTAAAATGCTGTCAAATCGTTATTATTAAACAGATTGAAGAAAATAAACACTCATTTTGAAGTAAAATATGTCTACTATTTGATAAACTACTTGCAATTTACTCATCGTCTCAGATTTTCTTTATGTATTGTATACTGTTGATAACAAGCAAAATTGGTGATTTTTCTTCAAATGACTTGGTAAATTTAAATCAGTGTACATTTTTCAATAATTTCGTGTGCAAATAAAACGTAATAACTTATGTATTTAATCTATGAAAACTAAAATATGTTTTGATTTACTGGGGCTAAAGGACCAGCTGTTGAATTCTGTTAAAAAATTACACATTATCCAAAGCTGTGGAGATATTTTAATAGCATCAGGAAACTGTTCTCAAAATCGATTTATTGTGCCTTTTAGGGATGTATAACGCCTTCAAAATAGTTAATTGCTTATAAGAGCACATTATATACAGTGTGTTTGATTTTTTGTGTCACAGTAGTTATGTCGGCTATGGTATGAGTTGTAAATAAATTTTATATATGGAAATCGTTAGATGGATTATTTTCAATAATTTCTGAAAATCAGAAAACAATTGAGTGTCGAATATTCTAGATATTGCAAATACGTTCAAAAATGTAAATGGGACGTGCTCAGTATTACTCAATATTTTAAAATTATTAGAGCGAATTGCATACAAACAAAATATGAAGTTATTTTGGGACCCGAAGATTTTTTCAGACTGAGCAGGGCAGATTTCCAAAACATTAAAATGTAATTCCAAAAATTTTCGTCTATATCGTCGAATTAACTCAATCAGGGGAGGGGACATACTGATTGCTTAAAACTTTTAAAAGACAGAATTAGAACATCGCGGGATCCTTTCGGAAACCGGACCGTATACCAAACACGTCTATGAACCGGAGGTTACCCGATATAGTTAACTGCGCCGGTCTACGACCGAAGCACCATGTACTTTAAGAGGGCGATATTTTTCAAATGGGCGGGGAAGGTGATATTTAGACATTCCGCTCTTAAGCTTTAGCGACTTTAATATCCGGTTGATATCACTAATATTTACAATTCCTGATAGGGTAAAGTTCAAAGAAGGCACTAAAGTATTTGTATTTAAAAAATAAGAGCCTAATTAGTGAGAAAAATGCAGTTGAACTTTGTGTAATTCAAAAAAAACAACGGATGTTGGGTAGAAACAACATCCTGTCTTTTTTTTAAATTTCACCAAGTTCAACTGCATTTTTCTCACTAATTAGGCTCTTATTTTTTATATACAAATACTTTAGTGCCTTCCTTGAACTTTACCCTATCAGGAATTGTAAATATTAGTGATATCAACCGGATATTAAAGTCGCTAAAGCTTAAGAGCGGAATGTCTAAATATCACCTTCCCCGCCCATTTGAAAAATATCGCCCTCTTAACAACACTTTCATTTAATGATTTCAGTTAATTTCACTTAATATTTCAGAATTAAAATGTTTAGAGACATTAGAATTAATAAATGTATTGTTTAAACCTGAAAATTTGTCCTCAATATTTTTATAATCATTTATTAATCATTATAAATAGATTACACGCTAAAAAATTTAAAGGAACACAAAACAGTTTTTGGTGAGGAGGGGGGGGGGCATTTGTTCTACGGCAATTGATGATAATTTGTATACTTATTGTTAAATTAACATAATGCAGTTAATGTTTAAAAAAATCGCCCCCCCTCATATCTACGCCACTGGGACAGTACCAAAAGAAGAGAGGCAGTGTTATTTTACATTATTTATACCGATTATGCATTAGGATACAAACAGGTCAACGTGAGAATGTCTTGTATGTTATAAACCAATTGTAGATAATATATTCTATTTTTGCGGTCTTGTAGCTTTGCTGCTATCATATTTGGAGAAAACCCAAAAGAAAGCTTTCTTGTTAAAAATTTCATCTACATTATTTTTTAACTAAGGTATTTTGACGTATATAGCTTAACTTTGGAGCAAACTTGCAGAAACTAGAATTAGTCATATGTTTGCCTCCCCCCTGAGGTAAGCAGAGGGGGTGCGGGTGGTGCATTTTTATCACATACTCCGGAGGTCACCCCTAATGTATTTCAGGAATAAAATCGCTGCCAGATATTTTTTCTTTTTCACTATCGTTTATGATGTTTATTTTACTAGGCTAAAAATACCAAGTATATTTCTTCATTTTCTGTAAATTAAAATTTTTTGAAAATTTTCACTTCAAAATAGCTCTAAAATCGTAAATATTAAATGGATTGAAAAAATTTACATACCAATTTTGAAGGAAAATATGTCTACTTTGTGATGCATTAATGAAAATTCACCTGTAAATCTGTGGAAATATTTGAACTTGAAAATTAGTCTCACGAAACTATTTTTTCTTCACGTGGATAATTTGTTTTGAATTATTTGGAGTCGATTGAGGGGGCTTCGGTAAAATTCTAAAATAGGTCAAATAAGAAGCACCCTAATAGACACTGCAAATAAAAAGTAAGGAAACAGTGGAATATTTTCTATTACGATAAAAATTTCAAAAAACGGCTGGACCCGTCAAATTGATTTATTTTAAAACATTTTCCGATAATTTTCATTTTTCTACCTCTAATTTCCTTTGAGCAATGACTTCATCGGATTTATTTTTAAATCACAATGTATATATATTTTTTATTGATGAATGCGATAGTATACATTTTTACTTATATTCATATAAAAAGATATAAAAATTTTTTTTTTGGGGCCTCCTGAAAAGGTGAATAAAATGGTAGAAGAGAGCTTATCGAGTGGTAAGCCACATCCCCTGATCTAAATCTGAGTGCTTTTGTTTTTTCGGAACCATCCTAACTGTTACCCAAATAGACCCCAATTTTTTTTTGTTTTTTTGATATTTTTTATATTAGGATTGTAAAGAGAAAAAAAATGTTCTGTCCAATTCCGCAAGAAAAAATATACAGTCAGCTTCACAATTAATGGCCACCCTGGCTATACGTTTAGCACGAATTTTGAATGTAACCATCATAACACCCTATATTTAAATTGGAGGGTAATTGTAGTTTGCCAACAAGTAGTAAATCAACAACCTTCTTTTCTGTCCTTTCGTCGTTGTTGGCTAATAAGCACACTGATTTATAACCAGGGTGGCCAATAATTATGAGGCTGACGGTACATTGTCATGTAAAAATAAGTCCGATGACGTCATTACTCAGAAGCGGTGAGGGGTAGAAAAATGAAAATCGTCGGAAAATGTTTGCTGTGAAATAAATCAGTTTGACGTGTCCAACCGTTTTTTGATATTGCTATCGGGAAAGAAAATATTCCACTGCTTCTTTACTTTTTATTATTCACACTGTATATATAATTTGTAATGCTGATCTTCCTATTCTTAAAACACCACACTTTTTCCTCTTCAAGTCCATTTTTTTCGATGTAGCGGCCCCTATATCGAATGCAAACTTTGTTGCATCTTTTTCTTAATCTATCTGAAAACCGAATTTTTTTGCACTTTCTTTTGCACTTAATTTTATGATGTTGATATGCTTATATGTCTGTGGAAACTGGGCTACTAGTACTTACAGTCTAAAAGATTGTATCTATACGTTTCAAAAAGTCAAAAGCTAAAAAACTAAAACCAAAATTTTATAGTGCATATTTCATGTTTTTATTTTTGTGCATATTTTATGTTTCTACTAGTTAACTTATGAACCCGGTTTCGCCCGAAAAAATCCTAAGTATGTAAGTATCCCAAGTAACACAAAGACAACCATTGGACGTCCATTGTACGTACGCGTATGGACGGATTGAACGTCCATAGGTGGTCCATAATCAGTACACAGGCTGATCTATGGACGTTCTATGGACGTTATACACGGGTAACACCCTCCTCCTGTTAAACGTGATTTTTCTTTAAGTTGAAAGAAAATGGCACCCCGTACCTCTAGACATATGAAATTTTCAAAATGTACGTAAAATGAAATACCTAGTTGAAGAATTCCTAGAAATTCAAATTGATTTGACGACGCAAAATTTAAGTATTTCATATATATGGTACCCCGGTACTACCGTCAGCCACATAAGGGTTAAATTTTGATCAAGATGATAGATCTTAATATTGGTTCAATTTCCAAAAATATTTCAGAGTTGACCTTATAGTGTAGTCAACGAACCAAAATTTATCCTGATTTTCTGACTTTTTTTGTAACAGCGAGTTTTTTCCTTAATCGGTCGAAACCATTCATGTGAGTTTGTGTATAAAATGTCTCAACTCAATTTTGACCGGAAGGCCCTTATTCTTCGACTTTAGTGTAAAAGTTTGACTTTTTCAAGTTTCCGTTTCACTATTTTTTGAATAACTTCGCTTGTATTGGTCGGATCGGGACCAAAAAAATTTCCTTTTGTTTGTAATGAATCTCTCTTTGAAACTACCTGGGTTAAAATAATCTATATTAATTTTCTAACCTAAAAGAAATTTAAAACTGCCGTCATTAGTGAGTCGTAGTTTTTTATAGAGAACTCGAGTAATAATTAATATTACGGTATGAAACTTTAGGAAGTTGTAGCTGATATAGTAACAAATCAATATTGAAAATTGGGTCCAAAAATATTGAGAACAAAGACTAAAATTTGCATTTTGGTTCAAATTTTCTAATTCATATTTGTTGTGAGCAATTGGTGGTATCGTAATAATTCTTCCCTTGAAATGTTGTAAATTTAGTGCTCTTTCAGATAAAACCAAAGACAATCACATTAGACCACGTTTTCTTCCGATTTCGTAGAAAAGAAAAATAAAATTTTTCAACTATTTACCCACAAAACCAATTTTAGTGGTCGAAATGGTTGACTTTAAAACCAGTTTTAATGTTTAAAAATAGTTTATAGGAGTTTTTTTATAATTAATTTTCAAAAATACCTAAAAGAAGAATAAAATTTCCACCACTAAAATTGGTTTTGTAGACAAACAGTTAAAAGATTTTCTTTTTATCTTCAAAGAAATCTGAAGAAAAAATGGTCTGATGTGATAGTTTTTGTTTTCATCTAAAAGAGCATTAAATTACCTACATTTCAAAAGAAGAATTATTGGGATACCACCAATTGCTCACAACAAATATGAAAAAGAAAATTTGAACCAAAATGCAAAGTTTAGCCGTTGTTCTTAATATTTTGGGACCCAACTTGAAATATGGATTTGTTACTATATTAGCTGCAACTTCCTAAAGTTTCATACTATAACATTAATTAAAACTCAAGTTCTCTAGAAAAAACTACAACCGACCAATGACGACAGTTTTGAATTTTTTTTGGGTTAGGAAATTAATATAAATAATTTTAACCCAAGCAGTTTTAAAGAGAGATTCATTACCAACAAAAGGAAAATTGTTTGGTCCCGATCCGACCAATATAAGCGAAGTTATTCAAAAAATAGTGAAACGGACACTTGAAAAAGTCAAACTTTTACACTAAAGTCGAAGAATAAGGGCCTTCCGGTCAAAATTGAGATGAGACATTTTATACACAAACTCACAGGAATGGTTTCGACCGATTAAGGAAAAAAAGTCGCTGTTACAAAAAAAGTCCGAAAATCAGGATAAATTTTGGTTCGTTGACTTACAGCGTTTCTCAACCTGGGGGTCGCGACCCCGAAAGGGGTCGAGTACTGCTTTTTGGGGGTCGCGACCACTAGATTTGTCTACAGTAAAATTTGAGCTTTGATTTGAACATCTCTGAAAGAACCAGCAACAATAATTTCAATTTGCATAAAACTTCATAGAGAGAAGGGGTCGCCAAAAATAATAACTAGAATTTTGGGGGTCGCAAACCAAAAAGGTTGAGTAACGCTGGACTACACTACCTACTACATTTTTTATAATTTTTATAATTTTATATCTGTGGAAAATTTTGTTAAGGCCGCGCTGACAGAGCGGCAAAAGTTGGAGTCAAAATAACGTTAAAAATAAGCCTTTAGTTTTTCTTGCGGAATTTAAAAACTAAACGTTATATGAACTTAATTTTTTTGAAATTTTAATAAGGAAATATCAATGAAGGAGATGAACAATTTTCATTGCTTTATATTATGAATAAATAGGTTAAATTAATTTTTGAAAACAAGAAACTTTCAAATTTTAAAGCAACCAATATTGATGAAATTCCGTTATTTCCTGGTGGAGATCGTTATAAGAACAATACTTAATTTTTAAGTGATTCCATCGCTAATTAAACGAAACAAGGAAGAAAATACTGAATCAAAATATGTCCTTAGCGGTCTTTTTAACCAAATCTTTCGACAATAGTTCAGGCATTGCCTTTTAGATGGCCCAAGCAAAATTTTAAAATTCCAGGTATAAATTTTTAACTTTACTATTCTTTTGTAACCATTACAGCATCGAAAACCGTCCAAAACGATGTTGTAATGTTCTACTTTTAAGTACTGTTTCTTGTTTTTTTTTAGTTTGAGATTGGTTGACATTGGTAATTAAAATAATTATTTTGACAGTATGTTGGCACCATCTATATTTTTTTTTCTTCAACTTAAAGTGGTAAAAATACACGCTATGGCAAAAATGTCTCCCCTCCACTTTAGCAGCGCGCCCTTAAAATCGCATGTTTACTTATCAAGGGTTAATTGATCATCTAGAATTAAGAGCACAAAAGAATCATCAAAGTATTGGAAAAATTGTAATTTTACCATCATCATTTCAAGGTTCGCCGCGAAATATGTTACAAAATTACCAAGATGCTATGGCAATTGTAAGAAAATTCGGTAAACCAGATTTATTTATTACAATCACTTGTAACCCCAAATGGAAAGAGATTTCTGAAAACTTAATGGAAGGCCAAACTGCTTCAGATCGACCTGATCTGGTAGCTCGAGTATTTAATCTCAAAAAAAAATTTCTCATTGATTTGATAGTAAATAAAAACTTTTTTGGCAAAGTACAAGCGTATGTTTATGTGATTGAATTTCAAAAACGGGGTTTACCGCATGCACACATGTTATTAACTTTAAAACAGTCTCACAAAATAACTACTTCAGAAGTAGTTGACCGATACATAGCTGCAGAAATATCAAACCCGGAAATAGATTCTATACTACATGCTATTGTTTTAAGAAACATGGTTCACGGTTCATGTGGAAATTGGTGTTTAACAGAACAGAAAGTATGTTCAAAGAATTTTCCTAAAACATATAATGAAGTAACAACTCTGGATGAACAAGGATATCCAAATTATCGACGTAGAAATACTGGACTTTTTTATAAGCGTTCTGATGGTTATGTTTGTGACAATAAATATGTTGTGCCTTACAATCCACATCTTCTCAAAGTGTTTAATTGTCATATTAATGTTGAAGTGGTTTCTAGCATTAAGTCTGTCAAATATTTGTATAAGTACATTTACAAAGGGCACGACGCTGCAGGAATAACAATTAGCGAATCAACTAATGAAACTATTGAACACGATGAACTTCGTAGTTTTATCGAAACAAGATACGTTGGTCCGGTAGAAGCTGCTTGGAGAATATTAAATAAACCTTTACAAGATAAGAGCCACTCCATTACCAGATTACCAGTGCATTTACCAAATCAACAAAATGTTATTGTTAGTGATGATTGTGATGAAAGTGAAATCAGAAATGCATTAGAAAAACAAACAATGCTTCTAGATTATTTTGCACTAAATGTAAGAGACCATGAAGCTACACAGTACGTGTATGGTGACATACCAACCCACTATGTGTTTAAAAAAAACAATAATCATACTAATACCTACGGGTATCATTGGCAAAGACGTCAGAAACAGTTCAACGTTATTGGACGAATATATTCTGTAAGTCCCAGTCAAACTGAATTATTTCATTTACGTTTATTATTAATTCACATCAAAGGAGCAAAGAGTTTTGAAGATTTAAGAACAGTAAACGGAGAAGTTTAAGAATCTTACATAGCAACATGTCTTAAATTAGGACCGACTGATTGAAAATGATCATGAATGGAAGAGAGCTATGCACGAAGCTGAAGTTTGGATGATGCCGAAACAGTTCAGATGTTTATTTGTTCGAATTCTGATGCATTGTCAGCCAACTCATCCTGAAGAACTATGGGATGAATTTAAAAAATCATTGTCAGAAGATTATGTCAGACATTTTGGCGAAATTAGAGGACAAAACAAAGGTTACGCTGACATTAACTTGCTTCTCGGTGCTGAAGGTTTTGATCTTACGATGTTTCCTACTATGCATCAAATAAGTGAGATTGAAACTAAGGATCATGTTTTAGATGAAGCGGAAACGATCGAAGATGCATCAAAATATTACGCAAATTTAAATGAAAAGCAAAAACATATTGTTGATATTACACAGTAGTCAGAGCGCGCGTAAGCGCGCACTTTGGTGCTAGTATTATTAAATAAGAATTAAATAGAATTATAAGTGCCTAAATAATTGCATATTTTTCAGAATTTTAAGAAGTCGTTTAAATATTTATCTCAGTTTAGTGACATTATTTTTATTCACATTTATAATACATAATATTAACAATTCCAAATTGTTATTAGCCAATTTTTTTATTTTTTCGTGGCTGGTATGTAAGAATCTCATAAGCCTGAATGTGTTGAAAATCCTCACGATGACTAACAGCAAACAATCTATGTCCAACAACTTTACCTACGAAGGTTTCTAATTTATAAAATACGCGTCCAATATAAGTAATCTCATCATCTGGTTCAAAACCTCCTATAACTAAATTACTTGGATAACTCTCACTTTGGCGCGTTCGGACCCAAACAAAATCCTTGGGCGATTGAGTGCATAAAATCTATAAACAGTGGACTGTTTGAAAAATTACACAAGATGAGTCAGTTAAAACTTATCATTAGGTAGTATTGTAGGAAACTTTTCGCAGTCCAATACAATTGACAGAAAATTGGTCACATTAGAAACTCCTGCGAATTATAATAAATTGTTAAAAGTTTACTTCAATCCAGGATTAGTATAATTTGTAAGTATTAAGGAGGGATTTTTATACAAACGGGATTTCTAATAAGGCTTTTTGATAAGTTTGTATTTTGTTTTTGATTGCACAATATTTCCTTACCTTAACAAAATCTATTTTCTTGTTAACACCGCCATACTCGAAATAAAGGTATGGATCATTTAAGTAAATTTTTCCAATGATTAATCTAGATTTGGCGCAAGTTTGACCAATGTAGATTGGATTACCACTATAATCCATTCCTGCAGGTAAAGCGTCTATTGGCGTTCTTCCTGTATAATCTCTCCAATAATATCCTAAAAGATAATTTCTAAAACTTCTTCCTTTAATTGTGTAAATTTACCTTCAACTTTTGTACAGTTAAATTGCCTACATATTATTGCAAATTGATAAAATACCAAAATTAGTTTGGTAGCCATGTCTTTACCACATAATCACTATGCCTATTTGCAAACCAACAGTTTTTATCTATTCTTAAGCGTTGATATTAATTCCTAAGACAGAAATACAAAATGGTGAACAATAATTGTAACTCTATTGTAAATTTAATTAAGTAATTTGGGTAATATAATTTTTATTGGTTTTAGTAGAAATACAATTGATTTTTTCAGTTTAATGGGGTATAACTGTTTACATTAATGTTTTTTTCTGTTTTAAAAAAAAATCAGCTTTCTACCTTGACGATGGAATGGCCTTAGTCAAAATTAATTCAATAATCTCAGAAAATAAGTTCATTATCTTCATTCACATTTAATAGTGAATTGAATAGTATGGAGGGTACAGGACATATAACAGCGTTTCGCTGCACGTTTGGTTAATGGAATGAAATTTGGTACATAGTTTACTGGAACATTATAGATTAATTTTCTCCGAAGATACAAAAAAAAGTTCTATGGGGGCCGTTGTACAGTGTACACCCCTATAAATACCACTTTTAATGCGAGCTATGCACGACGAATATATACCTCAAGTATATAGTATATTGAGGCATTGTCCGATGAGAACAAATAAATGTTCGAGGGGGCGCAGTACATCCCCTTTTCTTCAAAATAAGATATTGGCCGTATTTTTTCGTGAAAAGTACTGCAACCGTATATTATAAGGGTGCTGAATCGATATGTGACCATCCTGAATCCGTCTGAGTATCTATATAGGCTCAAAACTGTTATTTTTCTTCTTGACTTTGTAGAAACCCTCTTTTAAAAGGTTTTTAAAAAACCTTCTTTTAAAACGTATGCAGAGATGTTCCTTAAACGCTCCTTAACCTTAAACGTACCTTTAACAGTATTTAACATATTTAACATATTTAACATATTTTCAATTAAAGTTCAAGTATTATTAAACTACTATACTATAATGTAGTTTTTCTCCGATCCGAAGAAAAATGCCAGCTTTACGGCTTGATTTTAGTTCGCAAAAGTCATATTTCCTGATGTCATGGTCGTTGCTAAATAACCAGAAATAAATGTCTGGGAAAGACTTTCCGGCCTAGGTCTTTCTTTAGCAACTTTCTTACTTACCGACTTTCTTTAACAATTTATTTGTGATACTAGGTTTATTATTATTTTAATGAAATTTAAAATAAAGATCAAAATTTAATTTGTAATGTTTACATTATTTGTAGAATTTTGGCAAATATTAAATAAAGGTTTGATATTGTTGGCAATCGTTGAACTTTACCTTTATAAGTTCAAATTGGGACTAAACAATTCCAAATTGCGATTAAACAATATTAAATTAGGAATACTTAACATTTTCAAATTGAGACTAAGCAATTTCAAACTGAGACTAATCAATTTAAAATTGGGAAAAATAGAATCGACATTTGAGCTATTGAGTCTCAATTTAAAATTGTTTAATCCCAATTTGGAATTATTTATTCCCAATTTAATATTGTTTAATCCCAATTTGAAATTGTTCAGTGGTAATTTGAAGTTGAAAAAGTATAACGTATAGTCGCATTTTTTAAAGACTACCGACACGTGACTTAAAAAAAAAATTCAATAAATAATTAATTTAATTACAAAATTTTCTAAGTAAATATTAAATAATAATTAATAATAAATGTATTAACTAAATTAAATAATTAAACTCACGAAATAAGTCGTTTTCATCTCTATTTATACATATCAAGGTGGTCACGTGTCGGTAGTCTTTTAAAAATTCGAGTGTATTGTAAAGTTTAATTAGGTAATTTAGGTACTAAAGTTTTAATTGGCTTTAGCAGAAATAAATTTTATTGCTTTTGTGTTAACCTTCGTAATACCGATTGGGGCCCAAACGAACCTTGCTGTCTGTTTTTCGGCTTGCCATTTTGGTAACAATTGCTTGTTTAACGCTTTCGAGACTTTGTTCTTTTATTTTATCCAGTACACACTCAGTAAATTTCCGTTATAATTTTTGTTGTTATTAAATAATTCTTAAAATATTAAGTGTCATTAGGCAACTTTTTTACGCACGAAGGCAATTTTTTTAGACCAACAGAGACTGTTGAGGTTTCACTGCATTTTATCCGCTATGCTATCCATTACTGTCGACTGAGCCCTTAAAATTGAAAACATGGGAGTAGAACCAGTGCTGATAATGAATGGTATCATATGATCATTTATTACGAAGAAATGTTCTTATTGAAAATTAAATCAATTATCACAAAATAAGCTCATTATTTTTATTAATATTATTTATATAATACATAATACTATATCACAATTCCATCTTGTAATTAGCAAGTTCTTCAAACATTTTTAGGCCTGTATGTAAGAATCTCAAATGCATTAAAGCTTTTGCCGAAATCGCGAAAACTCACAGCCATCAATTTATGCCGAATCACTTTACCTACGACCGTTTCTAATTTATAAAATACACGTCCAATATACGTATCCTGATTTTCTTCAAAACCACCTACAACTAAACCATTTGGAAATTTCTCATTAACGTTGTATCGGACCCAAACAAAATCATTCGGTGATTCAGTGCATAAAATCTAAAAAGGTAGACTTTTTTTTAAAAATCAGTGAAGCAGTGAAAACTTACCATGAGTGTTGTAGGAAATTTTTAACAGTCCGTTACAATGGACAGAAGTTCGCTCACATTTGAAATTCTTGCCAATTATAATAGATCGTTAAAAGTTTCCTGCAACCCACATGATCAGTAGAATATGTTACTAGTATGAAAAAGATTTTTTTATGCAAACGAGATTTCTAATAAGGCTCTTTGATAAGTTCGTATTTGGTTTTCATAGCCCAATATATCCTTACCTTACCAAATTCCGTTTTATTGTTAGCACCGAAATATTGATAATAAATGGCTGGATCATTTAAGTAAATCATTCCCGATATTACTTTATCTTCGTGAATAATTTGACCAACGTAGGTTGGTTCACCACTATAATCCATTCCTGCGGGTAAAGCGTCTATTGGCGTTACTCCTCCATAATCCCTCCAATAATATCCTAAACTATAATTTTTTTTTATATTCTTTTAATTGTGTAATTTTACCTGTGCAGTTACTTAGACTACATAGCCTTGATAATTGACAGAATAAGAAGATTATTTTGATTGCCATTGTTTTACCAAGTCACTATAATGTGGTTAATTTGTTGCGTATCAGAAATTTTGATTTCCGAATAGTAGAGAGTAGTAGTTTGAAGTGGTGGCACTACATGTTGGGAAAGAAATGATTTATAGGGAAAAATATAACCCTATTGTATATTTAATTAGGTAATTTGGTACTAACAATTTTATTGGTTTTAGTAGAAATTGTTAATATTTCAAAATGGCATCGTTTCGACTCATTTAAAATCAAACTACCTTATGGAGAATTTGTACTAAAATGTAACCACCGCATCCAAGGTAACCTCTCGCTTAGGTTGAGTATAATATAAATGAGCATACGAGAACATAATTAGCTGTTATAGTTAGGTTGGTGTGGTTTCTCAAATATAGGCCTCCAAAACCCGACAAACCAGAACTTTTGAATTACATAACACTATATTTGTCCACAAAGTAGCTGATTCGTGTAAGAAGATTTCTAAAAAATCTTCCTTTAATCGTGCGATTTTTTACCTTCAAGCTTTGCGCATCTATAGTGATTACATAGTTATACAGTGAGATTCATTTAAGACTGGCCATAGGATTTTACGTGTTAATTTTTAAATGCCTTGGGATATTTTATTCTAAGCGGAATATTTAAGGAATTTGTGCCAAATTGTTGCAAGATGATATGAAGTATAAAAAAAATTCCAATTTATCCTCCTGCAAGTAACCAAATAGCTGCAAAAGAATAATTTTCGAACTTCGTTAACATGTTTTTTTGGTTAGTTTTTAATTTGTAGAAGGCTAAAATTTCACTTGACGTTTGTAGTTTACATCTGTTAAACGTCAAGTAAAATTTCAGCCTTCTACAAATTAAAAGTAACCAAAAATACAAGCTAAAGGAGTTCAAAAATTGTCTTTTTGCAGCTATTTGGTTACTTGCAGGAAAATAAATTGGAATTGTTTCGATACTCCATATCATTCTGCAACTGTATGGCACAAATAGTTTAAATATTCTGTATAGAATAAAATATCCCAAGGAATTTAAAAATTAACATGTAAAATCCTATGGCCAGTCTTAAATAAATCTCACTGTATAAATAAATAAACAAATATTTCGGTAGCCGTATTTTTCAAGTATTATTAAACTACTATTATAATATAGTTTTTCTCCGATCGGAAGAAAAATGCCAGCTTTACGGCTTGATTTTAGTTCGCTAAAGTCATATTTCCTGATGTCATGGTCGTTGCTAAGTAACCAGAAATAACTGTCTGGGAAAGACTTTCCCAGCCTAGGTCATTATTTGTACAATTTTGGCAATTATTAAATAAAGGTTTGATATTGTTGGCAATCGTTGAACTTTAGCTTTATAAGTTCAAATTGGGACTAAACAATTCCAAATTGGGATTAAACGATATCAAATTGGGAATACTTAAAGGTTTCAAATTGAGACTAAGCAATTTCAAACTGAGACTAATCAATTTAAAATTGGGAAAAATAGAATCGACATTTGAGCTATTGAGTCTCAATTTGAAATTGTTTAATCCCAATTTGGAATTATTTATTCCCAATTTAATATTGTTTAATCCCAATTTGAAATTGTTCAGTCACAATTTGAAGTTGAAAAAATATAACGTATACAGTACCACCAACTTTCTTAGCATTCTGAGAGGGCGTGGCCAGCGCTGTCATAGATTTTGAAGTACACTACGAGTTAAAAGTAAAGTAACTGTCAGTTACTGATCTATACTAAATTCAAAGAGACGAGATAGTGTTGCATGCGATGTTCACGTGCACGTGCAAGTTCTCACGAGCGCGGTTTTACGTAAACTTAAATTAAATACGGTGTAAATTTTTCAAAAATTATTAATAACAGCCGGTTTCATAATAATTCCCTAAAAGTTCCTTTAGTTAAAGTTGTCTCAATCATTTATTTATTTATAATCCATTACATTTTTCCTGTAATCGTCCCAGCTCTAATTGCCACTATAATATGAGTTATCCGCATCAACGCAGTTAGGTAACCATGCAACAAGCTTAAAATAAGTTTATACGTTAGAGCCAATCACAGCGCTAAACAGAAGTGTTCACGTGCACAACACGCGGGTTGTTTGTTTACATTCACTATCTCGTCTCCTTGAATGAAGTATAGTTGTAGATATCCACGACTTTTAACTATGCCTGTACCTAACCTGAATTCTTGATTATGATTAGAAGAATTTTTTTCCGCAAGAAATATTTTAAATAAAATTATTATAGTTGACATATAAACGAACGCAAAATTGGTTGGTGGAGCTTTAGTCGCATTTTTTAAAGACTAGCGACACGTGACTAAAAATATTCAATAAACAATTAATTTAATTATAAATTTTCTAAATAAATATTTAATAATAACTAACAATAAATGTATTAACTAAATTAAATAATTATACTCACAAAATAAGTCGTTTTCATCTCTATTTATATACATATCAAGGTGGTCACGTGTCGGTAGTCTTTTAAAAATTCGAGTGTATTGTAAAGTTTAATTAGGTAATTTAGGTACTAAAGTTTTAATTGGCTTTAGCAGAAATAAATTTTATTGCTTTTGTGTTAACCTTCATAATACCGATTGGGGTCCAAACGAACCCCGCTGCCTGTTTTTGGGCTTGCCATTTTGGTCACAATTGTTTGTTTAACGCTTTCGGGGCTTTGTTCTTTTATTTTATCCAGTACACACTCGGTAAATTTTCGTTATAATTTTTGTTGTTATTAAATAATTCTTAAAATATTAAAGTGTCATTAGGAAACTTTTTTACGCACGAAGGCAATTTTTTTAGACCAACAGAGTGGAGGACTGTTGAGGTTTCACTGCATTTTATCCGCTATGCTATCCATTACTGTCGACTGAGCCCTTGAAATTGGAAACACGGGGGTAGAACCAGTGCTGATAATGAATGGTATCATAATATGATCATTTATTATGAAGAAATGTTGTTATTGAAAATTAAATCAATAATATCACAAAATAAGCTCATTATTTTTATTCATATAATACATAATACTATCTAACAATTCCATATTGTAAATAGCAAATTCTTCAAACATTTTTTGGCTTGTACGTAAGAATCTCAAATGCATTAAAGCTTTTGCCGAAATCGCGAAAACTCACAGCATACAATTTATGCTGATTCACTTTACCTATGACCGTTTCTAAATTATAAAATACGCGTCCAATATACGAAAAGTGATACCCTTCAAAACCACCTATTACCAAATCATCTGGATATTCCTCATTATTGTTATTTCGGACCCAAACAAAATCATTTGGTGATTTAGTGCATAAAATCTAAAAAAGGTGGACTTTTTAAAAAGCTACCCAAAATTAATCACTGAAAGCCATCACAGAGTATTGAAGGAAACTTTTAATAGTATATTACAAAAGACAAAAGTTCGGCCACATTCGACACTCCTGCCAATAATTATAATAGATCCTTAAAAGTTTCCTGCAAACCATGGTTAGTATAAAAGTTTTTTTATATACAAACTTAATAAGATTCCTAATAAAGCTCTTTGATAAGTTTGGATATCGTTTTTGATTGCCTAATATTTCCTTACCTTAACAAATGACCTTCTATAGTTAGCACCTTCATGTTCATAATAAACGAATGGGCTATTTAAGTAAAGTATTCCAGGGATTATCATATTTCCTTTAATAGTTTGACCAACGTAGGTTGGCTTACCACTAGTATCCATTCCTGCAGGTAAAGCGTCTATTGGTGTTATTCCTACATAATCCCTCCAATAATGTCCTACAAGATATTTTCTAAAAATTCTTCTTATAATCGTGTGATTTTACCTTCAATTTTTGCGCAGGTATGACTACATAGTATTGCAAATTGACAAAATAAGAAAATTATTTTGATCATCATTTTTTCACCAAATCACTTAAATGTGGTTAAATTTGTTGTGTACCAAAAGTTCTGATTTATTTTAGTGTAGTTGCTTTAAGTGGTGGCACTAATTGTTAGGAAAAAATGGTACTAAAAATTTAATTGGTTTCAGTAGAAATTGCTAATATTTCAAAGAGGTATTGTTTCGATCACTTTTGACCCATTTTAAATCAAACTACCTTACTCTAGAATTCGCACTCAATGTAACCACCACGTTTGACGGAAAATTTTCTAATGGCACGAATCCGCATCCAATCTAACCTCCCGCTGAGGTTGCTCGGATATAATAGGCCTCCAAAGCCCGATAAACCAGAACTTTTGAATTCCATAATACTCTATGCTTTCTCCTTATATTCTAGCTTTGATTAATTTACAAAACACCACATCACCCACTTCTTCAAATACCGGAGATGATTGAGAAAAGTTTTGAATTACGTAGGCGTAGGTTCAAAAAATGTATTCTTTCCTAAAGACATGAGACCTGCTCGGTATTAATTAATTCAGTAATATCAGAAAGTATTTTTTATTCAAATTTTTATACATGATACCCAGTAAACATAAATTGGTAGGTAGTTATTTTACTACGGCTGGTATGAAAGGGCTTCAAATGAAGAAAACTGATTATATACGCTGGAAGAGCTAGTGCACGTAAATAACTTAGAATCATAAATTTTACCTACAACAGTTTCTAATTTATTAAATACACGTCCAATAAACAAATTATATTGACGTTGAAAACCACCATAAACTAAATACACGCCTGGATATGGCTTTTTAGGATTGACAGTGACCCAAACAAAATCCTCGAGGGATTGTGTGCATAATATCTAAAAAGGAAGTGGTCTTTACAAAAGTTCTCCAATGAAACTATAAAAAATTAGTGTCTGAAGGAGTCATTTTTATATGAACGAGCCTTCTAAGGTTCTTAGATATTCTTATTGTGATTACCAAATATTTTTTTACCTTAACATATAGGTATTTCGTGTAACATTTACCATCAAACTGAAAATGAAGGTCTTTGCCATGCAAATAAATTTGTCCACAAATTAACGCCCTATCGAAAGTGGTTTGACCAATATAGATGGGATTACCACTATAATCCATTCCAGCAGCTAAAGCGTCATTTGGCGTTACTCCGGCATAATCCCTCCAGTAATACCCTAAAAGATATTTTCTAAAAAGTATTCTTTTAATCGTGCATTTTTTTACCTGAAAGTTTTGCGTTGGTATACTGATTACATAGTAATATAAGCAAATAAAAAAATATTTTGCTATCCATATTTTCAGTGAATTACTATAAGGTGGTTACTGAAATATCTGTTCTTATCCAGAAGTTTTTAATTTTGATTTCTTCTTACAGTATTTGCAGCTTTAAGTACTGATAAATAATAGTACTTTAGAACGAAATAATGTATTGATATTTTTGTAATTTCTATTGTAAGTTTAATAAGGTCATTTAGGTACTAAAGTTTTAATTGACTTTAGTAGAATTGAAGGTTTTTCGTAATATCGAGTGGGGTCCGAACGAACTCCACTGTTTTTAGCTTCCCATTTTGGTATTGTTTATAACGCTTTCGGGACTTCGTTCTTTTATTTTATCTAGTACACACTCGATAAATTTATGTTACTATTATTATTGTTATGAAATAATTACTAAAATATTGTAAGAGTCCACCTGGAGTACGTTCCACTAAAGCTTTGGTTTTCTAGGATAGCGGTACCGTCAAATAGCGTCCGTAATATGACGGTGATGACGTCACGTAGGGGTGAAGTCGAAAATATCCCTAAATGCGGTGACACAGCGCCGCTTAAGAAACCATGTACATTTAAATATATGGAAACGCTTTTTGTAACGTCATTGGCCGTCATATTACTGCCGCTATTAGACGGCACCGCTTTCCTAGGAAACCCAAGCTTAAGCGATCGCAACGATTGCAATGCAACGCCCGCAAACTCGTTCCACTTAACGCCGCGGTCGTTGCGTAGTTGCGTTCGCTGGCGGTAACACCATAGATAACGTCATTGACAACCACGACAAGACGCTCATTTCGCCCGTAAAATTTTGTGGGTCGGCGTGAGCGTTTACATAAACGTGTGCGCTTTGAAGCATATTATTATGATAAAATTTCACAATTTAAAAAATTTTGATAGGTTGTGTGCGCCACAGAAATGGAAAGTGTCGATGTGGAGGAAACACAGAATCAAGAATGAAGTAAGTTAACTCTCTTAAAGAATTATTAAATTGTAACACCGAACATCCGGTGTTGCACTAATTATCCCTCTAGCGTCGCTCAGTTGGAGACAGGGGGGTTCGTAGTAAGATATAAAACACACTGCGGATGGAAATAAAAATTGAGTATTTATTACATAAAAGAAAAATAGTTCTAAGTACAGGAATGGTACAAGTACAAAATGAAATATTAAAAAAAAAACATTTCGTAAGGAAAAAAACTAATTTGTTTGGGCTAACTAACAAAATACAACTCTATGCTGTGAATATGACTCAGCCACGGTAATAGTCTTCCTTCTAGACCAACAGACCTCACTTTAAGGCCCAAAACGGACCTCTGGGTGAGACCACCAGACCTAAAAAGAACACGGACTTGGCTCCCTTCTAGACCACCAGATCTCACTCTAAGACCCAGTAACAGACCTCTGAGCGAGACCAACAGATCTAAAAGAAACACGGACTTGGCTCCCTTCTAGACCACCAGACCTCACTCTAAGACCCAGAAAGGACCTCTGAGTGAGACCAACAGACCTAAAAGGCCACCAAATAGTCGAAAGGGTAATTCCTATCGCTAGACCACCAGACCTCACTCTAAGACCCAGAAAGGACCTCTGAGTGAGACCAACAGACCTAACGGACAAGACACGGGTTCGAATTCCTGTTGCTAGACCACTAGACCTCACTCGAATACCCAGAAAGGACCTCTGAGTGAGACCAACAGACCTAACAAACAAGACACGGAAGCTGCGTGTTTCTCTAGACCTCTCGAGACCTAATCAGACCTCAAGATAAGACCACTAGACCTTAGAGTAAACACGGACACGGATTTGCTGAAGGAAAAGGAAAATTAAATAAAAATTAATTAATAAAATTAAATGAAATTATTTTGATCCAATCTTGACGAGATTGAACTCAAATGAAATCGCTTGAAGAGCTGAACTAGGGAAGGTAAAACTTATCTCCATTTTGATCTCAGGGGCGGCGCTAGGGGAAAACTAAAGACGAAAATGACAAGTAGCTGCTTTAAACGGTACAAAATTTCCAAGATGCTGTAATACTGTATCAGTATTTTGGTCCAGCATCTGGATAAAATTCTGCATCGTTACAAAATGGCTCTTGAATTCGTGGTCCTTGTAACCGCTAACGATATCTCTATAACCTTCTATACGCGGGCAAAGTTTCGCTTTCCTCTCTTCCGCAACGCTAATTTCCAATCAATATCAGAGTCTGTTGAGCTATCAATATCAGATACATATCTTCTTCTGATCAACATACCAACAATAGCTGTCGCTGTCATATTGGTGGGGGTCATATTTTGTTACCGCAAGCACACTCTGCACACAACGCGTTCCACTAACGAATTTACTAGCGTTTACTAGCTACTAGTGGAACATGAAATGCGGCGGTCGTGAGCGCGGTCGTTGCGATCGCTTAGTGGAACGCACTCCTAATAAAGCAATGACATAATAGCATATTAAAGTACAAGTGTAATAAGAAACTTTTTGATAAAACGAGGGCAAATTTTAAAGACTAATTGATAGGAGAAACCCTGTCGAGGTTTCGCTATATGCTATCCATTACTGTCGACTCAGACTCACAGCCTTTGAAATTGAGAACCCGGGTGCACAACAAAGAGCTAATAATGCGTAACATTTTAGAATAAAAAATTTTTTGTGAAATATTTATTGCATACAACTCTCTTTAGCAAAATTTTATCTATAAGCTTCTGCAATTATATCGAATCGACGATCTGCAATTCCGTCGATCACTAATTTCTTATGAGATGACGAAATGTTCTTATTCAAAAGTAAATCAATAAAATCACAAAGTAAGATCATTATTTTTATTCACATTAATAATACATAATATTAACAATTGCCAATTGTTATTAGCCAGTTTTTCGATTTTTTCGTGGCTTGTATGTAAGTATCTCAAATGCATTAAAGTATTTGTCGACAGTACGGTAACTCACAGCATACAATAATTTATGGCTAATAACTTTACCTACGACCGTTTCTAATTTATAAAATACACGTCCAATATACGAATTCTCATTTATTTCAAAACCACCTATAACCAAATCATCTGGATATTTCTCATTAATGTTGTTTCGGACCCAAACAAAATCATTTGGTGATTGAGAGCATAAAATCTGTAATAGGTAGACTTTTTAAAAAAACTACTCAAAATGAATTTGTGAAAACTTACCATGAGTGTTGTAGGAAACTTAACAGTACATTACAATGAACAGAAGCTCGTTCACATTCGAAACTCCTGCCAATTATATAGTAGATCGTAAAAAGTTTCCTGCAACCCATGGTTAGTATGGCGAGTATGAAGAGTATTAAACAAACGAGATTCCTAATAAGGCTCTTTGATAAGTTCGTATTGTGTTTTTGATTGCCCAATATTTCCTTACCTTAACCAACGTATTTCTATACTTAGCACCTTGATACTCAAAATAAATGAATGGATCATTTAAGTAAATGTTTCCAGGGATTGTTCTACTTTCATTCAAAGTTTGACCAACGTAGGTTGGATTACCACTATAATCCATTCCTGCAGGTAAAGCGTCTTTTGGCGTTACTCCTGCATAATCCCTCCAATAATATCCTAAAAAATACTTTCTAAATTATCTTCTTTGAATAGTAAGATTTTTTACCGTCAAGCCTTGCGCAGTTATACTGATTACATAGTAATATAAATAAATAAATAAATATGTTGGTAGCCATTTTTTCAATGAACATCTGTTAGTTGTTATCCAAAAGTTTTGATTTATTCTTAGAATAGTTGTAGCTTCAAGTGCTTGTACTAGTAGTTTGGAACAAAATAATGTTTTAATATTATTACAAGACTTGTAATTGTTAATTAGGTAATTTATGTATTAAAATTTTAATTGGTTTTAGTAGAAATTGTTTATTTTGGCTTTGTTAACCTTCGTAATACCAAGTGAGGTCCAAACGGATAGCACTGAACGGGGAAGGCAAATTTTGCACACCGACTGATAAAAGAAACTCTTCCGAGGTTTTCCTATATCCGATTTGTTATCCATTATTGTCGACTCAGACTCAGCCCTTGAAATTGAGAACACGGGTGTATAACCAGTGCCAATAATCAGTGGGTAACATCTTTTTACAAAATTTTTAACATCAAAATTTTATCTATAACCTTACGATGGAATGTTCTTAGTCAAAGCTAAATCAATAATATCACAAAATGAGCTCATTATTTTTATTCACATTTATAATTTTCAATAGAAACAATTCCATATTGTTATTAGCGAGTACTTTAATTTTTTCCTGGCTTGTATGTAAGGATCTCAAATGCATTAAAGTGTTTCTGGATTTTATAATTACTCACAGCATACAATTTATGATTAATAACTTTACCTACGACGGTTTCTAACTTATCAAATACGCGTCCAATATACGAAAACTCATTATTTTCAAAACCACCCACAACTAAATCATTTGGATATCTTTCATTATAGTAGTTTCGGACCCAAACAAAATCATTTGGCGATTGTGTGCATAAAATCTAAAAAAGGTAGACTTTTAAAAAAAATTACCCAAGACGAATCAATGAAAACTTACCATGGGTGTTTTGTAGAAAACTTTTAACAGTTCATTAGATTGGACACATTCGAAACTCTCGATATAAAACTCGAAATATATCGTTAAAAGTTTCCTGCAACCCATGGTTAGTATAAGTAAGTATGAAGAAGAGATTTTTATACAAACGAGATTTCTAATGAGGCTTTTTGATAAGTTTGTCTTTTGTTTTTGATTGTACAGTATTTCCTTACCTTAATAAATGACCTTCTGTGGTTATCACCACGATAGTCATAATAAATGTATGGACTATTTAAGTAAATTTTTCCAGTCAGTATTTTAGTTCCGTTAATAGTTTGACCAACGTAGGTTGGTTCACCACTATAATCCATTCCTGCAGGTAAAGCGTCTAGTGGCATTTTTCCTGTATAATCCCTCCAATAATATCCTAAAAGATATTTTCTAAATTATCTTCTTTTAATAGTGCGATTTTACCTTCAATTTCTACGCAGTTGCTTATTGCAAGTTGACAAAATAAGAAAATTATTTTGAACGCCATTTTTCACCAAAATCGATATAATGTGGTTAACCAGTAGTTTTGATTTATTTTAGAGTAGTAGCTATTAGTGGTGGCACTATATTTGTTAGGAAAGAAATGCCTGATAGTGAAAAATTTAATTAGGTAATATGGTACTAAAAATTTAATTGATTTTAGTAGAAATTGTTAATATTTTAAAATGGCTTTTTGTCGACCCATTTGCACGAAGTTGAACAAAGGAAACTAAAAAATGTATTATTTCATCAACATAATTCTATAGTTTATTCCAGTTCAAATTATCTGTTGTACCTACACTAAAAAATAGGGAACAACGCTGCTCGATTTAATACTACTACAACAGGTCTAACGATGTAAGAAAATAATATTTTTCAATATTTTCAAAGCTCATAAAATTTGCTTTCCGATGATACCAAACAGTAGGGGAAAGTGGGTGAATATCGACCACCTAAGGCATTTTATGCATAGAATCTCTAACTTTGATTCAATAAATCTAAACAAAATTTATATGTCCAGTAAGCTTTCATGCATCCTAAGAATAATGTTAAAATTGAAAATATTGTGATGTTCTAACTAAAAGACCTTAATTCATTTTAAATACTTTAATAATTCTAGTTTATTAAAATTACAAAGGTCTTCTTCTAGACCATCTTCAAGTACCTACTTACAAACTTATATTATCAGTTTGTGGTTGATTGAACTTAATGTGTTGTATTTAAATGCAATGTAAGCATTGTAAGTTCAATCAACCTTAATACACTACAATATTAACAGGATTTTTCAAAAGTAATTGTAAAAATGAGGCAAGAAAACGAGGGGTAATATAGCCCTACAGGGTAAAATCGACCATCCAGAGGATAATAACGATCAAAGCGTTAATTCGTACAATTATCATTTATATTAGAAAACATCTTAAAAAAATATAAAAATGTTAAAAAACAGTAAAACTATGCCCTTAGAGTGCCTTAGACGGTCTTGTACCGTCTATATCTATAGAGCACTGGTCGATATTGGATAAGGGTCGATATTCACCCACTTTCCCCTATTATAATATTTTGAACTCCAATGTAGTCTAAATTAAAAAAAAAGTATAGTAAAATTACTGTTTAGCGCCAGCGATTCTCAACCTTTGAGAAAGTCAAATCTCTGAAAAAGGGGCGCGAGGAAAATGGAAATAGGAAATTATTTATATTATAATTCATTAATCGTTGTTAATCTTCTATTTTTATTAATAATTTATTTAGAAGAAAATAAAATGTTAATTAAAAACAGTACAATCATTTGTGGACACTATGGTGGCCCTTATTTTCAGTGTTGTCGAATTTTACCCCCTCCCCCTCCCTCAACATCTTAACGTTTAGAGGTTCCGCACGACTCATCTATTATTCACATTTAAATACCGTGCGAAACTTGAAAGTTTTTGGTTTTGATTTTTTTGCGAAAGCTCAAGTGCATGTAAAATTCCTTTGAGTTCATAAATTTGTAGTCGACAGAAATCTCTTACTAGGAAAAATTTTTGTGACCTGTAACTTCAGTTTTTCAAATTTTTTCGACAGTCTAAAAACACTTTATTGTTATTAACTTGTGTTTTTAGGCGATGAATGAATATAAACGATACCACATACAGCATTTTTACTACTTCGGTACTTAAATGCACTGTTTTGGTCTCAAAACAGTATTGTAAGAAGCTGTCTTACCGTACTGTTTCTAGGGGATTTTTTGCTGCTAAGTTCGCGTCAAGTTGAAGTGACGTTTAACAAATGTCAAATCTTAAAATATGTTTTTGGTTTGTTAATTACTTCAAATTATTCTTTTACAACATTTTTGTCTATTGTTTGTATTTTCGCATAATTTATATGTAGATAATTTTTATTTAAATTATATTAACAACAGATGATAAAATGCAGCGACATCTATAAATAATAGAAGCACATGTTACGTGACAGAAGGCATTCAGTGTTCACACCTTTAAGAAAAAAAATTCTAATCCTGACAAAAAATGTATCGACTTTTAATGGAAATTTTTTGCTGAATCCTTGATTTAAAATTTTTTATTTATTGTTTGGTTCTTCGTTTATGCCCTGAATTGTTTTAGACAAAAATTTTCGTTGGTTTCCTTAGAAAACATTTTTTTGTTAACTCTTAAAATCAGCTTCGTCAGAGGATTAAAAATAATATTTTAATTTCACAGCTTTATTTTGGAAACAAATAAGGCCAAAAAATTACAATCATTCAACAAAATTATAAATAACCCTTTATCCAACGGGTGGGTCCAGAATCCAGTAGTAAGAAAAATTTAAAGGTACTGTCGTCATATGACGACATTGGGCGCTAATAGATTTTAACATGTTATTAGTAAGAATAAGAATTCGTTATTATAGTCAACGTTTAGAACTATTTTGGCTGGTATGTAAGGATTTCAAATGCATTAAACATTATGTGTCTACCAGTACAAGCCATCAGTTGTTTAGAGTCAGTAACTTTACCTACATATGTTTGTAAATTTATTATAAAATACACGTCCAATATACAAATTAGTTTGTTCAACTTCATAACCACCAGACACTAAATATACACCTTTTGGTAATCCCTGATTAGAATTCATTCGCACCCAAACAAAATCCTTTAGAGATTGTGTGCATAGGATCTAAAAAGCCGACAGTATAAAAATTATTAAATCGATCAATCAAAAGTTAGTGTCTGAAGGAAGAATATTTAAGAAAGGAGGCTAAAGGGTCGCTTGCACTAACGTTAAGCAACGACTTAAAAGTTGCCTAAATATGTTGCTCCAATTTAATTTATTAACAAATCAGCAATTTAGATAAATCCTAAGCAGTTGCTTATAAGAGTTAAGGTGGGTTCAGACTACATGATTTCTCATAGGAGAAGTAATCTCCTATGAGAATACTATGAGAAGTATTAAGGGAATTCTAGCAAAATAATAAGCTCAGTCATAGCAAAATAATAGGGAATTTTAGAATTTTAGAAGAATAAAACTGTTAATTATTTACCAAATTTCATGTTCGGTTGTGGTAAATAATCAACAGTTTTATTCTGAAAATTCTCTATTATTTTGCTAAGACTGAGTTTATTTTGCTATAATTCTCATAAGACTCCCCTATGAGAAATCATGTAGTCTGAACACACTTTTAGTGCAAACGACCATAAGACTCTTAGAAATTATAGTGTAACATTTTGATTTGTAATTAAGTATTTCCTTACCTTAATGTATGAGGCTTTCTCTTTAGCACCGTAATACTCAAAATGAATGGTTTTGCCATTTAAGTAAATTTGCCCACAAACTAGCTTTTTATCGTAAATAGTTTGACCAACATAGGTTGGATTACCACTATGATCCATTCCTGCTGCTAAAGCATCCGTTGGGGTTAATCCTTCATAATCCCTCCAATAATATCCTAAAAGGTGTTTTCTAAATAAAATTTCTAATATGTGTGATTTTACCTTGAATTTCTGCGCAGTTATACTGAATAAAGCAATGCAAGATTACTGTGAATTGAAAGAATAAAAAAATCATTTTGATTGCCATATTTTCAGCCAAATTTTAATTTATTGTTAAGAGTAGTGCGGCTATAAGTGTGTCAGTTCTAGTCTTATTTCTTTAAAATTAAAAAATGGTTTGAACAATATTTTAATTCTATTGTTAATTTAATTAGGTAATTTAGGTACTAAAAATTTAATTGGTTTTAGTAGAAATTAGTTTTTTTTTAATTTCCTTTGTTAATTTTTTCTTATTGATCTGAAATGCAGTATTTTATTTATAGTACTTTACAAATTAAAAACTTTTACATCATAGAATTTAGAATTTTTAGCACTATTTATAATTCGTTAAGGCTAATTTCCAAGTTCTTCAATTGAGAAAAGTTGCGAAAATCTCGCAATAGTCGCCTGTAGTTTGTTGCCTTGACATTGTGCAGTGCAGCTTCTTTTAGCTGCTTATCTTCTTTTACCCATTATGTTCCATTCACTTTAGATACAGTTTGAATTTATGTAAAGATATTAGTATTACTAATTATTTATTATATTTTCCTAAATGACATTTTCATTCAGGTTTTAATTATAAACTATTTTTTGTTGTAGCTTAACAAATGTGGACTGACCACTGAAATGTATTAATAAGTTCAGTGGGACTGACTGCTTACAACACCCTTCGAAGCACTACTATTACGACCAACCTCATAATGATGATGTTAATACTTAGATGCTTACTCCTCCAAGTATTAGCCCGGGGTGAACGCGATACACACTTGCACTATGCAGTCGATATCCTTGTCATTTTTATTATTACTACTATCAGCAACTGAGAAAAAATTTCGAATCCTTGGTGGACGTGCACTAACTATGCAGAGAAGACTCTTAGGTATGTTTCTTTATTTTATTTTATTTTTTATGTATATTAGAGTAATTAGAGTAATATGTTAAGCAAAGAAATAATAAATTCCAAGAAATATGTTTGAGTGTTGCCATTGAAGTAGTAAAATTGAGACTATGCTGTAGTGAAGCTGGTAATAGCAAAGCACCACCAAAGCACCTATCAAGAAAGAGTCAGATCTGGAATAACTGCTTACATTCTTTTGCAACTATAGAGTAATGATGGAGGACTTTATAATAATTATTCATTACACGATGGTAACACTTCCGTTTGTAAGTAAGTTAATCTCCCTAATATTTTCTTTGAAGCATTTGAACAAAATTCAAAACGATTTTGATTATTATTTAAATTGTTTTGAAATTAAAGTTAAAAATTATTATATTAAAATTTAAATTAGTGGTATTTTTAGGTAAGGAGCTTCAAGTCCAATCAACAAGTCCATCAAATCTAACTTCAAGTGGTCAGCACTAGTCATCAGATACTATTTGGAAGCGGTTTGGTTATTGCTACATGTATGTGAGTAGGAAAGTTGTGCGCTTTTGGAAGAATAATCTGGAGACAAAAAACTCACAATACGTGGAGAATTTAAAGATATGGTTTTACCTTCAGAACAAAGGAATAAATTATTCAGGTAGGTAATTTGAAAACATTATAGGCACTTCTTGAATTTCCTTCGTTGCCTTGCTAAGGTTCTGACGCATCTTCTAATTGATACCTGCAAGTTTCTTGGCTGATGGACGGAACCCTTCTTGTTAGGTATTAATTAGTAGCTTTTCTCCTTATGCTTTTTTGAAATATCGTTTCATTGCAAGATTTTTTTGGAGCTGTGTGTACGTTGATGGTTGTGATCTAAGTTTCTGTCTAGTGCAAAAAATACTCTTATTTTGCAACTTGTAAACTTACACCAGAAAAAATAAACTTTATTTTTAACATTTTTTATGATGTGAGTTTTTAGGGAAGATTTTGGAAGAATAGACTGAAGGCAAAACTCGCAATACGTATGTAAATTAAGCGGATAATTTGAAGGCACGATTTTACCTTCAGGTTCTGCATGGCGATAGATGTAACTTTTATATGCTAGGAATACAACAAGAATTTATGAATAGTTTTGGATTTCATCGTAATGGAAAGTGATTCAGAGCGACATAAATAAATGTTACTATACAATTTGAAAACGTCATAGGTACAACTTTGAATTTCTTTCGTTGTCTTGCTAAGATTCTGACACATCTTCTGATTGATATCTGCAAGCTTCTTGGCTGAAGCACGGACACTTCTTGGTAGGTGTTAATTAGTAGCCTTTCTTTTTATGTTTCTTTGAAATATTGTTTTTTTAAAGATTTCTTGGAGCTATGTACTGTACTTTGATAGTCATGGTCTAAGTTCCTGTCTATAGTGCAAAAACTACAACTACAACAAAGGCCAACTTTGGTGTGGTTATAAAACAAAACTGAAATATAATTTTCGAGTCCTCGTCTATTTACAACAAAACAATAAATTAACAATATTTACAATTTTATAAGAAATTACACTAAGAGACGTGCCATAAATTAATTAAAGTTAGACATTTTAAAATAGCACACTTGAAATTAATATAGTTTTTAATTTTATTTTTTTTATTGTTAAGTATAATATAATATTTATTATAATATTTGTTTAAATTTTTTTCCACTACTTCACAATCTACAAATATTATAGGTAGACATAAAATGTTAAATAAATAGCTTTGGTTGTTCACTTAAAAAATATTTAAAAAAATGTATTTGAAGTTGTAGACAAATTACTTGCTATAATGACTTATTATTTTATTAATCTAATAGTCAATAGTGTATAACAAATTTTGGTTTTAGACACAAACAATAGTAGTTAATTAAGTATGCGAGTATTTCTAAGTCATATTGTATGTTATTCCGAAAAATGTAAAAATTCTTGTATGTATAGTATATTTATGTGAATCTCTTAAAACAGATATTATATAAATTTTAAAAATTACATAGGTATTTTGTTATAATTAAAATTATGTCAAAATATTACAAGTACCCATAAAAAGATACCTATGCCCTCAAAATTATAAGAAAATGGCTCTTGATGCAATATTTCGCCTGTTATAATATAGGCAACCCAATAGACATATAATAGACCAATATAACACATAGGTCTGTTCGTTTGTCTAAGTTACTCCAACTTGCTTCAACTCACTACAACTTACTTCTCTTGACTCCTCATCAAGAGCTGGAGTAAGTTAGCACAAGACAAACGAACAGACCTAATGTAATTTATTTTTAGATTTATCGATGGAAGCAGGATAAATCATTGTCCTGGAGGAGATAAAAATGTAGAAGTCATTGACTTGCAGATCCTCTTCAAAGAATGATAAACTATTTAACTGTTGAATGCTTAGTCACGCCTGTTTTGCAGAAGCATCAAGGATAAATTCCATTTCTTATTTTTCATTACATTTTGCTTTCAATTTATTGTCTACCTCTTATATAATTTTACTCTGTTACAGGAGAATTAATGATACATGTATGACATATATGACATTAGCTTCTTCTTGGAAGAGCTAAAGATACTGAAGTGCAGATCGTTTTCAAGGAATGGTGACCTGTTTAACTGTTGGATGATTAGCTACGCTTGTTTCGAGAAAGAATCTAAGGTAAATTAATTTGTAATTTATTTTTGATAAATTTCTTTTCACTTTCCCTTTCAATTTATTGTCTCTTTCTGCTTTTCACTTTGTTAACAAAAATTATAAAATTTCTTTTTGTTGCAGGAGTCTTAAAGGTGTAAGATATTAACCCTGTTCTTGTTGGAGATAAAAATATAGAAGACACTATCATCCACTTAGAAGATCGTCTTCAAGCGATGGTGAACTATTAAACATAATTTATAGAATTGCTATTTCAATAGAAAACTCTTCAATTTAATGTAGTAGTACTATTTTGTATTTTTAATGTGTTCAGAATTTGTAATTGAAAGATTGTTAGCGTTACGAAACTCAAAATTAGTGACCATTCTAAAATTTATTAGAAGTTCAATTTTAACGAATTTCATAACAATTTGAATATTTTGAATCATATTCATATAAACTTAACTCTTAGAATTGCAATAGACGACCCCTAACTCTATGTAACTGCCTTGACATGTTGACATATCCTGAAAAAATCAATTCTTAAAAAACTCTACTGTAATTAAATAAGCTGTTGTATTGTACATTAAGTTCAAAAAAATATTTCTGAAAATGACCAATTTCCATAATAAAGCTAAACTAATTACTTAATTTTACATTGAAACGGTTTCGGTAAGAATAATTACTGCTCTAATATTTAATATAAACTTGAGTAAAAACTATAAAAATATAATAAGTCAATTGTTTTTTCATTAAAATGTAATTCTTTAAAATTAATTAAAAATGTTGCCTTGCTATATAGGCCACCCAATTTACTCACTAAAACGACGCACTGTATATCGCTAAAGAGACACGCTATATGTTTTCACTTTAATAATACTTTAATACTATTGGCTAATACTGTAAAAGTAGGGAGATCACGCCCACCAAAAGTCTATATAAGTCCGAGGTTCGCCACAAGTTCAGATTCTTATCAGCAACTAAGATCTTCAATTTTTAGAAATTTAAGGGTTACTCGTGTCGAAAATCAACTTTGATTTTTTGAATTTTTTTTTCTTGGAAGTTGTTCCTGGTATTGTTCTGACTAACCACGCCTCATTTTAATGCGATTAATGTACTAATTAATTAATTATTTAAATTTTTGTAAAATGATTTTAACACAGTCATCATTTAAAGAAAACTGAACTTGAAGTTTTGGATTTTTTATAATTAAAACTCATTTCTAATGTTATTTTTTGTTTGAACAACTTAATTCTTTAAACTAAAAGATAGAAACTAATAAAGTTTCGTAAAAAGATGGAAGAATAGTAAGTCATATTTCTTCCTTCATTGAAAAAGAAATTATAAAAAAACACCATTGTTTAATGTGAGCTAAAAAAAGTCATAAATTGAAAGAGTTTTTAGTTTCACATTCAGTTTTTTTTATAACATTTTTTATAAATCTGATATTTTTTATGCATTTTTTCATAAATCAAGCCTTTTTTTATGGACTCAGTTATTCTTTATAAATTGCTAATAACTGGACTATTAACAAAAGACCGAGTTTCGCCAAAAGTTGACTTTTTTATCAGCAACTCGGATCTTCAGTTTTTAGAAATTTAACTATTGTCTAAAATCTACTTAGATTTTTGAATTTTTTTATGATTGGAAGTTGTTATATAATTATTAGTTGTTATTATTATTCTAAGTGTTCTTACCAAGTTGTTAATCAAAAACTTCATAAATAAGTGTAGAAAATGTAATTTACTAATTAATAATTATTTGTAAATTATTTGTAAAGTTTAATGAATTGAAATAATTTATTGGTCCAAAAAAAACTAAAATTGATAAGGGTACTTATTGTAAAGTGTATAATGTATTTATATATTTCATTGTACTTAGATAAATAATTAACTTTAGTGTTAATTACATAGGTAGTATTGATATTACTTAATAAATGTATTGAAATTATCTGTATTTTTTTCTGTTCGTTCACCTCAATAAGCTGATATAAAAGTAAACCCCATGATACCTAAATAAACCAAAATTGTCAAATCTGTAAATCATATTTCGTGCTCTGGAGGGTTTATTTATCAACATTTAAGGGATGTTAATTAATCATTAGAGGTAAATAATCTTTCTTTATCGACTGTTTGCCATAAATTAGCCAAAAGGGCTCTAATTACACTAAAATTGACAAAAATAGCTCTTTTGGGATTTTAACATGGACAAGGAAATTCTCGCAAATTTTGATTTTTGCGACACAGGAGTAAAAGAAGATGTCATAATAATATTAAAATAAATCTCTTAAATTTATTTAAAAGAGCGTTAAATCCACGGCCTTATCTTCATATAACAAGATAAAAGCTTTTATATAAAGCCCTTTGCGAATTTAATTTAATATTTTTATTTTTATTGATATCCTATAACACTTCTGCTCTCCTAATACATCAATTGGTTTATAGACTAATTCTTAGCAATTTTGAACAAATTTGGACACATTTGGACATATTTTATGTCAAAATAAGCTGAATTTTACACAAATATTTTATTTTGTCCCTCTTCTCTCTCTTGATCTCTCTTGATCTCTTCTAGATCAAAAGTTTAGTGTAAAAATCAACTTATTTTCACATAGAAAATGTCCAAATGTGTCCAAATTTGTTAAAATTTGCTAAGCATGGGTGTATAAACCAGTTGATGTATTAGGAGAGCAGAAGTATTATAAGATATTACTAAAAATAAAAATATTAAATTAAAAGAGCATTAAATGCACGGCCTTATCTTCACATAACAAGATAAGCTTTCGATAAAAGCTTTTATATTAAGCCCGTTGCGAATTTAATTTAATGTTTTTATTTTTATTGATATCCTATAACACTTCTGCTCTCCTAATACATCAATTGGTTTATAGACTAATTCTTAGCAAATTCGAACAAATTTGGACACATTTGGACATATTTTATGTCAAAATAAGCTGAATTTTACACAAATATTTTATTTTGTCCCTCTATCTCTTCTAGATCAAAAGTTTAGTGTAAAAATCAACTTATTTTCACATAGAAAATGTCCAAATGTGTCCAAATTTGTTAAAATTTGCTAAGCATGGGTGTATAAACCAATTGATGTATTAGGAGAGCAGAAGTATTATAAGATATTACTAAAAATAAAAATATTAAATTAAAAGAGCATTAAATGCACGGCCTTATCTTCACATAACAAGATAAGCTTTCGATAACAGCTTTTATAAAAAGCTCTTTGCGAATTTAAGTTAATATTTTTATTTTTATTGATATCCTATAACACTTCTGCTCTCCTAATACATCAATTGGTTTATAGACTAATTCTTAGCAAATTCGAACAAATTTGGACACATTTGGACATATTTTATGTCAAAATAAATTGAATTTTACACAAATATTTTATTTTGTCCCTCTATCTCTTCTAGATCAAAAGTTTAGTGTAAAAATCAACTTATTTTCACATAGAAAATGTCCAAATGTGTCCAAATTTGTTAAAATTTGCTAAGCATGGGTGTATAAACCAGTTGATGTATTAGGAGAGCAGAAGTATTATAAGATATTACTAAAAATAAAAATATTAAATTAAAAGAGCATTAAATGCACGGCCTTATCTTCACATAACAAGATAAGCTTTCGATAAAAGCTTTTATATTAAGCCCGTTGCGAATTTAATTTAATGTTTTTATTTTTATTGATATCCTATAACACTTCTGCTCTCCTAATACATCAATTGGTTTATAGACTAATTCTTAGCAAATTCGAACAAATTTGGACACATTTGGACATATTTTATGTCAAAATAAGCTGAATTTTACACAAATATTTTATTTTGTCCCTCTATCTCTTCTAGATCAAAAGTTTAGTGTAAAAATCAACTTATTTTCACATAGAAAATGTCCAAATGTGTCCAAATTTGTTAAAATTTGCTAAGCATGGGTGTATAAACCAATTGATGTATTAGGAGAGCAGAAGTATTATAAGATATTACTAAAAATAAAAATATTAAATTAAAAGAGCATTAAATGCACGGCCTTATCTTCACATAACAAGATAAGCTTTCGATAACAGCTTTTATAAAAAGCTCTTTGCGAATTTAAGTTAATATTTGTATTTTTATTGATATCCTATAACACTTCTGCTCTCCTTATACATCAATTGGTTTATAGACTAATTCTTAGCAAATTCGAACAAATTTGGACACATTTGGACATATTTTATGTCAAAATAAATTGAATTTTACACAAATATTTTATTTTGTCCCTCTATCTCTTCTAGATCAAAAGTTTAGTGTAAAAATCAACTTATTTTCACATAGAAAATGTCCAAATGTGTCCAAATTTGTTAAAATTTCTAAGCATGGGTGTATAAACCAGTTCATGTATTAGGAGAGCAGAAGTATTATAAGATATTACTAAAAATTAAAATTATTAAATTAAAAGAGCATTAAATGCACGGCCTTATCTTCACATAACAAGATAAGCTTTCGATAAAAGCTTTTATATAAAGCCCTTTGCGAATTTAATTTAATATTTTTATTTTTATTGATATCCTATAACACTTCTGCTCTCCTAATACATAAATTGGTTATAGACTAATTCTTAGCAAATTCGAACAAATTTGGACACATTTGGACATATTTTATGTCAAAATAAGCTGAATTTTACACAAATATTTTATTTTGTCCCTCTATCTCTTCTAGATCAAAAGTTTAGTGTAAAAATCAACTTATTTTCACATAGAAAATGTCCAAATGTGTCCAAATTTGTTAAAATTTGCTAAGCATGAGTGTATAAACCAGTAGATGTATTAGGAGAGCAGAAGTATTATAAGATATTACTAAAAATAAAAATATTAAATTAAAAGAACATTAAATGCACGGCCTTATCTTCACATAACAAGATAAGCTTTCGATAAAAGCTTTTATAAAAAGCTCTTTGCGAATTTAAGTTAATATTTTTATTTTTATTGATATCCTATAACACTTCTGCTCTCCTAATACATCAATTGGTTTATAGACTAATTCTTAGCAAATTCGAACAAATTTGGACACATTTGGACATATTTTATGTCAAAATAAGCTGAATTTTACACAAATATTTTATTTTGTCCCTCTGTCTCTTCTAAATAAAAAGTTTAGTGTAAAAATCAACATATTTTCACATAGAAAATGTCCAAATGTGTCCAAATTTGTTAAAATTTGCTAATCATGGGTGTATAAACCAGTTGATGTATTAGGAGAGCAGAAGTATTATAAGATATTACTAAAAATAAAAATATTAAATTAAAAGAGCATTAAATGTACGGCCTTATCTTCACATAACAAGATAAGTTTTTGATAAAAGCTTTTATATAAAGCTCTTTGCGAATTTAAGTTAATATTTTTATTTTTATTGATATCCTATAACACTTTTGCTCTCCTAATACATCAACTGGTTATACACCGATTCTTAGCAAATTTTAATATCTTTGGACATATTTTATGTCGAAATAAACTGATTTTTTACATGAAAATGCTTGTAAATGTCGATTTTTATGCGTTCGTGACAGGATCACAGAAGCGCAACAAGGTGTCATAACAATATTAAAATACATCTATTCAATTTATTTGAAAGACCATTAAATGCACTACCTTATCTTCACAAAACAAGATAAGCTTTTTATAAAAGCTTTTAGGTAAAGCTCTTAGCGAATAATTTAATATTTTTATTTTTATTGATATCCTATAACACTTCTACTCTCCTAATTCATCAATTGGGTTATAGACTAATTCTTAGCAAATTCGATCAAATTTGGACACATTTGGACATATTTTATGTCAAAATAAGCTGATTTTTGCACTAAACTGCTGTACTAGAGGACTTAGAGGGATAATATTATATAAAGGGGTAGTTTAGAAATAGTATAAAGACGTTCATTACTTAAACTTCTCTTAGCACCACCCTAATCAAAATTTTACCCCATTATACGGAAATAAATAAAAGTTTTTTATATCAGATTTTTTTTTTATTTTCTTATAAAAGATAATTCTATATATCAGACTTTAGAGGGTTTATTTGGCAACATTTAAAAAACGTTAGTTGCTTTATGTAGTTTGCTCTTAATTTATTACTGATCCTGAGACTTTTCCAGAATAAACTGCTTCATAATTATTACCAAGATTTTTATTAATTATTGAATAATTTAAGTATCACATATTTTTAAGTTTACATATTTCAGAAACAATATAATCGTAATTTAATAAATTATAACACTTATAACCGGAATTAAAATACATATAAAAGAAATTTATAATAAAATATAAACTAACATCAACTTAGTATACATACATTACAGTTTTACAATATTAAAATCAAATAAGAAGTATAAAATTAACAAAAAATTTTAATTTATAAAAATGTATTTTATACTATTAATATTGCAGTAAATGATCTAAAATTCAGTAAACGCACTTAGAACAATGCCAGGAACAACTTCCAATCAAAAAAAATTAATAAAATCGAAGTTGATTTTCGACAAGAGTAACCCTTAAATTTTCTCTCGAACTCCGATCATAAGTGGTGATAAGAAATCAGTTTATGGTCGAAACTCGGACTTATATAGACTTTTGGTGGAAATTATTTCCCCACTTTAGTAGGTTCAGCCAATAGCATCATTTGGCCACCAATGTAGGTGGATTTAGTAGAATGGAGTGGGTAATTTAGAAGTATGTATAATTGGTTGCCTATATGAAAGGTGCAATTCTTAATTACAATAATAAATTTTAAAAAATAATACTTTACATCATCTTTAAATCTAATTTTTTGATCTTAATTATTATAAAGATTTTAATTTAAAACTTTGTAGAAACGCTCAGAATAATTATACTAGGAACAGTGTCGATATATTATACATAAAAAATACTTATAATAAACCAGCACTTATAATACAAATAAAGTCTTATTTTAAAACTAACAATTACAATTTCAACTTAGAAATAAATTAATTAATAATAATATAATTTTTATGTATCAACAAATTTTTTAAATTTTCAATTTTCAATACAACAATTTAACATTTTCTGCTAGATACTCTTCTAAATTAGCTGAGCAATTTTCAATTATTGTAGGAAGGTTTCGAAAGTATGTATCGAGGGGTCAACCACTGTTCTGAATTTGTACACTGACTGCAGTTGACTTCCTATGACTGCATGTGCTATGACTGCCATTGACTGCACTTGCACATGACTTCCGTTGACAGCTCAATTTTTGTACATTGACTGCAGAGTGGATAACCCCTCGGTATGTATTTAATACTTCTTGCAGTACAATCCATAAGATATTATGGCCATGATGGGCACTCATAGAAGCCGTCCTAATTTTCTCCATATGCATCCAAGTGAAAGATATTGAATACCCATGTTTTGTGTTTGCAACCTTTAAAAATTTAATTTAAGTAGTAACTCGAAAAAATAAGTAAAAATTATAAAAATAGAGAGTAAAGTGCATTGTTATATTGAAGAAAGAGTTATATACTTTCCAATTTAAAACACGGGAAAAAAATTATACTTTCTATGGAGCAGTAGAAAACCAAATTTGTTTCGTAGTGAGGTAACTACAGACTAGCCTCCATAGAGTTGCGTTTTTTATATAATACTGTCTTTTGATCGCACCAATTTGATTTCGACATTTACGCACCAATTACAACAAAGTATAAATTACAACCGAAAAACTTAAAACGTAAGTATAGGCTCTTTGGTACATCAACAGAAAAATGTTTTCTATAATACCTGTAGTTTATTGCTTGCTTTTAGAACAGTAATATTGTAGTATCTTCCTTATTCTTAGTAAAGACGCATATCTAGCACTGGATAACACTTTCGTAATCATATGGTTCTCTAAATGTGGTCACGACACTGTTTCTTCTCCTAAAATAATATAGATAGTCATTAAAATATTAATTTCATAAAATAATTTTTGAATACCATGTATGATGTTTTCAAATATTCAAGTAACGTCTTTATGTCGCTCCGAGTCACTATTTGTGGTAGGTACATTATGAGGAAATCCAAGAGTATTCATAAATTTGTGTAGCATTTTATAGTTTCAAGATTAACTTTGATTTACATCTATTACCCCTTAGAGAGAGAGAGAGACTGAGTAATTTACTTTTATTCTATTTCTTTGTTCTGAAGGTAAAATTAAATCTTCAAGTTCTCAACCTAATTTCCATACGTTTTCTGAGTTATCTTCAGTCTATTCTTCCAAACCATTCCCTACCACCAAATAAGAATTGATAAAAATATGTTTATAAAGCAAAATCAAGTTATTTCTTCTGTATTACCTAGTAATCTAGTCTATAACTTCTAGAACATTTTTAGAGTACCTAGAGCATTATTATGGGAACAAATATTCAATATTGTTTCAAATGTTTTACTGTAATGGGTATGAACCTCGCTTGTAAAAATATTAGACAAACATAATAATTTAGATTTTTGAATAGAGTTGATGAGGTTAAGGTTTTTCTACATCATCAAAATTTTTATAAGGTTATCTTTCATACTCACATTTAGCAATAACCACTTCCAAATTGTGTCTGATATCATAACTGGTGCTGCCCCTTTAAAGTTGGATTTGATGGACATGATGCTCCTTAAAATAATCTGATTTATCAGTAATTAATAGTCATAATATAAAATTACTAAAATTACTTTAACATCGAACTACAAATATTACAAGTAATTGTTCATTAGTAATAATACAATTTTTGCTCTTAATTAGAAAAATTACGATTTCAAACTTTGTGGGAACACTCAAAATAATATTAGGAACAATCTTCAACCAAAAAAAAATTTAATATCGACCTTTATTTTCCCACAAGAGTAAGCCTTCAATTTTCTCTCAAACTCCGATCGAAACCGCTGATAAGAAATTAGTTTATGAGCGAAACTCGGACTTTTATTAACTTTTACGGTCACGTGACTATCCCACTCTTTGACACTGTCCTACTCCAAATATTGTCTATACAAGTGTTGTTTGGGTTGCCTAAATATTAAGAGTACTCTAATTCAAAATTGTCTATTTTGAAAATATGTGTTTTTAATTAATTACTAAGACTAACGTTACTTTCATTAATTTTATAATGACATAATGTATTATTTGAGTTAATACGTTGTATAATGAGTTAGAAAAAGATTTATACGAAAAACGTGTCGAAGTAGCCCCAGTTTACAGTACCATATCTAAGTCCATTTAATGTATATTGTATTTAACACTTCTTCCAATGCAATCCATAACATATCGTGTTAAGCCAGAGTGGACACATACACAGTTTTTGAGTTATCACCACATGTAAAGTGTCGAATTTCTTAGTTTTGTGTTCGCAACCTATAAGCATTTAAATTTTAGTATTAACAATACCATATACCCGGTGCCCACATTCAAAGCGGGACATAGCCAAATAACACAAGCAATTACATTTGCAGTTTGCCGCTCACCAGCTTCATCTACAAGCATGGCTGCTCATAGTTTTTTACATTATGAAAATATTTAAATTGCTACTTCAACGTTAACAAAGCCGTCAAGAAGTATTTGGTATCAATAGACTCATAAAAGAATTCTCTTTTAACAGATATCATTTCTGTTTTTGTAGATGAAGCAGGTGAACAACAAACTGCAATGTAATTCCCTGTGTTATTTGACTAATAATGTCTCGCTATGATCGTAGGCACTTGGTATCTGACTTTAAAAATATATACATTTTTGCTAGTGGGGGGTAATAATAAATTGTTAAACGATACCCTATTGTTTATTTGTGATTAAAGGAACCTTCTTAACTTCTTGTTTGGGGCTTGCGTACCGAGCAAGCTTTTTGAGCTTCTTGAAAAGCTCTGCATACTACCAGTGGTATGTGTATCACAGTGGTGCGTATACCAGTTTGAGAACCGCTAACCGCTGTTCTAGAGCCTTACTTTTGCAGCAATAATCCTGTCAGGTCTATTTTTCCTGAAGACATGTCTTAAGCACCATTACTGCATTACAATTTTTTACTGATATGGTTCTCCAAATTTTGTAAATAGACTGTCATTATAGTTGAGGAAATTGTGTTTTTTCCCTTAAAAAATACCAATAGTTAAAGATTTTATGGTAACATAATATAAAACTCACTATAGAACACTTTGCATGTGATGAAAGATGGAATCAAAGCGTAGGTATGCATTAATTTATAATGTATAACGTAGTTCCAATTCCAACTAAATTCTTGGTCTGGTTTAAATCTTAAACACCATCTCAATGTCCAACTTTTGATTACATCCATTATCCGAGCAGAGTATTTCTGTAACTATTACATAATCTTTATCCTATGGAACAGCAAGTTTTAATTTTATGGAGGTGTGTAAAGTTGACAGAATCCATAGTTTCTTGATAATAAATACTTTCGCTGGGCGCTACAAATTAAAAACAAATAACCTTGGATTGTTGGAAACCTCTACTCATATACACAATTAATGGCCACCCTGGCTATAAGCCTAGCACGAATTGTGGATACAACCATCATCACACGTCCTACATAAATTGAGAGGTACATTTATTTTGCCAACAAGTAGTAAATTAACAACCTCCCTTCCTGCCCTTTTGTAGTTGTTGGCTAAGAACCCTGGTGGCCAATAATTGTGAGGCTGACTGTACCGTCCGCAAGCCGACCATGACCAATCTTCTTTTCGCAATCAACAAACACTTAACGTGTATAGCGTTTTGCATGTCATTATCGAACTGAGAAAAAATGGCCAGCTAAAAACTGTTCTTGTGTAGTGGTAAATGACCTGACGACCATGACCAGCCGGCATAGACTGAACGTTAGTCGAGAGCTTAACCGTCTGTTACAACTGGTTGAAGTATCGAAACTTCAATCAATTCTTAAAAGTTTCTTTCAATCCAGGGTTAGCTTATACTTTTCAAAAGAATAACTTACAAATATTTTGATCAAGACTCTAAGGAACTATGAAGTTTATTAATCCATTTCTTTTTTTAATACTGCGCGGAATCAAGTGCTATGGTTATTAGCCGACGAGGTGTCCTGTGTAGGGTTAGTTACTGCTTCTTTACGCCTCATCTAGAAAAACAGCATTGTTTATTGTAACCCAACAGTGAATGGTGGCCGGTCAGTCCATCTCTTTTTTGTGGAGATAAAATCGTATCGCCTTCGCATGCTCCACTTAATTTTCATAGGTGGTGGGCTTTATCTTCAGTCCATTCTTCCAAAGGCTTTCCTAGAAACATATGCTAACATAAATAATGTTTTATTACAATTAAAAATACTTTCTTAGGACGTTGATTGCTTGTACCCATAGATAGTAGTGGTTATTAGCTAAGTGCTATGGTTATTAGCCGAAGAGGTGTCCTGCGTAGGATTAGTTACTGCTTCTTTACGCCTCATCTAGAAGAACAGCATTGTTTATTGTAACCCAACAGTGAATGCGGTGGCCGGTCAGTTCATCTTTTTTTTGTGGAGATAAAATCATATCGCCTTCGCATGCTCCACTTAATTCTCATAGGTGATGGGCTTTATCTTCAGTCCATCCTTCCAAAGGCTTTCCTAGAAACATAGGCTAACATAAATATTGTTTTATTACAATTAAAAATGCTTTCTTAGGACGTTGATTGCTTGTACCCATAGTAGTGGTTATTAGCTAAGTGCTATGGTTACTAGCCGAAGAGGTGTCCTGCGTAGGGTTAGTTTCTGCTTCTTTACGCCTCTTCAAGAAGAACAGCTTTGTTTATTGTAACCCAACAGTGAATGCGGTGGCCGGTCAGTCCATCTTTTTTTTGTGGAGATAAAATCGTATCGCCTTCGCATGCTCCACTTAATTTTCATAGGTGGTGGGCTTTATCTTCAGTCCATTCTTCCAAAGGCTTTCCTAGAAACATATGCTAACATAAATAATGTTTTATTACAATTAAAAATACTTTCTTAGGACGTTGATTGCTTGTACTAATAGTGTTCGAAAAAACGATTTCAATATAAAAGTTGTAAAAAAATAAGGGTGCATAAAGGCGCGTTTATATCTAGTCCACGCCTTTACCTAGTACCTACTGCTCTAGGAAAATAGTGAATACAACAAAACAAGTCTTTCTCGGTACGTATTTAAAGTATCAAAATATTAAAAATTATTCAAGGGGTCAGACAGGTTGTTTTTCCCAAGTTTATTTATTGCATTTGGACTAAGAGAACTGAAAACGTCGAGAAATTAAATTTAATAAAATTAAAAATTTTCAGCCAGTCTTTCAAACTATCCAAAGTAGGTAACTACTAAGATGAAAAAGTATAAAGTGAGTTGCTTACAGTTTACACCTTTTTATGTATGAGGTAGGTACTCCAAACAATTAGTTCTTGGGAGTAATAATGATTGACCCGATCTTAAAGCAATAATCGACTATAACCATCAAAGTTTTCTTCCTTTAATAAGTCGAATAAAATATTTTGATAAGTTTAAGTTAATTTTATTAAAAATTAGCGCTGAAAACATCTAATGGAAAATCGATGGTAATATTTTATATAGCGTGTTTAGATTAAGTTAATTATTATTAAGGTTAAAAGACTAAAATGAAAACCAATTCCGTAAGCCATCAATTTTAATATAAATTCGCATTAACTTAAAACAAATATTTTAGAGGTAACCGCAAATTTAAATTTTACAAAAATTAAATTAATTTCAATTCTGGTTCATTCGAGTGTAAAATTCAATTTAAGTGACTAATGAGAATGTTATTGCTTGAGTTGTTTTCAAAAGTATTTGTGTAATTTCTAAAATTTTCAATTGTTGGTTAAATAACTCGAGAGCAATTTTGTGTGCGTGTATGTGTTTTTTATGTTTTAAAGAAGAAACGTTATAAATAAAATAAGAAGACAAAGTTTATGCGTTTATTATTCTTGAATCAAAAGCAATCACAATAATTGTTGCCGAACACCATTAGTTGCTACGTTATTTGAGTTTATTGCTCTGGAAATCCACAGTTAGCACAGATAAGCTTTAACAATAGATTATCCATTATTACCTAACTCATAGACAGAAATTGCTATAAGCGCTCAAAATCAACTCTGTTTTAGAAATCTTCTCTGTCATTGCGTAATTGACTAGAATGATTTATTAGATGCGATTAACTGTATTGCTAAGTAGTCTTTTGCTTAAGTTACCGATAGTTAATAATTTTTAATATATCGTCGGTTGGCAAAAATTTAAATTATTAACATTAATCATCAAAAAATACTTAACGATTTTTTAACAAAATTGTACTCAGTAAGAGCTTTCTTTGCCCTTTTTCTTCCATCTACTCAATTCTTATTTGCCGTTTGGGGAATTGATTTTCATCATTTGATGAGAGACGAAAACAGCCTCTCTGCAAGTGGTAAAACATCGTAAAAAACAAATGATAAAAGTTAGATAACTTAAAATTTAGTTTTTCCACTTGAAGTAGACAAAAATTTACCGTAAAATTTAATTTAGAAACTTTTATGGGGTTTATCACCGTAATAACTAAAATCCTTAAATATATGCATTTGGGTGGTTTGCATTCTAAATTCTTCTTCTAGCCTTAAATTGTTATAAAATGTAAGCTTACTATCTTATAAAACTGCACATTTAATCTTGTATTGTAGTATATTTGAATTTTTAAAAGAACAAAATTTTAAGTAGGTACCTACAACACTTTTATAACAAAATAAATTTTTTAACACCTTCAACAAAGTTTTAGATAAGATTTTTACAAAAGGAAGCATTGAAAAACAGACTTTTGACTAGCTGATACCTACTTGCAACTTGCAAATTAGTCAATCGGATTAAATGGAATCTCTTTTCTGGAAATGAAGAGGAAGTTGATGATTCCCAAGACTAATTAAAAGTTAAAGATAAAAAATAAAGATCTAGATTATAGAATGTATTCGGGAGGAGAAAATGACAATCAGGACAAAAGTGACAAGTTCATTTTTTAATAAAAATTACAGATCAACAAAATTATGAAAAATTATGAGGGAAACTTGATGACTTACAAAACTTAAGCTCTTCTTAATTAAACGTTAAAAATAACTAAAGATCTTAATTCTGGAATATATTCTGGAAGAAAGTTGACTACTAGCACTTAGGTCACTCGCAACTAGAAGTTCAAGGAATAAAGATCTGGATTCTGGAATCTGGAATGTAATCTGCAGGGAGAGTTCATAATTATCAAGACTTAAACTACTCTTATATTAAAAGTGAAGATAAAAAATAAAGATCTAGATTATGGAATATATTCTGGAGGAAGAGTTTACAACCAGCACTTAGATCACTCTCTAATAAAAGTTACAGTTGAATAAAAATATGGATTCTGGAGGTACTCTGGAGGAAGCATTCTACCATGTATTCTGGAAGAGGAATTGACTCTCGGTACTTAGGCTACCCTTGATTAAAAACTAACGATTATTAAATACCTGGATTTTAGAATGCAATCCAAAAGGAAGTTAAAGGTTTCCAAAACTTTAGCCACTCTTAATGAAAGGTTAAAGATAAGTAAATATCTACATTATGGAATGAAATCTGGAGGCGGTTGAATACCAGCACTCAGGAAACTCTGAAATAGGCGTTAAAAATAACTAAAGATCTTATTTCTGGAAGGGAAGTTGACCACCAGTATTTAGGTCACTCTTGATTAAAAGTTTAAGGAATAAAGAGCTAGATTCTGGAATGTAATCTGCAGAAGAAGTTGATGATTTCCATGACTTAGGCCACTCTTAAATCTAGGTTAAAGATAAATATATCTTGATTATACAATCTGGAGGCAGTTGACTCTTACCATCTAGGAAACGCTTAAATAAATGTTAAAAATAACTAAAAATCTCTGGAATATATTCTGGAGGGAGGTTGACCACCAAAATTTAGGCGACTAGTAATTAAAAGTTCAAAAAATAATGATTTGGATTCTGGAATGTATTTTGGATTAAGAGTTAACTACCAGCACATAGACACTATTGAATAAAACTTATCTAATGATTAATAAAAATATGGATTCTCAAATAGAGTCTAGAGAGAGAGTTTGTAACTCTCAAGACTTAAGCCACTCCTAATTAAATTTTAAAGCATGAATTCTGAAAAAAAGTTGACCCTCGGTGCTTGGGCTACTCTTAATTAAAAACTAGAGAATAAGAAATATTTAAATTTTACAATGTAATTCAAAGGAGGACTTGAATATTCCAAGACTTAAGCCACTCCTAAATAAAAGTTAAAGATAACTCAATATCTAGATTATCGCATTCTGGAAGTAATTTCGAATCTCGCCACTTATTCGAGCCCAATGTATGAGTTCCAAGCAGTATTTACTACATTTATCAGTTCTTAAACAACCCCTTACTGTTGTAAGAGTAGGTTCAGAATTTTGACAAGTTTGGTTGAGTTTATTGTCGCCATGTCTATCAAAAAGTCCCCCAACACTAATCCTCTTATGAGAATTATGGAATGTATTCTGGAAAGAACGCTGACACTCAGCGCTTATACCATGTAGCCGAGTCCATTGTATCAGCTCCAAGCAGCATTTACGAGACTCGTCAGTTCTTAAACAACCCTTTACTCTTGTTGGAGCGGCTTCATAATTTTGACAGAAATGGTTGACTTTATTGAGGTCATATCTAGCCAAAAGTCATCTTACATCAATTCTCTTATGGAAATTATGGAATGTATTCTAGAAAAAACGCTGACTCTCGGCACTTAGAGCATGAAGCCAACCCCATTGTATGAGCTGCAAGCAGCATTTACTAGACTCTATCAGTTCTTAAAGAACCCCTTATTGCTGTAAGAGTAGCTTCAGAATTTTGACTGAATTGGTTGAGTTTATTGTGATCATGTTTAGCCAAAAATCCTCCTACATGAATCCTCTTATGGGAATTATGGTATGTATTCTGGAAAGAACGTCGACTCTCGGCACTTAGACCATGTATGAGCTCTAAACAGCATTTACTAGACTTATCAGTTCTTAAATAACCCTTTACTGTTGTGGGAGTAGCGTCAGAATTTTTACAGAATTGGTTGAGTTTATTGTGATCATGTTTAGCCAAAAAAGTCCTCCTACATGAATCCTCTTATGGGAATTATGGAATGTATTCTAGAAAGAAAGTTGACTCTCTGTACTTAGACCATGTAGCCAAGCCCCATGTATGAGCTCCAAGCAGCATTTACTAGAGTTTACAGTTCTTAAACAACCCGTTACTGTTGTAGGAGTAGCTTCAGAATTTTGACAGAATTGGTTGAGTTTGTTGTGGTCATGTCTAGCCGAAAGTCCTCCTACATGAATCCTCTTATGGGAATTATGGTATGTATTCTGGAAAGAACGTCGACTCTCGGCACTTAGACCATGTATGAGCTCTAAACAGCATTTACTAGACTTATCAGTTCTTAAACAACCCTTTACTGTTGTAGGAGTAGCTTCAGAATTTTGACTAAATTGATTGAGTTTCTTGTGATCATGTTTAGCCAAAAGTCCTCCTACGTGAATCCTCTTATGGGAATCATGGAATGAATTCTAGAAAGAACGTTAACTCTCGACACTTAGACCATGTATGAGCTCCAAGCAGCATTTACTAGACTTAACAGTTCGTAAACAACCCGTTACTGTTGTAGGAGTAGCTTGAGAATTGTGACAGAATTGGTTGAGTTTGTTGTGGTCATGTCTAGCCGAAAGTCCTCCTACATGGATCCTCTTATGGGAATTATGGAATGTATTCTGGAAAAAACGTTGACTCTCGGCACTTAGACTATGTAGCCAAGCCCCATGTATGAACTCCAAACAGCATTTACTAGACTTAACAGTTCTTAATCAACCCGTTACTGTTGTAGGAGTAGCTTCTGAATTTTGAGTGAATTGGCTGAGTTTGTTATGGTCATGTCTAGCCGAAAGTCCTCCTACATGAATCCTCTTAAGTGGAATTTTGGAACGTATTCTGGAAAGAACGTTGACTCTCGGCACTTAGACAATGTATCAGCTCCAAACAGTATTTACTAGACTAATCAGTTCTTAAACAACCCTTTACTGTCGTAGGAGTAGCTTCAGAATTTTGACTAAATTGATTGAGTTTCTTGTGATCATGTTTAGCCAAAAGTCCTCCTACGTGAATCCTCTTATGGGAATCATGGAATGAATTCTAGAAAGAACGTTAACTCTCGACACTTAGACCATGTATGAGCTCCAAACAGCATTTACTAGACTTATCAGTAGAGAGCGGATTTTAGGCTCTTAAAAATTAAAAAAAGGCCTCATAAATAAGCCACAAAAAACTCGAATTAGGCATTAACCTTTTCAAAATAGGCAGTTACGTTTTTAATAATTTTTTTTCTAAAAGAAACGTTTTAAACGAAATTTAACATTTTAACAAGCTTTTATTATATAAGAGTACGTAAAAAACGTTTTAAACAAAACTTATAATTTTACAAATGCAATAACAAATTTATTACAAGTTTATTACATACGAGTATGTAAAAAAGAAAGGTTTCAAACAAAATTTAAGATTTTACAATTTTACACACGAAATAACAAATTAACAAGTTTATTTTATACAGGTAAAGAGGTCCAAAATTGAATATCGTTGACTAAACTGCAACACCTCGTATATAATGCGATTTTTAAGCAAAATAGGATTCACCTTCACCTATTGGTGAAACAAATTAACAAGAAATTGCACTTTTTCAAAAATCTTTATTTTTGGTTTTTATAAGTTTTACTTTTGAAGAAAAAATTTAATGTTTCATACGGAGAATAAGTACTTTTTTTAAAAAAAGTGACACTTTTACTCCTAATAAAACAAACTACTATTCTGAAGAAATTGAAACAATTTTTAAAATTGCTACAGCCTTACCACTTTAACACATGCTTTGCAAAATACTTCGTCTAAATTATGTAGTTCAAAATTTTCTTTTTCCTTGGTTAACAGCGATAGCCACTGTTTGATTTTTAATTTTGTTGAAGATTTTTGTTTTGGTATTTCGCCGATGTTGATGAACAGATGAACACACTACTATAATTTGATACAACTTGTTGCAAAGAACAAAACTACACTAAAGTAAAACATTTTAAAATGTATTATTTTAAAATAACCCCCACTGCATTAAAAATTAACGCAAATCTATGATTTACTACCCTCTAACAAACTTGCTATCACCGGATTGACCGGATGCAGCTGGGACGGCGGCACTATGCGAATATAAAGAATTAATTTAGTAAATTTTTTAATAATAATTTAAAAATAATTTTAAGCAGATAGATTTAAAATTCCTCAAAACAACCAGTTTATTTAAGCCCCGATTTATTTACTTTTTAGGCAACTATATTTGAGTTTTAGGCGCTTATTTCGAAATTTCTCAATTTTAGGCATTTTAGGCAACAACAAAGGCACGTCAAATGATTCATTTTTTTGCGAATCGTACTTATCTATTGTTTAATTTTATTTATCTACATTAATACCGAAAAGGCAATTGCCCTAGAATCCGCTCTCTACTTATCAGTTCGTAAACAACCCGTTACTGTTGTAGGAGTAGCTTCACAATTTTGACAGAATTGGTTGAGTTTGTTGTGGTCATGTCTAGCCGAAAGTCCTCCTACATGAATCCTCTTATGGGAATTATGGAATGTATTCTGGAAAAAACGTTGACTCTCGGCACTTAGACTATGTAGCCAAGCCCCATGTATGAACTCCAAGCAGCATTTACTAGACTTAACAGTTCTTAATCAACCCGTTACTGTTGTAGGAGTAGCTTCAGAATTTTGAGTGAATTGGCTGAGTTTGTTATGGTCATGTCTAGCCGAAAGTCCTCCTACATGAGTCCTCTTAAGGGGAATTTTGGAACGTATTCTGGAAAGAACGTTGACTATCGGCACTTAGACAATGTATGAGCTCCAAACAGCATTTACTAGACTAATCAGTTCTTAAACAACCCTTTACTGTTGTAGGAGTAGCTTCAGAATTTTGACTAAATTGATTGAGTTTCTTGTGATCATGTTTAGCCAAAAGTCCTCCTACGTGAATCCTCTTATGGGAATCATGGAATGAATTCTAGAAAGAACGTTAACTCTCGGCACTTAGACCATGTAGCCAAGCCCCATGTATGAGCTCCAAGCAGCATTTACTAGACTTAACAGTTCTTAAACAACCCTTTACTGTTGTAGGAGTAGCTTCAGAATTTTGACTAAATTGATTGAGTTTCTTGTGATCATGTTTAGCCAAAAGTCCTCCTACGTGAATCCTCTTATGGGAATTATGGAATGTATTCTGGAAAGAACGTTGACTCGCGGCACTTCGACCATGTATGAGCTCCAAACAGCATTTACTAGACTTATCAGTTCTTATACAACTTGTTACTGTTGTAGGAGTAGCTTCAGAATTTTGACAGAATTGGTTGAGTTTATTGTTGTCATGTCTAGTCGAAAGTCCTGCTATATCAATCCTCTTATAAGCATTATGGAATGTGTTCTAGAAGGAATGTTGATTCTCGGCACTTAGACCATGTAGACGAGCTCAAAGTATGAACTTCAAGCAGCACTCGACTCATATCAGTTCTTAAACTACCCTTTACTCTTGTAGAATTAGGTGCAGAATTTTAACAGGAAGGGTCGAGTTTAATTAATGGGGGACAATTTCAGATAATATGTTGCAAGCTCTTTAAAAGGAGTTAATGGAATTTTACTGTGGCAACAACTTGTGCAATGTGTGATCCTTAGGTGATATTCTTCGGAAGACTATTAACCGTTTTTATAGATGATTGTATGATTGATTGCCACACAGAAGACTGCTGGCATCTTTCTTAACCAACTAGCTTGTTATTTATTAGCCTTGTTAGTTATTACAGTTATTTATTTATATATAGTGAAGAATAACAACAGCATTTTTGTGGGTAGAAAATAAATAAAAAATATTTTTAAGATACTTATCACCCAAAACTTCAGCATCAGTCATTTTTTATTACATAATTTAAAAACTAGCTTTGCAACTACAGTGGATAGAGAATACATAGATCTAACAAAAGTCTGGAACAAGTGGTCAATAATTTCAACGAATCTTTCCCTGAGGTGATTTCTGTACTAAAATCTTCCAAAGAAAATGATTGTGGTTTAATACGTTAATGTGAATCATACGAATAACCATTGGAAATCGTTATTTCTGCAAATACACGTGTTAATTAATTGTAAGTAATTACAGCTTTTAAATTAAATTAAATAACGCTACATGATAAGAATTTATTATTAAAAGAAAATTCGTAATCTATGTGTATCTGAGCCATTTATGCTCCAAGCGTATACTTTTATTTAGCTGATATTTTTCTTTTTATGTATAGGTTCTTTTAGTTTCCGTACATTTCCTTTCAGAAAACTACCAACATCTTTTTATTTCGTTTAGAAATTAAGTTTGCAACTTTGTGTCTAAATCAATCAAGCATTATCCCCATAGACTCCATAATTGAGCTTTATAGCCTGTTGCATTTCAGAGCTTACAAGAAAGTGTTTTATTTTATCCTAATATTTATTTATGTAGGTGTGGCACTAACAAATAAATTTCAATTAAAATTTTTGTTTAAAAGGTAAAATTCTACAACTCTTTTAAAGAACTTTAAGACGAAAGAAACAAAAGAATTAAAAAATTTCTAACAAAAAAAAGTTGTAAAGTTCTCAAGTTAAATAGATATTTTAAAACAGGAACAAAGTCTTGAAAAATTTATGATGTTGGTTGTTACTTTGATAAATTCTACGTTTGAGGTGAAGAAATTTTTCAATTAAATTGCGAAATTGGACTAAATAAATCTTTCTTTACTGAAAACAAAGTCTTGTTTTACAACAGTCTTTAAAAGAAGAGTTGAACCAAGTAAAACTCTCAAGCTCTTACAAGTTTTAAAACCAAATAAATTTCTTTACATTCCAAACAATTTTAGGAAGATCAAAGTAAATTTTTTTTTATTGTAAAATGTTTATGTCTAAAAGGGGTGACAAGTAAATTATAAAATGTGTTTGGTTCAACCAAATTTTTTTTCAATTAAATTAAAACCTTAATAATTAAATTCGCAGTCAGTGTTTTTAAATGGCACTCATTACATTTCGTGGACAGTAATTTGATTGACATTTTGGTTCAGTTGTACAAATATACATAAAATGTAAATTTTCAAAATTTTAATTAAAAACCAAAATTAGTTTTAATGAGTGTTCAGTTGCTTTAAAAAAATATAAAGCCTAAAAACCAGTGTTAATTGGATTTGTACGATTTTATTTTCAAACACTACACGGTGGCGCCATCTATTGGCATTTTCACGAAGTTATAGCGTTTGTTCAGTTTTGCGTTTGTAGAAATGTTCAGTAACTTACTGAAAAGTTTTCCTCGCAGTTTCCTCTGAACAGTAGTGGAAATTCAAACAAAATCCTTTAGGTAGAGCTACTGGTTACAGTTTGTTCACTAAAGTTTTTGCTGAAAGTCTTGTAATACAAATAACTCGCTTTACTAGTAATTATCAAAGTGATCAATTAAATCTGTTTAAAGCAAAATTGTTATGATATATTAACGTTGCCTTTAATTTCAATTTTCATTAAACTATACAACACTATTAACGACAACCACAAGCTTTGACAGTACTTGATACATTTGTCACTCGCTGTTTTTTTGTTCGAGAATAATTTCCCCTTGAAACTGTTTCCTTGTTAGCGCATAGATCACTCTCAAAATCGTGAAAAGGCCTTTTAAATTAAATTTGATAGGTACGTCTTAATCATCCTTAATAGTTGGATTAATTTTAAAAGCCCTAACTAGACCACCGAAATCGCCAAACTTTAACTCAAAAGATATTGATCTCTGTAGTAGTAACTATAAGTCGTATAAAGCTTGTAGAAAAAAAAAGTTGACCATTACTATACTATAAAGTCTATTCTTCTTTTAACCTAGCATCAGAGACTTTCATTTTCTTCCATATAAATTTCTAAACGCATTTTTTGTTTCGTGCCTCTTTTGTAGCTTCTTATCGCATCAATTACATATGTTTCAAGTTTATTTTATTATGAAAAATTGAAAGAGATTTTTATTGCTAGTTGGATAATTTTTAAAAGTACCTATACTTTAAAGATTAAGTATATAATAATTGAATTTTTACAATAAGAGAGATTTAAAAGGAATAATCTTTTATATTCATTTTATGTAATAAAAAGGTATAGGATTTTATCAGTCAAATTTGTCTAAAAATTCTTTTCATGATACTTGATACTACCGACCTGTAAGTTTCTACTTGGTGAAGCATAAATACACCCCGATATGTGAGTTGCTCAATTGGTCCTATTCACAGCCAGTCTAAAACAGACTCTTATGAAGCGACCTTGTTAAGAACTAGCTCGACTTGACCCGTTCTTTTTTGATTGTACATCTTATATTCTGGGCACGAAATAGAAATCGGAAACCTTCAGTTAAAAAGTTGAAAGCAGACTCGTAAGTCAATACAGGTACTGAATTTTGTAGAAATTTTAACCGAAAGCTAAGGCTTGAAAGAAAAAGAGTAATTTTATTTATCAAAAATAGGAGTAGTTTCTTTTTCTTTTTCTAGCGCGGTTTCGATATATAATTCTTCGAGTATAAATAAATTTAAGTGCTCTAATGGAAATTTTTGTTCGACTCGCTCGAAATAAATTTTTTTTAAAGCTTTGAAGTTCTTTCAGCAACTTTTTTTTTTGCATAAAACGCTAATTTAATAGTAATAAACTCGATAAAATTATAAATTTTAAATTAAACCTCAAATACAAGAAATACTTAACATAAATTGGAAGAGTTCCAAATTAGTAGTTTTCAAACTTAATGGTATGGATATCGAGTACTTTAAAGAGTAACCAAGTTTAAACAAAAAATAAAGGAAAATAAAAAGTATCCTTTAGATCCTTATCTAGCGAGTTAAAGGTTACTAGAATTGAGTTTCAATTGCGGTAAAAGGTGAAAGAAAAGAGTCAAAAGAAACTATATTAAATGTAATTCAAATAAATTGGAACAAAAGTTACTTTTAGTTATAGAAATTGAATTGTTTTGTGCTTTTATTTCTAAAATATTATCTTACATCATTAAATTCTACGATAAGTGCAATGGGTTTAATTTTAGCAAATAACAAAAAATAATTTAGAAAAAAATCGATCCAGAGACTGGAGAAGGGCGTCTTTATTTTTTAAACTTTCTAATAAGGGTTGTGATTTGAAAACAAGCAAGCCAAGCATTTTAAAAAGATCTTGCGTTATACATGGTGGTTCAGAAAAAAATGCCAAATAATATTGTTTCAAACAAAAGCATTGCCAGTATTTCTTTATTAGTAAAGTTAATTATAGATTTAGGACGTTTAGGACCTAAAGGACCTAAAGTTGAACCTTGTGGAAAGCCTCATCTGACCACATATTCATACAAGCTGCATCACGAACTAAAAGTTACATAATGTAGCCTATTATTTAAATTAAATCTGAGAACTCAAAAAAATACTTCTCCTAGCCGTTATCCTAGAAGACAGAGAAGGCAGATAATGCATTATTTAATCCGTCTAAAGTAGATAAATATGAACACGAATTGAATCGAAGTTTACACTTCAAAATTTCACCAATAAAAATTCATAAATATTTCAACTTTTCAAAAATTCATACTTTACGATTGTAAAAACTCGCAGATAAATTCAACACTTTTACAAACTTGTGAGATCATATAAAAACTTTCAAACTTCCAAGTTTTCTTTTTCTTTCTAATAATAATAATTGATAATAATTTATTTGGGGCTTCAATATAATGCTACAAATTGGTCTTTGATTAGAACAAATTTTTAGAAGAGTTCGACTGAGTTAGTTATCATATCAAATTTACAGTTGGGGTAAATCCAAGGGGGACGCCATGGATACTCGCTTTGATGCCTAGTAAATTGCTTTGTTTATACTACACCAAAATCTAATTTTAAGTTAATTTTAAGCTTATTATTCTTCATTAGTTATACCCTGTACAAAAAATTCTTGAAATGCACTTTTAGCTTATTATATCCTAAGAAACTAATTATAGAGCGCACTTTTTTATAACAAACTTTCAGTGCTTACACTATAGTTAATTAACCTTAATCAGAACTTAAAATCCTAGCTTCTACTTCCACTGAGGCTTTTTGATTTAATATCCACAGCAACACGATTTTAATTAGTTGGAATTATTATTTACTACTGTTATATGACTTTCTACCTACTCTTAGTAACTAGAAAAAAACCTGAAGTAGACGGAGAAATATAAAATAGATAATAAAATTTTACATTTAATTACGAAATAAAAAAATTTTAAAATGTTTTGGCCAAAAAAGTTATTGCAGAAAAACCAAGAACAGTTGTACGTAACTAGCGCGCTCTAGCGACTTTAACAAAAGTATGATATGGTACTTATGTTAATTCACTTTGTTAGTTTCTATAGCAAATTTTATTAAAATCGGTTAAGGGGTTTCTAAAATGTTAACAAAATAGTGTTTTAGGAGGCCGCTGTTAGGGGCTCCCTCACAGCTCAAAAATTGGAATTGACCAAAACAAAAAAATACGGGTACCTTAATTTTAGATAAGGAACGTCCCCTTGAAGGTTGTCCACCTATCTCGGATACACCCTGTAGAGCTACTATATGTATAAAAGGCAGCTGACTCGTTAAATGGTTAGCCATCTTGGGTCGTACGTCAAAGTGACATTTGCATAAGGCCGATAAAACAGTTCCTAAATTCCAAATTGATCACTCTGTAAATGCATGCATTGAATAAATAGCCGCTACTCTACGAGGAAAGAGCTATTTAGCTAATAATATGAATCGCAATGCCTTTCTGAATATAGCGATTTCCGGTAAATTTCTCCAATAGAAATCGTTGCTTATCCCCACTTATAAGGAAAAATCATGACAGTCAATGATAATGTAAACTCGACGAAATGAATGAGTCATCCACAAATTTCCAAAATGTTGTTCCCGCCGAATTTTCTCTTATAGGTAACGGTTGCTAACCCTCCTTCCGGATCTATTTATTCAATATTTACATGTTTATTACGTCACTTGACGTAGGACCCAAGATGGCTGATTCGTCAGCTACCGTTTATCTAGTAGTTGTACACTGGTGATTCGGTCCAACAGGCAACATGCGTCCTTTAACTGTAGGTACCCTCGCAGAATGCCTTTGGCTGCCTAGAGGTTATGTTTTCGCACAGCGCAAGGCTGCTATTAACGCTAGACTTTTATTACGACAGGCAACCCGACCGTCTATAGATCGTGCGCAGGCTTGCCGTGGTAAAAGTTTGAAGCACACTAAGGCTTTTACTAGAGCAGGCTTTTGCAGGTCAAAACTGCGTAAAGCCTCACTCTGTCGTGTTTACTTAATCAGGCCTGCGCATACTAATACTGTGCAGAAGCAGACCACCTGAACGCTCTACAGAAGTTCCGGTTTGCCTGCGTGGACTGGATCTGAGCGTTTGTAGCTGACGTAATTGCACGTGAAAACTGGAACTATCACTTAGGCTCCACACTTGAAGGTTTTTAATACGGCCACGTGTGGAGGCCACCTTGAACGATTTATAGACGTGTTACGTGATTAACAGGAGTGAGTGCAATAGCTTGGAAGTAGTGAAATTTTAAAACCCCAAGAATATTTTATAGCGACCCTGCATTAACACAAAATCTTACAGATTTGATTAATTTAATGTCACATGACTTTGACACCAAGAAGTTATCTTATGTATCTAACTTGAACCGAATCCCACCCTTAAGTTAACTCAATTAGATTATAAAAGTCTCGTTAATTTAAGAGTGGGATTAATAATTAATAGTAGGACTGCCTTTTGCAACAATGACCTAACCCACAAGTATGTAGTTTTCCACAAATTAATAGATAGTTTTTTAATAGTATCACCATCACCAAATGTTGGTTAAATTAATTTTGCTTGTTGTAGAAGACATCATAAAATCTCATTTTAAAAAGAAAATATCAAGAAACCAAAGTGTGGGTTAGATAATTGTTGCAAAACGCCATCCAGTTATGGATCAATTATAAATAATTCTTATAGTTACCGCAAATTAAGAAAGAAATTAATAACACAAAAAAACAAAACAATTCTTGTGGAGCACATTTTGTTGGAAGAAAGCATCCGCTCTAATCATCCAATTATTACAACTTAACAAATAAATGAAACAAATATCAAGTATTATTATTTTCTCGGTAGGTACTTCTTGCTTATATTTTATCTTCAATTGCAAGTATTTATGCAAGCTTAACGTTTCATTAAACAGTGAAAAATTAGAAAAAATAAAATAGAATAATTTTGATGCAATCTAGCAACGTAATAAGTATAATTGCTAACAAATCTAAAATAAAGTAATAGGATTACAAAACTTAAACTTTACAACAGGACTTAGTTTAAACACTAAGGAGAGTAATGAAAACAGAACTCAACTCTAAGGTTTTTGCATAATATTCACACAGTTTAAGAAAAAAGAAGTTGTGTAGTTGAAATTTTAAATACACTTAATACGCAAACTACGTGACCTGCGATGATTTTAATCTTGCAGCAGAGGGCTTCTAAAACTATGAAGTAGCTTTTACACTTTAAAAATCACAATTAGAAATCGCCTTTGTAGTTTCTACTTTCGATAATTCTATATAAATCTTCTGTTCTTACATTGTAAATTCAAAACAAACGCTTAAGCTGCTGCCTGTGTAGTGGCGTCAATTTAAATATCGGGCCACCCCTTCAAATAAATCTTGCGCCACTAATATCCAATTTTGCTCCATCTATATCTCGATTTCACTAGTTGCGGTTCAGTACCAGCACCAACAAAAGTAGAGCATACAAGGCTCTGATTTGTACAATTCATCTGACGAGCAACTGAATTTAATCTATTCCCACGTCACCGAGCAGAAAGACATTAATTTAATTGGAATTTTGCACAATAGAGTAATGTACTCCATATTGACGAGTCTATATCCCTATAGGTTCTGCCTACATTCACCAGATGTACGAAAGTGAGTATGAAGACAAACAATAAACGATTTGCAGAGTAGAGTAATGGAGAACGTTTAGTGATGGTCTGAATGAGATTACGGCTTCACGCAAGGGTCTCGCATCGCATTAGAAATCCTACTCTCACCTCGCAAAAAGTTGCGTTATAAAGGCGAGCATGCGAGACTCTCACGTGAAGTCCTACAGGAGATAGTAAAGGAGGCCTTAATGCATGCATTTTTTTTCTGAACTGATAATTATTATACGTAAGACATGATAATATTGTTCCGAAAAGACGAATTTGACGATAAAAATTAATTTTGGTTTCAGACTCACCGGCTACAGGGTGAAAATACATAACCCGGTTTTAGGCGGATCTGTGTACACTGTACAGTAACCACAGCAATTGTATTTCCTATGGTAAAATCCGAGGAGTCAACCACTGTTCTAAATTTGTACACAGGCTGCCGATGACTGCCGTTGACTGTCGTCGCCTCCCATAACTGACTATGCTATGACTGTCATTGACTGCTGATAACTACCATTGACAGCTCAATTTTTGTTCACCTAATATTAAAAAAACACAAAATTACACAAGAAGCAAATTGGTTCTCGGATACATGCAAGGTGTGGCTATTAAATAACGAGATTGATGCTGTTACAGAAGAACTACGCATGCACCAAATTCGTACGACCGACACTTGTATAGCTTGAAACCTTCTCTTTCAATTGACACCTCTCCCGTGTCTAAATACATATTAGTCGGGCTGTAGCCTTTGTTTGTAAAAGAGCGGCTTTTTTACTGTAATAGAGCAACGAATTGTCTTGAAATTTGATATGAAACTTAAACCGCTACTAAAACTTATCTTCTGTGAAAAGAAGTATATGGCACTGAATATTTATCAATTATCATGTGCTCAGGTTTTTGAGCGGTTTAAGCGTTTCCAAGATGGCCGAGAAGACGTTGAAGATGATACACGCCCGTATAGCCCTTCCACGTCAAAAACGGATGAAAATATTTAAAAAATCGGTAATCTGATCCGATCTAACCGTCGGTTAACTACTGGTGCGAATGCTAAAACTGTAGAAATTGACAAAGCATTTATATTTTACATAGGTAAGAATTTTCGCATGCAAAGGTGTGCAAAAATGCTGCCTAAAATTCTCACAATCGAACAAAAAGAAGCACGTTTCTAACCAATTATCAGATCCCAGTATTGGACCATCCACCTTATTCGCCTGACCTGGCACCATGTGACTTTTATCTGTTACCCAAGGTCAAATCTGCATTAAAAGGAACAACATTTCAGACAGTTGAAGCTGTGAAAGAAAAAGCGGCACACGTCATAAAGGAGCTCACAGAAGAAGGCTTCCAGCAGTGTTTCAGAAGATAGAAAATTCGTATGGAGCATTGTAGGAATAGACGAGAGGTGTATATTGTCACGCGTAGAAATATTACGTAAATTATTTAATACAATTATTAAGTAGTACAAGAATTTAATGTAGAAAAAGTATTTCAATACATGACTGTAGTCATGTATTAAAGAATGTGGGATACAGCATAAATCGACAGTTTTAGCGACTTTAGATGGCGCGTGCGAAAAGTTAATAAAAGGCTCCAAAGTAGGTTTTTAAGTCAGTGGATACTTGGCGGTTGATAATTGTCAGTCGGGCAATTCGGGAAGGGGATAATAAGTAAATATGTATTAATTTAAAATACAATGATTTACAGCATCAGTCTCGGTATTTAATAGCCACACCTCGTATAATTTAAGAAATTCAAATTTTGGCACCTCTACGTCAGGCAAGAATCTTTTTAAGAGCCTTGAAACGTTGAAGGAGGAAAATGCAGGTTTTTCGAAAATAACCTAATAAGTAGGAGGAGAATTTATAAAAAATCTCTTTACAATATTATTGGTAGTTTATGAAATTTCTTATAGTTCTTTTGTCTTTCCACCGTTCTAAGGTAAATATTAACCGATTTATAGCGTTTTGAAATTTGAAGAAATTCCCCCATCTCTATATTCAAAATTTAATTTTAACATAACTAGAAAATAATCAATTTTATCAAAACACTTTTAATAATAGTCTTTAAAACTTATGAAATTGCCTTCATGGGTTTCCATCCGCTCGCTATAACGACAAATTCGTTGAGGAGGTTTAGGCCAATCAAGGAGTCCCATTTCTTTCATTTTTCGACGATAACTTTGTCCTGGTGCAGTATATTTTGCTAAATCACATGCAGCGCGAACATGTTTGAGCCTTCTAACGGGGCGAGTCATGAAGTTATACCAAACACAATAAATGAGTGATACTTCAGGAAAAATGCCCCCTCCTCTGAACTGGCGTATTAGAATAGCTGGCGCTTTCGTCCTGCATTCCAGTTGACTGGAGAATCTCTCTATTCTACTGAGGAGGTTTAAGCCAATCAAGTAGTTCCATTTGATCCATTTCTCGGCGATGACTTTGTTCTGATGCAATATATTTTGCTAAATCGCATACAGCGAGAACATGTTTGGGACAAGCTAATAGGGCGCGTTAGAAGTCATAAAGTTGCTCCAAAAAAATAATAAGCGAGTGACACTCCAGGAAAAATGCATCCTGCTCTAAACTGGCGTACTAGGGTAGCTAGTGCTTTCATCCTGCACTCCAGTTGATTGAAGAATCTCTCTATTCTATTGAGGAGGTTTAGGCCAATTAAGTTGTTCTATTTCAAATACAATAATCCAGGAAAATTTCACCTAGTCCTCTATACAGGTTTATTGGAGTTGAAGTGGCTAGTGCTTTCATCATGCACCAGTTGACTGGAGAATCTCTCAATTCTATTGAGAATGTGTCATGCGAGCCGAAACTCCATTGTCTAATAGGACGAATTTAGGATAATCCTAAATGTTGTTATTCAGTCTAAAGAACGTATCTGAATCAAATTTATCTTTAAGGAGGGTTGCTGAAGTAAATATAACACAAAGATTATCCGTAAAGCATATTTTTTTGTGATTTACCAAAATAAAATGTAGTTTATTGACGAAAGGTATAGGCTGAGATTGGGACTTACATTACTTAAAACTAATCCAAATATCAGCCGCTGTAAGTCTACGAAGTGAAAAAGAGATTAACAATGAAAAATGTAACTGCGAAACAAAATAAAACACTGCTCGATTTTCCTGAAAATTAGCAAATTCAGCAGCTAGAAAACTGATCTAGTTAACAACATATAACAAGTTACATTTATATCAGTACCGATGTAGCGCTTTACAATTTTACATTTGCATGTAATAAATTTTAAAGTAATTTATTAGTTATTGTGTTGTCAACCCTAAATAAGTCTTTGTTTTATTTGTAGAATTCTATTTAAATACAATATTATCTCTTTTGAAAATCTCCGTAAGCAGGAAAAATCCCATAAAATTAAATTAAATGTTATAAAACAAAATTTAACACATCAAAGCAAAAGTTTTTATTTAAATTATTTTATATAAACCTTTTTGTAAAAAAATAAAGATGTAAAACAGTAATTTCGTATAATTTAAATTTAGTTACCTTTTGTTATAAGCGCACAAATATAAATTTTTTATACGAGCTGATAAAATGTAAAGCCAATTGTATAAGATGGAAAGTTTTGCGTCTTGGGAAACGAATACAGTGAAGCTCGTTATTGAGTTGCTCACTCGAGAATGATCAAGTTAGCTTGGAGACATTTCAGTCACCGACAAAATTTCCAATCAATCATTCGAGTCCTTGATCTTTATTTTCCAACACTCACCAAACGTAAATTATATAGATTTTCCTTTTTATACGCCACTAATTACAGGGTATTTAAGTGCTAATTAATGTTCAATCACAGTCTGAATATTAATTTATTTAGATAGGATGTATTGAAAGCTTTACTTTGCAGGCTTCATCATTAGAATCTTGTTAGGAAAAGTGTGATTAGCTCTTGTATTAATTATTGCTACTAGGAGTAATGAGACTTTTCATGATAATAATCCTAAATCATAATGTACAGGGTGGGCGAAATTTGATATTTTCACTGGGATCTTTAAACCCCTCCAATTATCGGAAATACCTTGTCTCCGCTAATGTATAAATTGACACTGACAGTTGACAGTCACTGTCACATTTTTAATTATTTTATGCAAAAAAAACTAATTTGAAATGTCAGAAGTACGTGATACTCCAACTGATTCAATTCAAAACATTGATCATGAATCGTTGGAGATAGTCACTCCTCAAAAGCCACCAAATATAGAAGAAGTGGAAGAACAAGAAAGTGAAGAAGAAAACCATTTAAACGAATACGTTGGTTCTGATGATGAATCGTCCAGTTTCATATCCACGGCAGATGTTTCAATCGATGTTTCTACTACAACAAAGACTTATAAGAAAAAACACACGATTTCCTTTTCTGATAATATAACTAGAAGAGTACTAGCGCCTTATGTTAGAGGTATACGTAAACGTCAAAAAGTTGTTAAACAAAAAGAAGAAGAAAAGGAACAATTTGAAGATTACTTGAAACGGAAACCGAGCGTTTTGTTGCGCGATTTATCTAAATTTTTAGGCGATCGAGATGTGATGAGCATTTTATTTCAAACTGCCGAAGTGCTAAAAGAAGTTGTACGAGCTGTTGGTAAAAATATCACATAAAACTTACTTTTTTCCTATTCAAAAATAACATCTTAAAGGTGTCACATTATATTTAGTCGATGAAGCTGCTGGTGAAATATTTCAGTCTCCACGTTATGTACAAAGTGAAAGACAAAGAGTCGCTTGGAAAATTGAACAAGGTAAAACTGTAGCAGCTTATGTTGCATCTACAAAAGACTATGTTATTACTGACGATGTGTTGGGTGACCTTAGATTTTTAGATGGAGTTGCATACCAAGGTAGTAATTTAATCGTTCAGTTATATCATTTAAAACTTGTTCATTATAGATGAAACTATAAAATCTGTTTTATGTGTACCTATTGTAAATCCAGATAACAAATGCATCGGAATTTTCGAATTATATCGCGATGTTTATCAACCAAATTTTTGCAACGACGATTTAAAAACTGCTGTCGTTATTACAAGTTGGGTGGGTATTGCAGTTTATGAAAACGAAAAACGTCTAGCTCTACAACAACAACGAGAATTAAACGACTATTTACTTGAATTAATACTACGTTATTTTGGTCAAAAGGCGGCATCTATAGAAAAACTTATTTCAGAAATTGTGGTATGTTTGATTATTCACAAGATTTATTGTTTAATAAAGTTTAGACTTGCGCTAAAGATACTGTAGGAGCCGAAAAAGGGTCATTTTACATTGTATACGAAGAGCGCCGTGAATTTGAAGCTGAAGCGTTTGAAGAAGACATCGATGAAGATAGCAAATTACACAGGAAGACTTACAAAGTGAAACTAGAACCCAACAGTATACTAGGTGTTGTTGCTGAAACTTTAGAGATCGTCAATATTAGAGACGCTTATGCTGATCCAAGATACGATGCTGAAGCAGATGTTAAAATAGGTGTAATTACTAGATCTCTTTTATGTGTACCAATAACAAGCGTTAAAGGAATTTTAGGTAACACCACTTAGGCTAAAGAAAAATCGAAGTGATAGTATTCAGGGATAACTATTTGAGTACCATCGAACAATAAGCGACATCAAACACTGGCTTTAAGGCTCAGCATTGTTAATAATCAATTTTTAATTAATGAGGTGGGTGGAAAAGTCGTCACCTGAGAGGGATGACAAGTAAAACCTTACTTTTTATGTAAAAATAGTTACTTTGCCAAAGAGCAAACTTTAGAGAGGTTAGCTTTAACCCAGAGCTGCCACGCTGTCAGTCATTGTAGAGAGTACAACCAATTTTTTTAGTCCATTTTTTTATAAGCATGAAAGAATGACAAAATGGCTGCCCAAATGCTGTAATATTTCTTACTTTTTTTCCATTTCTAACAATTTCTTTGAAGAACCTCAAGGCCTGATGCCCAACAGCTGTTGGGCCTGATACTATCACCTCCATTTTTTTGTTATGATGCCATAGCCCATAGCCTATAATTAAAAATCTTTAACGTTTTTCTTTAAACTTTTCAGGTTTGATACAATTAACAAATAAAAAGAAAAGTGTGTGCTTTTCAAAGTCAGATGAAAATTTATTAAAACAAATTTCACTGTACTGCGCCATAGCATTGCAGTATTACCATCGTAGCGTATCTTTATTTCAAATGGTAATTTTAGTAATCTAGGATAAATAATAATTTTTAATTTAATTTTATAATTTAGGGGAAACGTAACGAATGCTCTGAACAATTGTTTAGATATCACTCACAACCGTGTTGTCACGATCTTAAATATTATACCGACGACCACGTTTTTGAATTACCAGAAAACTTTGACGAGTAAGTTTTGTTAAAAACCAGTGCTTAGTTTCCACTTTTCTGATTACTTAACTGTTTCTACAGATTAACTTGGCATCTTAGATCAGATACATATATGCATATGCCAGAATTGATAATGAACATGATGGTTAGGATTATAGGCGCCGACGAAATAGAAAGAATTGCTATGATGCAGTTTATACTATCAGTACGAAAAGTTTACCAAGACAACCATTATCATACTTTCGAACATGCATTTACTGTTTCTCATTGCATGTACGCCATATTGCTACGAAATCAGATAGGATTTACAATTATCGAAGTAATTCATTTATAGATGCAACTATTAATAATATTTTGAGTTTTTATAGCTTAAATCGCTTATGATAGCAGTCTTATGTCACGATCTAGATCACAGGGGCTTTTCGAATCAATTTCTACACGCAACTAATAATGTTTTGGCACAGTTGTACGAAGAATCGTTTTTAGAAAACCATCATTTTCAAATGACTTTGCTACTATTACAGGTAGATGTAACAGCTATTCTTTCTTAAATTATAACATTTTTTCTAGGATTGCAAAATGTTTAAAACAATGACTTGTTATATGTTCCAAGAGATACTGTGTGAAATAAGAGAGTTAATTCTAGCAACAGATTTAATTGCACATTTTAAGTGTCGCACAAAGTTATCGGAAATACTTAAGGAAACTAAATTTGACATAAAGGACTCAGTACAACGTAGATTGCTCAAAAATATTATGATGACAATGTGTGATTTATCGGGACAATGCAAACCATATAGCTACGTAAAAAAGAGAACCGATTCCTTGTATCGTAAGTTACTAACTTTTGTCGACATTTTATTGTATTTAACAAAATTTTTAGAGGAGTTCTATCGTGAAGGAGATTTGAGTAAAAAAATGGGGCTTGTTCTGTTGTCCTTAATGGATAGAGATAGAGCACATTTGGTGCCTGAAGATCAAGTGCAATTTCAAACAATTGTTGTAATACCCTGTGCTGAACTACTTACGTCGATATTTCCTAATATAGAAAGCCTTCTAATAGAGGCTAAGTAAGTTAACATTTTTTTATTATTTCTATCATTTATAACACTTAAATTAAAATTTAGAAAAATTAGAGACGCGTGGACAGAAATCATAGAACTTAGAGAAGAAAGATGTTGGGCACCAAAATTACCAAGCGCCGACTGAGCCTGTAAGAGATGTAAATACTCTTAAATAAATAATAAATTTATGTGTACTTGTTAATATAATTATTTTGTGTTTTATACCCTAATACTGGGTGGATTGTATATCCCAGTAATACGATTCAAAAATGAAGTTAAAGAAGAAAATAACCTCTAGCGAAGGTGTGACTGCTGAAATAGGGAAAGGAGGCCACATAAAATATACCACACCCGCCCTATTTCAACCAGAGGACACTCAAACGTGTCACTAATTCAACCCTGCACTATTATGAATTTATTCCCAACCCTCGTTTCCTTAAAAAGGTGCTATGTTTGAGTCAAAATTTTCTGAGAACCGTCCATAGGATTGATAATTTATTGATAATATATTTATAACGCGAATTAAGTACTTCTTATTTCCAAAATTCAAAGATTTTCAAATATTCAAAATAAATGCTTTCAAGTTGGAGAATAGTTCAAGTCATAAATCATCCTTTGCCTCTATACAATGCTGTAGCCTCAGGGACTTTTTCTATCTTATACAACAACCAAATTTCTAGTTTAACATTGTCCACCAGGGCGGCAAAAAAAAGCAAAATTATACACAAGTTTGAAAGTACAGTCATATGAGAGAGTTAGACGCACACAAAAATTATCCCAACATCAGCGGTCTGTTATGTACAAAGCCGTTTTCTGACGAATGAAGCGTTTTAAACCGTAACATGCAATGTTTTTAAACTCATGACGTCATTTTCAACCGTTTTGAGTGATGACGTCAGCAACATAACGAGTTTAAAACGTCGCTAGAATTAGTTGTTTTTAAACCGCAATTTTGTGGGCGTGGCTTAATTTGAAAATTTACCGCCGAAATGAAATTGTCAACACCAACATAACCTATACAAATAAAAACTTACTTCAAAGTATAGACATAAAACAAAAATTGTACTTATAATGATAATTAAAATAAAGCTATTAAATTTTGATGCAAACTAAAAAAAAGATTGTAAATAAGTGACAGCTTTTCTGATCTTAAAACCGACCTGCAAGAACCACCTTAAGAAGATCGTTGTTTATTTTTATTCTATCAACACTGTTTTATTTTGACATTATTTTTAATAAATATATTTATTTCTTTTACAAGTGGTTGTTGTTGATGGAAGTTATTATACCCACATCGACTCCCCCGGTCCCGTCTGTGGCTACAGTCAAGCCAACATGGCGGTAAAGACACATTTTAGTGCGACTAACATTATTCTGTAGATAAAAGTTCAAAATAGGTTGAGAAGGATCGTCTATTTTCTACTGGGTAGCCAGCATAATTTTCGAGAGCCTCCCCCAATTACGTGCGTGCTTTTCAACTAAAAAATAATCTCTAATTCAAAAATAAATAAATAATATATGTAAAACGAGCTAACGACTTGACTTAGATACTGTCGAAGACCTTTAAATTAATTTAAAAAAAAATAAAAAGCCTAACATCCGCGTAAGTGACAATCGGGACAATAGAGACAAGCGTCCATTTTGTATGCGTTGTCTTTTAAAAATTCACCGACACCCAAATAATTGACTGATGACATAACTATAACCAACAAATTTGATGGATTATACATTAAATATATGTTTTAACGGTTCAAATACATTGGACCCCAACGCTTTAAAAACATTGTAAGTTTTTAAAACGGAATCTTTAGTGACGTCACCGTTAGAACGCGAGAATTCGATACTTTTGAACCGTTTTCAACCCCTTTAAGCGTTTTGATCGCCAGAAAACGGCTCAAGTCTGTGCTTATAGTCATATATAATACCACTAGAGATAAAATTTTGTCGGCAAAATTGTTCGATTGTTATGAAAGTTTGTTGCTTGATAATTTCGTGAATGACATTTGTCAAAAAATCACGAGCCGTACGGCGAGTGATTTTTAATTAAATGTCATGAGCGAAATTGTCAAAAAGAAACAAACTTGAATACTTACAAGAGAACAATTTTGCCTACAAAATTTTATCTTGAGTGGTATTCGACGTGACTATTTTACGAGAGAAAAATTAAGTCTCTTTTCACTTAAAAAACTTATTTTTTACTGCAAAACGCAATGCGATGCAAAAATGTCAGTTTGACAATGATTTAATTTCCAAGCTGACTTGAACGTTTAAAACGTCAAAAAAATTGTCGCTGAGATTCCATGTTGTTAGTTTTGCCAAGGTACTTGTTTTGTCACCTGAATACTTGATTTTATTGTCGCTATAATACACTCTAGTGAAATAGTCACTTAAAAAACTTATTTTTTACTGCAAAACGCAATGCGATGCAAAAATGTCAGTTTGACAATGATTTAATTTCCAAGCTGACTTGAACGTTTAAAACGTCAAAAAAATTGTCGCTGAGATTCCATGTTGTTAGTTTTGCCAAGGTACTTGTTTTGTCACCTGAATACTTGATTTTATTGTCGCTATAATACACTCTAGTAAAATAGTCAACTAAAAATAAATTTGGGCCAAATTTGCAAATATGTGCCCAAAACAACTACCTTATTTTTGGACACTCCATAAAGTTTTCTTATAAAAGCTTAGTTTGGCGATAAAATAATTTTAAGGTGACTAAAATTAAAATTCATTACAATCGGTTCAGTAGTTTTTGCTCCACTGAGTTACTGACAGACAGACAGACGGACACACGGTCTCCTCAGTAAAAAAACGAAATTTTTTTTCGATATTTCATTAAACGTCAAGAAATGCAATAAAAAAAAATTGTTTGGATTTTTTCTTGATTATGGTAAAGAAAAAGTTAGAACAGGTACTGACCTTCATGAGCAAAAATTTATATAGGAGGTCATCAACAAACTATTATAATTTTATTACATCATTACCAAAATCTTTAACATAAAAGAATTACAATATATCTATTTATAATAATCAACATATAAAGTGCTGTTTAGTGTGTTTGAACAATGCAAGTGTTTGAAAGGAGTAAGTACCTATATTACACGAGAAAAGATTTTTAATAAAAAAAGTTTTCAATTAGAACCTAGAAGAGCTAAGAAAGAACTAAAACAAACGATAGTACCTAAATCGAAAAGTAACGACAATGTCTATTATAATTTTCAAGAATTTACCGAAAATGTTGGTATAGCTGGATTAAAACATCTCGGTGAAGAAGGACGATCGTACGTTCAAAGGTAATTTGATTGGATTTTGACAAAAAATAATTATTATCCTCTCTCCTCTTTTAGAATAATTTGGTTAATAATTCTAATAATCGCTGCCACTCTTAGCATTATGTTGGTTTATAAAACTTTTGTGAAATGGCACAATTCGCCTGTGATAGTGACTTTTGCAACAGAACAAGAATCAATATACAAAATTCCTTTTCCAGCTGTTACAATTTGTCCCGAAACGAAAACATTAAAGTCAGTATTGAACTTCGGCGATCTTTGGCTAAAAAAGTTCAAGAATATGAAACTAACGCCAAAAGAGTAATAGCTAATCAGACATTAAAAATATTTTTTAAATTTTAGAATTTTTGCTTTTCAGAACTTTTGACTTTAACACTATATCGTTGATTTGTAATCCTCATACACAATTTGCGAATGAAGATGATTTGTTTACAGACGACCAAGCAATTATACTAATGAATGAGGTAGGTTTTCGTTTTAAGTAGTTTATACAAAGGTTTATCATCGCAGTGGACCACGAAACTAGTAGCTCCAAACGATTTTTAACTGCAATCCAAATAATAAATTGATACCACCGAAGTCCATTTGTATGTCTGTAATCGGTATGTAATTTTTATTTAGGTTAAGGAATCCTTCTATCGTAGCCTAGTTCAATGGAAATGGAAAGGAAATAGAGAAAAACATTGTACACCAGAAGATTTTACCCAAATAGTAACATCTGAGGGAATTTGTTACACGTTTAACGGAAATAAACATACAGAAATATTTACTGATCAAGTGTAAGATTATGAAAGAATATTTTGAATCATCTCGACGAATGAATGTTTTTTTACATACACAGGCAATTTCCTGATGATGTCTTTTGGAACCATCAACACGATTCTGAATGGACTATAGAAAGTGGTTATAGTGAAAATTCGGGCATCGACGCCTATCCTCGACGAACTCCTGTCGCTGGAGTTCAAGGGGGATTTAAGATAATTTTAAATGGAACCCCTTCAGATATAGACTTCGCTTGTAAAGAAGTGGTTAGCGGATTTAAGGTTTCTATATTTTATGTAGGAGCAGGGTTGGATAAATGTTTTAAATATTCTTATTCATCTTATAGTCTAGTCAACCAATGTAAGAGAAAATAATAAAAGTTTCCAGATCTTAGCTATGGCTACGTTAGTCGTGCCTAGAAATTTCGAAGCACGACAGTGCACAACGTTAAAGCTTAGATTCCCGTGCTTTTGTTCCTTTAGTTGATTCGGTAACTAACAATTAGTATGATATTTAGTCTATGTCAAATGACCCTAAGGAGGGAAGAGTGTAAAGGTCCCGTTTTTGGGGTTTTAAATTATATCTCGAAAACGGCGAGTCTTCCAAAAAAATTTTTTTGAGGAAAATTACAGCTTATCAAATTGCCTATACTACAAAATTGTTTCTATTCATTGTTTTTAGAAATCCGCCCGACAAAATTGTTAATGTATGGAAAAAAAACTATGCCTCAACTTTTTCGACAAAATTTTGCCTCTAGCACCTTAGCTCTAAAACTACATATAAGGAATTGAGATGAGATTATTTTTCTAAGAGTAAAATTTTCCTTAGAACCCACCGTTTTTGAGATATGAGCAAAAACCCCAAAAACGAGACCTTTCCACTACCCTTCCGCCCTTAGCCATATAGCTAAGACCGGGAACTTGTAATATTAATTTATACCTCTTAACTACTCCAAACTCATTCCTGAAGAAAAAAATTACAGCCTCTCCAGGTCCTCTCCACTCCACCCCTTTTTTGGGCGTTCGTTGACTGGACTGTGGATTATCAGTCACTCAACTAATTTTTGTATATAATTTTATTATTCCATAATTGTTGGAACTTGGTGCTTTTGGAAAGGTGGTTTTGGCAAACGCTTTTTTCGCTAGAACAGTGATTTTTAATGCAAACATTTTTGCATCTTTCCTACCATGCCTTAATCGTTATCTATCTGAATACCTACCTAATTTTTATGCCGTTTCTTAATTTTCTTAGGTTGAAACCTTTGGAAACTGGGCTGCTACTGCATTATGCGCCTCTTACATCTAAGTAATTAATACGCAACTCGTTCTCCGATTAACGCGTTTTGATTGGTTAAAGATTCGCGTATTGCTTCGGTGTAAAAGCCACCTTATGATTATAATGTCGATAGATTTCCATTCACGATCCAGCCGAATTTCCACGACTTGAAGAAAGTTATTTTCAATTGCCCATAAACCAAGCTCTTTCCATTGTAATTAAACCGAATTTAATGACAACTTCTGACGATTTACGCGGGTACAATCCTCAAGATAGAAAGTGTTACTATTCGCACGAAAAGAAGCTGGACTATTTTAAGACTTACAATCAAAATAATTGTTTATTGGAATGTTTGACCAAATTTACCCTCCAGAACTGCAATTGTGTTCGCTTCTATATGCCAAGTAATTATTTCCAGCTTCATTGTAGCTAATACAATTTATTTTGAGTTTATTATTTTAAAAGGAAACCGTTCAATTCCAATTTGTGGCACTGCACTAAAAATTTGTGCTAATAAGGCTAAAGGTTATTTTAAGACATTTTTTTAAAATGTGTAGTTAATTTAGGCTTTTTTTAGATGATTTTTTGATTAGTGAAGCAAACAAAGGACAAGCATTGAAGAATACCTCTATAAGCTCTAATAATTCTTGCGACTGTTTACCGAGTTGTCATTCTTTAGACTTCGACGTTGAAATATCTCAAGCAGATTGGAATGTGAAAGAGCTTTACCAAGCGATATACAAATTCACCAATTTGACACACGATGAAAACCCATCTGCCACTTTTGAAGAACTTGAGTAAACTATTTTTGTTTTTTGCTATTTCTTTTTTCATTTATTGTTCGTTTTAGTACTTTTGGATCTCATTTAACGATATATTACAAAAACATACAATTTAGTCCATCAGAAAGAAACGAACTCTACAGCTATATAGATTTTTGGGCAAACGTCGGAGGCGTCTTAGGTCTATTTACGGGTTTCTCTTTTATAACAATATTTGAAATTTTATACTACTTATCTTTAAGGCTTACAACATGTAATGTGAAAATGTTCGGAAGGAGAGTTTGGTCTGGTTCTCCCAAAATTAGAGACGAATTCTCGTCTAATGTTAAAGGAGAAAAAGATAATTTGGACACTCCACTATAAATAAAGTTTTAATGACTACAATATAAATTAAGTTTTTATAATGAAAAGTGACAAAAAGAAGTCCCAATAAACCTCTCCCTGTCAAAAAATTAATAAGATTTAAGGGATGTTAAAGGTTGATATCCGAGTATGAATAAAAAATTAATTATTAATGTTTACATGTGCAATATTGTATACACAAGGCCATAAACTTCTATAATTTTATTATTTTATTGCCGAAAACGTTGATTCTATTTTTAACAGTGGCTAAAAAACCCCACCCACTGTACCCCAAAAATTTATTTTTCTCATCTTATTGAGTATACAGAGTTAAACGGAACTTTTAAAGTTTGGAAATGTTCTGGAAATGTTTTTTTCCATTTTTGTGGAAATTATCAACAATAGGATAAATTATGGATTTTGTACCTCATTTTTGAAATGTAAAATGCATTACATGAAAGATGCCTCTATTTTGAGTGTGATACAGTACAAATTTCAACGTTTTTTATCCAACGTTGTTCGTTCACTTTCTACTGCGCTGATTCAACTTAGAAATGGACTGTATTTTATGATTTTAGTTTTTCATAAGAATCTTGACGTAATTTTTTATTATACTACATCGCGTCGTCTGCGTTGATTTGTCGTAGTTTTTCGCTACTATCAAGTCATACCAATCCAGTAAATTGCAACTAGAGGCGCTAGTGTATCAGGGAACAATGAAAACGGTAATAACATGTTTTACACTGGAGTAATGTCATCATACTGTCACTGTCTATTTGACAACGACAAAATTAAAGCTACATTCAGAAAACAGCGACTGTACTCCCTCCTCTCATAGAGTACGAGATGTATTTAGCTGTGCTGTGATTGGTGTCCCAAATGTCAATATGAAATTTGCACCAGTCACAACAAAATGTCTAATTGACTATCGGTAAAATAAATTCCTATGTTCCCTTAAGTGGAGCCATTTACCTTATTTTCACAGCATATCTCATCGCACGATTTTGAGCGATTGGTATGACTTGATAGTAGCGAAAAACTACGACAGATCAACGCAGACGACGCTACATCGTTACCAAAAAAAACATAGAAACGCACCCTGATAACGGCACTCTATTCGGCGCTAACATATTGCCGCCTTGAAATTTTTTTTCTCCCAATTTTCATTGCTAATCGTGACATAAACTAAAGCGCGCTGCTCTGGTTCGAATCAGAATAGAAAATCATTTTATCGAACTTAATGCTCGTATTAAGATGTCGCATACCTTTTTAACTAAACGTGCTGCTAACAATGCAGCGCAAAGCTCTAGCCTCGATAAGGTAATCTTTTTGCACGGAGCCACCCTAGATTTGGCACATAGAATATTACTCTTTGAATCCTCACTCAAAGATCTCACGTATATACAAGCACCGTAAGCTTTCTCGCTAGCATCCGCGAACGCGTATAGCTCTGTACTGGAACTATTTACTTCAAAAATGCATCTGGGGATTTTAACTCTGTTTAAAACTTGCAGATTCTTAAGGAAACTGTCCCACTCGCTATAATATATCTTGATGCATAGATTCATCCCAACCTACATTTCTTTTCCATAATTCTTGGATAATAAGTTTAGCTCTAACAATATATGGTCCCAATTTGGGACTCCCAAATAACCCAAAGGATCAAATATTTGAGCTGTGCAGCTCACTGCCTCTCGTTTAGTGATGCCTTGGTTACTAGAAAACTCTGCAATTGAATATTGTAAGATATCGCCATTCGACTGCCACATAACGCCCAATGTCTTTGCTTGATGGCTTTCAAATAACACAAACGTCAACTTTTAATGTCAAAAATGGTATTAAAACACACGTCATTTAAGACGGTTGCAGAAAAACACTATTTTTTTACTTTATTTCTTACATTTAGTTCTCTATAAAGTGCTTTCGTGATTAAAGACTTTTGATTTTGGCTATTTAAGTACATATTTGATATTCGCGTACTATCATTTCATTAACGCGTGTCTTGAGCAAAATAAATTAAATTTTTGAGGTTTCAAAAGATTTCAAAAGATGGAATTAGCCAATATTTGAGAGACACCCTGAGTTTTATGAAAATGCGTAGAATTAAATAGAAACTAAATTAGTAGTTATCATTTATCCATTTCCAACTAGACGCATCCCTCCGTTTAGTAATTCAAAAGCATCGCGTGCGCCACTACGAGTAAAACCACATGAATGATTCGAAAATTTAATCCAATTTCCAAATAAAAATTAAAGCAATTGTGTTTTAAACAAATACCTATTAGTAAATGAACTTTTAAAATGTAGAAAGCGTTTTATACATGGTACATGGTTACATGAACCACCGCAAGAGCTAACATAACAAATTTGTTGGTTTCTCAACGCCGCGTACATACTACATAGTACAAGTCCCTCAGGACGACGAAATAAAAAATCAAAAACGAATTGATAATCTAAACTGGGTTCTACGAAATAGGATGGATGTAATTTTATGCAAACTCAATTTTAGTTTTTAGGACTATTTTTTTATTATTAAACTTGGCAAAAAGGCGAAAGAATATTGGCTTATTTATAAAATCTTGAGAGCTTTCTAGTTAACTTATGAAAGTTTATTTATCCACTTTTGAAAGCTTATGTGGAAACAATAAGTGCTTGTAAAGAATCAAAAATATATTTTGATAAAATAGAACGCTATTTAAAATAAAAAAGTGGTTTTAAACTTTCAACAAAGACTAATTTGTTAAAAAGTTTTTAATAACAGTATGAAAATTATCACCGCTAGTTTTTCTCCTAATAAGAAAACTTAGTTTAAACGAGGTTAACCATCTGTATACTAGAAATTTATTTAAGAAGTTGAATGTTCATTTTTCTCTTAGAGTTTTGGGTTGTGAAAATAATAAAACAAAAAAGATTTCAAAGTAATATATTTAAAAGCGAGTGAGTACGTTTTAAATTTCCTCTTACAAACAGAAAACAACTTCTTTATGTTTTTCAAAGGTCTTTTGGTCAAATTTTTTTAGCTAAAAAGTTAAAAAAAGGTCGGAAGAATTGGTTGATGGGGTCGAGTGTGGTTCATTGTATTTGCTCGGTCATTCTATTCAAGCTAAGATTTAGTAGCGCCCTTCGTATACTAGATGGAAATTGTGATAATGGAGTTTTCGTCCGGCGTCTTGAAAAAAGTCACTGATGTTTGAAACTCTTCCGTACACAGCTACTAACCAAACTTTTGATATTTTTATTTATTATGCAATAAAAAAATTTCTATACTTTCGTAAACAAGTAGAATGAAAATTATAAAAATGTTAAAAACGTTTCAAATTTTTTTAAGTAAAAAAGCAACAAAAGTAGTCGCAATTAAAAAAATTAATACGAATAGAGGATAATGTCACAAGTTAATGTAATTAAGTTTACGGTAGCGCCTATATTGTAATTTCCGCGTGTTCAGTGAAGAATTATTAAGTAATGTATATTTTATATCCTAAGGCCAAACCTACACTAGCAAGTTTGTTAACCCCTGTACAAAAATCGCATTATTTAATTAAAAAACATTACTTTTCGTTTTACGCTGTTAAAACCAAATTAAAACATATTGTAGAAAATAATATGTTTAGAATACGCATAAGAGGGTCTAGTAGACGCATCTAAGAATTTGGCTTTCGATAATAAAAAATAAATTTTAATAAGTACCGTTTGTAGCTTTGTTTAGATAAAACCAGATAAAACAAACGTTGGTCAGTTACATTCAGCACTTAATAAAATTAATTTTTTCTAGACGGCTTAGAAATGTTTAATTTATTAGATAGACTGGATAGACCCTACTGCTAAATATACCCTATGTATAACTTTATGGTAATTAAATTTTAAATTCTTGTTTCATTAATTATGGTGTGTTTATCCTTTTATTGCATATCTCCTTAGAAAATAAAATATCAGGAGCGAGCCTTGGCAATCGTTGCCTATAATAGAAAATGCGACAGAAATACAATTTTAAAATTCCAAAGATGATTCATTTATTCCGTCGAGCTTGCATTTTCATCGGCTGTCATGATCTTTCCTTATAAGTGAGAGTATAAACTTATCTTATAAGCAATCATTTCAATTGGAGAAATTGACCGGAAATCGCTATATTAAGGGTCAGTATTAGGTTTGTTTGTGCAGCAGTTGCCAACCGTTGGAAATTGTCTGACGCATGCGCATATTTCATTTCGCGTTTGAAATTGAATATGCGCATGCGTCTGATGATTTCAAACGGTTGGCAACTGACTAGTGAAATTGACGTTTATTTATAATTTCAACCAACGGTTGAGTCAACCTTCGGTTAACTAGGCATTACAATACTGGGCCTTAGTGTTCTATATTATTAGCTAAAATGCTCGTTCCTGGTCGAGTAGCGCTTTGTTTATTAAATCGAGTATCTCTACTGCTGTAATGATTAAAAAAAGATCTTCGATGCAGTATAACATCATAACAGACTAACTGAGTTAAATGCTTGTGGTTAAATACCAAAATACTTTTAATCAGAAAGATGTCTGAAATCCAAAATGTTTATACCGAGAGGCTATCGACAGTCGGCAATCAATGTAAAAAAACTGAGTTGTCAACGGTAGTCAATGACAGCCATAGCATAGGTAGTCCAATAGTTATACCAATGGCAACATATGCAGGTTCCGTGTGGTGGACAAAAACACAAACAAAAACTAAGCAAAATCCAAAGATTGGGCTGCCTAGGAATTACTAGAATGGAATATATGCAATGGAAATAATGCTGAACCTCCCACCCTTACATCGGGTGGTGAAATCCAAAGCATTAAGTGAGGCTTACAGGCTAAAAACTGACTCCTCTATAGGAAGAAATGGGCAAGGACATGTCTCAATCCTAAGAGAGATAGAAGAACACCTCATACTTAGTATGGTGTCTGACAGAATAACCAAAGCATATACCATCGAAAAAACCTACGGAATCAACATTCCGACAAGGGAAGAATAGGAATGCAAGGCAGTCAAATTGAATGGACTTGTATTCTACACAGACGGCTCTAAAAACCAAACAGGTACAGGAGCTGAAATTGTCGGGGACGACAACTTGAGGCAAGGGGTAGTCCTAAGCCTCGGGGAGCACGTAACCGCCTTCCAAGCAGAAATTTACGCCATCTCAACATGTGCGAAAATGCTGTTGGATAGAGGATATCACAACCAAAGAATCTTCGCTGTATCTGACAGCCAAACAGCTCTAAAAGCGCTGAACGCCTTTAAAGTGAGGTCCGGAGTAGTCACAGACTACATCCACAGACTGAATGCGCTAGCGGGGACAAATTTCGTCAACCTGGTATGGGTTCTAGCTCATGCTAACATACCAGGGAACGAGGAAGCTGACGATCTGGCCAAAGAGGGCAGCAAAATAAGACCCATTGCACCAGAACCAGAACCCAGAAGAGAGAAATTCTAAAGCTCTACTGGAGAAACCGTTTAACAAACGAACTCCCTCTATACTCAGAATGAGCAGAGAGGAATTACAACTAGCAACGCAAATAATAACGGGACATTCTCAGCTCAAAAAGCACTGCATACGATGAGATTAGAAGAAGATCCACTATGCAGAAGATGTGCAGAGGAGGAAAAACTCCAATTCATCTTCTGCTACAATGTGAGGCTTTCACAAGAAATCGTCAGAGCATTCTCGGGAAAGAGAAGATGCTCCAAAGAACTGCCCAACTTATCAGTAGGAAAAATTCTAGACTTTATCAAAAGCACAGAACTCTCATAAGGGGAGGCCAAATCCTTCCTTTTGTCTATTACAATTGCCTACCATTCAAGGACAGCTTTTTTGCAGGGCATCAACACTGTAAAGCTGTTTCAATTTTTCTGTTTTCGTAGGCTTCGTGTTCGTGAATGAAGAATTATTTACTAAACAAAACAGGGACTTTTCACCTTAAGAAGACATTTTTTCAAGACAAACTGACAACAAACTCTCACAGTCGCTGCTCGCTCTCTGTCTGACAGCTAGTTGTAGGGATGGTCATTTGATCACTCACTCGCTGACAATCGAGGTCTGCCTGACCGCCCCCTAAACGAGTAAAAGCTTTTCTGAATTAAAAAGAAATATTGTTCATGTTAGGCTCGCCTCTCTTTCAAGTGATTCACAGAGTTCATTAACAACTCTTTATATAATCAAAGATGTGAAAAACCATAGTATAGAAGCATCAAGAAAGATTTAAACTGGTTGAGAAGTCTGAGCTTGGCATAGTCGAGAGAACACCTTTTTACTACATGTTACAACCAAAGTTACCCTTTGATAAAGACACCAAGTTTCTTTTACGAATTCTAATGATCGCACTGCTTCTCTCGTGATAGTACGATAATAGAATGAGACCAAAGAGATAATCCTCTGACCCGCAAGGTTTTCGAGCTAGCACACATAAAAACGGATTTGGAAGGGCTGTGCCGAAGTTCGTTCGCTTTCGAGTTTGGACTAGATTAGATATCGCGCGTCAATGTCGGAGTTGCTGAGCTAACGTTCTATGGATCGCAGCAGCAATAAATCTGCGTATTGCTTGCCTAAAGGTACAGAGAACAACTTTAACTCAAATAGTCAGGCAAGTCTGCTGTAAAATCACAAAGAGTAGAGGCTTAGAACAAAGAGTAAAAGAACAGGTCCTAAGATCGGCTTCTGAGACACACCCGTATCGACACGCTCTTTTTTGGAGTTTTAATTTTACAATTTATTTTCCAGTACTGGTTCTCCCAAACTTTTTCTCTAATGGAGCACACCTTGGAATTATTGAACAAATAGTTTTGTTATTAATATTTTTTCAAGTATCACTTGCTACTTTCCTGCGGAACACTGTAGTGCTCTCGGAGCACAGTTTGGGAAACCCTGATGACTCTAATAGTTTTGCTGGAGAAACATAATTTATAAAGCCATGGAAATCGTATACTCTTAATTTCTGCAAGGTGTTGTGTTGTATGGGGCTCTAACCCTTTCGAATCCCAGATTGACAAACTGGAAGTATGTTGGCCATCTCGATCTACCGGATAAGTTTTTTTTTGTTTTCTCAACCACATTTGGAAAAGTATACAAGGATAGGAGGCAAGTTTTTGAATAGTCAAGCAGCTTGAACCTTGGCCAGAGCGCAACGATAAAAGCTTTGGTTCTAATGGTATTAATTTAGCCTGTGATACAAGAATTTCTCAAATTTTTACCATTGATTATTATTACTACTTAACATTTACTAAGTACAAAAAAGTACAATGAAGAAGTTCATAAGGACAAGTAAATTGTCTTTTATAAAATGTAGAATATTTACTTAAATTATGAATATAAACAATTCGTTTATACGAATCATCAACGAAAAGGTTTTAGACTCAAATAGATTTCTTGCATAATTTCAAATGTATAAGAATTGGCAAACAAAGTAAGCTGTGAATAACTAATTAAACAGCAGAACCAATTAATAGTCAAGTACCTACTTTAATTGGAAGATTACAATTAATGCATTTCTCTTTTTACAAACCAAATGCATTGGTTGCAAAATTATTATCATTATTACAGTTAAGAAGCTTTAAAGTTCGGAAATGTATGAGTATACTAAAATAATTGCATTATGCTCAAACCAAAGTATTTCAAGAGAGTGCTGAAAGGTGAAAATTTTACACAAGGATGTGTTAGACCACGATTTTAATTGAGCACACCTTCTCGACTAATAGTGCCCTTACAGTGTCACTGTGCGAAAATTTTTAATTTTCTATGTCGAGATAAACCCTATGAAATAGATATAGTATAGTGAGGTCAGAAAAAATATTATTTATTACTTCACAATCATTAAACTGAAACAAATTTCTCTGAAAGTACAGGATATAATATTACAAAAAACAATACTAACTTTGTTATTTTAACTCAAAACCGATAACTAATTAACCTGAGGATATATTTATTGAACATTTTCCACTAAAAGTATTAAAGAGATAACCTTAACGATTCTAAAATATTTATTGAAACAATAATTGGAAACGTTAAATGAGATACAAATTAACTAAATAACGTTTAAACGAGAGTTTAAAATTACAACAGTTTTGAAAAGTTTAGAAAAGCAAAATTATTCAGGAATAATATTTTAATTTTAACGTATTATTTTTAATCGACGCAGCATCCAAAGTGAAAATTTTAAACTGTTTTGCAATGGAGCACTCTTTTGAATCTAAAGGTGGATAGAATGGAAAAATAATTTACAAAAAAAAGAAGAAAATTAACTTGAAAATAAAAACGTGGATTTAAATAAGAAATGATTTGGGCCATACGTTACCCAAGTTTTACTAAACATAAAGCAACACTTTTATTACCCTCTCCAAATGAAAGATTATAAATTTTCTTTGTTTATATTTTTTCATTACAAGTATATCATTGTAATTCTTTAGAAAAAGTTTTAAGATTATAAAATTTTATTTTGGGTTAACGTGGATATAACAATTGATAGAGGGTAAGATATTTTCCCAAATGGACACTTTTTTCTTTTGTTTACAGTCCGGTATAGTCGTCGTAAAAGATAATGCATTTTAAAGATTTTTTTTGTTTGTTTTATTTAAGTTTGCAACAAAAGAATAAAATGAAATAAAGAAAAAAATTGAGTGTCTTAATTTTGAAAAAGTAGAAAATAAAGAAATTTTAAAAGCTGATAAAGTTGTACAAGTGTAAAAAGTTTTATGGGTAATTGTACCATTTTTAGCACCTTAAAATTTTGTGATATGTTACTTTTAAGAGGAACTTAAACAATTATGTGAGAAAATATTATAAAAAAATATAAATTAAATAAAACAAATTTCGTAGGAAATTACAAAATTGTTTCGTACAAGAAAGCAATGTTTGGAATGTTTATCCAAATTATAATGCATGAAAATATTTTGGTTTAACCCCAACATGATTTTCTAAATTAAAGTATACATAAAAATCAATTTGATTTACATAACAAGTTTTACTTTCATTTCCATGCATGTACGTACATTAAAATAAATTATACCCTATAGTACGCTCCTTTATTTTTTATGACACGCCATAGAGGGTTAATGTAATGGACACTCCTTAATAGTTTTATGATTTTACGACAATTTACATCTACGTGTTTTACTAATTTTGTTAATTAAAAATGGTACATACTAATTTAAATTTGTACCTAACAAAAGTTGATGTCATAAATCTTACTAAAAAAGGATCTCCATTTCCATTTTCTTTGACTTGCTTTATTCGCTGCTGATTCAAATTAAACTAAGATGAAATGCATGTTGCAATACCTAATTTACATAATTCTAGAGAATTTCAAATACGACTGCTACGACAAATTTTATTATGCTAATATTAATTAACTAGCATTAGAGCAATTCTAACTCCTTATACAATGTACAACTTCTTCTCAACAGCAAGAAAAAATTATAATGATACTTTAATAATATAATATGGATTTTGTCAAAAATGAAAATTTTTAGCACATAAGTTAAAGAAACAACATCATTAAATAAACTGGCGAGGTTGTAATGTACCAGGAAGGGTCTGCGTGGCGCCAGGACAACACATTTGTATCCTGTTAACAGTAGATGCGCATCCCATAACAAACTTTTCAATATCGATCATAGAGATGAGAAAATTGCCTTTGAAGATAGAATTTGTGTATACAAATACATTTTTTTCTTATCACTAAATTTTAAAAATTGAATACAAGGGTCGAAAAATACAAAAATTCACAACCTTTAAGCTTAATCTAAAATTGATTTTTAGTAGCGACTCGTGATAATAATTAATTTAAAAGAGGCTTTCTTGTATTTTTCGCTCAATTTAAAAGAGAGCTTGATAAGTTATTGTTAAAATATGGAAAGCGTATAACATAGACATTGAATTCAATGTCATATAATCAAGAAACGATGTAGGCGTCAACGAAAAACTTTTGAAAAGAAATGGAAAACTGATAGCAATGAAAGAAGTAGATAAAAATACCGAACACGAATAAATAATTGTTTTTTATTCTAAACATAACCCTACATAGGCGGAGTTGGGTAGCATAAAAGACGCCACAATAATATAAAATGGGAAAAAAAATTTAATCGTTTTGTTCGTAGATCTTAAATTTAAAGTCGAATCTAACCACACATATTAATCAAGAAGCTGCAGTAATTGTAATTGTTAATTTGAAAAACTTAATAAACACCTACCTTTTAGCAATAAAACTTCTTTCTTGAGCCTAACGAAGATGACCAATACTAGGCAGATCTGAAAAGAAAATATATTTTACAACATAAAAATTGCTAGTTACATATTTGCTGAATTTTAAAAAAGAAAAAAGATCAAAGATTACTGTTATAAAGTCTTTAAGATGCAGTCATTTGTGTGATTATTGATTAAATGTTTTGAAATGGTCATTGTGGTCATTTATTTTAACGGCAGCCCGCTGAACTAGTACTAAGTATGGTATGCAAAACGCTGATTTAGGGTCTATGATGCACATTTTAGAGAGCAACGCTGCTGGGCATCAAGCACGATCCAGCAGCATATTTACTTCTACTTAAGGGATTAGGATTGTTAGGTTGAAGAGTAAACCAAGGTTTACGCGCATTTAATCCACTTGATTGGGCCCATTGTGGTGCCTCCCTTTGGCAACTCTTTCTGGCCCTTCAGTCCTTGATCCATTCCAACCTTTAAATAAACTCGCGGGCGAAGTTTCGCTGATACTGACCATGTTATGCCAGTATTCCCTTCACATGTATCCTCGAATTAGCGTAAAAGCAAGGCAGTGACAAAACACTTGTTCCATTGTTTCGTTGCATCCTATATAATTTGCGCTTTCAGCAACACCGATTATGTATAGATGCTTGTTCAGACGACAGTGTCCAGTGAGAGTGCTAGCTATGGCACGTAGGTTCTCACGGGACAGCCGTAGGTAATAATTAGCGTGCTTTTTAGATGGTGCTTTTATTGCTGTTTTGGCAAACTTGCAGCTAGTACAGCTAGCCCAACGTTTCATATGGGCTATCAATGTGTTACTTTTCAGTAGAGCATCGAAGGTGCTGATTGAGGGAGTAATGGATGACCCAGAGGCAATAGAAGTGACCGAGCCCTCTCTCGCCAACTGATCAGCTCTTTCCACTTAAACAGAAACAATGCTTTAAAATTTTGGTGCTAGAGGAAGCTGCGCTATAGAGAGTTGTTTAGAGAAAAGCAAGGTTACTCAATGACATTAAGGGCAGGTTGCTCCAAATCGACTGAGGTAACTAAGCGCAAACACCAAGTAAATTTATACGACTTATCTGCAGCTCACCGTTTGATTTGGTACAACCCGCCATATGCACTATGCATCCAGTGATAATAGGTTAGAGTACGACTTCTTCCCCACATACCCCTAAAAATGTCTGTTTGTCCACTCCGGGGGCGACTCTGGTCAGATAAACGTCACTTGCAAGTATTTGTAAAGAAAAAGAGCTGTAAGCTCGGAGGTGAGACCAGTGACCAGCGTGCCTTGAGCAATTGGTTTGTGGCAAGACGATTCGCACCTAGCTTATAATAAGCTACCCCACCTCAAGTTGGACTGAGTAAGAAACGCGTTATAAGCACATGATTGAGAAAGCCTTAGGACTCAGCGTCTGGCGCTCCATAAGGGAGGGTTTTAGAAAGGCCGTGGGAAGATTAGGGAAGATACGCTTTCTATCTAACCTAAACGCTGAAACGCTCGGGTTTGCTCCAGACTTGAGGAGTTAACCTGTAAGGATGCAGATTCTAGACCTCTGCACAAAAGAAAGAAAAGCTGGTAATGATCAATCTAGTTGTAGTTGTTTGACCACGTTGGTTGCCGCCAAAACGATGCGAGGGTTGTGATAGTAGATTTTTGGATTTGCCATAGTCTATCTCTAACCTAACCGAACCTAACCTTTTTTTTATACGGAGGTAGGAAAAATATCTTTCCGACGAAAGACACCGCCAGCACTTTTACTCACTAGAAAACTCCTCCTCGAGGGACCATCGTACAGTACCTGAGATCGCTTGCGCATTACTTCAGGTACTGCCGGTAGAAGAAAGATGACTAGAATTTTTTAGGATGTTAATAGATTTGATAAAAGTGGTTTAAGGACTCGAAGACCGACGCAGTTGACTGTCATTGGTCCTCGGCATTTCCCCTGCACGGGTCCTTTTGACTAGCTCTGCTATGGTTGTACACTGTACAGTCTTCCTCGTTTCGGAGTATCATGTTTGCGAGGTTAGCTGTAGTCACGGCTTCGCCGATCCTCAACGACGCTGTGACCCGCATCTGCTCCCATCGATAGCATTGTAACAGAGTGTGCTCTGCGGTATCGTTACCATCGCAGTGATCACACTTGGGTGAGGTCAACTTCCCGATCCGATGATCAGATATGAGTTAAAGCATCCATGGCCTGTGTTTCGACGATAGCTCTGATTTTATGTAATTTTGGTATAACTTCACCTTTTTAAATTTGAAGACGAAATTACTCACTTAACGAAGGACCAGAAATAATTTAATATTTCAAAAAAACTTAATACATTTAAATATATTATTAATAAAGTCTTGTACGAAAATATTAATACAAAATGACGATGAGTCAAAAAAACTTATATTATGCACTTAAAATAATGACTATGAGTCAACTTGTTATCTTACTTGTAATGATGAGTTCTGCGCTTAAACTGAATTTTAAAGTACAAGAAAAATGAAAAAGACTAAAAACCACCCACAAATAGTGTAAGGGTAGGGAAGTTGGTACAGTCGTACCTATAATGTACTAAACAGCCTGTGAGGATTTGTGTCAGATGGTATGACATAATTTCCATGTTTCTTCTTTTTGTTTTATCCATTGGTCATTCTCGGTGCTTCTCCAGCGGCTCTCCCACGCGACGATGGTTTGTGCGCGACAAGTTGGACTCTCTTCTTGTTTCGTGGCTCTTTCCAGGGTCAGGAGAAAAATAGGTGGCATAGAGGCCACTAACCCAACCTAACCTAACCTAACACGGTAGAAAGCACAAGAGCACCAGAGTTTTTTCTTAGCTCTGCTTACTATCTACGATAGTAGAAAATCAACAATCTATTTACCTACATCCGGTGACAACCGAGGAAATTATTCAAATATCACAGCAATTAAAGAAGAAGCAGAGTAGTGGCGATGATGAGGTCCCTACTGCACTGATGATCGAAAGTATATCGTGTGTAAGTGACATATTGATTTATATAATTAACAACTCTCTGAGATTTGGTGTATTTCCCGAACAACTGAAACTGTCGATGATTAAGCCAGTGTACAAAAATGGCGATAAGGGCAAAATGGAGAATTATCGCCCCGTTAGTTTACTGCCATGTTTTTCAAAAATTTTTGAACGGGTGTATTGCTCTAGATTGACATCTTTTATGAACAGTTGTGAAATTTTCAGTGATAACCAGCATGGCTTTATTCGAGGCAGATCGACGACTTCTGCGATCTTTCAATTTGTCAATAATATAACAAACTTAATGGAAAAAATGTTCTTGGCACTGGGGATGTTTTTGGACCTCTCTAAGGCATATGACTGTCTAGATAGAGGCATTTTACTAAAAAAACTGGAACTATATGGTATACGGGGAAATGCATTGAAATGGGCGGAGTCTTATCTAACATCTCGAGATCAAAGAGTACGTATTACAAAAAATGGGACAGAGCATAAATCTCGCTTATTAACCTCTAAAGTAGGGATACCTCAGGGTAGTATTTTGGGCCCTATATTTTTCATCATCTACATGAATGATTTATGTGGTGCAGAGCTGGACGAACAACAGTATATAGTTAACTACGCAGATGACACCAATTTGCTGTGCGGATCGGAAACATACCCCGACCTAGTAAGAAATTCAAACGCTTTTATAAAGCGAACGACGCAATGGTTTCACCGAAACAAATTAATCGTCAACGATTTAAAGACAAATATTGTTCTCTTCCGGACCAGGCAGATGAGAGTAGAGTGTCCACCTGATTTGGTTTTGGATAGTGTTGACAGGAGCTTTGTATCCTCTGCCAAATTTCTTGGGGTTCATGTGAGCGAGTTTTTGGATTGGTCTGATCATATTGAGAGATTGTGTCAAAGGTTGAATGCAATTACCTATGGAATCCGAACAGTCCAGAGGTATATGGATCAGGCATCGATTAAAATAATCTACCAAGCAAGTTTCGAGTCGATCGCAAGATATGGGATTGTAATCTGGGGTAGCAGTGCAGAAATGCGAAAACTTTTTGTTATTCAGAAGCGTATTTTGAGAAGTATACTAAACCTACCGTATGGAGAATCGTGTAGAGGAAAATTTAAATCGAATAACATCATGACGGTTTATGGTTTATATATTTATGACTCTTTGCTCTTCTTTTTCAAAAATAGAAATTTATTCGTTGTTGATAGTGCATCGCATCGTCATAACACAAGAGCCAACAACGTAACTTACCCTCTGCATAGGCTCACCATTACGGAAAAAGGCCCCTATTATATGTGTATTAGGCTATACAATGGGCTGCCTAACCACATAAAGGCACTAAATAATATCAGAAGATTTAAAGATGAGGTGAGAAACTTGATAGTGGGGATTGAACCTTACAGCCATGCTGAATATGTAAACAGTTGACTTGGTTTTGGTGTTTTTGGTGAAAGCATTTTTCTATTGTTTTTGCGCTCTTTTAAAACTATTTTTGCACTTTGATTAATTTGTATTGTATTGATAATGACGCACTTCGGGTTTCTGTGCAGTCTGTATTGCATGGAAACACTGAAGTTAAATGAAATAAATAAAATAAAAATAAATAAACTATCAGGTTCAGACGTAGAGTTGGTTCCGGATGTACCACTAATATTTGGTTTATGTTAGGGATACGGGTACCAAGTGAAGATTTGGAAAATTATGATTGAGAATTATTTCGGTGCTGCGGGAAAGGTAAGCTGGACTTAGCTACACTTTGGACCCGTATTGAAGCTGGTTACATAGTGCCTGAGATGTTTCGCGCTTAGTAAGTGGGGCATCTTGTTACCACGAGATGGTGCATAAGTCCTTTCGTAGAGATTACAGTCCGCACTGGTCGTAGAAGGAGATTGGGCGTCAATATCCTAGCTGTCCGGATCCAAAGGCGGCGGAAAATCTCCGTCACAGCTGGTCGCTTACGACCCCTCAAATGCGGTCTCCAGTAGTCCCGTTATTAGACTGTTTTACCGGGCTTAAATGAATACCCGAACCTGCAAAGCTGTAACCAGATTAACTGGCAGTATTCAACAGGATTTATTGTAGTGGGCGATCGACTCCGCCACCAGCCCACCAGGCTGCGTCAACACTTGATGTGAACACTGAAGTTCCACTGGGCACCGCTTGCGGGGTGTTATGATTATGTAAGCTTTCATCGAGTGACAGTTCAGGGCGGATGTGTTGCCACGTATGATCTCTACCTAATTACACAAAGCTGCTGGAACCAAGCGTTATCAATTTCATGTTAAATGGGGTGGTCTAGAAAGCATTCGAGAAAGGTAACGATTTGCGCTTATGGTATCTTAGAAGAAAAATTAGCTTAATTATGCGTACGTGACTTTTGACTATATAGAGTTGGGTAGGATCTTTGTTTAAAACACTTGTATAAACTAATAGTGTTAACAAGTGTGCAACCTTGAAATAGGAATGTTGGCTCGATTTATAAAAGACTATCATCGTGAGCTGGCTATCTTATTGAAGCTTGGTGTGATGGTTTTTACTTATTAAAAATATCAAGGCTCGGTCAATATTCTACCGAGGATTATCTCAGACTTCTCAGTTTAGATAGAAAATCCAAATATTTAAGTCAAATCGTTAAATTGCATTAAGACCTGACCTCTGAGCGACAATAATGACACTTTCACTCACTTTCAAGTCTTTCAAATAAAGAGATTCACTTATCCTAAATTAATTTATTATTATCTACTAGTGCTTGCAATATTTCAGAAGGTTAATCAGTGTCTGTTAAAAACACTCAAAAAGTTAGTCTGAAATAAATGTTAATGTAAAGAGATAATGGATGCTCTTGTTAATTTATTTTTTGCAGTCCCTACAACATTATCTAGTGGTATCTAGTAAAGTGGTGAGAGTAAAACCTTTCTGAATTGAAGACAATAGTTTAGACATTTCCTTTCTTTAGATTATTATCCATAAGAACGCAATTAGAGGTTACATGTCAATTTCACATGTATCTAATGTAAATTATAAACTCCAAACGTTAATTAATTCAGTAAATCACGCTTTATAAAATTATGCCTATCAAATAATTATATAAATTGGAAATCGGTTGTTAGAGACGCCATCTAATGACATGTTTACAAAATATATTATGTTAGATCATTAATAATTTAATGGAAACTCAATAATAATTTCCAAAAGCAATCAATTACGACAACTTAGGCACATAATTTTTATCCGAATTGAACATAATTGCTATTCAGGATGGCACTTTTAACATTTCGAAACTGTAAAAATAATTTAAAAGTTTCTTTTTGAATATTCAAACTTTAAATTGTTTTTCAAACTATCGATAGCAACAGAATAATGGCGGAAAAGCTATAATTTCAAAAGTTACATAATGTTTGACAAGCTTTGCAGCAGATGTCGGTTTTTATAGCGTTATTTTGCCTGTGCGTGTTCGCAACTTTCAGAAGGGTCTGGTAAATATTAGCTAGCTATCGATAATTTCAAATACTTTTCAAAACTTCTGAGGCACGTTTATAATAAGAAAAAAATTAGAAAACAATTTGTAAGAAAAAGTAATAAAGTAAATATTAGACGCGTTAAAAGATAAAGTGTCATTTTACTCAGTCCTTCTTGCTCTATGATGATACTTCAAATGGAGACTTCAGACCTTGTCGATAGGTTTCGTTTCCTCTTTCAATTTTTTACGTAATCTTTGGTTTTCCTTTTTTTGCTGCCCTATTAGTTCCACTCAAGCGCTTAGTTTACTAGAATGTCTTTGCGTTATTTTCCTAGGGGTGTTTTCCCTTAATTTGTACTAGGTGTGTTTTAGAAACTTAGTTTTCAAGTTGAGACGCCTAATTTATTATTCGAGTTATTAAAGAAAAATTAATTTAAAACCGTACTACGTTGAAATAAAAATAAAAATAAATGATGACGCAAACAATTGAATTTAAATTTTCAAAAGCAATTTTTTAGTGCGTTTTATACGTATATCTAACATTTCTGCTTTACCTACTTCCTAAAACAATAAATTGTCAAATAATAAAATTTAAAATTGCTAGCCCTAAATAACATGTCATTTTTCTAGATTTGTAAATAGCAATTTTTCTTTTTAAGAAAATAACTCTACACATTTAAAAAAACTATAGTCAATTTATCCGTGTTATGTTTTTCTTTTTTTATATTGAGAGAGTGCAACAAATATTCCATTACTTAATCTAGTAGCGAACTATTGAAAATGGAAAGATATATATTTTTATTGATTTTAGCTAAACTCTGATTTTTTTTCAACAATCTTTTAAACAGTAATCTGGAGAAAAATTTAAGCTGTTATACAAGTCACTCTACAACTGTCAAAGTGATTTTTCACACTACCTCTACTACTAAAACATTACGTCACGTGATAGTTACATTACATAAGGTTACAATAAATCAGATAGATTCGAAAAGTTTTGTAATAAAATAACTATTGCTTTTCTTTATTCTTTTTATTATTATTTCTTTTAGAAGTAGTTTTATCTTCGAACTTGAAAAGTCTGTAAGTAATTATTTAATTTTTTGAATAAAGTGAAAAAATTTAACTTATTTCAAACGCACTAAAAATTTATAAATGTGTCGCTTAAGGATACATTGTAGGTCCACTTCAGAATAGTTTTTACGAGGGCTGTCCGATATTAAAGGTACATATTATTCAAATTATGTCTACACGTTTATTTCAAAATATCTGACAATTATGTAGTTAAAATTCCTTTAGAGCATTTTTACCTTTACCTTTAGCCTTGGATTTTTCTTCCAGATAAGAAGCTCTTAAACTGGTCGAAGAAGTAAAAATCCGATTAAGACTGTATGCTGGATGCCTAATACAGAAGAACTTTTTCATTGCTAGCTAACAAACTAGTTTGTTTGATTTGATGGGTGGGGTCGAACTCTATCATTTGATCATTCTTCGGAAGCTCTGTTGGCAAAAATCTGGGATCAGCACTCACTTCTCCTTTGGAATACGTTTTAATTCGTTCGACCAGCAATACTTAGTCTTCAATTTAACTTGCCGATAATTTCATGTGAATTCGTGGTTGGGTTATGTATAGTTAACATCTGCATCTTTAATATCTGACAGCCCTTGTATAAATAATGGTAAGTCAGATTAAAATTAAAACTAAGAGCGCTATGGTAAATGTCGTAATACATTCAACAAAATGATATCATACATTTTTATGCCATTGTAGGCTGGAGAGGATTCTCACAAGCGATTAGCGAACTGAGTTCTAATTTTTTGCAGGTGGGATGTTCATCTGGTTCGAGTCTACAGTTCTATTATTCATCTTCTCCAACTAGCCGGGTAGCATTTCTTTCGAGTAGTTGGATGATGGTGAGTTCTTTACTCTTTTCTCTGTTGTAAATTAGTATAGGTTGTTAATTTCGTCTTTATTTTCGTCTTTTGTAAATTAGTAACCTGAGTTCCAATTTCCTCTTTATTTTCGTCTTGTTTAAATTTGCTCCAGTTTATTATAATTTTAGTGTATGAATTTCCTCTTTGTTGAATCTTGTCATTTAGATTTTCTTTTCTCTTTTAAATCTCAGCTTTTGATCCTTCGACTGAAGATCAAGAGGGTGGCAGTGCCGAGGGTTTCTGTCTTCAGCTTGCTGCTCCCGCTCCAGCTGCTCTTTGGTGTCCATGATGTTATGGACCAACTCCTTTACCATTCTCCAGCCTTCCTCGTCTCAGAGCATTATGTTGATGAGGTTGGCTGCAGCGCCATCGTTGTTCCCCGCTGCTCCCAACGATGACAGCGGAAGCGGGTGTGGTCCGCTGTATCATCCTTCCAGAATCCATCCATCCATCCTTGCAGAATTTGCACTTGGGCGAGGCCAACTTACCGATCCGATGCCTCGTCCAGCGAGACGGTTCGGTACTCTGATGTTATGCGTAGGGCCATCTTGTACTGAGCGCTGAGCATCCTGGTCCGGTTGCGGGTGTAAACCAGCACGTCTTTCCATACATGAGCTACGTACAGCACGATAGATTACGCGAACGTGCTCAGCAGTCTCCTTTTAGTCGCCTTGGGACCACCGACGTTGGGCATCATTTGGGCCAACTGGGTGGTTGTGGTCGCCGCTCTGGGGCTGGTCTCCCGAATGTGGTCGGCGTAGTTGGGATGTTTGTCAATGATGACGCCGAGCACCTTGGCGGAGTTCTTGAGTTGTATGTCGGCTCCGCCAAGTCGAAGGCGAATCTGCGGGCACGATCTTCTTCCGCAAATTATCACTGCTTCCGATTTCTCCGGGGCCAGAGTAAGACCCCTCTCTGCCGTTAGGTAAAGATCATCTGGATAGCGTAGTTTGCTCTTTACACTACGTCGTTCGCTTCTCTGGCGGCGACTACGACAGTGAGGTTGGGTTCTAACCTATCATAACCTAACCTAACTTCCACACCTGCCTACCACTGCCCATGTTTTGTTGTTGATCTACCTACACGCGAGCCTACAACACAATTTCGCATCCAGCAATTAGAGTAATGGCGGCAGTCCCACCGATGGACTTAATTATAGCAGAAAGATGTGGGGTATATAATATAGGGATGTAATTGCCGGAATTGAAATAAAGAACAGCAAACATAGGCAAAAAAAAGAGACTGGAAACAAATAGTAAAAGTTAAGCGGCCTGGCTAATAAGTCATAGACTTGACAGCCAGGGGTGGAGGTGGGTCCGCTGGGTCAAAGAACCCAAAACGAGTGTTGATCTACCCTGCTCGTAGAATAAACTCTAGAATATTCTGAAAGGAGGAATGGTGCTTTTTCTGACCATGTTGCCTAAGAAGCGTTTCAACGCCAATCCTTTTGTAAACTTTTGCGCTGAGCAGTGGATCTGCTGATTACATATTTAGCAGTCTCTCTTTTCAAATCGAAGCCACGACATCCGGGTTATTTAATATTTCCAAAGTATGGAGATGCTTGGTTAGTTAGCAGTTCATGGTAAGTATTCTTGCTATTACTCGTACTTTAGTTTATGATAACTTTAGATAATATTTAACAGCCTCTTTACACGATGGCAACTTATGTTATTTTTACGTCTTGCAGTGTGCGATAGGTGATGTTATTTATAGTTTAGTGATCGAAGGGGTTGGGCGGAATTTTTTTCTTCAGGATTGTGTTTGGAGTATAGTGTCATGCATTGAAAGTACATGCCATTTAATAAATTAGATCAGAAAGAAATATGTAACAATATTGCAATGACGAAGGCGGTAGTGTAAGTTATTGCAATATAACAACAAGAAAAGGAATGAGAAGTATTCGCAAGACAGCATTTACAATAGTTCTAATTAGGAAATTAAGAATTAATAAAAGGGTTAGAATTAGCACACGGGAGAGAGTTGTCAGTTTTAGTCAGGAGAAGTTAGTGGTCAAGGGTTAGTCGTTAGGGAGTAGTTACTTAGTCAGTAGAAGTCAGACTTGTCAAATGTAAGAACAACATGGGTAAGAGATTTTGTAGGTTCGCTCAAAGGGTCATGAAAGGAAACGTGACAATAGTTAGGACGTTAGAATACTCAAAGTACCCAATTCTAGTTATATGGGTAAGGAGGAGGGGGTAGAGTGTTTTTGCTTATATCTCGTAAACGGTGGGTCCTAGGGAAAAAATTACTCTCAACAAAATAAAAAATTATCAAATTTTTGCTATTCCTTGTAGTTTACGAGATATCTGCTCAAAAAGTTCCTATCGTCGTGTTCAGTTTATACAGTACCACTACAAAAACGTTCAAGCCACCGGACAGTGGAAAATTTTCTAGGGTGAGTTTTGGGGTTTTATAGTGACCGTCTAGCGTCACTTAACTAAACTTCTTGTTCTTTCCTCTCATTCTAGCTAAAAAATTATTTAATCCTCAACTCATCAACTGATAGATACGAAAAGAATTTTATATTTTAATGAATGATACAATTAATTTTTTGTGGCTACAAGAAACCAAAATCTGTAATAGGGGTAGTATAACTTGATTAAATCGTGGAAACACTTTTGTAAGAGATAATTGCAGATATGAAGTCGGGAAACTTCAAGTTTGCTTTTAGATTGATGTAAAATCGGTAAAACGATCTAAACTTTCAACTTTGGGTGATAGTAATTTTACACTTGATAATAATAATTATTACTACACTAAAACTATTTGCTATTACCACTAACTATTAGTTAGGTAAAACTATTTAACGTTCAAATTACATAAGAAACTGAGTAGTTTAAGCACCCAATTAAAAGTTACATAATGCGAAAATTATGAAAAACAACAAAATTTGACAGCCTCAGTAATTTAGAAGGCAATTAATTAGTCGGCATTATGAATGGTGCAAATGTAAGTTTTCACTAATTACGCTTAGAATGTAAGCAACTTAAGGGTAAGGGATTGCGGTTAATCCTTTAGTAGGCTAGCAACGAATATAAGCGAAAATCCCAATCTGTAAATTGCCGTTATCGTTCATGTACACGTAGAATGAACCAGACAGTGGTTTTTGTTAACCCTCCTAAAACTTAACTTTGTTGTTACTATTTCTAAAACTAACTCCAAAATCCCCTTATCCACTTTAATTAGTTTTTTTTCGTTAAATTTAAACTATAAATTAACTCAAATAAAAAAAATAAATGTGGACTCGCGTTTTATAATAAGTAATAATTTATTACTTTTATTATAAAGCTAACAAATTTGTTAAAATATAATAGCGAAACGAGTAAAATTTTTCTTTTATACAAAACCATAACTGTAATATATTTTTTAAATCTAGCCTAAAGTAGTTTATCTGAGATATAAATGAAACGTCCGAAAGATATAGTAGTTTCGCTTTCTTAGATCTGCAGTCTTAAAATCTAGCAAGGAAAATTCAATTTCTTGCAAATTTATTGTGGGGTTAACAAAAACAAAGCACTTAATTACTCAAAGTTGTATATTACTGTTATTGTATACATTAAATGGTATTTTTTCTCTCTCTTTCTCTCTTTTAATGATTAAATAGTACCGTTTCCTCTTGGCAGAATTAATTTATTATTGACAAGAACATTTAAGCCTGTTTTCTTTAAATCACTATTTGAAATCACTAGTGAAGTTTCAATATGTTTGTTCGATGCAAACAATCTGGTTTCGTAGTATCGTAGTCAATAACTTTATAACTTTATTCTAACTTTGAATACCAAGACTATAACAAGGGTCCATTGACGGATAAGGAAAATTAATAAACAATATGCAACCAACAAAATTTATCTCGTTCTATCGTCTATCTTGTCGCTTCAGTACCTGGATTCACTTACTAAGTTCGATAGCTACCGACGTCGTTAACCGAACTCGTTAAGTATCAATTCTGTAATTCAATGTTTGCGATTTTTGTCAATAAATAAGTTGTTCACTGATGAGAAATTAGGGAAAAATTAACTATTTTCGATAAGTAACTACATATCGACAGCACGACAGCAATCGCAAACTTTGAGTTAGGCCTAGTATTAGGAATAAACAAAGGTTAAAGTCAACCTTGTTGAGACTGTAAAGTTGGACTGTCGTTTTAGGGCCAGTATTATAAACGAAGATTGAAACTCAATCTAAAGTTAGATGTCATTTTAGTTTGACATAATTGGACAAAATAGTGAAATTGGCGTTTATTTATAATTTCGGCCTTAAAGGGGGTGTAAACCAAAAATTAAAGTTGTAGTACAGGGGATTCTAAGAACAAATTTTTAAACCGCACATCTCTGTGATGAGCCGTTCAAAAGATAAAAGGTTTTTAAGCAAAAATGCGCTACGTCACACGGACAAATTCGCTATCGATGCATCGGTCGCATAGCAGCATGCTAGCCTCGTAGACTAATTTCATATAAACAAAATTGTCAACTTCAGTTCAATGTCAGCTATGCGCTTGCTGGTTGCATGTATTTGTCTGTCTGACGTCACACGTTTGAATCGTTTGAAACATAAATGCTTTATATCTCGGTTAATATTTGGGCTAAAGATGTGCGGTTGTCACCGTTGTTCTTAAGATATTTTTTAGCATATTTCTACGAAAAAAAGTTTTTTTGGTTTACACCCCCTTTAAGAAAATCAAAACATAACCTCAATCGCTAGCTACCGAAAAAGTTAGTGAATCCCGGCACTGGTTATAAAGACAAGATGCCAAGAAAAGAATCTCCCACCCCCTCTCAACTGATAATATTAGACTATTAGAAAGTGAAACCATATAACTGAATATTCCTATATATCCGGCAATGATGAAAACATCTTGAACCATCCATAATCTGAAGCTACTGAGGGCTAGATCGTTAGCTTGTCTAATTTGAGTTAGCTTCTATAACTATGAATACAGTTGCTGGATTATGTCTAACCCCAACCAACTTTGTTGAGGACTCACGTGTAACTGAATGTTTCTAATACATCCGGCAATAATGAGAACATCTTGAACCATCCATAATCTGAAGCTACTGAGGGCTAGATCGTTAGCTTATCTAATTTTAGTTAGCTTCTATATGAATACAGTTGCTGGAGTATGTCTTACCCCAACCAACTTTGTTGAGGACTTACGTGTAACTGAATAATCTGAAGCTACTGAGGGCTAGATCGTTAGCTTGTCTAATTTGAGTTAGCTTCTATAACTATGAATACAGTTGCTGGATTATGTCTTATCCCAACCAACTTTGTTGAGGACTCACGTGTAACTGAATGTTTCTATACATCCGGCAATAATGAGAACATCTTGAACCATCCATAATCTGAAGCTACTGAGGGCTAGATCGTTAGCTTATCTAATTTGAGTTAGCTTCTATACCTATGAATACAGTTGATGGAGTATGTCTTACCCCAACCAACTTTGTTGAGGGAGGACTCACATGTAACTGAATATTCCTATACATCCGGCAATGATGAGAACATCTTGAATCATCCATAATCTGAAGCTACTGAAGGCTAGATCGTTAGCTTATCTAATTTGAGTTAGCTTCTATAACTACGAATACAGTTGCTGGAGTATGTCTTACCCTAACCAACTTTGTTGAGGACTCACGTGTAACTGTATATTCCTATACATCTGGCAATAATGAAAACATCTTGAACCATCCATAATCTAAAGCTACTGAGGGCTAGATCGTTAGCTTATCTAATTTGAGTTAGCTACTATAACTATGAATACAGTTGCTGGAGTATGTCTTACCCCAACCAACTTTGTTGAGGGAGGACTCACATGTAACTGAATATTCCTATACATCCGGCAATGATGAGAACATCTTGAATCATCCATAATCTGAAGCTACTGAAGGCTAGATCGTTAGCTTATCTAATTTGAGTTAGCTTCTATAACTATGAATACAGTTGCTGGAGTATGTCTTACCCCAACCAACTTTGTTGAGGGAGGACTCACATGTAACTGAATATTCCTATACATCCGGCAATGATGAGAACATCTTGAATCATCCATAATCTGAAGCTACTGAAGGCTAGATCGTTAGCTTATCTAATTTGAGTTAGCTTCTATAACTACGAATACAGTTGCTGGAGTATGTCTTACCCTAACCAACTTTGTTGAGGACTCACGTGTAACTGTATATTCCTATACATCTGGCAATAATGAAAACATCTTGAACCATCCATAATCTAAAGCTACTGAGGGCTAGATCGTTAGCTTATCTAATTTGAGTTAGCTTCTATAACTATGAATACAGTTGCTGGAATATGTCTTACTCAAACCAACTTTGTTGAGGACTCACGTGTAACTGTATATTCCTATACATCCGGCAATAATGAAAACATCTTGAACCATCCATAATCTGAAGCTACTGAGGGCTAGATCGTTAGCTTATCTAATTTGAGTTAGCTTCTATAACTATGAATACAGTTGCTGGAGTATGTCTTACCCCAACCAACTTTGTTGAGGACTCACGTGTAACTGAATGTTCCTATACATCCGGCAATGATAAGAACATCTTGAACCATCCATAATCTAAAGCTACGAAAGCTACTAAGGGCTATAGGTCATTAGGTTATCTAAATTTGAATTTTATAACTATGAATACAGTTACTGAAATGTGTCATACCCCACCACACTAGCGAAGGGTTAAATAAACCGTAATATGAATTTCTTGTCAAAATATGCGAACAGGTATACCCTACTCTACATAATATGCACTAAATATTAAAGTGAGCTAAAATATGCATTTGCATTGTAAGAGTGGTGTAAAATTCTTGCATTTCACTTTCTCGTTCTGCAAAGATATCTCAAAGTAATTTAACTGCATAGGGATTACCAACATGCATTTGCATAAAACATTATCTATGTCATACTAGATGCTCCCTCAAGGAAGGTTAAAAGGTAAGGTTACATCGTGTTTATTTGTTACACTTGTATCCTCTTAACTAATTGCTATGTTGTTGGAGTAAATACAAGTAAAGTAAAATTATGTCAAAGGCAAAAGCATTAGGTAACATTAAGCTCTTGCATTATAACTGTCTAGGTAGGTACAGTAAAAATAATTTAACTGGAGGTAAGTTCGCGCAGATTTGGCCACGCCCCTTTAATAATTTAAATACGTTGGTTACTGCGTTGGTGGGGATAAATACCAATTTAGGTATCTGCGCATTGTCACCGCTCGTCTACTTAAAATACTATTACAGTACCTAAGTATATCTTAACATTCTAGATCAAATTTGCTTGCCACCGTTTGGGAAAATGATTAAATGAAAGTACCAAATTATCCAGAAATTTTTAGTAGATAGGTATACTATTTTCACTTGAAGGACCAGCAAATACTGAACAATATTAACTTATTGAACTGAAACTGAATTAAATTTTAACAACTATAACAAAAAATATTGTTTAGGTAGCTACTATTGTTATGAAGGAGGTTAAATAAAGTGTGTGTAATACAACGTGTTTCCAATACCTGTATCCTGCATCGAATAGTAAGGAGAAAGTAATATTAGCACTAACAATATATGCCATAAAACAAATAGTAAAATAAATATTGTCTTTTATAATGTGATGTGGATGTCAAAGGAACCTTTGTTTAGGTAGACAGTTGTAGCGATTCCTTTGATACGCTACGAAACTTAAACATAATTAGCAACACTCTCGAGTGTACAGAATTATATATAGGTGTATTATTATTTATTATGATCTAGTCATACAAGCACCCAAAAGGAACAAAAAAGTAATAATAATAACAAATTTAACCCTTATTAGTTAAATACTACTCATTAGATATAATAGAAAATGTTTTTTTATGTACTATTGTACAGGGTGGGCCAAGTAACTTGTAACCTTTGACGACTTTTTACTGCAACCCAAATTACAATTATCATTCGAGTCTAGATCAGTTTAAACAATTTATTATTATATTTTTATAAATCAAAAAATGAATCAGTGTTGGTAAATGTCAAACTTCATATTGAATTCATTTTGTGCCAACTGTCAAAAGTTGCAATTATATTTCAGTTTGACATTTACCAACACTGATCCATTTTTTTATTTATAAAAATATAATTGATTCAACTGATCTAGACTCGAATGATATTTGTAATTTGGGTTGCAGTAAAAAGTCGTTAAGGGTAACAAGTTACGTGGCCCACCCTGTGCAGTATTGGCAGAAAGCTATTCTGTTATTTAGGTACTAGAATCATATTTATTTAATGGCATAAAACATATTTTTGTCTCTTTTATGATTCAACCCATTTGTACGGCACGATGACCCTTGTAAATAGATGGAAACAATGTTATTTTAAGCGTTATGTGACTGCATAAATAATCTTACGTACATGGCGCGGTGGTACCCGGGTACCCACCTTGTTTTAATGCTGTTTTTTTACTGTTCCCAATTTTTTTTACTGTAGTAACTAATAACAATTCTAAATCCACGTTTGTTTTGTTTATATTAAATAAATAAATAAATAAAAAAGTATATATTTTATTGTACGAAAATTTATATAAATTAAAAAAAAATTTTTTTTCGAGAAAACGACTTTTAACTCACCCTGTATATCATTTCTGATAATTTATAAACTCGAAAAGAAGAATTTTTAAAAATTAAAAAAATATTTTTCTTCTATATTTCCTATACAAAATCTACAGTGGTACCCGGGTATCACCTTCAGCCCGTTAAAGGTGATTTTTCTTTAAGGCCAAAAAAAATGGCACCCCGTACCTCTAGACATATGAAATTTTCAAAACATGTAAAATGAGTTGAAGTATTCCTAGAAATTCAAATTGATTTGACGTCGCAAAATTTAAATATTTCATATTTTATGCCTAAAAGGACCCGGGTACCACCGTCAGCCACATAACGGTAAAATCGTAATTTCAATCTTATCGTTTTCGTTTCGCCGTGGGCTAGGAGTTGTAAGAGTTCTCCAGCTGTTATTGGAATCTCCGACTATTTTTGGGCTTCGATTTGCAAGATCGTTCATCTTACATCTTCAGATAAGTTAATATTTTTGTGTACAGTCTCGTGCATATCTTTTCTCCACCCCGGCAATACGTTATAACAATTTGTCGGTTCAACCATCAATAACACCCCCCCCCCCCCCTACTTAAACTGAGGGGTAACTTTATTTTGCCAACAAGTATTTAATCAACAAACTGTGTTGGTATTATGATGCTTGCACCTACAAATCGTGCAAACGTATTGCCGGGGTGGCCAAAAGCTATGAACGAGACTGTACCTCGTGGTCTGTGACCTTCAATCTTATTTGATTGAAACATTTGTTTTTAGTTCAATCACGTATATTTAAAATTGTTACATTGAATACGGTTACAATTTATTATTAATTAATTATTAAATTTACTGTAAAGACAGTACAGGTGGCCATTAGTGCCGATCTAGTTCTTATAAACATTTACTTGATTTTTTTAGATAAGATTGACTTAGCAATTTTTATGTATTTATAATCGTTTGTTCATCATTTTATGTTACATCGATCATTATTTGAGTTTTTGAGTTTTTCTCGTAATTTTGTCAATGTAATTATTATTAGAGAAATTTTGAATAAGTATATGAGATTATCGTGTGATTGTGATTTTTTTATTTTTTTGGTTTTCCTTTTTCACAGTTTCAGGATTCGGACAATAATTGTGGGGTAAATCGTGTAAAATTTTGTAATTTCATTCATTCATTTTGTGGACTCTTTTTAGATGTTATGCACCCAAACACCCAAAGACTTTGTTTAGGTCTGAATCGGGCTAAATCAGAAGTATCATTTACACTTAGTTAAAAGTCGAGGGGAAAACCACTGTTCTGAATTTGTACACTACCTGTAGATGACTGCATATGCTATGGCTGTCATTGACTGCAGATAACTACCGTTGACCGCTCAATTTTTGTACATTGACTGCAGAGAGTAGATAAACCTTAGTTAAAAGTGGTTACGAACATCGTAAAAATACTTAAAGTCTTAACGCCCGCGACGCAAACCCTTACCATTGAAAAAACAGTTTAAAATGTAGATATTAATAAATCTTGGTAGTGACCGTATACGAAACCCTCGGTCTGTCGCGTCGCATTTAGCTGGAAGCGTTGATTGAGAGAGTTGTTGCCTCAATCAACGCTGGAAGTTAAGAAAATTTAACGGTTTATAATGGTGTATAAGCTCATTTTTTTCGATTTCAATACTTTAAAACTAGCAGGTTTGTGATATCATTAAGTTGGTACTTATTGCTACAACACCATAACTTGGTCTGTCACTCATCGCGCGCTCGGAGAGCCTTGTTTGACCGGAGTTATTGGGTGTTTTTGATAAGAAATCTTATAGATAATTTTTATACAATTGCATCAAGTTGAATACTTTCATATTTATTTGTCTGTCAGCGCGACGGATATTCTGCTTCACACGCAGAAAGTGCCAGGTTCGATCCCAGGCGGAAGCAATATTTTTTATTTAAATTTTTAACTTTGTATTTTTATTAATTAAAATTTAATTTAATTTCTTCAGAAAGCTAATTTCACTAGTTTTCAAAATTTGAAAAATATACAAGATGTTCCTAAAAATTTTGATATTTTTGTAATTTGCGGTTTAATCGGAAGCGTTTTTTTAACCAAAAATAGTGGCAAATAATTGACATTGATGACTCGTGTGAATGGATGGAAACGACACATTATTTAAAAAAATTAACAATGTCTACTATAGTCAATTAAATTTTTATTACTCGAAATACTTAATAAAATGTACAATAAAGCTACAATAATTATTACTTATTGTTCACTATTCAGAATTTCGTTCTTATGCATTAATGCCAACGCTTCAAGCTACAAACAACCCTGAAGAATAAAAAAAACTGTTGGTTTACAACAGCTTAAGCACATTATAGTGAATTTGTAAAAACATGGCGATCACAATAATTTTTTTATTCTTTCAATTCGCTATACTATGTAGGCAATGTAATTGTGGAAAAATTAAAGGTAAAATCACACCATTAAAAGAAGATTTTTTAGAAAATATGTTTTAGGATATATTGGAGAGATTATGCAGGAATAACACCAAGAGATGCTTTTGTTGCAGGATTGCATTATAATGGTGATCCAATCTTCGTTGGCCAAACTATTCACGGAAGTGGTATAATGAGTGGAAAAATTTATTTAAATAGCCCATACCTTTATTATGAGTTTAAAGACGTCAAGCAAACAGAAAAACATATTAAGGTAAGAATATTTCGCGGAATAAAAATGCAAATACATATTACGCTAACCCTGCCTGGCATGAAACTTTTACAATTATTATCGAATGCAGTTTCGAATATAACCACTTCGAAACAATTGTAAATTGTAAAAGTGTCCTGCAACCCAGCTTTGATTGATTCATTTTGTAATTCTTAAATTAGTCCACGTTTGTAGATTTTATGCACCCAAACACCTGAAGATTTTGTTTGGGTTCGAAACGGTAAGAATGAGAAGTATCCTTCAAATTTATTTAAAGGTGGTTATGAAAAATCTGGAGATTCTTATATTGGACGTATATTTTATGATTTAGAAACGATCGTAGGTAAAGTGATTGACCATGATATGTGGTCTGTGCGTGGAAAGAACAAACAGATAGTTTTCGAGAATTTTGAGATTCTTACATACCAGCCACGATAACTGCTATGAATTTACTAATATAAATAATAAAGAATAGTTACTATAGTAAAAGTGATTATTTTTTGTCGGATGTAGCATTTAAGAATACACTCATAACACATACGCGTAGAACTGTTCTACGCGCTATACAGGGTGAATATGAAATATGTACCATAACTTATACAGGCGATTCTACATGTCAAAAAATGCGATTTAACTTAACATGATCATTACAAAGTAAAGTGCTGCTAAAATCTAGGCTCTTCCTTCATTAATTTTTCGATATTTTGCTTTAATATTTGAACGACTTCAGCTACAACGATGAAATTTTGGTAACACAGAATAATTGTGATAGTAAATTTGAGATTTTGTTTAGAACAACAATATTAAGTTTCATCCAAAAATTCAACTTTCTGGGAATTTTTCCGAGGTCAAATTTTAATTTGATTAGACTATTTTGTGCTCGACAAAAAATAATCACTTTCACTATATTTTATTATGTATTAATATATCAGAATAAAAATGATGAGCTTATTTTCATAGTGTAGTAAACGAGGATTTTACTGCTAAGGACCCACGCCTTGAACAAATTTTGATGAAATTTTTTTTATTGAGTTCTAAATACCCTAAAGATCAAAGTTTATATTGTTAAAAAGTGTGCATTTGCCTCATCATCTTTTTAAACCACTTCTTGTGAATTCAATTTTGAAAATCATAAAAATTAGCTGAAAAAGAATTTTTATTTCAAAATTTTGGGTGCAAATGCTTACGGGTTTGATAATTAGTAACTAAGCAACAATTTTACGGAAAAAAAATTCAAAAATGCATGATGAAATTCTTATTAACATTTAATAAACAAGAGCTAGTGAAGCACTTCTAGGCATCTCAGAAACTTCAAATTTGGCACCAATGTATGTATTGCCTCATCGTCTTTTTAACCAATTCTTGTGATTTTGTTACTTTGAGTCACAAGCACTTTTAAGCATCCTAAGAACTTGAAATTTGGTGTCATTGTACATTACACTCTAGAGATGCATAAAAAGGTCCGATTTCCTCTAAAAAGTACGGGGGCGCCCCCCCCCTCCCCCTTCAATCGGCCCCAGAGGGTTTTCAGAACTTGAAGACTTTTTTTTATTAATCTTGAGGACATCATATACATTGGTGCCAAATTTGAAGTTTCTGAGATGCCTCGAAGTGCTTCATTAGTTACTATTAAGTAAATGTTAATAAGAATTTCATCATGCGTTTTTAAAATTTTTTTTCCGTAAACTTGTTGCTTGGTTACTAATTATCAAACGCGTAAGCATTTGCACCCAAAATTTTGAAATAAAAATTCTTTTTTCATGATTTTGAAAATTCAGTTCACAAGAAGTGGTTTAAAAAGATGATGAGGCAAATGCACACTTTTTAACAATATAAACTTTGATCTTTAGGGTATTTAGAAATCAATAAAAAAATTTTTATCAAAATTCGTTTAAGGCGTGGGTACTTCGCAGTTTATGCTCTTTTCAGTCTAATATGACTCCATTATCAGACTTTATAGAATTTTTTTTGACTAACCTACTCTCTAAGAATTGATTGTTTCGATTTTAGGGAATATTGATTTGTTGAGAATTTGACATTCAGCCCTTCCCCCCAACCTACTACTTTAAAACCATTAGATCGGCAAATAGTGTCTTTTACACTTCAAATTACAGCATCAAATGTGGGAAATTTAACAGCGTTTTCACGATCTATTTCTTTTAATCACAAATTACGCCAAATATTGGGCAAACAGTGTGTTTTTAAGTCTGATTTTGTACTTTAGGCACTACGTAAGTACGTATTTCAATATAAAATCACATTTTGCAACTAATGTCAAAATGGGATTTTATATTGCTCTTACGAAAGAGTCCTGGTATGGCCACATCCGAGTTTTACTATTTTGTGTGGAAATTATAATAACTGTTTTAGTTATTCTTACACTAGGTGATTCTAAACTTTTGTAAAAAAAAATAAGAGGCGATTCTTGCTAATTTCTATCATAAAAAGTCATATACACCAGTCAAATAAAGATTTAACCTCGGAATGAAAGTTAGAAAGCTGAATTTTTGCATGGACCTTTATTTTGACGTTATAAAGACTTCCTCAAAAGTGTCATAAAATCTCGTGTCCGCGTCGCTAGATATTCAAGGTCAAACGTCACAAAAATCGTTTTTTTGTAAATATCTCGTTTACTGTGCATTATATGTCATTAGAGGTTATTACAAAAATTGAAGATCATAAAATTCTCTACAAATTTTATTTAATTCATTTTTTTGTTAGATCAACTGTTCTCCATATATACCGAGAAGAGTGGGAGACGCGCAAGCTTATATAGAATAACACTTGATAATTATGTAAAATGAAAACATTAATATTTCTATTAAATAATTAACTTAGTAAAGTAATCCATACGTCTGACTCCATATTTTACATAATTATCAAGTAACTGTTATTCAATATAAGCTTGCGCGCCTCCCACTCTTCGCGGTATATATGGAGAACAGTTGATCTAACAAAAAAATGAATTAAATCAAATTTGTAGAGAATTTTATGATCTCCAATTTTTGTAATAACCTCTAATGACATATAATGCACAGTAAACGAGATATTTACAAAAAAACGATTTTTGTGACGTTTGACCTTGAATATCTAGCGACGCGGACACGAGATTTTATGAGACTTTTGAGGAAATCTTTATAACGTCAAAATAAAGGTCTATGCAAAAATTCAGCTTTCTAACTTTCATTCCGAGGTTAGCCCTTTATTTCATCTAATTTTACTGTAGTAATATGAACATTCCAAATCAGCATTTTTCTTCATTTAAATTTTTTCTTGGAGAAGGTTATTATAGCTACCTAATTGAGAAAATATCAAAAAAAAATTTTATTGCATTTCTCAATGTTTTGGAGTCCCTGGATTCCATGACTCGTGTAAAAGGGTGGAAACAATACAATTTAAGAAATTAAAAATTTCTACTAAAATCAATTAAATTTTTTTTACTTAATGTACTTAATAAAATTTACAATAGAGTAACAATTACTAGGTATTGTTCACTATTAATAATTTCGTTCTTATACAGTAGTACCAACTCTTCAAGCTACTAAAACCCTAAAGAATAAATAAAAACTGTTGGTTTACAACAGCTTAAGCATATTATAACTTGTGATTTAGTGAAAATATGGCGATTCAAATAATTGTTTTATTCTTTCAATTTGCAATACTAAATAGGCAATGCAACTGTGCGAAAATTGAAGGTAATATAACACCATCAAATGAAGATTTTTTAGAAAATACGTTTTAGGATATTATTGGAGAGATTATGGAGGAATAACGCCAAAGGACGCTTTAGTTGCAGGAAGGCATTATAATGGTGACCCAATCTTTGTTGGCCAAGCCGGTAACGGTTCTGTAACAATGAGTGGAAAAATTTACTTAAATAGCCCATACCTTTATTATGAGTCTCACGGTGTTAAATGTAAACGAGAATTTATTAAGGTGAGAATATATCGCAGAATAAAAATGCAAATATGTTAAGCTCCTAAGAAATCTTCCTTAATATTACACTAACACTGGCTGGCATGAAACTTTTACAATTTTCGAATGCATTTCAAATGTGACCATTTTGAAACACCTGTAAATTGTAAAAGTATCCTACAACCCATGATAAATTTTGATTGATTAATTTTGTAATCACTATTAAATTGTAACTATTAAAACAGTCGACCTTTGTAGATTTTATGCACACCAACACCCAAAGATTTTGTTTGGGTTCGAAGCGGGGTTAATGAAAAGTATCCATCAAATTTAGTAATAGGTGGTTTTGAATGGTCTGAAGAAGCGTATATTGGACGTGTATTTTATGGTTTAGAAACGGTCGTAGGTAAAGTGATTGCGCATCGAATGTGGGCTGTGCATAATAACAACACAGCGAAGAGGTTTGATAAATTTGAGATACTCACATACCGGCCATAAAAAGTTCTAAGAACTTACGTAACAACTAATAAGAAATAGTTACTATAGTGAAAATGATTATTTTTTGTCGGATGTAGCATTTAAGAATACTCAAACAGCGGCTCTTAAAGGAGGTGTAAACTACAAATTAAAGTTATAGTACTGAGAATTCTAAGGATAAGTTTTTAAACCTCACATCGCTGTGATGAGCCATTCAAAAGATATAACGTGGTCAAGTAAAAATGCATCACGTACGTGACTCACGTTCCACAGCCGAATCCTCTATCGATGCATCGGTCGCATAGCAGCTAGCCAAGCAGAGTAGTTTCATATAAACACAATTATGTGTGCAGCGCGCGACCGCTAATGTTGCATTTGTCCAATGTCAGCTATGCTTGCGTGCTTGCTATGGGTGCTATGGGTGCTTGCATTCGGCTGTGTGACGTCACACGCTTGAAAGATAAAAGCTTAGATCTCGGTTAGTATTTGTGGTAAAAATGTGCGGTTTTCACCGTTGTTCATTAGCACCCCCCAAAAAGTAATCACTTTCACTACATTTTATTATGTATCAAAATAAAAATGATGAGCTTATTTTCTGATATTATTGAATTAATTTTGACTAACCTCTACTCTTGAAGAAATGATATTTCCGATTTTATGGAATATTGATTTGTTGAGAATTTGACATTTCTGTCCTTCCCTGAAGACCCCACAGGGAGTAACACCAAATCTAACACCCTGACTAGCTTAGTAGAGACGGGGGTTTCGTTGCTAATAAAACACAGATGTGATGTAAATAACAAAAATAAAACGTTTATTCAATCGTACTCGTACAATAAAAGAACCTTGAGTAAGGGAAAAAAATATAGTGTTAGTCCACACAATACAACCACACAATTTTGTATGGGATAACTCGACTCTCTTCTTTGCCCACCAGAACCCGAGTCCTCTCACGAAGAGCGATTACAGGGCCCTGATAGAGGAACGGGGACTTCGTCCACGAGATGCCGAGTCCTCTCACGAAGGGAGATCCCAGGGTCCTGATGAAGGAACAGGGGCTTCGTCCACCAGATCCCGAGTCCTCTCGCGAAGAAAGGTCTCAAGGTCCCGCTGAAAACACGAGAGGCTTCATGAACCAGATCTCGAATCCCCTCACGAAGAGAGGCCATAGGGTCCTGATGAGAGAAGATTGTCTCGTTCACCAGAACCCGAGTCCTCTCACGAAGAGATGCCACACGGTCCTTATGAAACAAGAGGGTGTTCATAAAACGAGGGAAACTCGCGTATTTGCTGAGGGTAACTAAAATGAACACAAGAGAAAATGGATTGAATCTTCAATTAATTAATTAGAATTAATTAGAATAAATTAATTAATTGATCACGGACGATAATAAGCTCAGTGAAATGACACAGGGGAAAATTTAATTCAACGCCTGCTCCCGCTCACCATGAAAGTGAAACGAGGAGTCTCCTTATCAAAGTGGAGAAGGGGCCTTTATTGAAGATCCGACGACCAAATCGGATCCACCCGACAACCAATAAGAACGGTGTAACTTGAATTATACTCAAGAAAAATTATCACTTAATACGTATAAATTTTACTAAAATTAAGAACTTATTAATTAAAGGGCGAGTGATGGTAAAACTTATAATATCAAACACGTTGGTACAAAATTTATAATTTTAAATTAAAATTTCAACTTTAAAGTAATTAATAAAAATTAATTAACGGTAGTAAAATATTTAGGGGTGCTAATTAATTACTGAGATAAAAAGAAAAACTACTAATCAGCTCCAACAATAAATTCTACCAATCCATAAGGGTTAAATAATTTTTATAGGGTTAAAAAGGATCTAAAAGATAAAATAAAAATAAACTGTAGCGCTAGTTCTTAAGGCCTGTCCACACACACAGGCTTGCCTTCCAGTTTTGCCTGTGCAGGCAGCCTAATCGGTGTTCACATGCTCCGGTTTGGCCTGTGCAGGCCGCCTGCTCAGATCGAACAGGAAGGCAAGCCTGTGTGTGTAGACGGGCAGTAATGGTTGTAAAGTTACCGAGAAATCAGCTGCTATCGCTGATAACGCTGATAGCAAAATAAGGAAAATTAAAATTAAGTAATTCTGGTTCAATCTTGATGGGATTAAACTCAAATAAAAGTGCTTGAAGAGCTGACCACAAGAATGTAAAAATTATCTCCATTTTGATCTCAGGAGCGGCGCTAGGGGAAAACTAAAAAAATTGCAAGTAGCTGCTTTAAACGATACAAAATTTTCAGGATACCGTAATACAGCACCAGTATTTATATTCCAAAGGTAAAGCACAAAATAATAAAAAAAAAATTTTCATATATAATATAAGTAACTAGGAAATTGCCGACAATTTTTTAAGTAGGTACGAGTGTGCTTGTTGCTTGATCAATTCGTTACGAGTCCTTTAGGACGAGTTTTTGTTATAAACAAAAACAAATTGATGTAAATTAAGTAAAACTAATTTCAGGTTTTTTAAACAATTTAAATAAATCAATTTTGTTATTAAAATGGAATCAAAAAGATTTGGCCAAAGTAGTATGCAAGAAATTGACGAGCTGATAAGTAGTAAAACTCCAAAAAATACTAAAAAATCCCACGATTTTGTATGGAAACAGTTTATGGAATTTTGTACGGAAAAGGAATATACTATCGAAAAGAAAACTACCTCGGAAGAATTGAATATCATCTTGAAGAGCTGGGCCCAAAATATGAAGCGGAAGGATAAAAGAGATTATAAAGAAAGTGTCAATAAATAAAAAATCAAATTAGTTCACTTGTTTATTCCACTTAAATAAGATTAAAAACCTAACAATATTGTTTCGGCAGTTACGCCATTCTCAAAGGTTGAGTAAAACTGGTTGAGTTTTACTCAACCTTTGAGTAAAACTGGTTGAGTTTTACTCAACCTTTGAGAATGGCGTAACTGCCGAAACAATATTGTTAGGTTTTTAATCTTATTTAAGTGGAATAAACAAGTGAACTAATTTGATTTTTTATTTATTAATTCATCATGTTCCATCAAGTGGTAACCGTGAATAGCGTTAATTTAAAGAAAGTGTCGTTAAGCAGCTGTGGAACGTAACAGCAAAATTGCTGCAGGAAATGTTTTTCAAAAAATACAATACAAAAATAGATCCGTTTTCCGATATTATTTTTAAGTCGGCAAGAGATGCGAGAGATGCAAAAAGAAAATTTCTTCAAGGTATACCAGACAAACGCAAACAAAGTTGTGATGCATTAACAGGAGCCGAATATACCAATTTAATTAATGCATGCGACGAAGACACACCAAGCGGTCTCCAAAAAAAATTCTTCTTTATAGTGTCTTTAGAGCTAGCATGGCGTGGTGGGGAAGCCGTTAATTGCAAGTTAGAATTTTTTAAAGAAGAAATCGACAACACTGGAAAAATGACCGGAAGAATAGAATACAACAGCTACTTATTTCTCAAAAACTTGTCAAGGGGGTGCACACAAGCTGGCGGAATCTAAGTGGCTGGTTGTAAATAAAAATCCAGATGTGTGTCCTGTGAGGTAAGAAATTAAAAAACTTTTATGGCAGAATTTAACATTTTGGCGAATATTTTAGATTATACAGAAAACTTCTTTCAAAAAGAAATACAATCAAAATCACTCGTTTCTTTGTAACTCCAAACCCATTTTGGGCAAAAACTAGCACGAGCGCATGGTATAAAAATAGTGCAGCTGGTATACACGAAATTGGGAAGTGGGTGAGCTCCACAGCCGAGTTAACAGGAATAGATATTAAAAAGAGAAAAATTTCGAATCATTCAACTCGTTCTACAGCAGTTTCAATGTTTGCGAAGGCTGGAGTTGGAGAGCAAAGTCTTATTAAAGTTACAGGGCATAGCAACATAAACTCAATAAAACCATATCTTCAGATGGATCAAGAATACCACGAAGAAATAATACAACAAATGCGGCAAACAGTAACTGGTACTGCCATTAACGTGGGAAGTACTTTAAGCAATCCATCTTCCAGTAAAAATGAACCTCATCAAATCGTGTATAATAATTGTTCCTTTATAATCAATAATAATAACTAAAAGTGTATTCAATTATGAATAAAACTTGAGGGTTATGATAATTACATTACAGGTCATTTTCCTTATGTAGGTTTAAAAAAAATTATAAAAAATTATAAATAAATTATGATCTGCATAAGAAACAAATTTAAATTACACATTTGTCAAAAAATGACGTAAAACAGGAAGTTAAGTCTAAAAACAGGAAGGCAAAAAAATTGTCACTCAAATTTAGTACTGTCCTATAGGACAGTCATAAATTGTCACCAAATTCTGCTGTGATTGGTTTAATTTGTTTAAAATATGTAATACTATTGGTCTAAAATTAAGTGAGTCGGATTGTCACAAAAATTAAAACAGCCAAAAGTTGCAAAAGTTCATAAGAAACATATTTCTGTCGTCATATGACGACGCTGGGCGTTAATGGGTTAAAAAATTCATATAGTTTTATAATTTCTATACCTTTACTAATTGTGGTCCGGCATACCTGAATGGTAGGTAGCCGTAATTTTAGAGCCTTTCTAGTGTTAAAAGAAGAAAATACTCAGCGTTTAATTCATTTTGTGCCATTTGTGCAAGAGTGGTAACGTTCGTATGTTGATTATTCATATTTTAAAGTGTATTAAATTTATTTTCTACAAAGACTTCGGCAAACACATTCAACTTTTTACAACCCTTTTATTGTTTTAAAAGCAAGCAGAGCGAGCTTTAAATTTTTTATTGTCGTAATTGTTGAATGTACTGGTGCTATTACTTTCAAATATTAAAAAAATAAAGATCTTTTGTGTACCTTTATTTAAAAATTAATAAAAACACAATAAGGCATTCTGAAGACTATACTACCCTTCTTTGAAATCTTTAGGTTAATCAAATTATTTTAATTTAATGCGAACACTTCTTTCTGCAAAATTAACAAAATAATTGTTAAGTGCACTCTATTTTAACCATGTGATTGGAAAAATGTGAGCTATAAATTTTCAAAAAAAGGCAAGTAACTCGATTCGATCGATTATTTAGTCTTACTCGATGCAGTGATTACATCCACTATAACCTACAACGTCCTTAAAATAATGGAAAAATTTATAATTCCTAGCACTGATTGTTGGAAGTTTACAAAACAGTTGTGGTTTCGCGTAAAGGCGCATTTCATTTTTATTTATTGGGTTTTCGGTTTAATTACAATTATTCGCGTAGAAATTAACTGAACCAATAAATTAATCCTTTAGTAAAGTGCTTTAAAGCTCAAAAAATGCACTCAACAAAATTTTTATTCACATAATCAATTATAAGTTGGTAACCTCCAACTCCAACCTAAACTTGGACAATCAGCAAAAAGCATTAGTTACACATGAACGATGGTTACAAATCTAAATTATATTGATACTTTCAAATTTTCATTGTATAGAAAAAATTAAACCTAAAATTACATTACGAGAAGAAAAAAAGATTTTACATAAATAAAATTTGTAAATAAACAAAATTTTCATTATTCAGCTAAAAGTTCATTACGGTATACTCTAACAATTCTATTCCATTAGGTTATTAAACTCTTGGTTATTCTACAAAATTCTGCTGAAGTAAGTTATCCCTCTGTTTAAATTAATGGTCTACTCTTTGCTTTGAATTAGGTACATTAGCAAATAAATTATTTCTAAATTACAATTTTATTATGTAAAATTCTTTAGACAAGTTTGAAAAGTTTTCTGCAAAATGCGTTTTTAATACTTTTAAGGGTCCCAATTTACAATATTAGCTACCAATCATAATTTTGAAACAAACACTTCATGACGCTAAGGTTTTCATTTAGGATTTTTTGGCTCATGTTGGTACAGTCAGCCTCACAATTATTGGCCACCCTGCTATAATTCTAGCACAAATTGTGGATACAACCTTCATAAAACCTCCTACCTAAATTGAGGGGTAACTTTGTTTTGCCAACAAGTAGTAAACCAACTACCTCCCCTTCTGTCCCTTTGCCGTTGTTGGCTAATAACCAACCTGCCGTATAGCCAGGGTGGCCAATAATTGTAAGGCAGCTGTACACCTTCATTTGACTTTTCAATTTATTTTTATTTCTGGTACAACAATTTTTAGTTGCATTATTTTATGACCGACAAAAATAAAAGTGAAGAATATACAGGGTGTTACTTTGAAAAGTTGCATTGGATGTGAAACTGAAAATTTTATTAAAAACCGCTCAAAAGCGTTTGGACAGTACGAAGGGGGAACTAGAATGACCAAGTGAGTGATGCACCTCCACTAGGGTGGGCATTCGCATATAAGTTAGTAAAAAGTTACATATTTTTATGGCTTTTACGGACCCGTTTAGAAAATTTCAAAATTCGTCGCGACACCTAGCGTCGGTGTGATAAAATATCGAGTTTAGTATCGTTTGATAGCTCTTTAAATATCCTAAACAGTTTTCCCGACAATTTTTTTTGTAAAGTAAACATTGTCAAACGACATTCGAAAAATTAACGTGTTATTTATGTTACGTGTGTTTTATGGTCTGTTATACCCAAGTTACATCGGTTACATTAACTAAAAAATTTTAAATGACAATCTCTACTTGTGATACATCATTAGAAAGGTTTTAAAAAATGATTTCTAGTTGTATAAACTTAGGCTGCATTCACTTAAGTATTCAACTGGAAAACTTGATTTTCTATCGAACTGCAAGCTTCCTGATAGAAAATCTTTAAAATTATAAAGTTTTGAGCTCTGGAATTATAGCGAAACACTGATGGCAAAATTTCAGCCCTTTAAGTATTTATTAAAATTATTACAAAGTGAAACTTAAAACTAAGATCAAAAAATAATTTTTCTCTAATATTTGAAAAGCCTCACGCTATAGTGATTTTGATAAAGAAAACTTGTAGATAGTAAAGAGGATTTCTTGCTAGTTGCCGTTAATATAAATTTGTTACAGTACAGCAGTGTTTATGGTATTTTATAGTGAGAACTCACAGCTGCAAAATAATTGCAATTTATATAATCTAACTGCAAAAGTGTTTTTTGTACAAATTTCAAGCTTTGATAACTACAGCGCGTTTGTATAAATTTCGTTTTTGTTTACAATATAAATCCCTTAATTATACATGTAATAACTCAAAATATGTCATTATTAAAATGTAAATTCGAAACCACAGGCACAACTTCCACATCATTAGATTTCTACGTGAGGTCTTAACGTTTGCATTTAAGTTTCTCTATACACACACACACTGTCGGAACTTATTAATTAAAGCTTTCTATGAACATCTTCTGCAAATATAGAGTAATTAGTAGCAAGTGGTTTAAAGTCCTTTTGAAATTGAGAGGTAGCTTGCTCCGTTTGTGGTTTACTTGATGAATAGTTGGGCTACGGTCTCACTTTGGCGACGCTAATATCTAACACGCAACATTGGGTTATTAAATCCTGTTGCGTTTGTTACAAAGGCCGATTTTAATGTTAGCAAAGGCAGTCCCCATTAAACCATTAACTATGAATTACCGTAACTATACAATGTACGTTTTAGTTATTCTAATGGCGATCAATCACCGCAACACAATTAATTTGACTATCGATCACACTTTACACCCAACAAACGCATTAAACTTCAAAATAACACTTTCTTTCAACTAGTTTATTTCAAAAGGCTTTCTTATTAAAATAGTAAAACGCACGCTTGATTTTTTGAAATATTTTTTCTTTGTTTCTTATAAAAAACGGTGTTTTTTTAGAACGTCGTTTCAATAGGTGTTCAATAGTATATTGTTCGCGAACTTAACAAACTACTCTCCATGATTTAAGGCACATTGGATTTAAAGGAAAAAGAATAGTTTTCAAGTCGAGATGTATTAAATTCATCTATTCAGTTGCCTCTAGTTAGCGTTGTAATAGAAGTTTCGGGGATATAGAACACGTGCAATAAACGTAAAATGTTGTTCGTGTGTTCGTTTTAACTTTTTCCAATAGCAGAAAAAATATAAGTTTAATAATTAACCAAGGGTGGATTTATAAGAAAAAAACATGTTGGGTAAGGTTTAGCAAGAGCTAGTCGCTCGATGCCGCGGAAACTGTTTAACCTAGCACTCAATGGCGTAATTTTTAAAAAAGCGAAATGCTAACTGTTTTAAGAGAAATGCTTATATGGTGAATTTTTAGATAGAGTGCTGTAGTATTTAACCACACTGTTGCACTGTTACTCGGCTTGTAGACTTCACATAATATACTTTCAATAAGGTCCAAGGCTTATCCAACAAAGGGATTTAAGTAATGCTCTCTATCACATATTAATAAGTCCTATAAGTGCTCGCTTTACGGCGAGCTTAAAGCATACTTAAAATAGTTTCAGTAATAATTGATTTAAAACAGTTCGAGCAGAGACATCCACAACTGAACACAATGAGTGATATGATTTAAAGCTTTTAGAGCATATCTAACAAAGAGGCTTAGCTAAGGCTCTTTATCACATATTAATAAGTCCTATAAGTGCTCGCTTTACGACGAGCCTAAAGCATACTTAAAATAGTTTCAGTAATAATTGATTTAAAACAGTTTGAGCAGAGACTTCCACAACTGAACACAATGAGTGATAAGATTTAAAGATTTTAGAGCATATCTAACAAATAGGCTTAGCTAAGGCTCTCTATCACATATTAATAAGTCCTATAAGTGCTCGCTTTACGACGAGCCTAAAGCATACTTAAAATAGTTTCAGTAATAATTGATTTAAAACAGTTCGAGCAGAGACTTCCACAACTGAACACAATGAGTGATATGATTTAAAGATTTTAGAGCATATCTAACAAGTAGGCTTAGCTAAGGCTCTCTATCACATATTAATAAGTCCTATAAGTGCTCGCTTTACGACGAGCCTAAAGCATACTTAAAATAGTTTCAGTAATAATTGATTTAAAACAGTTCGAGCAGAGACTTCCTCAACTGAACACAATGAGTGATATGATTTAAAAATTTTAGAGCATATCTAACAAATAGGCTTAGCTAAGGCTCTCTATCACATATTAATAAGTCCTATAAGTGCTCGCTTTACGACGAGCCTAAAGCATACTTAAAATAGTTTCAGTAATAATTGATTTAAAACAGTTCGAGCAGAGACTTCCACAACTGAACACAATGAGTGATAAGATTTAAAGATTTTAGAGCATATCTAACAAAGAGGCTTAGCTAAGGCTCTTTATCACATATTAATAAGTCCTATAAGTGCTCGCTTTACGACGAGCCTAAAGCATACTTAAAATAGTTTCAGTAATAATTGATTTAAAACAGTTTGAGCAGAGACTTCCACAACTGAACACAATGAGTGATATGATTTAAAGATTTTAGGGCATATCTAACAAAGAGGCTTAGCTAAGGCTCTTTATCACATATTAATAAGTCCTATAAGTGCTCGCTTTACGACGAGCCTAAAGCATACTTAAAATAGTTTCAGTAATAATTGATTTAAAACAGTTCGAGCAGAGACTTCCACAACTGAACACAATGAGTGATATGATTTAAAGATTTTAGAGCATATCTAACAAGTAGGCTTAGCTAAGGCTCTCTATCACCAATTAATAAGTCCTATAAGTGCTCGCTTTACGACGAGCCTAAAGCATACTTAAAATAGTTTCAGTAATAATTGATTTAAAACAGTTTGAGCAGAGACTTCCACAACTGAACACAATGAGTGATATGATTTAAAGATTTTAGAGCATATCTAACAAGTAGGCTTAGCTAAGGCTCTCTATCACATATTAATAAGTCCTATAAGTGCTCGCTTTACGACGAGCCTAAAGCATACTTAAAATAGTTTCAGTAATAATTGATTTAAAACAGTTTGAGCAGAGACTTCCACAACTCAACACAATGAGTGATATGATTTAAAGATTTTAGAGCATATCTAACAAGTAGGCTTAGCTAAGGCTCTCTATCACCAATTAATAAGTCCTATAAGTGCTCGCTTTACGACGAGCCTAAAGCATACTTAAAATAGTTTCAGTAATAATTGATTTAAAACAGTTTGAGCAGAGACTTCCACAACTGAACACAATGAGTGATATGATTTAAAGATTTTAGAGCATATCTAACAAGTAGGCTTAGCTAAGGCTCTCTATCACATATTAATAAGTCCTATAAGTGCTCGCTTTACGACGAGCCTAAAGCATACTTAAAATAGTTTCAGTAATAATTGATTTAAAACAGTTCGAGCAGAGACATCCACAACTGAACACAATGAGTGATATGATTTAAAGCTTTTAGAGCATATCTAACAAAGAGGCTTAGCTAAGGCTCTTTATCACATATTAATAAGTCCTATAAGTGCTCGCTTTACGACGAGCCTAAAGCATACTTAAAATAGTTTCAGTAATAATTGATTTAAAACAGTTTGAGCAGAGACTTCCACAACTGAACACAATGAGTGATAAGATTTAAAGATTTTAGAGCATATCTAACAAATAGGCTTAGCTAAGGCTCTCTATCACATATTAATAAGTCCTATAAGTGCTCGCTTTACGACGAGCCTAAAGCATACTTAAAATAGTTTCAGTAATAATTGATTTAAAACAGTTCGAGCAGAGACTTCCTCAACTGAACACAATGAGTGATATGATTTAAAAATTTTAGAGCATATCTAACAAATAGGCTTAGCTAAGGCTCTCTATCACATATTAATAAGTCCTATAAGTGCTCGCTTTACGACGAGCCTAAAGCATACTTAAAATAGTTTCAGTAATAATTGATTTAAAACAGTTCGAGCAGAGACATCCACAACTGAACACAATGAGTGATATGATTTAAAGCTTTTAGAGCATATCTAACAAAGAGGCTTAGCTAAGGCTCTTTATCACATATTAATAAGTCCTATAAGTGCTCGCTTTACGACGAGCCTAAAGCATACTTAAAATAGTTTCAGTAATAATTGATTTAAAACAGTTCGAGCAGAGACTTCCACAACTGAACACAATGAGTGATATGATTTAAAGATTTTAGAGCATATCTAACAAGTAGGCTTAGCTAAGGCTCTCTATCACATATTAATAAGTCCTATAAGTGCTCGCTTTACGACGAGCCTAAAGCATACTTAAAATAGTTTCAGTAATAATTGATTTAAAACAGTTCGAGCAGAGACTTCCTCAACTGAACACAATGAGTGATATGATTTAAAAATTTTAGAGCATATCTAACAAATAGGCTTAGCTAAGGCTCTCTATCACATATTAATAAGTCCTATAAGTGCTCGCTTTACGACGAGCCTAAAGCATACTTAAAATAGTTTCAGTAATAATTGATTTAAAACAGTTCGAGCAGAGACTTCCACAACTGAACACAATGAGTGATAAGATTTAAAGATTTTAGAGCATATCTAACAAAGAGGCTTAGCTAAGGCTCTTTATCACATATTAATAAGTCCTATAAGTGCTCGCTTTACGACGAGCCTAAAGCATACTTAAAATAGTTTCAGTCATAATTGATTTAAAACAGTTTGAGCAGAGACTTCCACAACTGAACACAATGAGTGATATGATTTAAAGATTTTAGGGCATATCTAACAAAGAGGCTTAGCTAAGGCTCTTTATCACATATTAATAAGTCCTATAAGTGCTCGCTTTACGACGAGCCTAAAGCATACTTAAAATAGTTTCAGTAATAATTGATTTAAAACAGTTCGAGCAGAGACTTCCACAACTGAACACAATGAGTGATATGATTTAAAGATTTTAGAGCATATCTAACAAGTAGGCTTAGCTAAGGCTCTCTATCACCAATTAATAAGTCCTATAAGTGCTCGCTTTACGACGAGCCTAAAGCATACTTAAAATAGTTTCAGTAATAATTGATTTAAAACAGTTTGAGCAGAGACTTCCACAACTGAACACAATGAGTGATATGATTTAAAGATTTTAGAGCATATCTAACAAGTAGGCTTAGCTAAGGCTCTCTATCACATATTAATAAGTCCTATAAGTGCTCGCTTTACGACGAGCCTAAAGCATACTTAAAATAGTTTCAGTAATAATTGATTTAAAACAGTTTGAGCAGAGACTTCCACAACTGAACACAATGAGTGATATGATTTAAAGATTTTTGAGCATATCTAACAAATAGGCTTAGCTAAGGCTCTCTATCACATATTAATAAGTCCTATAAGTGCTCGCTTTACGACGAGCCTAAAGAATACTTAAAATAGTTTCAGTAATAATTAATTTAAAACAGTTCGAGCAGAGATTTCCACAACTGAACACAATGAGTGATACGATTTAAAGATTTTAGGGCATATCTAACAAAGAGGCTTAGCTAAGGCTCTTTATCACATATTAATAAGTCCTATAAGTGCTCGCTTTACGACGAGCCTAAAGCATACTTAAAATAGTTTCAGTAATAATTGATTTAAAACAGTTCGAGCAGAGACTTCCACAACTGAACACAATGAGTGATATGATTTAAAAATTTTAGAGCATATCTAACAAATAGGCTTAGCTAAGGCTCTCTATCACATATTAATAAGTCCTATAAGTGCTCGCTTTACGACGAGCCTAAAGCATACTTAAAATAGTTTCAGTAATAATTGATTTAAAACAGTTCGAGCAGAGACTTCCACAACTGAACACAATGAGTGATAAGATTTAAAGATTTTAGAGCATATCTAACAAAGAGGCTTAGCTAAGGCTCTTTATCACATATTAATAAGTCCTATAAGTGCTCGCTTTACGACGAGCCTAAAGCATACTTAAAATAGTTTCAGTAATAATTGATTTAAAACAGTTTGAGCAGAGACTTCCACAACTGAACACAATGAGTGATATGATTTAAAGATTTTAGGGCATATCTAACAAAGAGGCTTAGCTAAGGCTCTTTATCACATATTAATAAGTCCTATAAGTGCTCGCTTTACGACGAGCCTAAAGCATACTTAAAATAGTTTCAGTAATAATTGATTTAAAACAGTTCGAGCAGAGACTTCCACAACTGAACACAATGAGTGATATGATTTAAAAATTTTAGAGCATATCTAACAAATAGGCTTAGCTAAGGCTCTCTATCACATATTAATAAGTCCTATAAGTGCTCGCTTTACGACGAGCCTAAAGCATACTTAAAATAGTTTCAGTAATAATTGATTTAAAACAGTTTGAGCAGAGACTTCCACAACTGAACACAATGAGTGATATGATTTAAAGATTTTAGAGCATATCTAACAAATAGGCTTAGCTAAGGCTCTCTATCACATATTAATAAGTCCTATAAGTGCTCGCTTTACGACGAGCCTAAAGAATACTTAAAATAGTTTCAGTAATAATTAATTTAAAACAGTTCGAGCAGAGATTTCCACAACTGAACACAATGAGTGATACGATTTAAAGATTTTAGGGCATATCTAACAAAGAGGCTTAGCTAAGGCTCTTTATCACATATTAATAAGTCCTATAAGTGCTCGCTTTACGACGAGCCTAAAGCATACTTAAAATAGTTTCAGTAATAATTGATTTAAAACAGTTCGAGCAGAGACTTCCACAACTGAACACAATGAGTGATATGATTTAAAAATTTTAGAGCATATCTAACAAATAGGCTTAGCTAAGGCTCTCTATCACATATTAATAAGTCCTATAAGTGCTCGCTTTACGACGAGCCTAAAGCATACTTAAAATAGTTTCAGTAATAATTGATTTAAAACAGTTCGAGCAGAGACTTCCACAACTGAACACAATGAGTGATAAGATTTAAAGATTTTAGAGCATATCTAACAAAGAGGCTTAGCTAAGGCTCTTTATCACATATTAATAAGTCCTATAAGTGCTCGCTTTACGACGAGCCTAAAGCATACTTAAAATAGTTTCAGTAATAATTGATTTAAAACAGTTTGAGCAGAGACTTCCACAACTGAACACAATGAGTGATATGATTTAAAGATTTTAGGGCATATCTAACAAAGAGGCTTAGCTAAGGCTCTTTATCACATATTAATAAGTCCTATAAGTGCTCGCTTTACGACGAGCCTAAAGCATACTTAAAATAGTTTCAGTAATAATTGATTTAAAACAGTTCGAGCAGAGACTTCCACAACTGAACACAATGAGTGATATGATTTAAAAATTTTAGAGCATATCTAACAAATAGGCTTAGCTAAGGCTCTCTATCACATATTTATAAGTCCTATAAGTGCTCGCTTTACGACGAGCCTAAAGCATACTTAAAATAGTTTCAGTAATAATTGATTTAAAACAGTTCGAGCAGAGACTTCCACAACTGAACACAATGAGTGATATGATTTAAAGATTTTAGAGCATATCTAACAAGTAGGCTTAGCTAAGGCTCTCTATCACATATTAATAAGTCATATAAGTGCTCGCTTTACGACGAGCCTAAAGAATACTTAAAATAGTTTCAGTAATAATTAATTTAAAACAGTTCGAGCAGAGATTTCCACAACTGAACACAATGAGTGATACGATTTAAAGATTTTAGGGCATATCTAACAAAGAGGCTTAGCTAAGGCTCTTTATCACATATTAATAAGTCCTATAAGTGCTCGCTTTACGACGAGCCTAAAGCATACTTAAAATAGTTTCAGTAATAATTGATTTAAAACAGTTCGAGCAGAGACTTCCACAACTGAACACAATGAGTGATATGATTTAAAAATTTTAGAGCATATCTAACAAATAGGCTTAGCTAAGGCTCTCTATCACATATTAATAAGTCCTATAAGTGCTCGCTTTACGACGAGCCTAAAGCATACTTAAAATAGTTTCAGTAATAATTGATTTAAAACAGTTCGAGCAGAGACTTCCACAACTGAACACAATGAGTGATAAGATTTAAAGATTTTAGAGCATATCTAACAAAGAGGCTTAGCTAAGGCTCTTTATCACATATTAATAAGTCCTATAAGTGCTCGCTTTACGACGAGCCTAAAGCATACTTAAAATAGTTTCAGTAATAATTGATTTAAAACAGTTTGAGCAGAGACTTCCACAACTGAACACAATGAGTGATATGATTTAAAGATTTTAGGGCATATCTAACAAAGAGGCTTAGCTAAGGCTCTTTATCACATATTAATAAGTCCTATAAGTGCTCGCTTTACGACGAGCCTAAAGCATACTTAAAATAGTTTCAGTAATAATTGATTTAAAACAGTTCGAGCAGAGACTTCCACAACTGAACACAATGAGTGATATGATTTAAAAATTTTAGAGCATATCTAACAAATAGGCTTAGCTAAGGCTCTCTATCACATATTTATAAGTCCTATAAGTGCTCGCTTTACGACGAGCCTAAAGCATACTTAAAATAGTTTCAGTAATAATTGATTTAAAACAGTTCTTGCAGAGACTTCCACAACTGAACACAATGAGTGATGAGATTTAAAGATTTTAGAGCATATCTAACAAAGAGGCTTAGCTAAGGCTCTTTATCACATATTAATAAGTCCTATAAGTGCTCGCTTTACGACGAGCCTAAAGCATACTTAAAATAGTTTCAGTAATAATTGATTTAAAACAGTTTGAGCAGAGACTTCCACAACTGAACACAATGAGTGATATGATTTAAAGATTTTAGAGCATATCTAACAAGTAGGCTTAGCTAAGGCTCTCTATCACCAATTAATAAGTCCTATAAGTGCTCGCTTTACGACGAGCCTAAAGCATACTTAAAATAGTTTCAGTAATAATTGATTTAAAACAGTTTGAGCAGAGACTTCCACAACTGAACACAATGAGTGATATGATTTAAAGATTTTAGAGCATATCTAACAAGTAGGCTTAGCTAAGGCTCTCTATCACATATTAATAAGTCCTATAAGTGCTCGCTTTACGACGAGCCTAAAGCATACTTAAAATAGTTTCAGTAATAATTGATTTAAAACAGTTCGAGCAGAGACTTCCACAACTGAACACAATGAGTGATATGATTTAAAGATTTTAGAGCATATCTAACAAGTAGGCTTAGCTAAGGCTCTCTATCACATATTAATAAGTCCTATAAGTGCTCGCTTTACGACGAGCCTAAAGAATACTTAAAATAGTTTCAGTAATAATTAATTTAAAACAGTTCGAGCAGAGATTTCCACAACTGAACACAATGAGTGATACGATTTAAAGATTTTAGGGCATATCTAACAAAGAGGCTTAGCTAAGGCTCTTTATCACATATTAATAAGTCCTATAAGTGCTCGCTTTACGACGAGCCTAAAGCATACTTAAAATAGTTTCAGTAATAATTGATTTAAAACAGTTCGAGCAGAGACTTCCACAACTGAACACAATGAGTGATATGATTTAAAAATTTTAGAGCATATCTAACAAATAGGCTTAGCTAAGGCTCTCTATCACATATTAATAAGTCCTATAAGTGCTCGCTTTACGACGAGCCTAAAGCATACTTAAAATAGTTTCAGTAATAATTGATTTAAAACAGTTCGAGCAGAGACTTCCACAACTGAACACAATGAGTGATAAGATTTAAAGATTTTAGAGCATATCTAACAAAGAGGCTTAGCTAAGGCTCTTTATCACATATTAATAAGTCCTATAAGTGCTCGCTTTACGACGAGCCTAAAGCATACTTAAAATAGTTTCAGTAATAATTGATTTAAAACAGTTTGAGCAGAGACTTCCACAACTGAACACAATGAGTGATATGATTTAAAGATTTTAGGGCATATCTAACAAAGAGGCTTAGCTAAGGCTCTTTATCACATATTAATAAGTCCTATAAGTGCTCGCTTTACGACGAGCCTAAAGCATACTTAAAATAGTTTCAGTAATAATTGATTTAAAACAGTTCGAGCAGAGACTTCCACAACTGAACACAATGAGTGATATGATTTAAAAATTTTAGAGCATATCTAACAAATAGGCTTAGCTAAGGCTCTCTATCACATATTAATAAGTCCTATAAGTGCTCGCTTTACGACGAGCCTAAAGCATACTTAAAATAGTTTCAGTAATAATTGATTTAAAACAGTTCTTGCAGAGACTTCCACAACTGAACACAATGAGTGATGAGATTTAAAGATTTTAGAGCATATCTAACAAAGAGGCTTAGCTAAGGCTCTTTTTCACATATTAATAAGTCCTATAAGTGCTCGCTTTACGACGAGCCTAAAGCATACTTAAAATAGTTTCAGTAATAATTGATTTAAAACAGTTTGAGCAGAGACTTCCACAACTGAACACAATGAGTCATATGATTTAAAGATTTTAGGGCATATCTAACAAAGAGGCTTAGCTAAGGCTCTTTATCACATATTAATAAGTCCTATAAGTGCTCGCTTTACGACGAGCCTAAAGCATACTTAAAATAGTTTCAGTAATAATTGATTTAAAACAGTTTGAGCAGAGACTTCCACAACTGAACACAATGAGTGATATGATTTAAAGATTTTAGAGCATATCTAACAAGTAGGCTTAGCTAAGGCTCTCTATCACCAATTAATAAGTCCTATAAGTGCTCGCTTTACGACGAGCCTAAAGCATACTTAAAATAGTTTCAGTAATAATTGATTTAAAACAGTTTGAGCAGAGACTTCCACAACTGAACACAATGAGTGATATGATTTAAAGATTTTAGAGCATATCTAACAAGTAGGCTTAGCTAAGGCTCTCTATCACATATTAATAAGTCCTATAAGTGCTCGCTTTACGACGAGCCTAAAGCATACTTAAAATAGTTTCAGTAATAATTGATTTAAAACAGTTCGAGCAGAGACTTCCACAACTGAACACAATGAGTGATATGATTTAAAGATTTTAGAGCATATCTAACAAGTAGGCTTAGCTAAGGCTCTCTATCACCAATTAATAAGTCCTATAAGTGCTCGCTTTACGACGAGCCTAAAGCATACTTAAAATAGTTTCAGTAATAATTGATTTAAAACAGTTTGAGCAGAGACTTCCACAGCTGAACACAATGAGTGATATGATTTAAAGATTTTAGAGCATATCTAACAAATAGGCTTAGCTAAGGCTCTCTATCACATATTAATAAGTCCTATAAGTGCTCGCTTTACGACGAGCCTAAAGCATACTTAAAATAGTTTCAGTAATAATTAATTTAAAACAGTTCGAGCAGAGATTTCCACAACTGAACACAATGAGTGATACGATTTAAAGATTTTAGGGCATATCTAACAAAGAGGCTTAGCTAAGGCTCTTTATCACATATTAATAAGTCCTATAAGTGCTCGCTTTACGACGAGCGTAAAGCATACTTAAAATAGTTTCAGTAATAATTGATTTAAAACAGTTCGAGCAGAGACTTCCACAACTGAACACAATGAGTGATATGATTTAAAAATTTTAGAGCATATCTAACAAATAGGCTTAGCTAAGGCTCTCTATCACATATTAATAAGTCCTATAAGTGCTCGCTTTGCGATGAGCCTAAAGCATACTTAAAATAGTTTCAGTAATAATTGATTTAAAACAGTTTGAGCAGGGACTTCCACAACTGAACACAATGAGTGATATGATTTAAAAATTTTAGAGCATATCTAACAAATAGGCTTAGCTAAGGCTCTCTATCACATATTAATAAGTCCTATAAGTGCTCGCTTTACGACGAGCCTAAAGCATTCTTAAAATAGTTTCAGTAATAATTGATTTAAAACAGTTCTTGCAGAGACTTCCACAACTGAACACAATGAGTGATGAGATTTAAAGATTTTAGAGCATATCTAACAAAGAGGCTTAGCTAAGGCTCTTTTTCACATATTAATAAGTCCTATAAGTGCTCGCTTTACGACGAGCCTAAAGCATACTTAAAATAGTTTCAGTAATAATTGATTTAAAACAGTTTGAGCAGAGACTTCCACAACTGAACACAATGAGTCATATGATTTAAAGATTTTAGGGCATATCTAACAAAGAGGCTTAGCTAAGGCTCTTTATCACATATTAATAAGTCCTATAAGTGCTCGCTTTACGACGAGCCTAAAGCATACTTAAAATAGTTTCAGTAATAATTGATTTAAAACAGTTTGAGCAGAGACTTCCACAACTGAACACAATGAGTGATATGATTTAAAGATTTTAGAGCATATCTAACAAGTAGGCTTAGCTAAGGCTCTCTATCACCAATTAATAAGTCCTATAAGTGCTCGCTTTACGACGAGCCTAAAGCATACTTAAAATAGTTTCAGTAATAATTGATTTAAAACAGTTTGAGCAGAGACTTCCACAACTGAACACAATGAGTGATATGATTTAAAGATTTTAGAGCATATCTAACAAGTAGGCTTAGCTAAGGCTCTCTATCACATATTAATAAGTCCTATAAGTGCTCGCTTTACGACGAGCCTAAAGCATACTTAAAATAGTTTCAGTAATAATTGATTTAAAACAGTTCGAGCAGAGACTTCCACAACTGAACACAATGAGTGATATGATTTAAAGATTTTAGAGCATATCTAACAAGTAGGCTTAGCTAAGGCTCTCTATCACCAATTAATAAGTCCTATAAGTGCTCGCTTTACGACGAGCCTAAAGCATACTTAAAATAGTTTCAGTAATAATTGATTTAAAACAGTTTGAGCAGAGACTTCCACAGCTGAACACAATGAGTGATATGATTTAAAGATTTTAGAGCATATCTAACAAATAGGCTTAGCTAAGGCTCTCTATCACATATTAATAAGTCCTATAAGTGCTCGCTTTACGACGAGCCTAAAGCATACTTAAAATAGTTTCAGTAATAATTAATTTAAAACAGTTCGAGCAGAGATTTCCACAACTGAACACAATGAGTGATACGATTTAAAGATTTTAGGGCATATCTAACAAAGAGGCTTAGCTAAGGCTCTTTATCACATATTAATAAGTCCTATAAGTGCTCGCTTTACGACGAGCGTAAAGCATACTTAAAATAGTTTCAGTAATAATTGATTTAAAACAGTTCGAGCAGAGACTTCCACAACTGAACACAATGAGTGATATGATTTAAAAATTTTAGAGCATATCTAACAAATAGGCTTAGCTAAGGCTCTCTATCACATATTAATAAGTCCTATAAGTGCTCGCTTTGCGATGAGCCTAAAGCATACTTAAAATAGTTTCAGTAATAATTGATTTAAAACAGTTTGAGCAGGGACTTCCACAACTGAACACAATCAGTGATATGATTTAAAAATTTTAGAGCATATCTAACAAATAGGCTTAGCTAAGGCTCTCTATCACATATTAATAAGTCCTATAAGTGCTCGCTTTACGACGAGCCTAAAGCATACTTAAAATAGTTTCAGTAATAATTGATTTAAAACAGTTCGAGCAGAGACTTCCACAACTGAACACAATGAGTGATAAGATTTAAAGATTTTAGAGCATATCTAACAAAGAGGCTTAGCTAAGGCTCTTTATCACATATTAATAAGTCCTATAAGTGCTTGCTTTACGGCGAGCTTAAAGCATACTTAAAATAGTTTCAGTAATAATTGATTTAAAACAGTTTGAGCAGAGACATCCACAACTGAACACAATGAGTGATAAGATTTAAAGATTTTAGAGCATATCTAACAAAGAGGCTTAGCTAAGGCTCTTTATCACATATTAATAAGTCCTATAAGTGCTTGCTTTACGGCGAGCTTAAAGCATACTTAAAATAGTTTCAGTAATAATTGATTTAAAACAGTTCGAGCAGAGACATCCACAACTGAACACAATGAGTGATATGATTTAAAGATTTTAGAGCATATCTAACAAGTAGGCTTAGCTAAGGCTCTCTATCACATATTAATAAGTCCTATAAGTGCTCGCTTTACGACGAGCCTAAAGCATACTTAAAATAGTTTCAGTAATAATTAATTTAAAACAGTTCGAGCAGAGACATCCACAACTGAACACAATGAGTGATATGATTTAAAGATTTTAGAGCTTATCTAACAAATAGGCTTAGCTAAGGCTTTCTATCACATATTAATAAGTCCTATAAGTGCTCGCTTTACGACGAGCCTAAAGCATACTTAAAATAGTTTCAGTAATAATTGATTTAAAACAGTTCCAGCAGAGACAGCTGAACACAATGAGTGATATGATTTAAAGATTTTAGAGCATATCTAACAAATAGGCTTAGCTAAGGCTCTCTATCACATATAATAAGTCCTATAAGTGCTCGCTTTACGACTTGCTTAAAGCATGCTGAAATTAGTTTTAGCAAGAAATCATTTAATACGAGTAGTGACTTAGAAAACTGAAAACAATGAGTGATATGACTTGAGGATTTCTAGAGCATATCCAACAAAGGAGCTTAGGTAAGGCTTTTTATGGCATATAATTCCTGTAAGTGATCGATTTATAACGTGCTTAAAGCATACTGAAAATAGTTCAGTCAATCAGTCAGAAATGATTTAATAATCCGGGCCAAGACTTTGACAACACTGAAAACGATCAGTCATGACTTGATCATTCTTAGAGCATGTATAAAGGGATTTATAAAGGCCTTCAATCTTATTTTAATGATTTTCGTAAATTCTCAATTTAGTGCTTAAAGCTAATAATTTCAATAAGAAGTGATTTGGAAACCCAGTCATGACTTAAGACAACTGAAAATTATGAATCATGATATTAAAATTCTTAGAGCACACAAAAAGTGAGTTACGTGGGGCTTTTAAGTTGGGTTAAATCACCCCTAATTTATGTCTAGTATTTAAACTACCTTCTGTGCTCTTTAATTTTAGAGCACCCTGTATATACTGAAAAATATCGTATCATAGTATTAAATTTTTCTGGAGTAACGTAAGGTAACGTATGAAGTACCTACGCTTTTTTTTAGAATCAAATACAAGCTGTTGGAAGCTTCTTGAAACGTAAACATTTTCATCCCTTATTTAGTTTAAATCTCCAAAAGGTTGTGTATAATTTACGAAAATCAAATAACGGTCTATTGTGGATGTTTTTCTTATACGCATCATCTTGAAAAATACCCTTTTCTATTATCCAACGACTCCAGTGAGAAAGACCAACTTTAACTACACATTAAGTCTTTTTCACGATCCCTAAACCGTAATGGAAGTGTTACGCACTTAAAGTCAATGATAATATACCCTTTGAATTATTTTTATTTAAGGTAGGTCTAAAAGTCAGTTTTGTTTAAAATTTATGAATAAACGTACCTACAGCTAAGTTGAATGAAAAAATAATTTTTTTAAATAGAAAGCATGAAAATACGTGGTTTTTTAAAAATTAGGGATAATAACCACAGAAATTGTAAGAGCAAAAGCATTAAAGTAATTCAGGAATTGTCGCATAGTGTATTAGTATAGAATAAAGTGTTTAGATGGGAGCTTTTGACCCTAAAATGTATATTTACTAAATAAATTTCCATTAAAAAGATCTACACCCTACCTCTACTATTCGATAGTAGCGACTACTCTCTAATAGAAAACGTTGGAAAATTTCTAAACACACAAAATATTTACCTCCTTCCTAACAATATATTTTACCATTTTAATTAAAACGTTCCTAATTTGATCAAAGAGTTACTAATTAATAAAATTAATTTGTAGTTAAAACAAGGCGCAAATTATATAATTGTATCATTTTCCTCTCCAAATCTTTAAAGTAATTAATTTTCATTAAATATTGTTAACGAAATTTTAATTTATCTAATTTGTTTACTGAAGAATATAACGATTCACAAACTTTTAAAATAAAGAAAATTCCTATAATTTATCTTTTCAACAAGATTAATTAACTGTTAATATTTTTTTTTGTAAAATTTCTTTTTCTAGTGTGCTTGACGGAAGCGTTTTTTAACAATTAATCTTTTTTGTTAAGAGGATGTCGATACTAAAGGACGCAATTTACAGTTTATTGTTGAATTTTTGTAAAAAAAAATTCCTATAATGAGAGGTTTTAAATTAAGCTCTTAAAGGTTTGAACGTTTATCAGAAGACTTTTTTAAATTACTTTTGATTATGAAATAGCAACCCAAATCTTTTATAAATCAAATTAATATAGCTGTGTAATACCAGAAAATTGCTTTTCCATAAATTCTGTTTGCCATTTAGTTTATGGACTTGATCAGCAGATAATGGATGCCAATTGAAAAATAATTTTTATACACCGATGATGTGATGATAATATCAAGAACCTCATAATGTAATGCTTTTATTCATTCGACATTTAGATATGGAATTTTACCATTTTATGGAAAACATCGGACAATACGAAAACTTTTAATTATTACAAGAAGTGTCTTTGAACAATAGCATAAACTCGGATTCAATAGAATTATAAAGTTGAGCACTTACCACTAATTACCAGTAATTAGAAGTATTGCTATACCTAAGAAACACAACCAGAAAATGAGTAAAAGCGTCTCAAGTAAACTTTGAACAAAATTCCTTTACCCGTATGAGCGTCAGCGCCGATATATCTAAAGGAAGTATCTTTTTTATAATGGAAATTTAGGTGGATACCTGGTCATAATTAGGGTTTTCTTTATGCAATAGCTAAACTGGTAACAGACATAAAAACAAATTATTTACCTTTATTCTAATGTCGCCTTGCTGCATGCGTCCTCTTCCATGTCAAAACTACTTCTCGTTTAGTCACCCACTCGCTTAGTTTAAAACGAATCGAACGAATAATTATTGAACACTACACACTTACGCACAATGCACTTATTTTTAGAACAAAAACCAAACAACGAATTATTAAAGCTTCCATCTAGCTTCTAACATCGAACTCGATTTTAATAACACGTACGCGGGAGTTTAAACTCGATTCCGAAAGAAACTGTTTAATTATGTCGTGGCTGAAATTCAAAAGTTGAACATTAAACATAAATATAATTTTTTCTCATCCAATGGAAATGACCTGAAAATAGATTTTTATTTAGTTTTATTTTTATTTATTACGAATACCTAGAAAAGACGGATTAATCGAAATGGCTCTTGTGAGTCTAATAGATTCCTTCTGAGCGAAGGAGAAGAGGAAGATGACAAAAATAAAGAAATTATCTTTAGATTTTTTCAAAAAGGAGACTGGATAGAAAGAAAAGAAATTGGAAAATTGTAAGTGAGACTCGCCGGTTGTTTGCTGAAATTTCTTGACATGTTTATCTATTGTTACCTCGTCCACAACAAAATCTTAAAATAGAAATTTAATTCAGTTATTATTTGCATGTCTTTAATTTATCTTCTATTAATTTAAGAGAAATTAAATTAATTAAATTAAAAGGAAACATTTAGAAAACGTTCAGCAATTAATAGTATCTGCCTTCGTCGGCAATCGTCGACCTAACCAGTCTGAGCCTGTATTCTTTAATATTATTCTAACACCTCAATGATCATTGCTTTACACAGAAAAATATTCACAATCATAATAAAATTTAAATAGCTATAGAGAGAGCATAAAGCGGACATAACAGCAGATCGTCTGTGTCTCCAGCAACTGTCAATTAAGTAGACCGTGATCCCTGGAATCGGTATAATGAGACAAAATCTTAAAATCAATGATCAGTTTTCCACAGAAAAATAATCACAATCATAATAAAATTTAGATATTTACAGAAAGAGCGTAAAGAGGACAAAACAGCAGATCGTCTGTGTTTCTAGCAACTGTAAATTATGTAGAGCGAGATCACTGGAATCGGTATAAAGGGAAAAAATCTCAAAATCAATGATCATTGTTTTCCACAGAAAAATAATTAAAATTATAATAAAATTTATATATCTAGAGAGAGAGAGCCTAAAGAGGACATAGCAGCAAATCGTCTGTGTCTCCAGCAACTGTCAATTATGTAGAGCGTGATCACTGGAATCGGTATAAAGGGAAAAAATCTCAAAATCAATGATCATTGTTTTCCACAGAAAAATAATTAAAATCATAATAAAATTATATATCTAGAGAGAGAGAGAGTAAAGAGGGCGTAGCAGCAAATCATGTGTGTCTCCAGCAACTGTCAATTATGTAGAGCGTGATCACTGGAATCGGTATAAAGGGAAAAAAATTTCAAAATCAATGATCATTGCTTTCCACAGAAAAATAATTAAAATTATAATAAAATTTATATATCTAGAGAGAGAGAGCCTAAAGAGGACATAGCAGCAAATCGTCTGTGTCTCCAGCAACTGTCAATTATGTAGAGCGTGATCACTGGAATCGGTATAAAGGGAAAAAATCTCAAAATTAATAATCATTGTTTTCCACAGAAAAATAATTAAAATCATAATAAAATTTATATATCTAGAGAGAAAGCGTAAAGAGGACATAGCAGCAAATCATATGTATCTCCAGCAACTGTCAATTATGTAGAGCGTGATCACTGGAATCGGTATAAAAGGAAAAAATCTCAAAATCAATGATCATTGTTTTCCACAGAAAAATAATTAAAATCATAATAAAATTTATATATCTAGAGAGAGAGAGAGCGTAAAGAGGACATAGCAGCAAATCGTCTGTGTCTCCAGCAACTGTCAATTAAGTAGAGCGTGATCTCTGGAATCGGTATAATAAAACAAAATCTCAAAATCAATGATCATTGTTTTACACCGAAAAATAATCACAATCATAATAAAATTTAGATATTTATAGAAAGAGCGTAAAGAGGACAAAACAGCAGATCGTCTGTGTCTCCAGCAACTGTCAATTAAGTAGAGCGTGATCTCTGGAATCGGTATAATAAAACAAAATCTCAAAATCAATGATCATTGTTTTACACCGAAAAATAATCACAATCATAATAAAATTTAGATATTTATAGAAAGAGCGTAAAGAGGACAAAACAGCAGATCGTCTGTGTCTCCAGCAACTGTCAATTAAGTAGAGCGTAATCTCTGTAATCGGTATAATAAGACAAAATCTTAAAATCAATGATCATTGTTTTACACCGAAAACTAATCACAATCATAATAAAATTTAGATATTTATAGAAAGAGCGTAAAGAGGACAAAACAGCAGATCGTCTGTGTCTCCAGCAACTGTCAATTAAGTAGAGCGTGATCTCTGGAATCGGTATAATAAAACAAAATCTCAAAATCAATGATCATTGTTTTACACCGAAAAATAATCACAATCATAATAAAATTTAGATATTTATAGAAAGAGCGTAAAGAGGACAAAACAGCAGATCGTCTGTGTCTCCAGCAACTGTCAATTATGTAGAGCGTGATCACTGGAATGGGTATAAAGGGATAAAATCTCAAAATCAATGATCATTGTTTTCCACAGAAAAATAATCAAAATTATAATAAAATTTAGATATCTTCTATATAGAGAGCGTAAAGAGAACATAGCAGCTGCTCGTCTGCGTCACCAGCAACTGTCAATTATGTAGAGCGTGATCACTGAAATCGGTATAAACGGTCAAAATCTCAAAATCAGTGATCAATGAGTTTTCTACAAAAATATAATTAAAATCGTAATAAAATTTAGATATCTATAGATAGAGGTTAAAGAGAACATAACATCAAATCGTGTGTTTGCAGCAACCCTCAAGTATGTAGAAGAGCGTGATTACCTGAATCGGTATGAAAGGACAAGATCTCCCATAACGTGCATTAAAAGTTTGTAAAATACGAGACAAAATTGCAAAAGTGTGATATTTAGATGTTAGATCCCTAATCCGGTTAACATGCGGTATATCTGAAAGGCGTGTATCATTACCGTAGCAATAATTGAGAAACAAAATCTATCATTTCTGCATATTAAAATGATCACAGTTGCGAGCATATAAGTTTTTAGAGTATATCATCAATCAAAACCAAAATACCCAACAAAGGTAAGGAGAACTGAGTATAACATGGTATAACTCAACATACATCGTCAAGAAGAGGGTAAATTAAAAGCTGTACATAATACACGTCGCGTACAAAAGTATTTTAATCGATAATCGATGTTTTGTTGCTTTCTTTCACTATAAAAACATTATACTAAAATTTTAAATACAATAATATTAGACGTCAATGGTAAAATATGGCAATTTTTAAACAGTTGTAGTAATAGGTAAAATGTATGCAATAGTCCATAGTAAGAAACAAAATGAATTATGATACCTAATAATGGCTGAGGAAATTATGAAAAGTTTGATAATAAAATAAATCTATTTTTATTGTTAAAAGAACATAAAATTAAATGCATGACAGTCGTATAGGTATAAAATAAAATGGGATATAGAAAGAAGTTAATCACTTCAAGAAAGTAATCTATTGTAAGTTAGGTAAATGGTTGAAAAGTAAGGATATTGAAGCGTAGGAAAATCTTAAAAGCATTTTATTATTCAAAGTATGAGGTAAAATTGGAGCTATAAACACGCTTTTCGCATTTATTATTGTATTCGAAACTGAAATAATTTCAATTTCACGACGTGTTTAATAGCTCCCACATTCTCTTAAAACATAACATTATTAGAAATTTATCAAAAATATTTACAAAGATATTTTGAAAAATAATACTCGAAACGGAAATTATAAAGGTATTTTAGCTAAAATGTAAAGTTATCGGAACTTAGGCGGTAATTCGTGAAAATATAATATGTTATGAAATAATGATTAAAATGTTGAAAAAGTGCTTAATTGGAAACAATTTCAAAATTAACGAACTCGATGAACGAGAAAATTTAAATTAACTACCTAATAGAATTTTAATTTTCATAAACTTAAATCTCTTTAATTTTACTTTTTTATAAAGAAATGTACTACTTTTGTCATTCTTCGCAATTTGATTATTCTCATCCTTTAAAAAGGCTTGGATATAAAGCTTTATTATTATACAAAAGTGTTAATTATTGTATTTTGTATTTTTACACAAAATGACAACAAGGTACGATCTAAAAGTGCAATATTCAGGGTTTTATATTTTTCCTTTGACATCCTGAATCGTCCTCGAGATTTAGTAAATATGATTAAAGCCAACACGTTGATTTAGATATGAAGCACATAGTAAAAAAAACCGTGTTGTCAGCATTTTATGTTCCACCCCTTAATACCCAGCTAACCTAATTTTACACTTCATACGGGACTGTAAAGTTCAAGGGTATAAAAATTCTCATTTTTTCATAATAGCAAACATTATTTGGTTTATAAGGATGTTTGGGATAAATTTTCTTAAGATTTTAGAAAACCACATTTTAGTAAAAAGTAGAGGTAGGTGGTGCTAGGGTTAAAACTGTACTGCTTTTCTCATTTAATCGATTTTGTAACTCCCGTATAATTAAGTGAGATCATCATCAAAGTGAAAATAAAAAATAATTAACCCTGTATATTAGAAATGCTAGATGATAAATTATTATTGACTTTTTAATAATTACAGGAAATGATTAACAATGATTGTGATAAAACTAAAATAAGTTTAATTGTAAATGAAGAAATCCTACCTTAAAGGATGGTTAAAATGATCCAGTCGAAATCATAATCAATATACAAAAGGCACCACAACACATAAAAATTTTTCAACATAAGCACTCTAGCTTTAAAAATTATACTAACAAATTAATACTTTAAAATATTGAATTAGTAAAATGTATTGAAATAGTATCCCTCTCTTCGATCACACCAGATAAACATAATTATTATCATAGCGCACCAGCTGCTGCTTTGTTGAAACTTGAAGTAAATTTTGATACGATTAAAATAAATTAAAATAAAATAAAATTTTCATACAATACATACAGGTTCGTACTAAGGTAATATTTAAATTGAAAGGGTCCTATCAAGTGATTTTTTGAGCTCACAATAAAAACTTTGGGTAAATCAAAATTTGTGGGAGCGATTCTGGTAAGATATATAAAAATTGAAGGAAATCAAAAATAAATCTATTTTATTTTTCTCATTTCTCAGGAAAATAAGGTTTTTTTAATCCTTTGCTCTAAATTGAATAAAAGTAATATTTTTAGAATTCTTGCATTTACTGCTCTTTATGTGTAGGAGCTACAGCTTTATCATGTAAATTCCAAGTAAAATCGTGCTCTAAAACCTCTATTAGTCACTATCCAAGAGTTTGGCAGGCGAGCCCCGTTGCGTTGGTATAAGGTGGCCAATTTAACTGACTTATCAGGAGAATTTCTAAAACGGTTAGAGATAGATAGTTTGTGAATTGAGAGAAAATGGGTGCAATCTGACCTATAGTTGAGGCCAAATAAAGTGGCGCATGATTCATCGCTACGTAAGTTAAGAAAACGTGATTATTAGCGCAGTTTAGAAAAATTTGTGAGTAAAAATTCGTGCTGAAGCTCCGCAGGTCCACCACACGTAGAAATATTGCACTAGCCCTGCATTAAGATTAGAAATACGTTTACTATGGACTTTTTCTTACACTGTAAGGAGGTGAATCATGCGCCACTTTATTTGGCCTCAACTATATCTACTGCCAGATGCAAAATTAAATGAGCACCAACACTACCTTTGGATGCAATAACAGTGGATTGTTTATCTGTCACTTTACACGATTTACATTATCTTTCAATCTACAAACCAGCTATATCTCTTACACGTGAGCCCTACATGAGTCAATTAAATTGTGCTCCCTGTACAAACGCAACGGAAGTCGCCTGCCACTTATTGTAGGTAAGTGCAGCGAGACCGGGTTTAGAGCACAAATTCACATCAACTTTCCAGGACATTCTGAAGGGTTCAACGTCGGCTGGGCGGAGGCTATATTTATAAGCATCAACTAATGGCTATAAGAGTATGTACCAAGATTGTTATGGAATGAATGAATGAATGAATCGAAACAATGGAAAACAGAACAAAATTTTCAAATATATAAAAAAATTGTTGTTATGGCATAAGCATGGAAGGCACAGAAAGAGTTGCTATAAAGAGGTAAGTTGCATTGCGAAATGGATTAGCGACTAGACTAATTCAATCTAAGAAGGATAAGCATAGCCAGGATGTAATAGTTGGTAGTTTAATGCAAACATCACTATAACTTAATTCCATGCTTGGATCAAGAAAAATCCGGTGCTATGTTGGTTTAGATATCTGGCAAAAAAATAATCAATTTTAAACTGATTGTTGAAGTACTAAACGAACAGTAAGTGATCTGTCCTCTGAGGGTCGGATTTTCAATCATCGTTTAAACTAAGTTTCATCTGAACGAAGTTTAGGGTCGATTTTACAATCATGGCTTAAGCTGGCCCCAGCTAAACCGGGTATGAACCCTCATAAGCGCATGCGCTGTAAATCTATCATAACGTAAACGAGTTACGGCGCATGCGCTCATGCGGGTTCATACCCAGTTTAACTGTGGCCAGCTTAAGCCATGATTGGAAAATCAACTCTCAGTCTCATACGCTGTAACTTGACCGTAATGTAAACGAGTATGTGCTTAAACTTCGTTCAAATGCGACTTAGTTTAAACAATCAACGATTGAAAAACCGGTCCTCTGTGTGTAGGGGTATAGGTAGAGTCACTACATACATGTAGCCTATATACATAGGCTTTGTGGCTTTGAGTCAAATCATAAACAAACAACTTGCAGCTGCATCTGCATGAGTTGATAATTACAACCCCTTTTGATTGATGGTGGTGTAGCCTTTACCTCATACTAGCAATTTATATTGTCATCAAACCGCTGGGAAAATTTAGAAATTAATCAACTAAAAATTATCACACCTAAGATCCTAAGAAGGCGTGGATAAGGAATGGATATAAGTTATTCAGAAAAAATCAACATTTTTATTAATGCTCCATCTAATAGTCTCTATAAATGTCATGGTAATTATCCTTAAATGTTACCTATGTATTTCCTTTTATAATTAATTAATGTTGCAGACGTATGCAAATGTTCTAATTTCTAAATGTGGTTTAATGTTAAATTTATGAAATAGCATAAAGCGAACATTTGTTTATATAAATAATTAATCACATTTAAAGTGCCACCCATACCATACCGCACTAATTATAAATTTACACAATTATACCAAAACTTAAAAATCGTGCTCTAGTTTCAATAGAAAAGTTTTCCCCAAGTTTAAAGAGAAGGAACACACTATCCGCGCCCACGTTACCAAAATATTGAAAGATTTTTAGATTCAAGTTTTGCGATAGCTTCTTATCGATTTCGCATTCTTACCTTGTTATGCAAGTAAGGTTTTTTAATAAAATAAACTTATTTAAGTTTTGCAATTTTTCTAATAAAAACATTGTTGAATACTAATGTTAGATATCGCTGATATTGTATAGCAAAAGATATGTGAACATACAGTATGGCAAAATATAACCCACAAATTATCATCATTATGAAGTGTTAATTACGTTATTTTAAGAGTTCATTGCTATTTAAAATTCTCTGATAATTTGTACATTCTTCGTTAAAGCCAGCTACAGACGTTCAGGCTTTTACAACGGCATATCTGTGCAGGCCAAGATTGTGCAGGCTACCTGAACGATCTACAGACTCTTCAGTTTGTAGCGGGCTTAACCGTACAGGCAAGCCAGACTTACCATGCCTCTACACGTGCAGAATTTTACTGAGACAGACCTGTGCACTTGTGCACAGAACCCCCGGCCTGTATAGATACTGCACAGATTCAGTCTGCAAAAGTCTGCTGTACTAAAACCCTGAGCGTTTCTAGAGGGCTTTAGTTTGTCATCCAGAGGTTGGAAGGCAATAAATAATTAATAGTCTATTAAAAAATGTTTAAAGAGCCCATTGATATAAGTATATAGAAGAGAGCAGATTGAGTCAAGCTAGTGCTGTATTAGCTACGTATATGGACATGTACGTATGCAAAAGGTTTCCAGGAGCCTAAATATTACATTTCTTCTAAATTATGGATTTTATTGTATACCCAAAAATATTTTTAACCAGCTAGAAGCGACCCCGCGTGAGCTGGGTAGATATTATCTAGAATCAGAATTTTAGGACAACTAAAGATGCAAACGTGATAGTTCTTACATTGCTGTTTACACTGACAGATCTAAAACAGATAGACGCTCCGGAGAGGGTATAATTATAATACTCACCTGAGTTGAATCTAAGCCAAGCATTTTGCTGAGCAAGTACACGGTTGCTAGAAGGCTCTCGAATAATAATAGAGAGCAAAATGGTTAATACAACATATTTAAGTATCGACTGACAACAAAGCAGTGCTCACGGCACTAAAAATCCAGAAAGTAGTCTCTCGTTTGGTGCTAGAATGCATCAACATTCGGAATCAGATATCTACAAATAATAAAACTCTCCTTTGGGTTAAGAATCATCAGCATCACTCATCAAGGAAACGAGAATAATAATGGAGCTGATCAGTTGGCGAGACAAGGTTCGGTGATTGTGCTTATTGGCCCCAAGCCCTTTAGACCTCTTTTAATCGGCACCCTCGACACTGTACTAAAAACCAGAAATCGCTAGGCTAAGTGTAGTAGCTGGCAAGTTTGGAAAATCAGCTAGAAATGCGCCATCTAAAAAGAATTTTTATTATTATCAACGTCTGTCTCGTGAAATCGTACGTGTCATAGCCGGCACTCTCACTGGACACTGTCGGCTAAATAAGCATCTATACAGATAAACGGGACGTAACGAAGAGAACGAAACAATGGAACACTTGATTTGTCACTGCCCTGCGTAAATGCTAATTCGAGGATCCATGTTAAGAGAATACTGACCTAACATGGTCAGTATCAGCAACACTTCGCCCTCCAGTATCCTTAAATTCTTCTGAAGGTTTGGATGAATTGAGGACTGGAAGGGCGGATGGAGATACTAAAAGGAGGCAGTACAATGGGTTCGACTAAGTGGCCTAAGTGAGCGCAAACTTCGGTTTACCCTCCACTCTAACAATTCTAAGTTCTTCCATCAGATTAAAATAGCTGTACTGAGGAAGAAAAAGGAGATGGTGATTCCATAACATTAAAGAAAAACTATTATTGGTGCAATTTAGAGTGTATTTTTAAAAGATTTATTTACCAGTTAAGTCTGCATCTTCATTAGCAATAAATTGAATTTAAGACTACATAAATATTTAAAGAGAGCTGTTTTCTATACGAAATTAACCTACTGAAGTATCTAAGTAACCTTCCTTTAGGTTTAGAAGATCGCATTAAACCTTCATAGAAAGAAGACATAATTAACAAAATATTTATTAAAATTACCTTATAGTCAGTCGTAAGTCCTTCAGTTCTCGCTATTCATTCGAACACAATATTGAGGCTTTGCATTGGAAACCTGGTGGAATTCGCCACGCCACGCCACTGCCTCAAAATAACCATTTACGATCAATTACTAAAAAAAGCCCATATTACTGTGATATCAACCTGTGTAAAATTTACTACTGACGCCATAAACAATCCTTTTTAAAGTTTAATAAAATTTTATTTTTTTATAAAATTGATGTACTTCAAACGTGATTTTAGAACTAAGATTCGTTAGAAATTTTCTCAAAATGTGAAGATATGTAAGTTTCGCACGCACGCAACACTTCAAGTATCAAAACAGCTTTTTTTTGTTTTTTTAGTAATGGAACATATGTGCTTTTCACAATTTTTCCACTATAAATTTTTAATAGGTACTTGTTAGCAACCACGTACATTAAATTTAGAGACGGATATTGGAAAAGACGCGCACTGAACGACTCAAAACATACGCGGCCGCCAGCATAAGTGATACTACCTTTGCTCCAAATTATGGTATACGTTTCTTTAAAATTTCTTGATTATTGAAATTTATAGGAGTTTATGTGTATTAATGATGTTATTTTGATAAAAACAATTTATTCTTAATAATTGTATAAGTGGATGTGCCAAAAAATAAATTTGTCTGTTCCTCTTCTTAGTTGAAAACCACGAAAAAATAAAAAATCAAAATTGCACCTGCTGTGACGAAAATATGAAAGATAAAAGTGAAGAAAATGATAGTTCGTGAGGAAGAGACCGAAAAGCTAAGAAATTGAAAAAAACGCCGCAATGCAATTTTGCAATTCTTGCTGCAACGCAAATCTGGAAACAAATTCTCGATAATTTCTAGTGATGAGACTTTTGCTTCAGCCCGCAGTTTAGTTTAAATTTATGATTTTTAAATCAAAATTTGTTTAATTAATGTTTTTAGTTAAGTTAAAGTTCAGTTTAAAAAAAATTTATGGAAGTAAAATTAGTTTTTCTTCAAACGTCAGAAAAAGTCGCCTTTGTGTCACTCAATAGGTAACGGTGAAGTTTAACTTTCCCGCCGAGGCAGGAAAAATTGTCAGAAAAGTAATTTTTGTCTGTCTAGGAGGGAAAAGTAAAATCTTAACCGCACATTATTTTTATTTTTAACGTAAAAAATGTTTTTTAAGCATTTGTAATGTAAACAATTTAATGTTTTTTAAATTTTCCTTTATAATTAGTTCGTTGCTTTTAATAATTAGCTTTTTTTACAAATTTAAGTTAATTTTAAAAAATATTTGACAATTGAACTACAAGTAATTGACAAGAGATGGTGCTCTTTCAAAAATCAAAATTTTCAGTTTTACGCTTTACGCTTGCAGAAAAAATTTAATGTTTTATACGGAGTCAAAGTAGTTTTGTGTGACTCGCCTGTATTGCCAGACTCGCTCGCTTACGCTCGCTCTTCAGCCAAACACAGTCTTGTCACACAAAACGTCACTTTGTCTCCTTATAAAACAAATAACTATTCTTTCAAATGTATACCATAATTTGGAATAAAATAAAAACGTAAATGTATACCATAATTCGGGACGGAGGGATATTATTTTAATCTTATTACTATTTGTATTTAATTTAGATTTTTTTGTTATGGTTTTGACTTTTTAGCATATATGAAATAAATTCATTAGCAGGTAGAGGTGTTGCTTACAGAAATTTTTCTGATGCAAAAAGTTGTAGTTCTCTTTGTTTTAATCAAAAACGAATTTGGCTCATATTGTATAATAATATTAGTTTCTTTAATGATATTGTTTCAACAAATAAGCTGCACGTTACCAATAATAAGCTCTTTGCAACAACCCTTTGTGTTGCTGGTTTGACTCAGTAAAATAGGAACAATAAGCACACGATTAAGGGCTCCTTTGAAGATCCTATTAACAAGTTGAAGTTATACAGGGTGTATCATAAAGAATGGGACAACGCTTAGTCACAGATTCTCTAGGTTAAAATAAAACGATTAAACCTAATATACCTTAACACAAAGTCCTCCGGTTTCCAAGTTAAAAGACCTTAAAGTTCAATTTTTAATATTTTCTTTTTATGATAATTTCCACAAATGTGAAAATATTTACTTCAAATTTGGAACAGGTGCTTATTATTACGAAGTACATCAATAGAAAATTTTTCATGTAGTAGGCTTGATCATAAGAGGTACTTAACCTAACTTCTACAATTTATTTTAGCTCTAACTTTGTTACGTGGGAATTTTTTTTCAGTATTACGTTATTTTCTGAAAGATAATTAGAAAATAGAAAACTAATGTACTCTTAGTTCATATGCTTAAAACCAACCGTTAGTCTTAAAATCCCGGTTAAAGTATTGAGTTGTCGTTAGGACGTGCAATTGTCAAGTAGCAATGATCACAAAAACAAAGGACAAAATAGTGGAAAAGGTTTATTTACAAAGAATGTTTAATGTGGTATCATTAGAAATTGTTTTGTAGGCCCATTCGTACTTTCACCAAAGCTCAAATTTAATTACTATTCAACCTTCTTGGAAAATAACCTGGATGAACTATTACGCGACGTACCTTTGATTTTTAGACAATGTTATTGGTTTAACATGTTTTTCAATCTTTTACACATTGTTTTTGTGATGATGGCTACATGATAATTGCTCGTCTTAACAATAATCCGAAACTTTAATGCCAATTTTTAGACAAACGGCTGCTTTTACGCATATGAACTAAGAGTACCTTAGTTATCTCTTTTTTAATGCTCTTTCAGAAAATAACAGAATATTGAAAAAAATTTCACCGAAAACGAAGTTATAGCTAAAACAAGTTGTAGAAGATAGGTTAAGTGCCTCTTATAGTCAAGCCTACTTTATGAAAAAAATTCTCTTGATTTAGTTCTTAATTATAAGCATCTGTACCAAATTTTAAATAAATATCTCGACATGTGGGGAAATTATCATAAAAAGAAAAAATAAAATATTGAACTTTAAGGCCCTTTAACTTGGAAGCGGAGGAATTTTGTATTAAGGTATATTAGGTTTAATCGGTTTATTTTAACCTAGAGAATCAGTGACCAAGCGTTGTCCCATTCTTTTTGAGACACCCTGTATAGTTGTACTCACAAGAGTTTTTAAGTGGGGGAATGCTTTATGAATGGAAAATAGAAGTAGCCAGATATATTTATTTCACTGTAATAGTAGTATTTATATAAAAAAAAGATTCAAGTGAATCCCCACCCTTAAGCTCTCGTGATTACGACTATAACAAAAATTTCAGTGCATTATTAGCCCTAGATAGTGGCTAAATAAAATACCCCTGTTATAAACGTCCTTCGGATACCTATACCTAGGTACAATGATATAAAAGAAAATTAAAAATCAATTATAAGACAGATAAAGGCAATAAATACGCCAATATGAACATGGCTTTGTTGGAAACAACTGGAAAATTTTAAATCAGAAACATGAATATGTAAAATCGAGTACGTGTTTTCATCCACCATCAAATATATTTATTTTAATACTCTAAACATAAACAAAAATAAAGTAAAGTTTATGCAAATTGTATCATCTTGTTGATGGTAGTGGAAGATCTTAAAACAACTTTTTTATGATAACTTTTTGAAAATATTAGTAATTTATTAGATATTTCTTGTTTACTAAAGAAAAATTTGATTTATGTAATCTGTTTGGTTTTATCTGCATTTTAAAAAAATTTACCCTTTTAAAAGAAAATCAAATTAAAAATATAATTTTCTCTTAGATTCTGGTTCAAAAAATTAAGTCAAAATATTTGTTCAAGTTTATTTATTTAAATAGTTACTTTTAATGAGCTGTACGGTTGTTGTACATGAAAGGAGTTGGCAAAGGATTTAACTAAATTTAGGTTTACCGACCACTAAACAAAAACGTTTGATCCAATGCGATAGCGCGTTTGAAATTGTATAATTTACAATTGGTTTATGTAGTGCAAAACTTTCTATCAATTTCTAATATACAAGAGCTACCAGCATTTGATAATTAATTTAACTATAAAGTTTAATTGTATATAAATTACTTACAATTCAATAACAATATTTAATAAAGTTGTAACTACTATAATATCATCAAAATTTAGTTTCATAACAAACACTATTGGTTTACTGAAGCTTTAACAGAATCATGAAACAGGTGCCACCGATATACTGTTTTATGTCATATTGCAGAATTAATTACTAGACCAAATTTAAAAGCTTTAGTGCTAATATAATATAAAAAATAATCCATCACTATAGGTATGTTACTGGAAATGCAACTTTTTGTTCATAATTTTCATTTCACAAGTTTTCTTGTAAAATATCATTTGGCAGAATTTTTTCCATATTGAAACCTAACTCGTTTTAACAAAATCGTATTTTTTAAACTGAATTTTAAACGTTAAACAGAAGACGATCAACTTGGCTGAAACAAAACTAGAAAATACTTGGTCAAGAATGTGAAAATACGTCTTAGGTGGTTTTGGAATATTTATAATGTGAATATACCATGAATATGCTTGCTATTAACCGTAGAGTGCGCAATATGCATTATGCACAATTGCACAACCATTTGGTTAGGTATACACGTTTTCATAAGCCGAGCTTTAGAGGCCCGACAATACAAATAAATGCTAAATGCTTGTATCAAATCAAACGCAAACTAAGCACTATTAATTGATATTGAACAAGAACATAACATAATATTGTGTCCTAATTACACAGTAAAACAATAGATAATAACATCCAAAAAAGCAAATATGTATTCGAATGTACAATGTAACGAAGTACTATAATTTCTATTTTGCGTTAGTAATACACTACTCATTTACGCATTGAAAACGGTGCTACATGTGCTACAAAGTGACAACTTTATAGCACTGTTTTTAATTTTTTTTTAATTTGAGGTTGGTATTTAATTATTTTGACAAAATGATATAAAAAATTAAGTTTATTTGTAAAAAATCCATTCAAAAAATAGTTCTTAAATAATAATTAACGAATACCAAAGGAATAATGTAATATTTACGTAAATTACTCAAATTAAAATCATAAAATTATACTTGAAAATTTGTGATGACAAACAAAATATAGCGCCATCTCTTGGTGCAATCTATTACTTAAAACTTGAATAAACGTCAACTGTTAGTACAGCCAACATAAAAATTTAATCAATAAGAATGTAACTTTAAGTTAAATCATTGCAAAATAGAAAAATAGTATTAAGCACTTTTGTCGCACTCAGCCATTTGGAGACCTCCTTTTAATCGGTCTGTAAACTTTGCTCTCGTGCGTCAAAATGCTTTCTTGTGACATTTGTACTTTAATATACTATTAAAATGCATGTCACAAGACAGCTTTTTGTAACACGAATGCCAAGTTTGCAGACCGACCCACAAGCCGACTGTTGAATGTTCGAATTGGATAAAAGAATTAGAGCCATGAAAATAAATATTATGGAGATATCCAGAGAGCTTCTATACTAAAAAAAAAGCTTTTTTGACAATATTGAGACTTAGGTTGTCAGTTGCATGTTTCTGATAATTGTTTTTACAGTTTCTTGATTGACAAAATTGGTTACATTGAAGACATTTATTCATTAAATTTTCTATAGAGGTGGTAATTAGAACCCTGCGAAATTATTTAGGAAAGATAACGGGTCAGTTAACTTGGGCCCTCGAAACTAGATTTTTTCGAAAAAAAACATTGCGCCAGGTCGGGCTAAGCTAGGGCCAGCTAGCTCTGCAAATATTTAAGCTAGCGCCTTATTGGTTATCAAAATATTGAAACTTCAATTTTCGGGGGCTAAGTTGACGCTAGTCCCTCAAAATTCGAATTTCGAAAAATAATCATTGCGCTAGGTTAGCCTTAGCTAGCGCGAGCTAGCTCCGCAAAAATTATAGCTAGCTCCTTTTTAATTAAAAAGTTAGAGACGGTCAAAGTTTAGGAAGCCCAGTTTGACGAATCTGGCCCCCCGAAATTAGAATTTCGAAAAAATAACTATTGCGCTAGGTTAGCCTAAGCTAGCGATAGCTAACTCCGCAAAAATTATAGAAAATTTTTTTTAATTATAGCTAGCGGAGCTAGTTAGCGCTAGCTTAGGCTGACCTAGCGCAATAATTATTTTTTTGAAATTCTAATTTCGGGGACTAATGGCAACTGAGCCCCCCAATATTAGCTATAATATTAGCGCGATGTTTTTTTCGAAAAAATCTTTTTTCGGGAGGCCAAGTTGACTATCCCAAAAAAATAACGATTCACACATCTTTATTGAAAATATCCAAATTATTTATAAGAAAACTTGGAGACTCTGAATAGGTACAGTTATTATTAATTTAAATTAAATATGGCCATAGGCACGTCATCCTATAAAATGTCCTTAAATTTATTTAGAAAAAACTAAGATTTAACAATTTAGTAATACATTACCGGATCTTAAAGACCTTTATCAAGTTATTTAAGTCGTTCAATACATTCTTATATTCAATTTTACATACCAAACAAAACTCACCGAAAACAGCAGGATTAAAGGTCTCCAAATGTCGACAGACTTAACCTCTCTTACTACGAGTCTCTCAAAAGATAGTTATCTACTGATCAATAGATATCTATTCCCTAAGTGTTCAAAAACCGGTTTCAAACAATAGAAATGATTAAGTTTTGGAATGTTATGGATCCATAATTAAGCAAAAATGTACCAGAGACTGGCCATTAATAGAGACTAAGAGCAATTGGGGATTCCTCCATGTTAGGTATTAAAATAATCTCTTTCAGAGCGGATTTAACCGCACATTCTCAATTTCTATAGTTACGCCTGTTGTACCCTGGATTGCAAGAAACTTTTAAGCGTCAGTTACAATTTACATGAGTTTCAGTTCTCAGCCAAAATCCAAAACAACTGTCTATAGGAATTGACCCCTAAAAGTTTCCTGAAAGCTAACAGTATGAACTATTAGAAGAATTTCTAAATCCGGCCCTGCAGCAAGCATAACGAGCCTCCCTAACTTTTAGAGTATAATAAGGTCAAATTTTAAAAGATTAGATCCATCAAACTGATAGGGGATGAATTGTTAAAACCGAACTAATTAGTCATTCTTAATATGTATCAAACCAACACTACGAGTAACACGTGTTGTTCTACACTAACTATAAAATTACCAACACACACATAAGAGTTATTATAAATTAGAAGCATTTAAAGCAGTTGTTACTAACTATAGTTGTTGTACAATTTAACAGAGAGAAATGTATTCGAAAGTAAAAATTAAAGCACTATTTGTCCCGCTCTCATTTGAGGCAATTGTTCCGAATTTCTGAAAATTATAATTTTTAGTAAAAATGGCACTTTTGTTTCACACGTATGCAATTTAATAATAATAATGCTTAATACAGCTTTAGTAAATTTTTTAATTTAATTTAAATTCAAAGTTCACAACATAGGTATTACAAAGAAACAAGAAGTTAATAAGGGTGCTTTGTTGAAACACCTTCAATTGTATTTTATAAATTTTAATAAAACTTGCATAAATAATATGAAATGTTATATTCACAGTGCATATATTTGATGCTCGTAAAAGAATATTAGACTTGATATTGCACATACTGCATAATACACATGAAATGAGAGCTTCATATTGTTGAAATATTCAAATTTAATATGAGTTTTGCTTTGTAATTTAAACAAAAATAATATTTTTAATAGTCATTCTATGTAGAATATTGACAATACTATGCATACAATTTGAAATATTTTAGTTGGTATCACTTAATTTATAAAATAGTTAGGTAGAAATTTAATAATAAACTTTGTATCTAATATCTACCTCTACAGAGCGCAAAAAAAACAAAATACGAGTTTCATCGTTTGAAAACTACATGAAAATATGAGCTATTTCTAGTAACAAATTGTAGCGATTTATTGTTTCATTTTCTTGTGCTTATTTATTTCAAGAGTTACTTATTTTTAACCTTTGCAATTTTGAGTTATGAATCGATTCTAAAAGCTATATTCTTTATCCCAGTTTATGTGTTGTAATTTCAGCTTCTTTAAATTCTGAAGAAGCGAAAAATAAGCAAAAGTTTATAAAATAATCCTTAACTAGGCCGTCGTAAAAAGTTTATTTAACAAACAACACAGGATGCGATTTGGAAGAGCCCTGAGCTATTATTTAATTAAGGCTCTATACACTGACACTCTTTTTCAACAATTCTTCAATTTATTTGACTAAAATATGCACTCTTCGGATTATATTGATCAATGCACAAAAAATAAACATTGAAAGTTTAGCTAAAAACAAGCCGCTTTAAACGCTTAAACAGTGGTAGATTAAAGGTTTCGACCGTAGCGACGCCTAACGTCAGAATACCATAATTATTAAATTTAGTGTCGTTTTAAATATTTTGTAATTTTTTAAAAACTCTATCTTTTTCACACTGTTCACAAAAACTCTTACTTTAGGCATTTATAGATATTTTAGGGTATATTTATGTTGCAGCCTTGCTGATTGCACATACGCACACTACACACTGCACAATGCACGTTCCTGACTGATCTATAGATGTCTGGCAATGATGTAACAAACCATTGGTGCTTTTATAGTGCAACTCACGATGATGACATATTTGTTTTTAACTCTAACCACTAATCAGCCCCTTAAAACTTCTTGCTATGTATTATTGCTCCTTTAAAAAAGTATTTGATGGACATGACTAAGGGCCGTTTGCACTAATCCTAAGCTACGACTTAGGTATCGCCTAAATATGCTCCCATTTGATTTATTGACAAATCAACAATTAAGGCAACTTCTAAGTCGTTGCTTAGCTTTAGAGCAAACGGTCCTATACTGAACAAAATGACAGCAGAGTGAACTGTAAAAAACTGCAGGGTAAATATTCTAAGGTGACCATCAAAGCAATATGCAGCCAGGGCTAGGCAGATGGGAAATATTTAGAATACCGCATTTACAATAAAATTGTATTTTGTTCTTCAAATATATACAATAAAAGTATTTTGTATTTTAAATACATACAATAAAAGTATTTTGTATTTTACTAAATACTTAAAATCCAGCATTTTGTATTTTAAAACGCAAAAAATACTTGCATTTTAAAAATAAAATTTAAAAGTGCTAATATGTAGTTATTTATTGATTGTGTTGTGCTTTTGTGTCAATACAATATCAAAATTTTAAGCAATTAATTCAAATCAGGGTCAGCTATCATTTCTCTCACCGTTTTTTGTATCGAATACAATACAGTATGGTCTATTATTAATTTGTATTTTAAATACATAATTTTTATTAATGTATTTTGTATTTTAAATACACACCCTCAATGTATAGCATCTTTCATATAATTATTTCAGTATTTTGTGCAGTTCTGTAAGCATAACGCAAATAACGTACCTTCCTTAAATAAATATTAGAGGATGGTTTCACTTAAATAAAGCCGCACTTTTAGTACGATTTAAGTGCCTTTTAGACAAACTCTTATTGAAATACAGGCACTTATAAGTAGTAACATGACTCGAGCATAGCTTAGCAGCAATATTTATGAAGAATGTGTAAAAATATACTATTTTGTATTTTAAATACACAATTATTGTTAATGTATTTTGTATTTAGTATTTTAAATTCAATTATTTGAGTATTTTGCTCAGTCCTGCAAGCAGCGAAGCTGCAGAATAACGTTCCGTACTTAAACAAATTTTAGAGGTTGGTTGCACTTAAATAAAGCCGCACTTTGAGTACGATTTAAGTGCCTCTTAGGCGAACTCTTATTGAAATACTGGCCCTTAATAGTAACACAACTCGAGTATAGCTTAGTAGCAATATTTATGAAGATATGAAGTGATACTATTTTGTATTTTAAATACATAATTATAATTAATGTATTTTGTATTTTATACACAACCCCTGAAACTATTTTGTATTTTTAATACATTTATTTGATTATTTTGCCCACAACCTTTAAAACAGCGAAGCTGCAGAATAACGTAAATTCTTTAAACAAATTTTATAGGTTGGTTGCACTTAGATAAAGCCACACCTTGAGTGCGAAGTGTCTCTTAGGTAAACTCTTATTGATATACCGGCCCTTATTAAATAGTAACATAACTCAAGAATAGCTTAACACCAGTATTTATGAACAAGACGTAAAATAATGTATTTTTTATTTTAAATACATTGATTTGAGTATTTTGCCAAGCAGCGAAACGGCAAAATAACGTTCCTTCCTTAAACCTAATTTTAGGGGTTGGTTAGTGGTTACACTTAAATAAAGCTGCACCTTGAGTACGATTTAAGTGCCCCTTGAGCGAACTCTTATTGAAAAACCGACCCTTAATAGTAACATAACTCGATCATAGCTTAGCAGTATCATTTATGAAGAAGATGTAAAATAATACTATTTTGTATTTTAAATACGTAATTATTATTAACGTATTTGGTATTTTAAATACATCCCTTGAAATCATTTTGTATTTTAAATACATTTATTTGAGTATTTTACCCAGTCCTGTAAAGCAGCGAAGCTGCAGAATTAAATAACTTACCCAAACAAATTTTAGAGGTAGGTTGCACTTAAATAAAGCCGCACCTTGACTACGATTTTATTGCCTCTTAGGCAAATGCTTATTGAAATCCTAACCCTTATCTTATAAATAGTAACCTAATTTTAGCATAACTCAGCAGCAATATTTATGAAGAAGATGTAAAATGATATTATTTTGTATTTTAAATACATAATTATTATTAATGTATTCTGTATTTTAAATTCATCCACTGAAATCATTTCGTATTTTAATACATTTATTTGAGTATTTTGCCAAGTCCTGTACAGCAACGAAGCTGCAGAATAACGTAACTGCCTTATACAAATTTTAGAGGTAGGTTGCATTTAAATAAAGCCGCATCTTGAGTCAGATTTCATTGCCTCTTAGGCAAATTTTTATTGAAATACCAGCTCTTATAAATAGTAACCTAAATCAAGCATAGCTCAGCAGCAATGTTTATGAAGAAGATGTAAAATGATACTATTTTGTATTTTAAATACATAATTATTTTTAATGTATTTTGTTGCAGCATAACTTACTAACTAACTCCTGAAACAAACTTTAGACGTTGGTTGCACTTTATTAAATGAAGCCGCACATTGAGTAAAATTTAAGTGTCTCTTAAACAAACTGTTATTGAAATACCGGCTCTTATAAATAGTAACATAACTCGAGCATACCTTAACAGCAATATTTATGAAAGAGATGTAAAATGATAATAATTAATTTTAATAACTGCAATTGTGTTATTTCAACGTCGATCTTAATTATTAAGAAGAGAAATGCACGTATCAAATTTATATAACTAGGTACTATGTATAATTAACACTGCTATTAATCATTGCTGTTGCTGTTTCAAATTATCTCATACATACGAAAAAAGGAATAATTACTATTTCATTATTAAAATTACCAAGTTAACATGAACTAATATAAAATTCAACTGGTAACACATAATTCATGTCCATATTAAATAAGTTTTCGCTCTTTGTATTATTTAATCTCTTACTTATACCCAAACTAGCATTAAAATTGAATTTAACTTACAAATACAAATTAAGCTTTTAATAGTATAATTGTGACTTTAAGATAACTTTTAATGGACCAAGGTTTGTTCGTATTTGAGTTTTCTGTAACACAAAACTTTTGTTGTTAGATTAGTGACCGATTCAATTTTAACTTTGCTAACTATATCAGAAGAGACGTCAGAGAAAGTCTTCAATGTTTAGTAGTTGAGCTACTTAACAGTGTTGACATATTGAGGTAGTTGACAACAAATTTGCATAAAAGGGTAACAATAATTTACGTAAATTTACTTTACTTAAAACTATTAAACTTAAAAACTTACTTGACGAACTTAAAATTTAAACTTAACAAGAAATTTTAACTCGTTTTAGTTTAGCTGTCATGCACTTTTGTGTTCTAACAACTGTTTACGCCCGATTTCATAATGAAATTAAAGGCTCCTTTAAATTTAAAGAGCCATTTAAATATAGAAATCGGTTTCATAATATGTTTTTGTAGTCACTTTAGCTTAAAGGCTCCTTTAAGTTTAAAGTGCCAAAAATGGTCATTTAAATAGTTAAAGTAGCTTTTAAAATTGACATAACATACAATTTGATTGAAGTGGTGTCGTTTTTTATAATATAATGAATCGAAATCGAGATTTGGAATTAGAAGAAAATTATATAGGGAGAGGAATAATCGATTTGACGGTTATGATCTATGATGATGTAGATTTTTTTGATATATCTAACAAAACCAACAGCTTTAGCGTTGCTACACCTAATCGAACACTTCTTAATACCCCACTAGTCATATATGCACATTATTTTCTATATTAATCTGTATTCAAGTCTAAAGCTTGCGCCACACACACAGGCTTGCCTTCCGGCTTGGCCTGTTTGGCCAAATCGAAGTGTCTGGACATCGTTCAGGCTCCGGTTTCACCTGTGCAGGTTGGCCTGCACATTCAAAAATTTTCCAAAAAATTACAGTACCTATTGGTAGAAATCGGTTATATTTTGTAAAAAGAAATGTATGAAATTTTATCTACTACTTTGGTAATAAATTGCAAAAGACTTATTTTTTTCCCGTTTTCTTGATATTATCCAAAAACCACGAGATAGATGTTGTATAAAAGTAGATATTACCCAACGTATATATTTTAATTTCTTAATTTGTACTTCAAAAATTTTTGACGGAACTTTAACCTTAAAACTGACACACCGATATTTAAATGTTATTAAATAATTTAAAATTTTGCGTCAAAACAATATCAGAACCATAGTTATTGGAACCAATGCAAATTTAACTAAAGTTTGCTAAATTCTCATTAGACATAATTTATGAAACGCATTCCCTTTTAAATTAAATTTAAAGTCGACTTTAGCTTAACAGCAACTTTAACTAAAGGAGCTTTTAGGGATTTATTATGAAACCGGGTGTTAGCATCTTACCTTAAACCCTTTACGCGCACACTGTTTAATATAAATATGGAAAATGTTTGCATTTATGTAAAAAAAGCATTTCGAAAGTTAATAATTTAATATACTTGCAAAAGGCGCTAAATAAGGTATAATTTATTACCCTTTTCTTTTCCGAAACTGTTTATTTTATCCACGTATTATCTCCCAGAGAAGCTCAAGTAACTAAATAAAGTTTGGTGTCTCTTGAGGTGTTCTAATATCTGAAACTGAAACTTGGTAAAAGTTAATATACTGGCAGCATTTGTAACTTACGGCGTCTGCAACCATTTTCCAATATTCCAGACGTATTAATTAAAATTAAAAATTTTAAGTAAAAGCTTAATTTGGTGTCGTAAAAATGTCACCTTTACTCCCAAATATAAGGTGCTATTAATTTCAAAGTTGAGATTTTGAATCTCGTTGAATACCTTAATTATTTGCTTCGAAATTCCGCAATGACGGTTTTAGATCATTTATCACTTACGGTTTAATAATGTAATCTAAACTAACTTTAAGGTAGATTAGACTATTAAACATAACCGTTTTCAATTAAATTATAGCACAATTATTTTTTAAGTAGAGTAAGAATTTAAATTCAATATTAAAGACGATATTTTACAACGTCGTCCTTAAGAAGTCTCAAAATTAATGCAGAATTTGTAAGAAAAAACTAGGCTAATAAAATGTATACACACAGGGTGACGAAGTTAATCGGCTCACAATGGAGATACGATTGGATGATAACGAGGAATGTTTAGTTTTTGGTTTGTAAAACCAATGTGTACTTGCTATGTACTTACTAACGATTATCTAAAGGATTGTAAAATTCCATACTATATATTTTTCGTTATAAAATCATTTTAATAAATTTAATAAATATATTAATTTATTTAAATTTATTATCAATTGTAATTATTTCATTTTATTAAGAAAAAAATAATTCGTACATTAAATCAGGCAGAGCTGTTCCCTATATCTACAACACTAACCTTTTTCATTGGAATGCTCTATAGAAGAGATAGAGACCTGCAAAAAGCGTAATTTTAAAGCTAAAAGGACGTACTATTTATTTTACGCAGAAACTATTTAATTTGAGCACTTTTGTACAAACCGTTTAAGTGTAATAATGAAGTTCGAAGTTTTCAAACGCAATCTTTCGGGATTGCAATCTTTTTAAATGTTAAGTACCTCTAACTAATGTCGAAGTAGAAAGTAGAAAAAATCGAAACTCTGGGCACTCGTCAACTGCTCAGGGCCGTAGCCAGGAGTACGCTAGCGCAGTCCGAGCCTGGCCTGGAAAATAATGAAGTTTGAAGTTTTCGAACGCATTCTTTTTAAATGTTAAGTCCCTCTAACTAATGTTAAAGTAGAAAAAATCGAAACTCTAGGCACTCGTCAACTCCTCAGCGCCTAAGCCAGTGATACGCTAGCGGAGGCCGAGCCTGCCCTGGAAAATAATGAAGTTTAAAGTTTTCGAACACAATTATTCGGGATTGCAATATTTTTAAATGTTAAGTACCTCTAACTAATGTCGAAGTAGAAAGTAGAAAAAATCGAAACTCTGGGCACTCGTCAACTGCTCAGGGCCGTAGCCAGGAGTATGCTAGCGCAGGCCAAGCCTGCCCTAAAAAATAATGAAGTTTGAAGTTTTCGAACGCATTCTTTTTAAATGTTAAGTCCCTCTAACTAATGTTAAAGTTAAAAAAAACCGATACTCTGGGCACTCGTCAACTGCTCAGGGCCGTAACTAGTGGTACGCTAGCGCAGGCCGAGCCTGCCCTGGAAAATAATGAAGTTTAAAGTTTTCGAACACAATCTTTCGGGATTACAATCTTTTTAAATGTTAAGTCCCTATAACTAATGTTTAAGTAGAAAGTAGAAAAAATCGAAACTCTGGGCACTCGCCAACTGCTGGGGGTAAGTTAGGGCAGGCTAAGCCTGCTTTGGAATGAAGTTCGAAGTTTTCGAACACAATCTTTCGGGAATGCAATCTTTTTAAATGTTAAGTCCCTTTAATTCATGTTTACGTAAAAAGTAGAAAAAATCGAAACTCTGGGCACTCGTCAACTGCTCAGATCCGTAGCTGTGTACGCTAGCGCAGGCTAAGCCTGCTCTGGAAAATAATGAAGTTTAAAGTTTTCGAACACAATCTTTCGGGATTGCAATGTTTTTAAATGTTAAGTCCCTATAACTCATGTTTAAGTAGAAAGTAGAAAAAATCGAAACACTGGGCACCCGTCAATTGCTCAAGGCCGTAGCCGGGGGTACGTTAGGGCAGGCTAAGCTTGCTTTGGTAACTAATGAAGTGTTCGAACACAATCTTTCGGGATTGCAATCTTTTTAAATGTTAAGTCCCTATAACTAATATTTAAAAAGAAAGTACAAAAAATCGAAACTCTGGGCACTCCTCAACTGCTCAGGTCCTTAGCCAGGGGTACGCTACCGCAGGTCGAACCTGCCCTGGAAAATAATGAAGTTTAAAGTTTTCGAACACAATCTTTCGAGATTGCCATCTTTTTAAATGTTAAGTCCCTCTAACTCAAGTTAAAGTAGAGAGTAGAAAAAATAGAAACTCGATTTTAGCCTTTCATCCTCCCTTGAAATATTTTTGAGCTTGCCCTGAAAACACAGTCTGACTACGGCCTTGCAACTGCTAACGCTACAAGGTCTCATATCTCAACGCGATTTTTAAGTCGTGGTATGTCTCTGAGCGTCCTCTTGAGTCTGCCTGGATTCTGGCTTCGCCTGTTCGCACTGCAGTGCTTGCTCTAATAAATTAGTACTGTTCACATTTTTCTATCCTTTTCTTATACCCCAAACACCCATCCCGCCCCTATCTTACTTTGTGTAACTGTTAGACTCAAACTCCGAATTCGCTCAATTGCCGAAATAAATGAGCAGTCCTAGAGTTGAGTAATTGAAAATGCTCAATCGCCCAATTAAGTTGTTATTTCGGAAACTAAACACAAAATTTTAACCTATTCGCGAACTGTGCAAGATGCTCTTACACGATTCCCGATTCTTATAATATTTCGGTGACCAATTAGTACAATTTGCACAGTTCTGCGATTGAGTGTATTAGAAATCATCACACTGCAGTGTAAGCTAGCATAATAATAAGCAATGACTGTTTATATTGGAATTTTAGAAAGGACCCATCGGGACACTGGGGATAAACGGGTCAAGAAAAAAGATAAATTCATAATAAATTATGAGGATCATCTTACCAAGTTCCTGTTTCTCAGACCAATAAAAACTAAGAGAGTCGAAAAGGTTGATTATAATTTAATGGGTATATTGATTATTGTTGGTGCTCCATGTCTTCTTCATAGCGATAGAGGAAAATAATTTGCTAATAATGTAATCAAGAATGTCTTAGAAATTCTCAATACTAAAGTAGTTCACGGCAAACCCTCCATTCCCAAAGTCAAGGATCGCTGAAGAGCGGAAACCAGAATGTTCCTGATATTTTAATAACCTGGATGAAAGATAACAACACAACAAAATAGGCGAAAAGCTTAAGATATGTGCAGTTAAAGAAAAACCGATCTTTTCATAAAAGTATACAAAGAAGTTCTTACGAGACCATGTTTGGTGTATCTGTTCATGACTGGGATCTTGTAACTATTAGATAGATAGAAAACTATAGGCTAACGTTATTTACCTACTCTCTATCGCTTTCCGAATTCCGACAAATGTTTAAAAATTGGTAGGAGAACAATAAAGGGTCAGTAGCTTAGCGTTAGCTATCGTATCGCTAATAGTTACAGGATACCAGCCCATTTTAGCTATCGCTATTCGTATCTCCTGCAATTTGCATCCATCCGAGCAATTTAAAATTGAAGAACCTGCAAAGGGAGTAAATTCAGTTGCTCTCAATTGCCTAAAAGATTAAATAATCGGCTGTAGAGCAAACGCATATTTCACAGTTCGCAAAACGATTAAAATTTTATGCTCAATTGCCGGAATAACAACTAATTTCGGCGATTTATCATTTTCGATTGCTGAATCCTCGGATTGGTCGTTTATTTCGGCAATTGAGCGAATTCGGGGATTGAGTCTAACATAACCAACGTATAAAATTTTGTCAAAATCTGAAGACCTAAGGGTTGAACGTGGCCGAAAAGTCGTCGAATTAGCCATGGTTGACATCTGTGTGTTTTTTACATTCCGTTATAAATCACTCTTTGTAATATCTGGGGTTGTATGCTATGTCTTCTACTTCAGAAGAAAAGCACCAAATAGTTAAGAATGTGATAATGAGCAAAATACATTTAATAATAATTGTGTGCTTATACATGGAGTAAAAAATAAAATAATCAATCTATCAGTTAATAGACTTAGAAGTCAGTTACAAAAATCGATATAATGGTTAAACAGTTACATCTCAAACACAAAATACAATTAAATCAAGAAATTGAAATCAGACACTTATAAATCGCTATACTGTTTCAGCACCAATCCTGTTAAACACGCACCATAAATCCTGTTAAATCTTAAATAGTTTTTGTTGTTTTTGACGGATGCAATTCTTCTTTATTTGAATGCTCGCTATTCGTGAGTTTTCAAATCATTTTAATAATTTCTTCCACACATTTTGCCAATTTTTCTACTGTTTCAATTAAAAAAACTAATTTATTTTTGTAATGATTCATCTTGAGCAAGGAATTTAAAAAAGGGTAAAATAAATAACCAACTGAAGTGACTGGAAATTATTGTAATTTCTAATTCAGCAAGAATTCCTGAATGATATTAACTGCCTTAATATGAAATCGACTTAAAGAATTTAATCAATTTTGCTCTATATTGGCGTTACACACCTGCTGTAAGCAGCTCAATATTTTTATAATTTCAATTTTCAATAATATATTAGAGGCATTATTTTTAAAAAGACGTTTCTTTAAAAACTTTAGCCTTAGCTCTATTAAGCCGTTTAATGAAAGAAAAGTCCTTTCAAAAGTTTATAATTTGAAATTATTTATTTTGAAAAGATATTTTTATTCTTCGGGTTATGAAATACTATAAAAGTCCTACTAAAAGATAATAGAGTGGAAAAAAAATAAATTGTGGTCGAAATTACAATAAAGTGAAAAACGTAAACAAAATAATACAAAAAAGAACTTTTGATTTCTGTCACATTTTAGTGTGAGAATATAAAAGTATATAGAATTCGGATTCCATTGCGACCATAAATTTTACATTATTACATTTTTTCTAACTTTTACATATGTATCTTGACAGTTGCCCCGGAAGATATTTATTCTTTGTCCCGTGTACATTTAAAGATAAGTCAGCAATTTTTATTATTTATTTGTATAGCTTTTCAAAACATTTTAATAGGTATTTCGAAAATAATATTTAAACGCCCTCTCCTGTGCACAAAAATGTTGGTGGTGGTAGTTGATGATATAGACGCTTTTTCACCAGTTTGTCGAGTTTCTGCAATTTAAATTTTCAACTTCATTTGGTTGATTTGTGCTTCAAAGATCAAAGCGTCATTGTTTATTTTAAGTTCATTAAATATTTATTGTTCATAAAACCGTAAAATTTTAAACAAATGAGACATTAAAATAGCTAAACACAATTGCCATTAAATTTACGCTCGATAGCTAATTTACTCAAATTTCAGATATTTAATTTTTTTTGTTCGCATTTTATTCCAAACAATCAGTTTCAAACACTCAAACACATATGTTAGAAGCGAACGTGCCATACTATATATTACAACCAGGAACTGACAGCTTTATTTTCCTACAAAAAGAATGCCAAGTTACAAATTTTTTTTCCTACTCATAAGAAATTGTTTAGAAAAGCTGACTTTATACAAAATTTTACACACAAACTTTAAAACTATTTCATTTAAATTTATACGATTTCGTTTAGTTCAAATACATGTAGCAGTCGATTGTCATGCATTAATTACTGCTAACAAGTTTACAATCAAGTCTAGTTACATCAATCGACTTCAATTGTATGTAACCTAATTGTCTTGGCATTACTCTATTGGAAGCTAATTGTGTTTGCTAAGTTTTTGACTTTTAAATAGTGAGTCGCTTGAGCTCAAAACGTTAAAAATACTACATAAGGAAGCTATGAAGTTATCACGAGAAAACAGTTGGTGATGCTTAGAGGAAATATCTAGTTACATCTGCTCGTTCTCAGAACGTAGTGTCGTATTTTCAACCCTCTTCTCCGCATATCGTGTGCTACTGGTAATAACGATACCAAGATATTGTCACGCGTAGATTTATTACGCAAATTATTTAATGCAATTATTAAGTAAAGTAGTACAAGAATTTAATGTACAAAGAGTATTTCAATATGTGACTGTTGTCATGTATTGAAGAATGTGGGATAAAGCATAAATCGCAAGTTTTAGCAATTTTAGTTGGCGCGTGCGAGAAGTTAATAAAAGGCCCCAAAGTAGGTTTTTAAGTTAGTTATTAATTGGAGTTGATAATTAGCCCTTGATAATTGTCAGTCGGACAATTCGCGAACGCGACACGTTCAATTCTTTATTAACTTTTATAATGGCAATGTGTAGTTATTGGATTAATCTTATTTTTGGGTAAAAAACATTTAACAAATAAACGAATTATATTTCAGCATTGTGGTTGTTATTATTATTAATGTCGGTACAACTCTGGAGATTCTGGACTCCAGAGGTCATGATCTTCCCCCGATCGTGACAATATTTTTGGTCTGATCTTGTAACGACTCAAAATTGAGTGACTGCTAAGTTTAGCAGTTTTACAGAAATATTTTTACCACCCGACTTTTGAAATGTGAATGACTTAATTTTAAATCTGTAGTTATTAAGGGTAATATGCTAGAGTGCTTTATTTAACTACCACTCGTCAATTATTAGCCAAAACCGAATAAAAAGGGCCTTAGTTCAACCATATGGCAATGAAGGTCGGGCAAATAAGGTATTCTTTACCTAAGAAACTTAAAAGTTCGACCTCAGGGATGACTTCAACTATATGTGCTCACCGTTCCAAAGTGACGGCCTCGTCTGATGTTCTGAAGCAGGATTCTTATTGCTGATGTCGCTATCTATTTCAGCCGCTGGCGCTGTCTGTCTGCTGCCGTTACTGCTGTCACCGCCGTTGCCACTGTTGGCATCGTTCGACTGCCGTTGTGCTGTACCGTAATCGTCGAGGCTCAGTTTCGTTAAAATAATCCTGCGTTTTATCTCTATCGAGTCCTAGCATCTGTTAAAGTGTAATGATACAAATTTTTGAGAGTAGTAAATTTATCGTTTTTACAGAAAACTGTTTACCACCCTAAATTTCAAATGCGAACGATCTAATTTTAAATAGATTAGTTTTTAAGAATAATAAGTGACGGCGTTTTCTTAGCGCACCCTCGTCAATTGCTAGCCAAAACCAAACATAAAAGGAGCCAGCTTGACCATATGGGATCCTTTGAAGATCGGACAAGTTGGGTATCTCTACCTGAACATCCGGTCTTCGGGGATCTGATATCTGATTTTGAGATATGGCCGTCGTCACTGCTGCCGCCGTCCGTTTGCTGCCGCCGTCCGTTTGCTGCCGCCGTCTGTTTGACGCTGCAGTTCGCTCTGGCGCCTGTTGTCGCTACCTCCTTTACTGCTGGGTTCGCCGCTACCGCTGTTACCGCCGCTGCTACCGTCCGACTGTTCCATTGGGTTGACATTGCTCGCACCTGTTATTACTTCGACAGTCGTAGGTTCCTCTGTTACGCGTGGTCGCATTGCGACGGTCATTCTCGTAGCAAGCTCGTTGAAGGACCTCTTCCTGGGCCTTGTTCCGACTAAGGGCGAGCGCAAATTAACGGCGTAGATTAGAGAGTTTTGTTCTATGCTATGATCTAACCCTCGGTGATCGCATTGCGACGGTCATTCCGATGGGGGACGGGTTGTCCTTGTCAAAGATTCCTCGTGTGCCCGGTGTACTGCTGTCAGAGAGTCGAAGGAAAGTGTCTTTAGTTTGATGCGCTGATTAGCCCAAATCGGATTCTTTCTAATCGAGCTAAAGAGTCCGTCTTAATTAAGGTCTCTTTCAGACGAGCAATTAAAATGTCTCATCAGCTGATAACAACCGTACAGGGTAAAGACCGCAGGCGGAAGAAATTCCGCGACCGTGTCAACACCGTTGATTAACAATAATAACGTTGATTAATTGTCTTTCAATAGATATCATTACAGTTCTGCCTTCAACTGTGTCTACCCGGAGCAGTTAAGGGTAAACGTTGGAAAAATAAGTACCGTTATAACCTGTAGTTAAGGATTCAAAAGAACAGGAGACTATAGTTTAATAATCCAACCAAAATAATAATAAACAAAAAAAAAGAATATTTTATAGCTGCTTGATTATCTTCACCAAGTAATAAATTCGACACTAATTTCATTATGAAACGAGGAGTAATTCTTGTTGGGTACGTACGAAAAAGTCCTGATATGGCCACATTCGAGTTTTATATAAAAGAAATACAGCTCTCATAATAGAAAAATAATAACAAGAAATATTGCAATTGAAATTGCTTTTGAAAATTTTTATCTTTAAATGTCAAGTCGCTATTACTACAGCAAAACGCATAATGGAGAGAAAGTAAAGTACAAAAGTATCAGATGATCCTCTAGGTAAGAACAATTCTTCAACTTCTCTTTCGAGCTTAGATTTATTGACTTTCCGTATGTAGCTGTCAAAGCTAAGGTAGTATAAATTTGAAGTCAATTCAAAATGTGCTTTTTACTGTAAAAATTGTGTGACTGTTTTTTTATGTAACTGAAAAGTTTTATTAATTTTCCTTTTATATTTTATCAAATAAATCAATCAGTATAATACATAAGTTTTAATTGTCTTTAAATTTTATGGAAAATTACGCACTTGTTAGAAATTCATCTCTCGAAAACCTTTTGATATGACTTTTAAGTGCTCTTTTTTTTTAAAAGAGAGAATGGTTTGTTTTATGGCTTGCTTTTTAAAGGTTAGAAACCTAAAACTACTTATTATGTAAGTAGAATTTACCTCTATGTACTGAAGAGATTTTATCGCCCAAGTACTGCAGCTTTTAAAGAGCAAAAAATAAGTGTTCGAATAATTGCAAATCAATAAAACATGCTCAAAACGTAATCACGCGAAAATGTAAATTTTTTTACCTCGAAAGAAAATGTTTTATGTATTTCATCTCGTCAATTTTTTTGCGACAATAAAAACATTTGTAAAAGAAATTTTCTTTCCCGCGACGATTAATTTCCCAATACACTTTTAATTTTCTTCACTTACAAAGCAACAGATCTCTTATTTTTAATTTTTTATAAACAAAAAAATGGAAAAAGTTACAAAAAAACAGTTCACGTAAAAAAACCACGAGTAACGTTCAAAACTAGAAAGGTTGAACAAATCATGTATGGATTGAAAAATTTCTATACATCCGAACTCTGTCAAAGGTTATCCGGTTAGTATAGCAGCACCATTTGGGAAAACCGACTCCCAAGAAACGAACGCGCCTTACGTGTATGGAATTCGTATCATTTACTGAAAAAAAATTGTATACGAAAGCATAATACAATTTACGTTATGAGCTATATATTATAATAACACATTTTATTATTTTCCCAAAATTTGAAAGCCTCCTTAAAATCACTTAAGCGGAAGTGCTTTGAAAAAATCTTTTATGTTCTCAAAAAAAATTAAAACTTGAAACATGTTTTGTTGCAAATAAAATATGCTTTCAAATAATAAACAACATTTTCCAAAAGTAGCTACAGACACAGAGGCGACTCTAGAGGGTAAACGATACGTGTGCATCTGTGCATCCTCACATACACTGAAATTTTTATATCAGTTGTTTTCATAAATGGTTTTAGTAGCCAGGTCTTGTTTTGAGCTTAGAAGTAAAAAAAAACTAAAATATATTTTTTTAAATGTCAAAATCTGTTAAATCAATCCATATCGCACGTGGAAACCCAACAACAGTGATATTTTCATTTAATTGACTCGTTTTTAAACAACATATTTTTGTCTCTTAAATAGAAGTAGAAGAGACTTTTCAAGAGGGAAACAATGCTCTTGAAGGCCGGAGGCTACTAAAAATATTTATAAAACATGGTTTGGATAAGGAGTTATACGGCCCTGTAAGGAAGTGCATTCAGCGAATATTTCACATTTCAAAATGATACACTTGAACAAGCGTTTACATTAAAAAAGGTTTTTATAAACAGAAAATTCTTTTCATAAAAAAGTATGCGGTTTAATTAGCGTTACAAGTTTTATAAAGTTTTCTATACGAGAGATAGCTTTAGTAAGGTGATTATAAAGTACATGTAGGTTCTGGATAAATAATTCCAGTTCGTTGAAGTACTTTAGTCTCTACTCTACTACATCTAAGTTTTTAAACGATGATTAAGCTTTTCGAAATTTAATTACTTCTTCATTTCTTGATATAAAAAAAGCGAGTAGTATGTAGATATGCCATGCTATGTGCCAGGGCTGTTTACTAATTAAGCTTTTTGATATTCTTGAAAAGTAATTAATTTTTACTTAAGCCAATCTCATAACTTACAGCTTACACAATGCACTATTTTGAATGTTACTGTTTTTGCAATCTGAAGTTAATTTCAAAGAAAACTATTTCGTTTTAATTGTTCTTAAGACCTAGTAAAGTTCAAAAAGTAGCATGATAAAGATATTGACTATATTCTCGGCAATTTAAATTGCAGATCAAGGAAGCTTAGGAGCGTTGAATATTATGCGACTCTGCTCATTTAACCAGTTCTCTATTTCTCCTAATAACAAGGACATATATGCTATTTTAGATCCCTTGGGAGACATTGGTACAGGTACCAGTTGAGAAATCGAAGTTGGAATTGGAATTGCAAAAAGGACGTAATCCCAGAAAACTTGTTTAGTAAACTTTAAAATTCTAAAAAGAATCCTTTCTTCTGCACTACTTGAAATTAGAAATTATTTGACTGTTTCCAAGACATTGTAGGATATAAAATGTTTATAATTCAAAATACAACTTACTAGAGCGGTGTAAATGGTAGAAAATTGTGACTTTTCTATATGTAGAAGTTACAAAAGCATGCAATGCATAGTTATACACAATTCTTCTGCATCTCTTAAAAATAGTTTTAGATCTGCAGAATGATTCACTTACAAAGCAGAGACCAAAATAATATATTTTTAAATGCGACACCCAGCATATTATACTATATTTGAATTTTTTCTTGTAATGGTAATCAAAATGAGCTAGGGTTAATGGATCTGGACCATAACATTGCCCATTTTATGGTACGAAAATCCGGTCAATTTTGCTCACTCAATCAATCATAACTGACCTTTTTCACTGCCGTTGTGTTCTTTTTATATTATCTTTTATAGAGACTTTTAAAAATGTACATAGCTAAGGATGGCAAAATTTTTGACAATAGAGTTACTTGATCTGTTGGAGGATATTGATCTGGAAACACATCACGCCTGGTTGTAGCACCACCACATTTTTAAAGAACTAAGCCACTTTATCGATGATTGAAGGTGAGTAGTCACAGCAAGGTAGTGAAGGGTCCATAAGCTAACTGGCGAGAGTTTTTAATCTTACCCCATTTGATTTTCCGGATAAAAGTTTTTTTTAGAAAAGCTCAACTTTGAATTGTAGTAGTCACACATTTGCACCAGAAGGTCAGAAATGGCCTAAATGCGATGAGATTCTAAGTTGGTTATACATTAAAAAATAGTTATATATTTCCACGTTCTTTAAACACAAGTAGTGAAATTCTGGGCACCTCGTATTCTTCTTGAAATATTCTGTAAACAGAAGTTCTTCGTTTTCTTGTTTTTTTAGCAGACGTGATGATGAGTGGACAAACTTTGAAGTTTGTCTGGGTACTACAGTTTTGTAGTGACGTACACTATTAAATTATTTTAGTGCCCATCCCTAGGGATGCGTATATACCATATACCCATATACCCCGATAACACCACTGGTCTAATGCCCGTTTTCACCGACGGTTCCTAAGCAATTGCCTACGTAAGAACTGCCTAACGCTAAAATAATTCCTAACCCGATGCATAAAAATTATTAACAATTTCGATATTGATATACAGATACCTTTGTTTATCTTATTTAGGAACCCTGGTGCGCGTGGTGAAACGTGGTGAAGCGCAATTTCGACTTAAAAAATGCTAATGTCAAATTAAGCAATGCCTAACTTTAAGAATCGTCGGTGAAAACGGGCATTAGTGTCTCTATATTACTACGAGTATATTTTTACTGAATTGATTTTTTACTGCCTTGAATTGATTGGATAGCTGTAACTTGTGACATATCATTGTAAAGGGAATTTCATACAGTTTGTTTTAGGATATCGATATATCGAATAACATTGGCCTAAGGGACAGAGTATGCAAGCAAAATATAAGAGGACAATGTAACATACAGAATATTAGCAAATTCATGAAAAACAGAAGAAAACTATGGAACCAACATGTTGGGGAGAGAATACAAGATCGCAAGCTACCAAAAATGAAAAAGAATGGGGAAAAGAGATGTCAGAAGACCACCAAAAAGATGGGCTCAAAGTTGGCACATCACCGTAAATGGCAAAATGTCAACGAAAAACAGGATATGCTTAAAGAAAGAGAAAGAAGAAGAAGAATTTTGGGCACGTTTTATTTAAAATTTGGAATGCATTTTGCAATATCTCAAACTGATGCTCATCAGTTTTTCTGATTTTGAGATATTACTAAAAATAACTCGAAAATAACAACTTCCTTGTACGACAATAACTGAGGTATACGCTTGGACACGATAAATCAAGCAGACTGTATAATTCGCAACTTTAAACACCAGGTAGGTACTATTGAAAAATTCTAATCAAAACGAAACATAAAAGAACCGAATAAGCAAGCATCAACCAATCAGTGTAATAAGCGTTAAACATTGCAACAATGCAATGGTGAAAATGTGAGACTCGCCAAAAATTAAAAAGAAATCCACAAATAGAAACTAAAACATTTTGTATAACACTTTTAAATTAGTTTGTATTGTTGGAATATAGTTTTTAGTTATATTTTATAACCCTCGTAGGGATGAAATACACATTGCAATTTCTCAACACTTCTATAATTAAATTATTGATTACATACTGTGCTTTAACAATGCCCCAGATGAAGCACTGGATGCTAAGAATTTAAAAAAGAGTGTTTTGTAGACAAAAAAGATTTCTCTATTTGAAACTGATAATGAACGATAGTGTAAACAATAACTTTTTCTTGGATTGGAAAAAGTTAATAAGAAAAAAAGGTGGTTTCACAATGTGATTATTTAGAAACACCAGCAAGAATGAAAGAAATCTAAATTAACCGAAAATTTAAAAAAACTAGGCGATATGCGCGCTTTCTGTCTTTCTCTCTGTTTATGTATGTGTTTCTCTCCCCTTTTCTGTGTTTCTGCATTTCTCTCTTAATATTTCTGTCTTTATACCCCTCTTTCCCTCTCTGTCACTATATCTCTATTCGTTTATCTCTCTCTCCTTGTCAGTGTTTGTCATCTCATCAGTTTGTTTCATCTGTCATCTCTCTGTCAATGATATCTGTCATTTCATATCTCATATGTTAGTCGTTCTGTCATCTAATCTTATCGGTCATGCAATAAAAAATATAATGACATGTTTGATGACAGATAAAATTATATAATGCTAAGACACAATATTCTATACAAGGTGATTCATTGATATGGCGGTTTTCGATAGCTCCATCACCAAACTGACATATTGAATGACAGATAAAATGATATATTATGTGAGATTGAGGTGAGATGACATAAGATAGAATTACAGATAAGATGACAGATTAGATGATATATGGGATAAAATATTTGATGACAGACTTGAGGATATATTTGATGACAGACTTGATGACAGATTTGATGACACATATGATATGGAACCAAAGACAGTTATGGGATTCAAATGACAAATGACTCTCTTTACCTTCTACCACCCACTCTTTTTCTACCTCTCTCTCACCGATCACTATATCTCTCTCTATCATAATACACCTACTCTCTCTGTTTGTCTATTTCTATGTCTCTTTCGGATCTCTTTCTCCCAGCTCACTATATCTCTCTCTATCTAATACCCCCACTCTCTGTATTTGTCTATTTCTCTATCTCTTTCGGACCTTACTGCGCATTCCCTATGACAGAACATACACATGATTTTATTAAGTAAAAAAATTCAACACCGTAGGCACTCGTCAACTTTAGATGCTACACGGCCTCAAGCCTCAGTGAGGGTTTTATATTACAACATATAAAAAATTTGCATAAATCTAAGAGGGTGTATTTTGGAAACTTCAACTTGAACATTTGACACTGGAACAGTTTCACCAAAAGGCGTTAAATCAAAGAAGCGATGAATAAAATTAATAGTGCGTTCCTTTAGCTTTAAATAGGTGTATTTTGCAAAAAGATATCTCTTTTAGATCGCGAGTTATAAATTATTGAAATATTCATGTTTTCAAAATAGTTCAAAAATCAATTTTAGCGTAGATAGGTCAAATAGTAGACTGTTTGATTAAGAGTAAAAATGTCACTTTTTTAGGCTAGTGAGTAGGGCTTGACGAGCCCTACTGACGAGCTACTACTGACGAGCCAAAAAAAGTATTTTTACTCCGTATTAAACATTTAGAACATTCAGAACTTTAACCTTACTTGTTCAGTAACAAAATGTCAACTTTTTTTGACGTTTGAAGAAAAAAAAATTTTTTTCGCAAAACCACTTTGTAGACTTAAGTTTGAACATATTTCCAACCGACACATCTAGGGGTCAACACGTGACCGTTTTGACCCCGATTGGTCAAACGTGACCGATCTGACATGGAATTACCCATCATGCATTTGGAAGTACTTGGACGCATAATATTAATTTGGGGGGCCTTATCTGTTGGGAATAATATTGGTAGTAGAAATACTATATTGAGATTCTCTGATACCATTTTAAGTATTTTTGTTTTCATTATTCGTTCTTTTTTTATTATTTCTGCATTTACCTTCGTTTGACAAAAACTGAACAAAAAATATATTAGAATTAGCAAAACTATGTCCTAAAACTATCTATAATTAATTTAATTAAGCAATAAGCGAGATAAACAGCATAAATAATAGTTATACAGTAGGTAGACAATATTAACAGATGTGCAATGTAATTGAAATACGTTTAGAAGCTCAATAACTCGATAAAGCTGATCTGGCATCACACAAAAGTAATATAGTTAAAACTATTAGCTAATAATTACAAAATTGGATTTTGCAGATAGTGCTAAAAAATATAATTTTCAAAGAATATGCTCGTTTTATATAAAATTCAAGTTTAATTTATACACGAAATAGTTATTTCATGCATGAAATATATCACTTTTGTGTTGCAGAAAGTGCTTCTGCAACAGCCACTTGTGTCAACAATGTATAAACGCTCAGGGAAATTGGACACTGGCAATCAATAACTAGAAACTGTAATAAACTACGTTACATTACTCTCAAATTATCTAAACAACTAAATTGTGTGTTTGAAACTCACATTCAAAGGTGTAATTTGTATCAAACCGAGTTTGATGTAAATGAAAGAATTGCCTTTGTAGAAAAGCTTAACAACATTCAATGAAAAATGGACAATCACAAGCGTACGTAGAATTTATTAGTAATAAAATAGCGAACTGTTATTGCCACATCAACAACTTTTAAATAAAACTTTAAATTTTTATTCTTGTTGCCAACATGTTGACGAAACACTTTTAGTTAAAGGGGGTGTTAATTAGGATGATAAGTAACATTATTAGAGGCTTTTACAATGTAATAATTATAATTGGGAGTAATTTAATAAGTTTGGCATAACTTGCGCATACCGGACATCGTTAGCATTAGGGACTTTCTCAAATGGAAATTTAAATTTTTAAGTTGCGCTTTTCTATATCATTTGATATTCTATTATGTTTGAATGTTTTGTCCTAAACTATTTCAGTGATAAAACATAAATTTCTTTGTAAACTCATGACCAGCTTTGCATAATTACTTCATCTTAATTAAGAGTTTTAAAAAAAGTTTGCAATTATTTTAAATGATATTATGTTATTAAATAAAGCTGTGATAGAAATAAATGAGATGAAATAATAGAAACTAAAAGTTTTAGTATAAGAAAGCTAAACAACATACAAAGTTTCTTTGCAGTATCTACATGTTCTTTATTACAACAGACGACGCGACAAGACGGTATGAAGTCTTCCTAAACTGACATTTTATTTAATTACCGATGACACAAAGACGTATAAAATTGTCTAAATTTTAAACGTTTTAGTTTTACGATTCTTAAGTTTTAATTAAAATGAAAACAACGTCTTTGTAGTTCCGTTATTTTGCAGTATTTACAATTTTGAGTGTGCTGCAAAGTTATGTAATTTCTGTTTTGATATTTTTACTGTTGCACTAGATGTCTGTTTAGTGTTGGTTCTAAAACTGATAAATCCAACTTGGAATACATTAAAAAGTTAGGCCAGTAAATTGTAAAAAAACCATGAACCATCAAAAAACTTTTAATCCATAACCAAACCAGTAAAGCTACCAGTCAGGGACTCCTTGAGGTTTTTAAAATCCTTATACTTAAGTTTAACGAAATTACATTTTTGTCCCTTTCATATGGGTGAGAAAGAAATAAATTAAAATTATTGTGGCCTTAGGGCGTTTATTTACCGAATCTGATCTGAGAAAATTAAAAATGGGCCCTGAAAAGGTTCTACGCCCCTAAAGTTGAAAACTTTTTACAGGACATATTTTGATAAGAGTTTAAAAAATTGCACAATTAGAACTAGACTTCGGAGAGTATTGTTCGTCCTCTAGAAATCAGGTGCAAAAGTACTATTTTAGTATCAACACTGAATTGCAGAAGTTTGTCTGCAGTTTTTAGAGATACCCTGTATATTATTTTGATAGTAGCAACAGCAAACTCTCACATCACTAAATTCAATTGCAGATAGAGATTTTCTTCTCTTCTACTGATTACAGACCACCTGAAACTTCTGAGTCACTAAATGGAAATAATAAAAGAATTTATGTTTCTTGTTTTAAATATATTATTTAATTGGTCGTGGTGAAGCATAAGAATTTCGCGTATTTCAGATTTCTAGGCGCACATGCCTTTGAAATCCAGAAAGCCGTGTGATGATAATGGGCATTGAAGTTCAATACTTTGAGTCTCGGTTAAAAACCTGTTAAATAACCAGGTTATTAAATTAATCAACCGTTCTTGAACGCCTACTTGTAACTGCGGTTAACTTTAATCAAGTATCAATGTAAGGATACCAGACTTAACCGAAACTCAAAGTAACCGCCCTAAAAAAACAATGTTTCACATATTACTTTAATTATAATGCTAAGATCATGATTAGCGACCTTGCTAGCTAACACCCTGTGTGTTAAGAGATGTCAAGCTAATTTCATTAGAAAACTAATCATTTACTCAGTGCGTGCTGTAAACCATTTCAGATCATGTGTTATTGTATAACAATACGTAAAGACAAATAGACACACGTCCTCCCAAAATCTCATACTCACTATTCCATGTATTTGCTTACCTTATTAATTTAAGTCCTTCCTCGATAGTCCGCCGTAAAATCTGTAAAGAAATTAATATTTAGTATAAAAAATATTAACTTTTGAGTATGTAGAACTCGAGAAAGCAGTCTAGGGTATATTCGGATACAACATTAAGGCCCGGTACTTTTGCTATCGGTTAAACTGTTTATTAAACAAATAATGATTAATGATTAGTCTTTGTTCCACTCAATGAGAAAGAGAATTGGTTATCTCCAAGCAGCTATCAAATTTGCTTAACCAAGAATAAAAGTAGCGACCCTAAGGTTGAGTTTCATAAAGGATGCTGAGCACTTGCTCGACTTAAGTTCGAGATCGAGATCAAGCTTTCTTAAACTCGAACAGTTACGTCGCCGCTTTCGGCGGTTATCGGTTGAAAACAAACAAACTGCCAACCTTTTCGAAATTTGGGCAATTCGTTCTTTACGTTTGTTTTCAACCGATAACTGCCGAAAGCAGCGACGTAATTATTCGAGTTTGAGAAAGCTTTATGAAACGGAATTTTAGTCCGCGATCTCGAACTTAAGTTGAGCAAGTGCTTAGCACCCTTTATGAAACTCGCCCTAAAGGTCTATACTTTATGTGTCGGTTAAGCACTGGTTAAAAAATAATGATGATGAAAAGAAAAGTAGGCGTTCCTATTCTCGGCGTCATTAAGTTGAATGTATACTAATCATGATTAGTTTAAACAAGAGTTTAACCAAGGCCTAAAATACCCGCCTTAAGACCGGTCTCGATTAAGAATATTTGATACATGATTAAAGTTAAACGGAGTTACTAATAAGCGTAAGAAGTAGGGTTGGTTAATTTTGAACCTGTTTAATTTTTTACCGAGACTCCAAAGTACCGACTCTTAGTCACTATTATAGGCCATGAACACGAATAATTTAGTGGTTTAGTAAGGAAAAAATTCAGAAAAATATGGAATTAATCTTATTGTTTTCCGAAATTTCCCATATTAATTTTCCGCTTCTATAGCATCTCATATTTAACCACGCCAAGTATTTGGCGCCTTAATCAGTGTTCTGTTTGCAAAGTCCTAATATTACGAGCTTGCCGAAAAAGGCTTAAAAAGTCAAAGCAATATACCAACACCCGATTCGTCTTTCTTAAACTTTTGTATATAGCTGTCTTTATTTGCTTATAAACCTAAAATTCAACATTGAAATATGATCTGCAGTTCTCCAACAGTGCGTTAGTAGCATTAAAATTAAGACATTTTAAAGAAACAAAAAGTAATAAATTAAATACTTACAAAATAAAGTACGGGAAAATCTGCGTTTGTGTAAGTTCGTCACAAAAATTCTTCTTCTCTATTGTTTTAATTGTTTTAATTCTACTACTTATATAGCTTGAGAACTGCAGACCATACTTACCACTGTTAAATTTTATGTTTAAAAGCAAATAAAGACAGCTATATACAAAAGTTTAAGAATTAGACGAACCGCGGGTGTTGGTTTGTATCTTTGACTTTCTAAGCCTTTTTCGGCAAGCTTATAATATTTGGACTTTAGGTATAAAGAGAAGTTATCCAGCCACTTTGTTAAAAAAATGTTAAATCCTGATTTTTTGTGAAAGACAAATAGATTTTGAACAATTTTTCTCTATGGAGCTTTAGGAAGAATTTAAACCCAAGCCTATTTTTGTAGGTTAATTATTGGAACGGCCACAATCAAACTAACGTTAACCGAAATTGAGATTTTTTGCGATTTGCTAATTTCTTGGAGGAGGTGAATTTTAACGAAATTGGATCAAATCGACTCGTTTCCAATATCCGATTATGATATTACCCCTTCAAGATTTAGTCCCCATTCTTCACGCGGGTGCCTTATTTTTTCGTAATCAGCCAAAAATCTCTAAGAATCAATCTAAACATAGCTGTTTCGGTGAGTTTCCAATTTTGACCTTTTCACATGCTTTAATGACTAGACTAGTGTAGTTAGACAGAATACACTTGTTCATGTCAAGTCGACTGACTGTTGTAACCCGACTTGATATCAACGAGCGATTACATTCAGATATATACTACAGATGTACAACGTAGGTGAATATTACATGTAAGTGGATGCCAATGTGAAAGTGCTAGCAACTATAGTGCCTAAATGGTGCATAGTAGACGAATATTAAACAACACATTTTCTGTAGAGAATTTTGTTTTTTCGAAAATGTTGCACAAGCAAGTCATAATTGTTTTTAAAATGATAGCCAAATCCATGATGTTAGAGAGGTGCAAAATTACTAGGTTGTGAAGGAAACTTTTAAAAAGATATTAAAAGCGTTTTTTGATTTCTTTCCACATTCAGTAGCTCATGCAGATCTGAATACCGACTTATTATATCCAAACAAATAATTAAAATAATGTTAAGTAAACCTTTCAGCTAATGTTATAAAAAAGTTCTGAACTATCTAGGAAAGTTTAGAATAAATGTAGCTAAGAGCTTTTCGGATGTGTACTGCAAAGTTAGCGTGGATAGAATGTTAGAAGGCAATAAGACTAACAAGAGTACAGAAAGTGCACTGAGTGACGTCTCGGAGCTAAAAGTCTCGAAATAATCTTATAATGACTGTGTATGTAGTGTCATATTCCTTTTCACTACCAACAAACATTAAATTATCATATCTCGCAATCAAAGCTGACGTAACAGCATGTCTAAAATGGCTTTACAACGGTGTTCAAGAAGGATTATCCTTAAACAGGGTATACCTAATAGGTTAGCGCTTTTAAGAATTTATTAGTTTATTATTCGATGCAGCAAGCTAATTTCTCCATTAAGTTCTCGAATAGTGTAACTCAAAGTGAGTTTTATTTAAAAGTTTATAAAAGTGTACGTTAGTAGTACATAGTAAGAATGTAGAAATCTAGATTCAAAGAGCATAACTGCATGAGTTAACACCTAAAATCCTTTACTAACCACATCTCGCTTTTTATTTATGGCCTCCCAAGAGTTATATTTACTATCACATACTCTTATGCTAATATTGTTACAACCTGAATTCATATAGGCTTTTAGCAAATTGCCTATCAGTCAAGCTCAATAATAGTACGTCATTATTATTAATTTAGTTACTGCTCAACTAATCCAGTTGCTAATTATTCCATTAATTTTACCTTTCCCAAAATTCCAATTTAGAATAAAATAATCATTAATAAAACTATAATAAATATCAACAAATATAAACATGTCATTACACCTAAGAGAAGCATAAATCTTAGTGACAAATTGACTATGTTATTCAGGGTATCCCTATGTGATTGACGATGGTTTGCTCTAAAACACGTTGAATTTTGTACGAGCCGCGTTGCGTAACAGTTGGTTAAACCACAATTTAATTTTGCTTGACTGAATATTTAATGAGTTTTTTTTTAATTGACGTGTGCATTAAAAAAAGTGAAATTGTATTGAAAATTAAAACAAAAAAAGGAAACGACCCAAAGGTTCAAATTTCTGAATTAAACATTTAATTGTTGTTAAAGTTTGTTATATTATATTTAGAAATTTATGTTATAATCTTATTGTACACAAATATTGTCACTAAACAAACCATAAAATACAGCCTGTGTTAAAACAATTTGTTAGCGTAGTACCCTGTGAAAGGTTTCCCAAGGGTTTATCGTTACATCTCAAGCTTTTACTACAATGTAGCTTTAACGCACATCTTTTGTATATAATTTTTCCGGACAAATAAACACGAAAAAGTTAAACGATAGCCTAGAAAGAAATTAAACGAATTGAAGCCACCCTTTAACGTTTAAAAGTTTCCATTTACAAAAAGTTCTAATATTTGTTTTTTTTTCATTAATCGCTAACAATTCAAAAAATATCACCCTTAGAACAGGTGTCACGCGAACTAATCAATCATGAAGTTCCAATATAAAGTAATCATCTTGTGAATTTTAATAATTGTCTCTATTCATCACACGATGTCAATTACCGTTATTTAGTAGGTAATCGATACATCACTTGTTTGCTCATAAATTTTAAAACAAAAATTAATATCGAAATATTGAATTAGAAGCGCCACTGTTGCATGTCAATAGAAATTAATTTATTTTCTATTGTTTGCACACTTTTCCCGATTGGATCTTTGTAATTATATTATATCTTGAGATCGAATTATGAATGAAGGGCAAACACTGTCACGATCTTTGCCATTATCTCTAGGTTTCTGGATGTGGATCTCTATAATAAAACGACATCTCGTCATCCCGGCAAAATTGAACACGCGATGCTACGTGTGCAGAATTTGCTAAAAATGCTTGAGGAGATGAGACCTGGAAATGGGTGGTACGTTACGATAAACCTGACATCCTGTCAATAAACTTAATAATTTAAACGAATAGATGGACAGTTGTTATTGTTTCTATTTTTTTTTTACTTTGGATATAAACTCTCATATTATGACTGTATTCGTTTTTCAAGTTGTTTACTACCAGCTGAGCTTTTATGTTTAAGTTTTAAATTCATAAACGAGAGCGCTCTTTTTATTTTCTTTGTTGACTTTTCTAGTGTTAAGCGTCTTAGAAAACAATGTTTTTAAAATAGTTTTAAAGAACGAAAATTTTGCAAGAATTTAATAGAAACTTCTTATAGGTGTTTTCATGAAGTTTTAAGTTAATTATAAAAGATCTGTTAAACAATTATAATTTTCCTCAAGAGAATTTTAATAATTCTTTAAAGAGCCATTTCTAATTTTAAAGCACCTTTTAAACTGTGTATTACAAATTTTTATGAATATTTAAGGACAAATTAGCCATCGCTGTTTACTGGTAATTTTTAAATCAAACATCGGATTATTATTGTTTTTCCACTAATCCTCTCTACCTGGAAAGATCATAAAAATCAGCAGAAGGTTTTCCATGTTAATTAGCAGTACAATTAATTTTATTCTGATTAGCTGTAGCTTACAATGACTATTTCACTAGAGTGTATTATAGCGACAATAAAATCAAGTATTCAGGTGACAAAACAAGTACCTTGGCAAAACTAACAACATGGAATCTCAGCGACAATTTTTTTGACGTTTTAAACGTTCAAGTCAGCTTGGAAATTAAATCATTGTCAAACTGACATTTTTGCATCGCATTGCGTTTTGCAGTAAAAAATAAGTTTTTTAAGTGAAAAGAGACTTAATTTTTCTCTCGTAAAATAGTCATGTCGAATACCACTCAAGATAAAATTTTGTAGGCAAAATTGTTCTCTTGTAAGTATTCAAGTTTGTTTCTTTTTGACAATTTCGCTCATGACATTTAATTAAAAATCACTCGCCGTACGGCTCGTGATTTTTTGACAAATGTCATTCGCAAAATTATCAAGCAACAAACTTTCATAACAATCGAACAATTTTGCCGACAAAATTTTATCTCTAGTGGTATTATATATGACTATTTCACTAGAGTGTATTATAGCGACAATAAAATCAAGTATTCAGGTGACAAAACAAGTACCTTGGCAAAACTAACAACATGGTATTTCAGCGACAATTTTTTTGACGTTTTAAATGTTCAAGTGGTTCAAGTCAGCTTGGAAATTAAATCATTGTCAAACTGACATTTTTGCATCGCATTGCGTTTTGCAGTAAAAATAAGTTTTTTAAGTGAAAATAGACTTAATTTTTCTGTCGTAAAATAGTCATGTCGAATACCATTCAAGATAAAATTTTGTAGACAAAATTGTTCTCTTGTAAGTATTCAAGTTTGTTTCTTTTTGATAATTTCGCTCATGACATTTAATTAAAAATCACTCGCCGTACGGCTCGTGATTTTTTGACAAATGTCATTCGCGAAATTATCAAGCAACAACCTTTCATAACAATCGAACAATTTTGCCGACAAAATTTTATCTCTAGTGGTATTATATATGACAATTCAATTCATAAGTCAAGTGTCATAAATCAACCAATCCAGTGATAGTATTCGTTGATTCTCAACCAATGGATGTGAACTGTATCGCAAATTGCACGTGTATGAATTGTCGACAATTCCACTAGTGGTTATTTCGACAATTTTGGACAGTCATGAACAGTTAAATCTGACAGTTTGTAATCAAGCGGATTTCTTTCCTCTAATTTTGAAGGCAGTTTTTAAGGTTGTTACAGTGTGAAATAGAAATTTTATATAAATTTTAGATTCTAAATAATTTACACACAAAGCAGATGTCGAAAAGTATTTAATATATTTTATTTAACATTATAACATTAATGGGGGTTTGCACCGTTTATATATTAACTGACAGATAGTTTATTTGGCAGATATAAGTTGTAAAAATATAATTTATTTGTCACTTAAACTAAAATCGATGCAAAAGGTCATAAGTAGAAGGTAATTTTGTTCCCATTTTTCCAGAGGGTGTTTGGAGTTGCAAACAGTCGACCAGTCTTAATCTTAGCGCCTCTTTTTAAAATAAATTTGTAGTATAATCTGAAATAATTATTTACTTTGATAAACTGCGGTAGTAATTACCTTATTAATTTGTAGTATAAGAAGAGCGTTTTACCTTACAGGACACATATCCAAATGACTTGTATTAGGTATTAACCATTTGCTTTCAGTTAATTTTGAGCACCGCCTTGAGCGGTTTTCGAAAAAATAGGATTATATTATTAATGGGAACACTTTTCTCAACAGTTTTATTGATATATTCCTCACTATTATCCCCAAATCTCATTTTTACAAACGTTTCTACTACGACCTTACGTATTTAAAGCGATTTTGACGTTTGATGAAAAATAAATAACAAAATATTTTGAAAATCAAGTCAATGGTCACTTAATTTATTTACAATAATTTTTATTCATTGAATTGTCTTTCGAATACCACTCGTTCTCGAAGTTATGTAGACAATTTTTACGTCTATATCACTCGTGTTGATTAAGCTTGATAATATCACTCGTGCTACGCACTCGTGTTATTAATATTCAAGCATAATAAACACTCGTGATATAGACTTAAAATTGTCGACATAACTTCGAGCACTAGTGGTATTATATATGACTATTTCACTAGAGTGTATTATAGCCACAGTATACTTCTTTGCTTCGCATACAGTAGTGACAACGCCATGGTTACCATTGTATTTCATGTCGCCAAAATCAGTGACCTTGAACACCGTCCGCCATTAATCGGATAGTATGAAGTATATAAGCGCGCGTAAATTCAAAATTATTTTTATAGGTTCTGTCAGCTGTCACTGTTATTTTTATATCTATTTGTAAAGGGTAGCATAAATAAGTATCTGAATGTATTGAAATCATGTTTCATTAGTACAAGGTACCTTCCGTTTCGGTTTTTGATGCAAATAAAAAATATTTAATTTATAAAAAATATAATAATAACGTGCACATTCGATTTGTCATTCATGCTCGTTCATGCCGACATAAAATTTATAAAAAATAGTTGCCTGGTTTCTTTTATCATAGGTGACTATATTGAATGTGCACTGTATTCAACAATAACCCGCCATTTAACGGATAGTACAAATTCACGCATGCGCAAAACAATATTAGCGACACAATTTTTGCACGTCGGCACTACTGTATGCGTAGCATATTATTATACTGTGTTATAGCGACAATAAAATCAAGTATTCAGGTGACAAAACAAGTACCTTGGCAAAACTAACAACATGGAATCTCAGCGACAATTTTTTTGACGTTTTAAACGTTCAAGTCAGCTTGGAAATTAAATCATTGTCAAACTGACATTTTTGCATCGCATTGCGTTTTGCAGTAAAAAATAAGTTTTTTAAGTAAAAATAGACTTAATTTTTCTCTCGTAAAATAGTCATGTCGAATACCACTCAAGATAAAATTTTGTAGGCAAAATTGTTCTCTTGTAAGTATTCAAGTTTGTTTCTTTTTGACAATTTCGCTCATGACATTTAATTAAAAATCACTCGCCGTACGGCTCGCCGTACGGCTCGTGATTTTTTGACAAATGTCATTCGCGAAATTATCAAGCAACAAACTTTCATAACAATCGAACAATTTTGCCGACAAAAATTTATCTCTAGTGGTATTATATATGACAATAATTAGCTGTAATTTTCCACGACAATTCAGTATAATTTTCCGCGTCACGAAGCAGTAATTTTTTGTGACAGATAGCTGTAATTTTACATTGTCAACTTGTAGTAATTTGGCATGAAAAGTTGCGGTTATTTTCCATGCTAGGTTGCAGTAATCATCCATGATGAGTAGCAGTAATAATTGTACACGCTCAGTTCCAGTTACTTACCATAGCAAGTTAAAGTAATTATCCATTGTCAAATTACAGTAATTTTCCATTGTTACATCACAGTAATTTTTCATTATCAAGTTACAGTTAATTTCCATGACAATAAAATTACAGTAATTATTCACTTTCATGTTGTCAAGTTCCAGTATAATTCCATGACGAGTAGCAGTAATTTTCCATGGTCAAATTGCAGTAGTTTTATATGTTGCTTGATAGAAATTTTTTATTGCCAAGTTACAATAATTTTCCATTATCAAATTGTAATAATTTTCAACAATGAGTAGTAGTAGTTTTGTGCACCGAGTTACAGAAATTTTTCATTCTCAAGTTCCAGTAATTTTCAATTGTCAAATTGCAGTAATTTATTTTGTTGATTTGTAATAATTTTCCATTGTCAAATTGTAATACTTTCCAGGAGTAGTAGTAATTTTTTTGATGAGATACAATCCTGTTTCGTTGTCAAGTTACAATAATTCTCCATTGTCAAATTGCAGTAGTTTTATATGTTGATTGGCAGTAATTTTTATTGTCAAGTTCCAATAATTTTCCATTGTCAAGTTGAAATATTTTTCACGAGTAGTAGCAATTTTTATGATGAGTTACTGTAATTTTTCATTCTCAAGTTACAGTAATTTTCCGTTGCTTAATTGCAGTAAAATTTTGTTAATTTGCAATATTTTTTTATTCTCATGTTACAATAATTTTCATTGTCAAATTGCAGTAGTTTTATATGTTGATTGGTGGTAATTTTTGATTGTCAAGTTACAATAATTATCCATTATCAAGTTGAAATATTTTTCATGAGTACTAGTAATTTTTTATGATGAGTTACAGTAATTTTTTATTGTCAAGTTTCAGTATTTTCCATTGTCAAATTGCAGTAGTTTTATATGTTGATTGGCAGTAATTTTTTATCGTCAAGTTACAATAATTTTCCATTATCAAATTTTAATAATTTGCAACAATGAGTAGTAGTAGTTTTTTCAACTGAGTTACAGAAATTTTTCATTGTCAAGTTCCAGTGATTTTCAATTGTCAAATTGCAGTAATTTATTTTGTTGATGTTGAATAATTTTCCATTGTTAAATTGTAATACTTTCCAGGAGTGGTAGTAATTTTTATAATGAGTTAAAATAATTTTTCATTGTCAAGTTACAGTGATTTTCCATTGTCAAATTGCATTAGTTTTATATGTTGATTGGCAGTAATTTTTTGTTGACAAGTTACAATCATTTTCCATTTTCAAGTTGAAATATTCTCCACGAGTAGTAGCAATTTTTATGACTAGTTACTGTAATTTTTTATTGTCAAGTTTCAGTATTTTCCATTGTCAAATTGCAGTAGTTTTCTATGTTGATTGGCAGTTACAATAATTTTCCATTATCATATTGTAATAATTTTCAACAATAAGTAAGTAGTAATTTTCTGGACCGAGTGACAGAAATATTTCATTGTCAAGTCACATAAATTTTCTATTGTAAAATTGCAGTAATTTAATATGTTATTTGACATTGTCAGGTTAGAACAATTTTCCATTGTCAAATTGTAGTAATTTTTTATCTCGAGTTTTTTTTTTATCACAGTAATTTTGCATTGTTAAATTGTATTTTTTTTTTCATGATCAATTATTAATAGCAGTAACAGTCTATGCAGATTTGGTTGAATTTTCCGTACTGTATTGTAGCAGCGTTGATTGAAGGAGTTTTACAAGATACGCAAGCTTATGGAACAAAATGTGCCGTACGATGGGTCGACCTTGTGGCAATGGTGCTCTGCCATTGGAGCATCTCGACCCAAACTGCTAGTTTGTAGGCAGCGGGGAGAAGAAACTTGTAAATATTGGTAGGAAAACAAGCACACATTTTAACTAAGCGATGCGTATCTTCATAAAACTCCTTCAATCAACGGTAGCAGTTTTCCTTGACGAGTTGAGTCTACAGTTGACAAACTCTGAATTGACAAACTATGACGCTTGTCATAGAGATAGAAAGAAACATTTTGTCACTCTGTCACTCCGTATTATACAACAGTATTCTATTATTATCATCATAAAAATCTTACCAAAACAGAACATAAGAAAATACGAATGAAGAAAATTAATCATCGATTTTTTTTAAATCTAACGCCTTTGAAGTGAGATTAAAAGACATTTTTATGTCGGTTATGTCCTTTAGAAATGAGTTGAATTAAAAGTTGCGGCATATTCTATCTTGAAATTTTTAAAAAAGGGAATTTTTTAGTTACACATTTTAATAAAATGAAATATTAGAAATAAATTATAATTTCGTAACTACTTCAAAATTCTATGAAGGAGTTGCATAAAATATTTTAATTAAATTTAATTGAAATCTATAACGAAAAAGAAAAACTAACCGATGAAAAAGTTTACGAGTTCAATTTTTACCGAATTTACGTAATGAGAATATTTTAAGCGTACATTTTAATTTTATAAACCGTATTTTCTAATAAAATAATACGAAAAACCTCTAAAGTATCAGTTTTTAATGGTAAGAAAAGAACAAAAAAAGTTGTAGAAAGAAAACTGCTTAAATAAAGGTTACAGCGGCGAGACCCAACAAAACTCGACGCTTACATATTTTTGGAACTTCTCTCGACGTCGATTAATTACAACCGTAACAAAAACTTGTAATTAGCAACTAATGAGCTTTTTATAATTTAGTGAGTTAACACAAGTTATATATTATTTTAAGAAAATATTAGTGGTTCACTAAGAACAAGACGAAGAAATTTAATTTAAACAGTGTAAATGGAATATAAATGGATTACTTGTAAAACAATTAAGTGTAAATGTTGTAAAATATAGGTAGTTGAAATTCAAAATAGTCATTATAGAAGTGTGGACACTTCATGTTATTGTGAGTTTGGTAATTAAGACGATTGTTTGGTAACACTAAAGTCTTGACTACATAGTCTTTCCCAGCAACAGCTGCTTTTAGGGGTAGAATATTGCTGCTAATGAACATAATATCAATAAATTTAACTAACGAAGTAATTATTAAATTGAAATTATTATTTTGTTAAAATTACAACGGTCGTGTTGTTCGTTAAAAAAATATTTATACAGTTATGGGTCTAACTTTGTGCGACCTCTAATTATATCATTTCTCTAGCTTACCTACAGATTGTAGCAATGTAGCTGTAGGCTGTAGGGCGTCGGGGCTTTGTGTTTTGAAACTAAACTGTTTAGAACTACCTATTTTGCTTCTTTCGGGTGACTGCTATGCGATTATGGCGCTGCTATCATGCTTACCACAATTTTAAATATAAGGGGGCATCATAACTTTTGAACACATGTAATGGACTTTCACGTACTGTTTTGTCCGAGAACCGCTTTAGGCTCTACCCAAAAGATGTATAACTATCAATTTGCACGTATAACTGTAGAAGTATACTTGTACAAGCGATCTGTGCAGTTATAATACCTGTAAATATTAATATAGTAACATGTTCAAGTTAGAGAGGCCTCAGAAAGTCTTTGGAGTTAGTGGATCTTTGACTGAATTAATATATGACAGATAACAGATATATAATATAAGACAATACGGATGACATATTTGTTTACAGATGAGATGACAGATGCAATAACAAGAAATGACATAAGTCATAATCTCATAATAGAGTGTTTTAGATGAAATGACACATCTGATCACAAATGATCTAACAGTTGAGATAGCATATGACATGATAGATTAGATGACAGGTGGAATGACAGAAAAGATAATAGATGGGATGACCGATAGATTAATCGAGGGGTGAAAGATGAAATGAAGCAATTATGAAAAATGTGAGATGGAATAAGGTATGTCAGATTAGATGACAGTTTGAATGAAAGATTTAATGATAGATGGGATGACGGATTAGATGAAAAATGGGATAACGGATTAGATGACAAATGAGATGACAGATGATCCCCTGACTTATGAAATGAAACACGAAATGACATGACAATAAAGACATATTAGATTACTTGCGAGATAATATGACACATTTTATGACATAATGATGACATATTTAATGACTAATTCTATGACACAATGTGACCGATAGAATGATAGATTGAATGGTAGATGAAATGATACATGTGATGAAAAATGAGAAAACAGATGAGATAACATAATGGCATGACAGGTTAGATGGCCAGTGGATTGACAGAATAGATGCTAGAAGGTATGGCAGATTATATGACAAATAGGATGACAGATGATCTCCCTGACTAAATTAAATGACAGATTAAATGATATATGACATAACAGAAGACCCCCTCTTACTACACTCCTCTACCTCTCTGTCTGTATCTCTTTTACCCCTTCCCTCTCACTCTATGTTTTTCTGTCTATATATCTATTTTTTTTGGACCTTACTGCGCATTCCCAATAACATGTATTTTTTATTATAGGATGATAAAATTGTTTTTCCATTTTAACCCTTAATTCTTTTTATGAAATCTGATCTACAAGTTCTATAAGTAGTTGTTGATTTGCACTGGAACGGAGGTATAATATCAAGGACCTCTTATTGCCTCTTTTAACTATGTGGCGACTCTCCAACGCCTGTAGTTAACATTTACGAAAAGTTTCTATTGCGCAATAAATTTTCAGATTTGTGTTACAAATATCGATTTCAAAACCAAAACAAATTTCCTATCTGTGATACCACAACGAAATCGTATATTGGTTAAAATCGAAAAATCGTTACTTTGAGATTATTGGTAAATAAAACTTTATGACACTTTTTTCTGTAATATCTGTAAAATACTCTAAAGTCAAAAACGTGAACTTGTATGTGAATATTAGACAATAAATGTCAGAACTAATGGGAAGGGTGCGTAAACTAATTGAATTGCTCGTAAAAAGTATTGTACTAAGCCTAAATGTAAAAAATAATATTAATCGTAGAATGATTCTATAAACATTATTTAACAACTGTTACCACTAATTCAAATTAACAGCTCCATGCATGGACGACGCAATAGGAAAACACATTTAAGCAAATAAGATATAACGGTTTAACGGATTTAAACCTCATTTTGGATTAATCCAAAATTTGTAATTAACCTTGCAGATTGAACAAGCTTATTTGACCACTACACATTAGTTTGCATTGCAACCTATTTGGTAAGTTTACAAAATTATTGCGTTGCAATGCGGTAGTTTTAGTTGCTTGTAACATATAAATAGCATCGTTGGAGGTTGGAGAGGTGGGTAATTTTATATTTCAACTCAACTGCAATGCAGACAACACTTAATTTAAATATTACTTCAATAAAAATTTAATTTGGTTTTTTTCATATCTAGTAAAAAATTAATTGAACGATATTTTACAAAAATGAAATTTTTTTTTCAATTTTCTTCAGGTGCTTACTACTAAGTTTCTCAATATCTTACGACAATATTTGGTCGATAAAATAGCATCAGAACGCAAACCTTTTGATAATAGACTTTCGTTTGGATTCCGCATTTCAAAAAAATATCGTTAGCTTTTCACCATTAATCCTAAATTGTATAAAAGCATTAAATTTATTTATGTGCATTTTAATTTTCTACTATTCCTTTTTTGGTAAATCACATACATTGTATTTATACGTGTAAAATTTATGATTATGAGTGTGATATTCATTATTAAAGTTGACAATATTGATACGTCCATTGCACTAATTAACAGACAAAATTAATTTAGTAAACTTTGAATATTATTATTAAAAGTATCTATGCAATGCAAGTACCTAGTTAATAGTTATTTAATCAACTAGTGTGTTAATAAGGCCGATTAATAATCGAGACATTTTAAAGCGCGAGAGTAGCGAGCGCTTTAATTGTTGAGATTATTAATCGGCAATTAACACACGAGTTGATTACTAAATTTTTCCGTCGATCGCTTTTCATTAAATTTGAGAAAATCTAATTTTATTTTATGACAAAAATGCAAGTTTTCAAAAATATTCTACAATCAAAGGTACCATTGAAAACAAAAATGACAACTAATGTCACAATTTTAATGCAATTTTGGTGTGATTTGGTTGCCTATACCATAATTGATCATTAATAGAAAATTGATCATTAATAGGGGTTATTAATGATCAATTTCTTATTGCTTAATGACATGCATTAACAATCGATCGACGGAAAAAATATTAAAGTTCTTTCTACAAATATTTCTTTATTAGCAAAATAGTGCCCTATTATGCTAACATAAAAAAAATTGAGTTCATTATAAATAACATATTTATAAGACTATTGGCTCATAACTCTTAGTCAGGGTTTCCCAAACTTTTTCTTTGATAGAGCTCTGTGAGGGTCTGTGAATTTTGATGGAGCACCTTGTATAATTTGAAGGGTAGATCTCGGTAGATAATGACACAATAAGTCTTAGAAAAATAAAAAATAGCTTTGTTATATTAATACTTTTTCATGGAGCACTTGCTACCTTCCCGCGGAGCACAGTTAAGGAAACCCTGCTCTAGTTGATAGTATTTGGGCCCAACTCTTGGGAATAAGCTATTTGAGTCCACTTAACAAGAAAATCCAATTTGCGACATTAGGTACTGGTGCTTTCCTTCTCTAGAAATTTACTTGAAAGGTCCTGAGCCCTAAAATCAGTGCCTGATGTCACCAGTAGGTATTTCGTGTTCAGTGGCACTCAAATAGCTGAACTCAACCTTAAACCTCAACACCTAAGCCCAAATACTATCATCTCCATTTTTTGTTTTGACCCATAGCTTATTAGATGAAAGACCGAAATATTCAATTATATTAGAAACGCTTACACTCGGCTTACACGAACTTAAGAATAATCTATTCATATAGAAACTATCCGTGCTGTCTAAAAAAATTAAAACTGAAGATAATGAGAACATCCTAACAGAATCTTAAGAATTATTTCGACAAATTCGCGGCAGACTTGGAGATTCTGGCGGCACACACTTTGAGGAACAATTTGGAGGAGGATTAATGTGACAGCAATTTTACTTCTAATAAAAATTATAGAGCAGAAAATTCTCTATCGAAACTCAAAAAATATTTGTCCTAGCTGTCATAATTATTTTATACAAGCTAATCACATTTTACAAATTGTATAAAGTCTAATTCTAACACCACTGTGCCTCTGGAGACTCTAGCTCCTTAAGTAGTAGCCTGACGGCAATTTTATTTCTAATAGATTGTAGAGCAGACAATTCTCTATCCAACGCCGTAAAAATATTGGTCCAGCTGTCATAATAATTATTTTATACAAGCTAATCAAGTTTTACAAATTGTATAAACTTTAATTCTAACACCACTGTGCCTCTGGAGGCTCTAGCTCCTTAAGTAGTAGTCTAACGGCAATTTAATTTCTAATAAAAATTGGAGAGCAGACAATTCTCTATCGAACGATGTAAAAATATTTGTCCAACTATCATAAGTATTTTATACAAGCTAATCAAGTTTTACAAATTGTATAAAGTTTAATTCTAACACCACTGTGCCTCTGGAGGCTCTAGCTTCTTAAGTAGTAGTCTGATGACAATTTTATTTAAAATAAAAGTTGTAGAGCAGACAATTCTCTATCGAACGCTGTAAAAATATTTGTCCAACTGTCATAATTATTATTTTATACAAGCTAATCAAATTTTACAAATTGTATAAAGTCGAATTCTAAAATCATTGTGCCTCTGGAGGCTCTAGCTCCTTAAGTAGTAGTCTAACGGCAATTTTATTTCTAATAAAAATTGTAGAGCAGACAATTCTCTATCGAACGCTGTAAAAATATTTGTCCAACTGTCATAATTATTTTATACAAGCTAATCAAATTTTACAAATTGTATAAAGTCTAATTCTAAAACCACTGTGCCTCTGGAGGCTCTAGCTCCTTAAGTAGTAGTCTAACGGCAATTTTCTTTCTAATAAAAATTGTAGAGCAGACAATTCTCTATCGAACGCTGTAAAAATATTTGTCCAACTGTCATAAATATTTTATACAAGCTAATCAAATTTTACAAATTGTATAATGTCGAATTCTAACACCACTGTGCCTCTGGAGGCTCTAGTTCCTTAAGTAGTAGTCTAACGGTAATTTTATTTCAAATAAAAGTTGTAGAGCAGACAATTCTCTATCGAACGCTGTAAAAATATTTGTCTAACTGTCATAATTATTTTATACAAGCTAATCAAATTTTACAAATTGTATAAAGTCGAATTCTAAAATCATTGTGCCTCTGGAGGCTCTAGCTCCTTAAGTAGTAGTCTGACGGCAATTTTATTTCAAATAAAAATTGTAGAGCAGAAAATTCTCTATCGAACGCTGTAAAAATATTTGTCCAACTGTCATAATTATTTTATACAAGCTAATCAAATTTTACAAGTTGTTTAAAGTCTAATTCTAACACCACTGTGCCTCTGGAGGCTCTAGCTCCTTAAGTAGTCTTCTAACGGTAATTTTATTTCAAATAAAAATTGTAGAGCAGACAATTCTCTATCGAACGCTGTAAAAATATTTGTCCAACTGTCATAAATATTTTATACAAGCTAATCAAATTTTAAAAATTGTATAAAGTCTAATTCTAACACCACTGTGCCTCTGGAGGCTCTAGCTCCTTAAGTAGGAGTCTGACGACAATTTTCTTTGAAATAAAAGTTGTAGAGCAGACAATTCTCTATCGAACGCCGTAAAAATATTGGTCCAGCTGTCGTAATAATTATTTTATACAAGCTAATCAAGTTTTACAAATTGTATAAAGTCTAATTCTAACACCACTGTGCCTCTGGAGGCTCTAGCTCCTTAAGTAGGAGTCTGACGACAATTTTCTTTGAAATAAAAGTTGTAGAGCAGACAATTCTCTATCGAACGCCGTAAAAATATTGGTCCAGCTGTCGTAATAATTATTTTATACAAGCTAATCAAGTTTTACAAATTGTATAAAGTCTAATTCTAACACCACTGTGCCTCTGGAGGCTCTAGCTCCTTAAGTAGGAGTCTGACGACAATTTTCTTTGAAATAAAAGTTGTAGAGCAGACAATTCTCTATCGAACGCCGTAAAAATATTGGTCCAGCTGTCGTAATAATTATTTTATACAAGCTAATCAAGTTTTACAAATTGTATAAAGTCGAATTCTAACACCACTGTGCCTCTGGAGGCTCTAGCTCCTTAAGTAGTAGTCTGACGACAATTTTATTAGAAATAAAGATTGTAGAGCAGACAATTCTCTATCGAACGCTGTCAAAATATTTGTACAACAACTGTCATAATTATTTTATACAAGCTAATTAAATTTTAAAAATTGTATGAAGTCGAAATTGAAAACCACTGTGCCTCTGGAGGCTCTAGCTCCTTAAGTAGTAGTCTGACGGCAATTTTATTTCTAATAAAATTTGTTCATAAAATTTTAAATATGAAGTCGAATTCTACAATTCACCGTGTCTCTCGAGGGTCTAGCTCTTTAAGCTAACTCATCTATTATTAACTTTTTACATATTCTCATAGCTTTAGTTTTCTCGGCTGATTGTAGATTGTAGAGTTTGTGGGGCTGCTATCACATAAATTTTTTTATTTCCTTGATAAGCTGGTAGTCGGCATTTTCTTGCTTTATTTGATCCCTATATTGAGCAATTTCTGAAGAGTCAATAATTAATTTCTATTAATTAAATTTCATTGCACTTTGAAAGAACTAAAATTCAAATTACTTGAAGAAGTTCACGTATTGAAAAAAAAATATAAGTTATGTACTACCTTACCTAAACACCTAAGTATTGACAATTTGTCTATAATGATATACACCCTATAATGATAACGAGACTAACTTAATTTTTTTTTCTTAGATAAACTTTTCAGATATGCATGTAATCAAGTACATTTTATGTAAAACTGAATGTTAACGTGATAGGTCGATTTTGAAGTTTTATGACTCGATGGTGATTTTGCTAAGGTTAGAGGATGTGCTTTATGCACACTAAAGTTTGTTTGTAGGCTGTATAAAAACCACATTTTGGTAGACATGTTCTTGCATAATCAGTGCTATATGTTGAATAAAAGGTACTTGAACCAAGTGTAACAAATAATATTCACTCAACTCATTACAAGTTGTCCTAATTTAATAGTTTTAGTCGAGATTCTTTTTACAAATTAAAACGTGAAATACATTTTTACATTTTTTAGAAAACCCCACCAAAATTTAAAAATAGACACTATTCACCGACAAGATGCAGCTAAGCCACTCCCATAAAAAGCAAGCGATATTCGAATAGGACTTTTCTATTGGTCGAATTTTAAAAATTCGGTACACAAGAATTGACATGCGTGAACCTTATTGGACAAAAATTTGAAGGGAGTGGCTTAGCTGCATCTTGTCGGTGAACAATGAGTAGGTAATTGCGCTTTTTTTTTAAATAGTCATACTTATTCTTAGGTTCACTAACTGCACCTATTCAACATTTATGCGTGGAACTAAAGGGCACAAGAGATAAATACAGTTAGGGTTCTTTTTAAATAGCTTTCAATCGTCTTAAAAACAAAAAACTCATTTCAAAACTTTTATCCAATACTGTATGCAAACTTAACCAAAAACTTCATAAAATGATTGGAAATCGTTAAAGAAAAACCATAGCGATCAAAATGTAATAAAAATCTAGCCTATTTCTAAAAGACCCAAGAATAATTTTGTAATGCATAATAGTTTGCGGTTTAGTTAAAAGCCGAGATTAATTTACTCGAATGAATTTTACAATAAAGTTAAGACTAAATTCAATGACAAATGTTTGTTCAAATTAAGCGAGCTACTAAACACGAGTTTTGGTTTTGTAGAAAAAAAATTCATTTATTACAAGATTTCAATACGAGCTCTTTTAAAATTCAGATTCGTAAAGTCATATTTTTAATAAGATCCAACCATATAAAGCTTTAAAAGTTCTAATATGCGGGCATAAAAATTACAGGAAATCGAGAAGGCGAAGTAATGTTTATAATGTGAGTAGAAGGGAAAATGACAGAACAAAATAGCAATCAGTAAGCCAATAAGCCTTCTCGATATATTTTTTATTTAAATCACAAAATTACATTCTGTTATAGTGGGGAGAATTTGCTTCTCAATTATGACTTTAGTGAGGGGCTTGGGGTTACAACCTGAAACCTAAACAGAATTAAAGAATGTATTTTTGTATTTCAAAATCCAAAAGCTGTCCATTTTTGTCCTGTGCAGAAGGGCACTATGGTCAAAAATAGAGTTATGTAGCTGACAGGTAGAAATACACCTGAACTTTATTTTGGCACAAAAATGGAGTTCGTTTTTGTAAAAGTTAATTTTTTATGAATTTTCAAAAAATTCAAATTACACAGACGCTTATGGGAAGAAATAGTTTAAAACGTCGATTTCTCCGTTTTTATAATTGAAAATTTTATTAAATGTCAGAATTTTTTACGTTTGCAGTGCCTTTACTCGAAATCGTGACATCTTATCAAAACATTTTATTCTTTTAAAAAGTTAGCCTCATCTATGTAGAGTTTTTTGGTGCAAGAATTATAACTTTTTATGATTTCATAACAGAGATATAGAATTAAAAGTGAAGACATGTAAAAAATCACGGCACATTATATCTATAGCAACCCAATCTCCCACCATAACTTTTTCTAATACCTATCTCGCTTCTTTACGTTGCGACGAGCCTTGCGTCTCATTCCCACTTACGTATTTATGTTGATGTAGTAATTTTAATTCAATATTGGAGTAAAAGAAACTGAATTTTTCCTAATTTTGGGAACAGCTTTGTAAAAGCAACTTTTTTTTCTAAATCTGTCGAAACCTTCACAATCCGACTGTGAGTTTGTGGATTACATATCCCACCTCAATTTGGAAGGGAAGGCACTTTTTCTTTGACTTTTGTTCAAAATCTTTGAACTTTTAAATCTTCCGTTTCACTATTCTTTTAATAGCTTCGTTAGTATTAGTCTGATCGGGACCAACAAAATTTCGTTTTGCTCGTAATGAATCTCTCTTCAAGACTAATATAATTTATATTTATTTCCTATCCCAAAAAAATGTTAAAACCGAAGTCATTGGTGAATCGTAGTTTTTTATAAAGAACTTTGGTTTAAATTCAAGTTACAGTATGAAACTTGGAGGAAATTATAGGTTTTATAATGATAAATACATGTTGCAAGTTTGGTTCAAAAATATTGAGGACAACGGCCACACTTTGGATTTTAGTTTAAATTTTCTTGTGCATATTTGCTGTGAGCAACTGATAGTCTTACAAAAAATTTTCTCTTGCAAGGTAGGAAATTTAATGCTCTTTTAGATGAAAAATAAAATAATCATAACAATCCATTTTTTCGGCCACCATTCTTTGAAAACAGAAAATCAATTTTTTAAGAGTTTGGCTACAAACTAATTTTGGGTGTAGAATCATTTTTCACGTTAATAATCATTAATAATGATTCAAAAAAACATAAAAAATAATTTTGGAACACCAAAACTGGTTTTCTAGTCAAAAAGTTGGAAAAATTGGATTTTTCTTTCAAATTCCAGTTATCTAAAATACATGAAAAAGATTCAACCACCAAAATTGGTTTGTAGCCAAACTCTTAAAAAATTGATTTTCTGTTTTCAAAGAATGGTGGCCGAAAAAATGGATTGTTATGATTATTTTATTTTTCATCTAAAAGAGCATTAAATTTCCTACCTTGCAAGAGAAAATTTTTTGTAAGACTATCAGTTGCTCACAGCAAATATGCACAAGAAAATTTAAACTAAAATCCAAAGTGTGGCCGTTGTCCTCAATATTTTTGAACCAAACTTGCAACATGTATTTATCATTATAAAACCTATAATTTCCTCCAAGTTTCATCCTGTAACTTGAATTTAAACCAAAGTTCTTTATAAAAAACTACGATTCACCAATGACTTCGGTTTTAACATTTTTTTGGGATAGGAAATAAATATAAATTATATTAGTCTTGAAGAGAGATTCATTACGAGCAAAACGAAATTTTGTTGGTCCCGATCAGACTAATACTAACGAAGCTATTAAAAGAATAGTGAAACGGAAGATTTAAAAGTTCAAAGATTTTGAACAAAAGTCAAAGAAAAAGTGCCTTCCCTTCCAAATTGAGGTGGGATATGTAATCCACAAACTCACAGTCGGATTGTGAAGGTTTCGACAGATTTAGAAAAAAAAGTTGCTTTTACAAAGCTGTTCGCAAAATTAGGAAAAATTCAGTTTCTTTTACTCCAATATTGAATTAAAATTACTACATCAACATAAATACGTAAGTGGGAATGAAACGCAAGGCTCGTCGCAACGTAAAGAAGCGAGATAGGTATTAGAAAAAGTTATGGTGGGAGATTGGGTTGCTATAGATATAATGTGCCGTGATTTTTTACATGTCTTCACTTTTAATTCTATATCTCTGTTATGAAATCATAAAAAGTTATAATTCTTGCACCAAAAAACTCTACATAAATGAGGCTAACTTTTTAAAAGAATAAAATGTTTTGATAAGATGTCACGATTTCGAGTAAAGGCACTGCAAACGTAAAAAATTCTGACATTTAATAAAATTTTCAATTATAAAAACGGAGAAATCGACGTTTTAAACTATTTCTTCCCATAAGCGTCTGTGTAATTTGAATTTTTTGAAAATTCATAAAAAATTAACTTTTACAAAAACGAACTCCATTTTTGTGCCAAAATAAAGTTCAGGTGTATTTCTACCTGTCAGCTACATAACTCTATTTTTGACCATAGTGCCCTTCTGCACAGGACAAAAATGGACAGCTTTTGGATTGTGAAATACAAAAATACATTCTTTAATTATGTTTAGGTTTCAGGTTGTAACCCCAAGCCCCTCACTAAAGTCATTTTTAGTCGTTTAAAATCTCAAAAAGCACCCTACTATTATTTTTTTTTAAAGATTCACTTATAGGCTTATTTAAATAATTTTGTGTCCATCGAGCATTTTTAATAAGCTGTCTTGTTTTACTAAAGATTTTTGAGGGCTTGTTATTATACTTTGTCAAAAAAATCTAAATGTTTATAAAAAAATTCTTTTACTTTATTATGTACATTTTAATTATATTTTTTTAATAAAAACTTGTAAAAATAATGTTTAACATTTTTAACTTAAGAATTGTTAAATTTTACATAAAATTCTTGTTCGCTCTCGAAAACACAACTAAATTATTAAAATAGGTTTTAATTAATTAAAATAAACTTTGTATATAACAAAAGTAAAAATGCTTTTTGTTAAATGTCCTGTTAATTTATTAAAACTCGTCCTATTTTAAAAATATTTCATTAGTATGATGAACAATGAAATTATTGTATTAGTGCTAATTAGAACTTTTTTAAAAAGCTTTGTTTAATTTTTATAAAAATCGATCAAAAATAAATAACCCAAGATGGTGTTAATTGTAAGTTAGTCGAGTTTCCATGTACAAGTTCGTGAACTAAATTGCGTCTTGATTACCGTCGGTGAGAATAAATCAATTATCTCAAATTAGCTACACTATGTATAGAAGCTTCTATGATGGATTTTGCAACATTTCAACAGCTTTTCATAATTTAATAAAATGATAAAAAAAATCAATTTAACGAGCTTTATTCAGTTTTAGGCATCTACCTACCCAAGGGCCTAAGACAGAAGTAAAGTAGGTATACAGTATACACTAATACCTACACCTAAAGTATACAATAGAGGGTAATTTTTTAAGTGGTAACAACATTGCGATCTCGGAAAATTAAATTAGCAAGAAGTAGCAGATTTTGATGAGCTTTAAGAATTCGTTTAGAAATTTTCAAAATTCAAAATTTTTACCGAGATACTCAGAAAAAAAGTGAAATTGCTAATAATTCAGCTAATGGGGAATTGGACTACAATCGAATTTTGTATTTTTTTCTATAATAAGGTAAAGAACTGAACAAAAAATTCACACTTTTTTAAATTTTTTCTCTACCTCGAATATTAAGCCCAAATTAAATTTTTTAAAAACGCAATGATGTAGGCTGTGTCAAATGCACTAACCGGCAATCTCACATAGTAAGAAGAGTTGGATATATATTTTTTACATGTGTTGAAAAAAGAAAGAAAAAGAGTAAAATATACGGAAATATTAGTGTGTAAAACTACTTTTAGCTTAAAACAAACTTCAAAAACAGCTGTCTGTGACAACATAACCTAGAATATTATAACAGGTCGTTTTTGTTTTTATTTACGATGTTTGTTTATTATAAGTTTTGAGGTTTTCGATTTTAAATATTCTTTTGAAAAAATCAGTTCTTTTCATAACTTTTATTAGTGCATTTGACACAGCCTACGTCATAGCGTCTTTAAAAAAAAATATTTTGGGCTTAATATTCGAGTTAGAGAAAAAATAAAAATGCTATGATATCAAAATAAACTCTAGTTTCAAAATAAAAAATAAAAAAACAAGTGTCCTTGACTGTAGTTTGAAAATGGTTTACTTTAAAAAAAATATCTTTAAGAAAAATTTATTTTCAAGAGGTCAAAAGACCTATCAAATGATACTAAACTCGGTATTTTATCACTTAGACGCTAGGCGTCTCGACGCTGTACTTTTCATTTTCTTATGAGAACTTATGGTTTTCTTATAGAAAACTCTAATTCTTATTTATTGAATTAATGTAATTTAATTTAATTTTCTAATGAACTTGCATTTCTAAAACTTTAAATACTAAGTTGTAGTCCTTATATTTGTATCGTAAAAATTAACAAAAAGTAACATATTAACAGAACTTAACATAACATAACGTAACACGTCTTAGACTATAAAAGTTGTAGAAAAATTAAGAAAAATACAAGATAGAAAGTTGTCGTTTGGTATATGAATTTAGACAAGCCACGTGAGTATTTTTTTGCAAAAAAACAGTAGGTCTCTATACGAAAATTAAAAGTTTAACGTCACGACGCCTGCCGTCGATATGATAAAATGTCGAGTTTGGTATCGTTTGATAGCTCTTTTGACTTCCTATAATTTTTCGCTGTACATACTTGAAGAATACGTACCTAATTGAAATAATACAGTCGGTACTCTAAAGCTCGCGATTAAATTAGTTCGGCATTAAATTCATAAATAGAAATTTCACACAAAAACTACCTACAGAACTCTACTAGCAGGAGGTAAAATCACAACAGATAAACAACATTTTTAATAACTAAACATTAACGGCTCAGCTAGGTCTTTATACAATATAGTTCCAGCTCTGTCCCGCTTCAATATTTAAAATTAAATCATTGCCAAGACGGTTAAAGAAGAGTTGTAACAAAAACTAATTAAGTTCTTTTAAAAGCGTAAGAAACGTTGTGATAAAAAAGATTTACTCTGTAAATAACCCTTTGGGTGGAATTTCAATGAGCTTTTCGTGTATATCGAACATGGTTTACATTTATTTTGCTTTAGAATTGTTTGATTGCTATTGTTACGAAATTTTATTCAGAAAACATTACATGAGTATTATTAATAAATCTTGAAGCTTAATTTCACAGCATTTAGAAAATGCGACCTTTATTGCACATCGTAATTAAATTTCCAACGATGTCTCGTTTAATATTTAAATGGGGACCACTTTTATTTCCAACAAACTATCTCTGTTGTGGGAAAAAAGCATAATTTCAGGTTTCAAAAAAAGTTTAACCAAAGCACCTAGAAACACCATTTTATTTAAACCAACTTGGATTTTATGACAAGCTTTACCGCTGTAATGAGTGCCTGTAACGAGCAACTTTCTATTGTTTAGTAATCCCTTAGACCTAGTAAATGAGCGTACAGAACTAATTTTGTTTTTATTGAACACATTGTAACATATCTCTTTTGTTGTTGTTGTAAAAACAAAGTCGAATTATTTTTTATTTTACGCCCTCGAATCCAATTCAATTTTTGCACTTTTTAAAATAACAATACCTGTGTGTTTGTTTTATCTAAAAATTTAAATAAGTTTCATTTTAAATTTCTAATTCTATGGTTATTATGTTCAACTTTTAATACTCGAACCTTTTTATAAATTACAATTTTATTTGCTTAAAAGAGAGTTGGAAAAGTTTTACTACTTACTTTTAAGCAATTCTAATACGACATTTTTTCTACTATTAATAGTAAGTGAAATAAATGGCAAAAGAATAGGAAGCAATAATTATTATAAGCAATAATAATAAGCTTACAATAATTAATAAAAGGTAGTTGTTTCTAATAATGTCATAACGTGGAAGTGGTTGTTTAATCCAGCTTGATGACAGTTCAGGTAGAAGTCCTTATCCATGGTTGTAATAATTAAAAAAAATCATCCTGGGTTCTAATTCTCGACTAGCTTATCACTTGCAAATATCCCCTCGTTGCGAAAAGCGTGGCTTTGAAAACGAATACGAAACGAATTTTCCAAGAATACCATTTCACAGTTTTTTCCTTATTGACGTCATTTACATGGCGTTTACAAAAGGATTTGCAACGTTGTCAAAGCTGTTTGTAATAAGTCAAAGTATCTCAAGAATTGACCCTACTACTGACTAGAGCTAGTATTCCTTCATTAGTGCCAGCGTTTCAAGAGAAAATGTGATAAACTAGGACTAGGACAAATAATAGGACTATTTTACAGAATTTGCTAATTCACCTACAACAATTGATGCGCAGTTCACTAAATGTGAGCTCTGAACACTCTGAACTAAAAAATACAAGCTACACATAATTTAGTCATCTGTCCAAGCCATCTAGCTTGCATGTAAAAAATCGGAAACAAGAGCGAATCAGTTGAATCGTGAAGACTTTTTGCATCATGCCTAGTGCAATTAATCCTAGGAATTAAAAAATGACCAGAGAATGGATGAGGAGTCTCTGTAAAACTGGAAAATAAAATTACACGAAAATGAGAAGAACAATAATGAAAAGATTACTAATCTAATAACATAACGTTTAGCTACTGTTAATTCTTTTGTTGGTACTTCTCCACAAACTTTTGAAAAAGTCTGCTCAGAAACAAGCCATAGTTTCATGTTTATGTGGTTCGAAAGGAGAAGCTTATAAAGAAGTCAGGACCTGCAAATTTTATTCCGAAGATACAAAGCTATTTTCTTTGTCTTTCTGGATACCGCCAGATTATTCAATCTCGAAATCCCGGGATTAGAAATTTTAAAATCCGGAGATTTTGAGATTAATTTTTCTTAAGTTTTTTTAAATTAATAAGAAATAAACCTTCTATTGAAAATTATTTTCCAAAAACATCGAAATAATTTAGGCACTTAAATTGTTCTTTTATTACCAAGGGTTCAATTGCCAAATACTTTTGACTTTTGTCATTTTTTTGGACCTAGCTTTAGGAATTATTCCCAACTAACAATTTGATGGTTTATAAAAGCTGTAAAACGTTTACAAAACAATAATTATAATAAAATTGCTACAATAAAAACGTTTCCTAAACGTTTATACAACCCTTATAGGACCCAAATGGGCGCAGGTATATAAAACAATTTAGTACTATAGGTCGTTGTATAACGCCTGTAAACACTCTTACCAGATAGTTATGAAACAATAATAGATATTCAATACAATGAGTTTATAGGTGATTTATAAGAATGACTAGAATTTCATTTTTTTTTGTTAAGAGCTGCAGAAAGCAACATCTAGAAATACAATAATATTTTCTTAGACGTATCTAGAGGAAACAAATTAGTTCTCATGCTATTATTACCTTAACCGGTCTAAACGATAGATTTCAAGGGTGATTGAAAAAAAGTTGTGGTACATGGCGATAGCCATCATGGCTAAAAATTTTAAGTCAAAGCTTTTTGGAGATGATATGCATGGCCTACAGGATTATTTTTGCTTAGATTATATTTTGCTTATATTTAAGCCAAGATTACTGTTATTTATATACCACAAATATCATGAAATTTTAATGCCCCGTGCGTTTGCTTAATATTTTTAAAATTATTGTAATTCCCAAAAAAAATAATATTTTTGAAATTGACGTTTTCTGATAATAAAATTATGCTAATATATTTATAAAGACATAAAACTTTTAAAGTACCATTATTTTTCTCTCTACAACTAGTAATACTATAAATAATTTAAATCATTTAATTATCTGTCACATATGGCGGCGATTCGGACGTGTTGTAGTTCTTTCAACATGGCCTCTTCCATATAAAATGCATTTGCCACGAAAGCAACTATTATAGGACAATTAAATCCAGTTAGTGATTACTACAAAATATGTATACAATATGTGTTGTATCTAATAAAGAAGCAGATACAGGATCGTATTTAAAAACATTTAAATTTGAATGTATTATCCAAACATTCAATACAAAACATAGTAATGTATTTTTTAATTTAAAAAAAAAACAATTATTTTTCTATTTTGATTTTGGGGATGTGATTGGTTGTTGTCCACCCAATCACAACACGTAATCCCAACCTGCGTATTACGACATATTTTTCTATAACCTATGCACTCTTTGCTATTACACAACAGTTTCTTAAGGTTTTTATTGTGAGCTATTTGTTCGTTTATTTGTACATTTTCATAAGTATGTTGTAAGAGTTGCAGTGAAGATAAGAAGCTCAATTACAGAAATGTTATAAAGCAGTAAGGGAAATGTTGTAAAAAAAAGTTTTATAAACGTTCTTAAAACAATTTTATATAAGTCCTATAAACAATTTTATAATTTTGCTCTAAGAACGTTTATGGTACTACTTTAAAGAATTATTTAGTTCAGGGAACAAAATAATGTTTAATAAAGCCTCTTAACAACTAATTAGCACTTGACGAGCAAGAATATAGCACTTATAACATAAATAGGCTTTTTAGCTAAAGGTTATAAGACAAGAATGTTAGTTGGGATTGTACCTACTTTAAAATTTGAGATACACTCAGGCATCTTATAGGAACTTTTACAGTTTAACATTTCACAAATTTATTGTTTTTTTCCTAAATATCTATTAAAGGGTGTGTTTTTGGGGGCTAAATCTAATTAAAATATATAAATCCAGGGATCCCGGGATTGAAAATAAGAGAATCTCGATATCCCGGGATTAATAATATTCAACGGGATTGCAATCTTGTTGCAGTCACCGCCATATCAAAGTGTATCACATTTATTTTACATATATCCATCCTGCATGCAATCATGAACGTATAAAAGAAACTAAGAGACAAAAATATGGGTTTATCAAGAAGATGTATATTATGGACACATAATATGTCCTCCACACAAGAGGATAAGTGTGAATCAATTGTTCCTATTTTATGTAAATATTTTGGAACCTCCCATGACCAAAACATGTGAAAATATTTGAGATATAAAAAGGTCTTTATGCTATGGATGGAGAGAAATGGAAGGGTGCATTTTGGTATATTGGGTAACCTTCTTCTGACTGCTACTATTTTCACCAGTGGGAATTTACCACAATTTTGGTACCATAGGGTACCAAATCCTCAAAAGACTTTTGACTTAAGACGTCATACCAAGGTAGCTAAGGACGTTTCTCAGCGGAAATTCTATATCGGCAAGGGTAAAATATTGTTAAAATGAGGTCTGTGATGTTTGAAAAAAAGTGACAATGGATTTTTGTATAGAAAAAAGTTATTTTTAACCCTGGCTATCGCCTGTGTGTATCTCTATGCCACTAATTGAACTGTAGTCTAGAAATATGACTGACCATAAACTGCAAGGCGACTTTAAGTAAATGGGTGCCCTTACAGCTCCAACCTAGCCTCCTTTAATTATCACCTGTTAAGTCTTCTGGACGCTTGCTTTAATCGTTAAAATTTCGCAGATGATGAGATGATGACGAAGATTAACGTGAAAAGCAAATGAGGCTGAGACAGTTTTGACTGTTGATAGCACAAAAAATTTTATGCTTGATTTTTATTGGCTCATTGACTATTTTTTAATAGCCATTTGTGACCTATTTACTCCCCATCACCCCATTTCAACAATTAATTATGTAAAAAACATTTTACATCAAATTTAACGGTTAATTAACTTAATATGCTAATAATATTATTTGAAGCTTTTAGAAATACATTTTTTGTTTTGTTATTATTTCTAGAAAACCATAAACAAAAATAACATATAAAGTTGACTCCCGCAAGTTTAATTTAGTCCAATTCGTCTTTGTCACTAAGACAGACCTTTTTTTATTTTATGTGTAACTCTTTAAATTTTTGAGAAACTTATTTCACAGCGGAATAAAGATATTTACATCTACTTTATTTAAAAGCTTATATTTTTTTAAACAAAACTTTCAAAACTTATTACATCTTGAGAAAAAATTACTATTTAAGCGATTTTGATGGTAAATATTTAATAGAAGCGCGTTTATCATTATAAGTGTGATATAGGTCGATTTATCTTTGGATTGGTCCATCAATTTACTGCATTGCTGCTTTTGCTCGTATATGTTTGTAATTGATTGCTCATTAACAGTTTATATCAACTCTGACTGCTATCGTATGACTGAAGTGCATAAATTGACTAATTTTAAAATGGAGTAATTTTAATACACAATTTGCACAAAATTGGAAATAGAGTTTGTTGTTGTAGCTCCAGCATTATCGCGAGTCTATCCAATTCTCGTTAAATTTGGTAATTTCAAGAACTAGAAATAAAGTGTTGACATTTCTAGATAATGGCAATTGTTTCCAAGATAAATATTCGCTATGACAAGACAATTACCTCTAATACAGCTTTCCTCCAGTGCTTCTATTACCAAAACGAGTTATGGCGTATTGAAAATTTCACGTTTTTTCTACCCTATTCAAATTTGTAAGAAATTGCTCAATTTTTTGAAAATAACTCAAACATATCGATTTTAGCAAAAAATTTGTAATAACCTTACTTGAAGGCCATATAATTACCTTTAATTTATTTTGCTTTGGGTCTCTCTACGATAATTATTAATTGAGTTAGAGAGTTTTAAAAATTCTAAATTCTCTTTTTTCAATCCTTTACCGAACGCATCAAAATGATTCTCGTCTTCATATTAAAATTAATTACTATTTTGCCTGTGGACTCAGTGAATAAATAAAATTGACAAAAAATTAAATGAAGTGAAAAGATATATTTTAATTGATTGAATTAAAATTTTCAACAACTAAGCAAATAAATTACAAAGTCTAATTGAAGACGTTCAAAATTTAAATAAGGAAAATCTCATCTTGTAAATATTATTAGTCATTATTTAATTTTCTAATAATCTTTATTAATTGTATTTATATTTTGGTAAATTATAAATTACATTAAACAGCGATGTTCATTTATAAACTTTCTATTTGTTATTCTAACGCTTTTCTGTGATGTAGAAAAAAGCTTGTAAAAGTGTTAAAATGTTTGATTAAGTTCTGAGGTAAGTATGCAATGTCCAAAGACAAACAGAAACTTACAAGGGGTAGAAATTTCTTATGTCACGTAAAAATATAAGTTTCAAACTAAAAAGAATAAATTTAAAAGATCTTTCTTGAAGAAAACGAAATTTTGTCCCCAATTTCTTGCTTCTGAATGTCAAGAATATTCTTTTAAAGAACTTTTAAGATAGGGTTGCTAATGCTCATGCTTATGGCGGGAAATTGTTGAAATAGTGGTTTTCACAAACTAAGTTCCCCTATCGTGCAATTTACACCAACAGTTTCAACATATTTAGGGTGAAAATTTCCCTGGGACACTCTGTATACAGAAAAAATAGAAACGAATATTGGAAAATGGTGCATTGAAGCGCTGAATAATAGATTTTTTAAAAACGTAATTTTGGAGCTATTGAAAAATGAAAAAGATGGTTGGTTGCACCACAATTAAATGTCGAAAACTTGGTTGCACCAAATTTGTCTACTGTAACCAAGGCAAATATGTATGAGTTCATGTCGTAAAAGAGACCTTCATTAATCTCAAGTAAAAGCATCTTACATGTAATCCCATTAAATTAATTTTAAACGTAACTAAATACACCAATTATTTTTCTTTACATTCACTACATTGTATCATTTGAAAAATTCCTTCATTTTAATGATTTTATCAAAAACGAACAAGAATAAAATTTTTTAATTAAATTCACTAATTGAAATAGTAGGTACATTAAGCGTAATTTAATAGAATTGTGATTTATTAAAGAATTTTACACCTCTTTTTATTTTGTAGCAAATTTTAAACCCCGGGTGTTAGTTTTACTTTATACTGAGTTTTCCCAAGTTGTGATTTAGTTTTCAAACACGTCGTGTGTCTGAAGTTGGTAGGGAAAAAAAGGGGTTATTAAACGAAGTATTGAAAAAAAAAACTTTTGGGATTTTCTCACCTCATTTCAATTTTTTTGTATAATGCTACGTTTAGAATTTATTATTTTTCGACCTATTTAACAAGAAATTTACTTAAAAGGTAAATCAACTAAATTAAAAATTACCCTTGAAACGTTGTTAAAAACAATAATTTCAATATATCTTTTCTGGACTTTTTTTAACAGCCTAAAAGAACTATTTCAGTCATATTCGAGTCGATATCAATATGCATTTATTAAATATTTTGCAGGGAATTTGAACCAAAAACGTACAATCGGTATAACATTCGTTCACTTTAGCAGTTTAAAAGCACATATAGGTACCTACATACCGGGTTTAAAGCATATTGGATTGCCTCCATAACTTTTGAGATATCAAATTGAAGTTTTAGGAAGTTTTATATTACGAAAAATTTAAAATTTATGCGCTATAGTAAAATGTTTGTCTTACTTCCGGTGAAACCGGAATTTACGTTAACTTTGGTTTTAAAAAATTGATATTTTTTTACTTCATCCACAACCACTAAATAATTCTCCCTTAGTTGAGTCTTTGTTACCGATTTTATTGTTTATTGTAGTTTACACGAATTTGTAGTATTCGTTTATTACCTACCCATTGTGTTTATTTGCAAATAAATTCTATTTTGAAGTAGGTATTTGGTATCAATTGTCGGTGAAAAATTTCTCTATTGAGTTATGGTCACGATCCACAATAATTGAATCGTGTTACGCAACAAGGAACCAACCCTCAAAATAAAAAAACTTGAGATTTGAGATATAATGTAGGTATTAATAGTTTCATAATTTCAAGGAGGCATTTTAAATGCTCACTAGGTTGACAAACACTAAGATTAGCACACATCTAATGGAAAAGTGGTTTCAGTATTTCTTTTGAAACTTTGGTATTATGTAGTTCATAACATCTCAATCAAAATTCCCTAGAAGTTCAAGGCCAAAAAATGAACAGTTTTAGAGTTATCGGCCTTTCTAGCCCTAGAGTAGATGCATAACATATATCTGGTAAGCAAGGTGCGCAGCGCGACGGTCTCAGAGACTTATGTCTCGCAGACTAAAAACGCTTATAACCTGAAACGTGTCTTATGATAAGCTTATCTTTCAAGGATATTATGTATTACATAAGCCCAAATATTCAGCTAGAGTGAAAATGAGCTCGCGAGATTCATAAGCAACGGAAATAATTAACAATAAAAACGACAGTAATCTACGAAACCTAAAGCGCCCACTAAGTCATTAACAGAAAAATATGTATGTTTAGTTAAGTAAAATTAGGAATTCACCTTAAGTTGTCTTGATCCTTCGAATTTTGTGCATTGGCATTGATAGTGTGAATTCGATTCCCTCCTACATAGCTCCGCGTCCTTTTAAGCTGTAATAATAATTTTTTTTTAATTTTAAAATATTAAAATTATATGTAGTTTTGCAATTAATTTTTAAGCATGACTGATGACTAATTGAATATGTAATAAAAATATTTGATAAATTAATAAACAATGTGTAATTGTTATTTATTTATCTCCACCTGCACTTAATCTACGATATTGAAGAATTTATTTAAATTGAATTTTAAAATTATTGATATTGATAATAATACAAAATTGAAATATAAATTATCTGCTATTATTAATAAGCTGATGTACTCTAGGTACCTAACTATTGAATTAAAAACTATTTTGCTCTGCTAATATCTAAAGCCTTGCACAGACCAACGCGGCCTGACCGCGATCGCGACAGCGGCTGCAATCACGACTGTACAATTTAAGTTACCAGGCCGCAGGCCGCAGTCGCGATCGCGGTCAGGCCGCGTTGGTCTGTGAGAGGCCTAACTCTAGACCCGATTGTTGCATAAATAATATCGTAAGAGTAAAGACTCGTCTTCACCCACAGGCTTGCCTTCCGGCGTGCCTGTGCAGGCGGCCTGCACAGACCAAAACCGGAGCATTGTAGACATAGCGTTCAGGCGGTCTGCACAGGCCAAACCGGGGCATTCAGGTAGCCTGTGTGTGAAGACGAGCCTTTTAAGCCTACTCTTCACACATAGACTTGCCTTCCGGTTTGTCTGTGCAGGCGGACTGTCCGGAGTGTGTGGACAGCAATCGGACGGCCTGTTCAGAATTTAAATAAAACTGTGCAGGCCGGCCTGCACATTGCACAAGCCACACCGGAGTGTGTAGACATCGTTCAGGTGGCCTGTGCGGGCTTTGATGGCTTTGATCTGAAGTCCGAGCGTGTGGACGCAAAGTAACAGCTCAGGTGTAGCGGTCTGCACAGACCAAACCGGAAGGTAAGTCTGTACAGTGGACGCAAAGTATAGTTCCGGCTTGCCTTCAGGTTTTTTGCCTTCAAACCGGAAGGCAAGTCTGTGTGTGAAGAGCAGCCTTAGAGTACTAAAGACCATGAAATAGTAATCTGTTTTGGTCAAAAAATGAGCATATCTATGAATAAATTAATATTCACACCTAAAAGCGTTTCCAAAGCACTAGTCATATTAGAGGTGGAGTAGCTATTCTACCTCTCTGTTTGAGCAATGTATTATTGTGGTATGATTTAGACACAAAACAATAAATAATTACACTCACCTAGGGAATCTTCTCTAAATCTATAAAAAAGAAGGAAAAAAAGGAAGTTCCTAAATGTAAACTAAACCACCAAAACACCGGAATAAAATTATTTTTCGACACAAAACTAATTAATTATTGGCTTTTTATTTATTTATAACCTATAAATTTACAACAACCACCACTCATTCTTTCAACGTTTCAACTAAAACTTGTCATTACTTATCATAATTTATTGATAAATTTTTATCCGTTTTAAAAACTAAAATTAGCTGCAGTGCCGTCTATTGAACACTTTAGTAATTTAATATTTATTTACGGTTTAAAAGTACAAATAATATTATTTAACAGTATTTCTGTGACTATTACTAAAATTAAAGTAGCTACTTATACACAACACATACAGGGTTATTCAAATTCGACCGGCACCTAGGGGATCTCGCTTATTTGAAGAGATAGAGAAACGGTTAAATTAGGGCAAAGTTGCAGAATTTTAGGCCCATTAATAATCTGAAAAGAAAACTGCCCTAGCTGCTTTTGTTTTTGAGCTATTGACAAAAAACCAAAAAATCGAAATTTCGTTTTTTGACTTTATTTTCCTTATTATCAAAAATTTTTTAAATCTGACCGAACTTCTCCTAAGCCATTTTGTATTCTACACCCGATTCCGAAAACACATTTGATGTAAAACGTTTCGGTTTTCTGGAACCATCATCAACTTTAGTTTTTTAAATAATCTTTTGTTTTAGCACCATCTCATAGAACCTTTTTTGCTGATTTCAAAAATGTTTATTACTTGAGTATTTATTTTTAAATTTTGTTTTCAAATAAGCTAATTTGTTAATCAAAATTGAGGATCAAGCTGCTCTAGAATTAAAACAAAAGCAGGTATAACAAAACATAAATCCATGCTTCGATTACGACTAATTTGATTTCTTTATTTGTGTTTATTACAAAAATAATTGAGTAAACAATGATATTAATGTACTTCATAATTTAGGAAATAAAAACTTTAAAAACTTATTAAAGGTGTTTAAATTTCAAAATCTCGGGTTGTAAAACGAAAAACGTAAGTCTAAAAACGAAATTTCGATTTTTTGGTTTTTTGTCAATAGCTCAAAAACAAAAGCAGCTAGGGCAGTTTTATTTTCAGATTATTAATGGGCCTAAAATTCTGCAACTTTGCCCTAATTTAACCGTTTCTCTATCTCTTCAAATAAGCGAGATCCCCATGGTGCCGGTCGAATTTGAATAACCCTGTATACACTATACAGCGTGTAAAAAAATGCATTACCAGTGCTGTAGTGAGGCGGAAGCCCCCGCACTTTTTATTTCAGGCGGAGCGGCTCCCGGAATTTTTACTCCAGGTATTTAAATTACGAACGTTTACTAGATGGTGTGCAGTTCACAACCATGGAAAATGGAAAGTATAAGCCCCAAAAATCACCATTTTGCACAGAATTTTTAAGAAACTTCCCTTCGGAGTACCCGGGACCCCTAGCTTAGGGCGTAAACCCCAAAGCCCCCAGAATATCTTGGTTCGTCCTTGAATACCATGAACCTGTCGACGAACTACCTTAATCCCAGTGGTGGTGCTAGGTTTTTGTGGCTCCTTGGTACACATTGATTAAAGGAGGCCAAATTTTTTATGTGCCGCAGGGGAAAAATTTTCATGCTTCAAGGTCAACAACGTTTAAATCCCAATGTAGCACCGAGCTTAATTTCACAAGAAACTATTTCTTTGAACTAAATGTAATGTAAAGAGAAACATAAAACAGTTTAAAACTTCACATTTTTAATGCCCTAAAATATTTTTAAAATTTGAAATAAGTATTTTACAGTTCAAACAAAATTTCGACCACCCTTTTACACTCGCCGCAACTTTAACAGAGCACCGTCCCTTTTACACGTATAAATTCTCTTTTGTTAGACAAAATAACATGTTTTTTTTTCAATTTTTAATTTCAGAATTTTTTGTTATGGTTATCGTTATCAATATCACAATATACTTTCTTTCTCTTCTTATTTTTTCTGGTTTTTAGAGGTCACTTAAACTCTAGTGAATATGAGGTGGGTAAGAATGCGCTATCCCCCTCCCACAAAGTACTCACTCCGCCTTACCAGAGTGGAGAAAAGCTCTCCAATTTTTCTCTTCCCTTATCCTGAGGAGAACCCGACAAAAATTTTAAATCTTTGTATTTTTTTAAATTTTAGTTTCGCCCCTTGTGTACTCATGGCATCCATAGCACCTCGTTGCATGGAAGGGTTACTTTTACTTCATGCAAGTAGGTACGCACGCCGCAATCACTATCCAGCACCATTATCGATTAATTGTCTTTGGGTCTTTAGGACCCGTGGGTAGTAACTATGTATCTTGAAAAATAATAGAAGTATTATAGAGGTGGTAGATGATAAATATTTTACAATATCGAATTATTTGAGAAAATTTTCCTTCAATTTACGAGGTTTATGAAAACAGCAACTAGAAGAGATAGGTAATGAAAAGTGAAGAGTTTTAAGGAAATTCTGATTATTTCAAGTATTTTGAGGTACTTCTCGACATTTTCATTTTGTGCAATGCAGTTGCAGGATTTAACAATCAAAAGAGAAAAATAAAAAAGCAGTTTGCTTTCCCAGAACAAATACGCTGTTATAAAAATTCCCAAGAAGAAATACAATTATTTTCAATAATTGGAATAGCCTTCGAAACTCATTATGATGCTAAGATTCTATTGCTCCTATTCGGCTATTAATTCTACCTCAACAGTTCCCTGAATGCTATTCTAAACCATTCTGTATCCCTGATTCCTATTCTAAACCATTTTGTATAGCTTATACATACAAATAAAACTAAAGAAAAATGCGATTCTAGTTAATGACAAGGAAGTTGAAATGTTACTGTAACTAAGAATAAATCTGAGGCGTCGCAAGAAAGGAATATATTGCGGTCTTGAGGAAGCTCAAAAACTTTAGGCTTTAACCAAGTTTCCTTCATTTTCAAAAACTCGTATGTTCTCCACTAATTGAACTGGCGCTGCATACCACTTTTGTGTGTTTTAGAGGAAGTGTTTAATTAGAATGTTTCTAAATTCTTAATTAGGTACTACTAGAAAAAAAGTTTTCAGGAAAGCTTTAAAGGCCTAACCATTGTATTAAGTTTCCACCCCGCACGAAATTTCATCAATTTTCTTACTAAATTGTTATTATAAAACGTAGGAAATAAGAAAATTTTTTACATGTAAATTATATGTAATTTTACTTCATTGTATTCTCTATTAAACAGAGATAATGTAATTGAAAGTTATATTCACACCATCCTCACCACATAGAAATGTTAAACACATTTAAAACCACAGGGTTACGTGTTTTGTAAACCGTGAAGAACCAATGTGTAACTTTCATCAACTTAATTATTGCATATTTTATTTCATTTTGTAACTTTTAAAACACTTGTTATCTTTTCTTCCAAAAAAAGCTCTTTTTCTGATTAACGTTTTTATTTTATTATTTGTTTTAGATGCTTTTAAAACTAAGGTACAAATGAAATAATTAGATTTTTTACGTTGAAACAAAGAGAACTTAATTACATTTTAATTACCCTCAACATTTTATTTTTAAGTTAAAATATTGCAAATATTTTTTGCTCCATTTTTAAAGAATGCACAATTTTTTTGAAACGCTTTCTACAAGATCACAGAGAGGATGAGTAATAATAGTAGCACTCCAAGGGTTTCTCAAAGAAAGCACCTGGTAACATCATAAATATAGCGTTTTATATCACCTCTAAGCTAAAATATTCATTGTGTATTTTATCCTACTTAAAAAGATGAAGAAAGTTTGTTTATGACTAGTAAATTATCTTACCAAAAGGAACAATATTATAAAAAGGTTGATTTAAAACAAATAATTTAAGTGTATTAATTATAAAAAGGTTTATTAGAACTACTACATAAAAAAGGGTGGCTTAAATCGTTCTTACCTCGTTTATATCAAAGGTTTTTGAGAAAATTATTGAGCAAAAGCTTATGTCATAATTAACTCATTTAATCGGAGAAGAATCCCCTACGTGTGCATATAACATATTAGGAGAGTTGGTTATTCCCTGATTGAATAAGCTATACCAATTATTTAGACAGGTTTAAAATTTTATCTCCAATTCAGTTGGGATTTAAGGAGCTATATCGACATTCGGAAGACGTCGAAAGCGTATGAAAATAAGTCAACTTATGGTTCTTTCTTTGTTCTATTTGCACTGGTCAACTAAAACAGCTAGAACAAATGTGTTGGGTATTTCTGAAAGAAAATTTTATCCTCTTTCATTCATAATAAAGGTCAAATTAGGGTAATTTTAGTCATTAAAGAGCTACACTGGCATTCGAAAGACACGTCGGCGTCGCGTCGTAAGCATTTGAAAATAAGTCAACTGATAGTTCTCTCTTTGTTCTATTTGTACTAGTTTACAAAGACAGGTCCGAAGCATAAGAAGAGGATGAAGATGACGACGAACAAGAAGTTGAATCAGCAATCGTAGAATCAGTAACAAGTAGGGAAGTGAACAACTGTGGAGGAATTGGGCACGTTTCGGCTGACTGTAAACACAAAAACAAAGGCATGACATATTTTAATTGTAACGAATTTGGGCACATCGCAGTGAAGTGTCAAGTAAAGAAGAGCAAAAATCATTGAAAGTTGAAAGCGGTGTGAAATGTGAAGAAGTTTTAAAGAAATAAATAAAAATAAATAATAAAATGATGAAAAAATTTCTTGATACTGGAAACGATTTAAATTTAATAACATTTAGAGAAGCGCAAGTAGTTAGTTTATGACGACGAACAATTAAAAGTAACAAGCATAGGACAATGAAGTATTCAACATTGGTATTCAACATTCGTAAATTCAAAAGCAAAATACAGTTAGATAACAGCGATTTTTGTACAGAATTTCATGTGGTAAATAATGAAGATGCCTTATAATATATGTTGTTAGAAAATCCAATATTAAAGGAATGTGATGTGCAAATTAATTTTGAAGGCATTTTTATCACGAAGAAGCTAATGTTGTTAGCTAATTATGACGTTACAAATCAAAACAATTACGAGATACGAGAAGGCAAATTTAGAAAAGAAGTTGAAAGTAATGGTAGATTTAACAGAAATAAAAACAAGAAGTTGAAATTAATTACGTTGTTAAAACGCCAAAATAACAAACTAATGTCCAAGTTGGAACGATTAGAATGGGGAAGAGAAGAACTCGATAGTCCGAAACGAGACACCAATGTGCCAAAAGCCAATTTAGGCAAAGACGATAAAAAGTTACAGGAGTTACTAGATACAATTAAACAGCTTCCTGTAGACAACGAAGAACTACAAGCGATGCTCGAAGAGCAAAGAAATTTAAGACTTAAATCGAAAGAGCCAAGTCGGTAGAACCAATTTTAGAAGAAATGAAAACGGAAGCCGAATACACGATCGTATTAAATGAAAAGACCCTACTTAAACAAGATTTAATTTGCAAGACCAAAGAGAAAAAGAGTTTGGAAATTGTGCTCAAGAGTTTACAGCAAAATTGTAACGAGCTGCAATTACAGCAATTAGAAACGGAAAAGGAGCTGTTTCAATTGTCTCCTCAAAGCTTAACGCAACAGTGGCAAAATGGTAAAAATTATAACAACAAGAGAAAGGAAAGCAACAAATACAACGAGGGCGATTTGGTTGGTATTAAAAGAACGTTTGGAACAGGTAGGTATTAAGGTTCTGAAAAAATATTTTGAAGCGTATCTGGTAACCAAAATAAAAAGAAACAATCGCTAAAGTAGAGAAGTTTGGTACCGAGGAGAGGCCAGGTAAGACGTCGAGATCCATGGATATGATGAAGATATGATGACAGGAATTTGATAATTTTAGTAGTTCATCCGAGGCAGATGAAGATAAGAATGGCCGAGTGAGAAATGGGTAGCTATACTATTTGTTCACAAAAGTAGACAGTCATTTATAGAATTAATAATAAATGAATAACATTCATTTATAGAATGACAGTGTGATTTATAGAATTAAGACTAGATTACATCAAGATTTTTCGGTACAGCATTATGAACAATCGTTCGTACTCGGATCCACTTCTACTACTAAGCTTCTGTCAAATTATAGTATAGTAGTTAGTTATTCTATTAAAGCGGCACGTGTTTTCTGCATCTAAATAAATAGATCCGCGCTATAGTAAGCTCAATTTTGTGAACAAATATTAGGAATGAGTCACTCTCTATAATTGTGAAATTGGAATATAGGTAATAGTTGTTTTGTAAACAGTGAGTTAGAGAAACAGATATTCTCAAGAATAGAGGACAGATATTAATAATTGGGTTTGATTTGATTTTAATTTAATAGATCCTACATAGATTTATCTACATCTATATAGCAGCAACCCTTCAGTGGATGCTTAAGGATAGACCTTAAAAACAAAAGCCAAATTTAGAACAAAGGCTACATTTTATACCTCGAGGAATAAGTGAAGAATACGAAGTTTTCAGACGTTATTGTGTGAAATTAAAACTATATACCAAAGAAACTCCATAAGATTAGGAACGAAAGTAGCCCATGACTCATCATCATGGCATGTTAGTCTGATGTATGCCTTAATGGTTGAAATTTGGAAGTCTAACTGTTAGTATTGATTAGAGAGCGCTGAGATAATAAAGAACTCTTAAGGCGTAGACACACGCACACCACAGCCCTTTACTCCCTGTGCGAGTCCGGCCTGTACATGCAAACCTAAGTGCCTGGTAGAGTAGTCCCAACGTAAAATAAATACACCACGTGATGACCGTTAAACTTGCGCAGTATTTTAATACTGTCGTTGCTTAGAAACGAACATAGACAGTGCTGTTATAGTAGAGGGCGCGTAGAATTAGGCAAATATAATATATGTCATCTATGATAACTAGCTCCGTAACTGTGCTCTAAAGGCACGCCTCGCGCAAGTTTGGTCACGTGGTGTACTCATCTTACGTTGGGGCTACTCTACATTATAGCGGCCTGTGCACGCTAACACGAATGTGTAAAGCCTGTACCATACACGCAGAGGTTTGCTTTCCGATTTGGCCTCCGACACTTGAACAAAGTCTAGATGCTCCGATTTGGCCTGTGCAGACTAGGGGTGGGCGATATTGAGAATTTCATATCGATATATCGATATTTACCGATATATCGATATATCGATAAATATCGATATATCGGAATATCGATAAATATCGATATATGGGAATATCGATAAATATCGATATATCGGAATATCGATATATCGAAATATCGGAAATATTGGAAAATATCGATATATCGATATTTTTCTTAAATGATATCGACTATCCTTGCTGAGATTATTGAAGTAATTGTACATTTTTTTATTGGTAATTTTTAAATTGAAATTGATACGCTTAAATTTTACAAAAAAAAATAGGTAGGTTTATTTTAATTGGTGCCCTGTGCAGGAACTCCTGCCTAAGGCGTGCTCCCCCTGTATGATCCTGAATGTATGAATTGCGCTTCTTGAAGAAAGTGCCTTAAGCCAAAAGTATCGAAAATATCGTTATATCGCAATATCGATATATCAAAATAATAATATATCAAAATATCCATATTTCAAAATATCGATATATCAAAATATCGATATGTCAAAATATCGATATATTAAAATATCGATATATCGCAATATCGATATATCGAAATATCGATATATCGATATTTCAAAATATCGATATATCGATCTATCAAAATATCGATATATCGATATAAGGTAATATCGATATATCGATATTTTTTTAAAAACATATCGACTAGTCGATATATCGATAAAAATATCGATATATCGATAATTTTTCCCAGCCCTAGTGCAGACTGCTAGCCTGAGTAGTTTTGACTTGCACAGGCAAGCATTAGTAAAAACCTGTACGTTTGTTTCCACCTTTCAGTTCAATTTTTTTGCTCTCTAATAGTATTTCTTTTATCGTTTTCTTTAAAAATCATTTTTTATAAAAGTAAAATTCGCAATAGCGAGTGACGAACTTCTGCAGCTATGGTCTCTGATGAACGATAGCGCTATTTCGACTTAATAAAAATTAACAATCAACACTGCACGTATTACATTACCTACATTATAGAAACTGATGATTATGATTTGAAAATATATTATTAAAATTTAAACCATTTCATGAGTTGAAGGGTTTAGGCAAAAAGTTGTAAACCGAATATAAATTTCATTGTAAACTTTTGTCAAACCCTGTATATTAACTGACAAAGTTTTAAAGCAATAATCTGATTTTAATACTTATTTAAATAAAACGCTAAGCTTAAGCCGAAGCATATCACAGGAGAAGCGGAAAATGAAGTTATTAAATATGGGATTTTATGATTAAAATACTGTGCTTTTTAGAAAACATTAAATTAGAAAAGTTAATTTTTAAAACTATTTTTTAAGGCTTCTTAAATTTCCAAAAAAGCACAAAGGGTATTAAATTATAATACTTCAAAAAGTTTCAAAGTGGGAATTTTTTTAACAAAATGTTCATTTAATCATTATGTGGATGATACTTTGTTGGTAAAAAAAAAGCCCGTCAATTATCCATCATTTGTTGCTTTCTTTTTATGAAATAGTCACATTCTTTTAGCAAGATTTTAACCTTTACATTAAAAGAAAAGCGAATATTTTCTTCATACATCAAAAGATTTTGGTTTGCGTGATGGATAATTTGACAAAAGCTTTCAAATGTATCACTGAGATGAAGAGTAGGTAATTACTTACGTTATACGTTTGAGATAAATAAAAATTACTTTTGTACAAAAAATATTTTTGGGGTGTTTATAAAGCATTTACTGTGGCTTGATTTTGACGAGTTTGTTGTATCTCTAAACAAACAATGAATCAACATCTCCAACTTTATTATAAGGTATCTTATTTTGTAGCAAGTTGTTTTGGTTTTGATCAGAAAGTTTCTCAACATGTTTATTTATCAAGTTCTAAAACTAACAAGACAACGAAGTGTAAACTAAGTAAACTGTCAATTTGGGTCCATCTTAGTAAAACATTTCTGCATGAGCGAGTTTTCTACTCATTATTGAGTTCAGAGAGAGAGCGAGACGATAAGAACATAATCATCACGTATACTACAGTCTTCTTCAGATGTTCACTAATTAATATGAAGTCTTATTAGAGTGAATATTCAAAGGCATTATATTATTCATTTATAATTAGATTAAAAAACCATAAAGTTAAGCTAACAGATTTTCTACTTTCCCCTATCATTTATTTTGTCGCGTTATTTATTTTTAGAGTAATTTGGAGTTTACAGTTAAAATTCTATTTTCTCTGTGGAGTTTTTAATTGATATAAAAGTTTCAAACATTTTTATTTGTAAATATCATTTTAATGTTTTTTACACTCTTTTTAAATATTATTACGTTGTTGTAATATTCTCTTTTAGGCTTCTATTTGAATGTTCATATCCGTATGTCGCTTATACGATAGATATACGACAAGTTAGATTAACCGGTTAAGCTGTTACTGTGTGTGACCTGACAAGTAAAAATGACACATTAAATTATTTTTATACATATTTTATACGTACGAGTAGGTAAAAGGCATTTTGCGATTTTATACAGCTTCTAACGGCTCTCCTTGTCAATTTTTCGTGTTATTTTCGTCTTGTTAAGTTTTCATTTTCTCCTTCGTGGATGAATTTACTTGGTTCGTTTTAAAAGTAAAAAATAAGTAAAACATTGAATAATGTATCGTTACTGTCCCCAATTGTCAAGTGATGGAGAAATTTTGTTAAAACCCACGTAAAACCTCGAGGATCCATATGGAATGAAATACTTAAGTTTATGTCAAAGGTCGTAATGTACCTAATCATAAACGTTGGTTTCACAATTTCTAAGAAAACATTTGTATAAAAACAAGATAGCGCCTTTACAAGTCTTTTCCCAGGATTTTTCTAGTTCTAAAACGTCCTAATAAAAATCTGGGTTTTACGAAGGCAAAGGGGTAAAATTCTAAAATCAAAATCTTCTGGTTGGTCAAAACTCGGACAAAATCCAAGTTTCACGCATCGACTTGGATTTTGACTAGGTTTTCTTTATGCTCATAGGGCGAAAAATTACGTGTCCGTGAAGTCAGCAGTGGGACTTTTGAATTTAAAAAAAAGCTCTCGTGAATCGTTAGTAAATCGTTAGTAAGTGATAGTAAGTCCATTTCCGACGTTAGTAAGTCAAAAATAACGGAAATATTCATATTTTAAAAAACCACTGCTAACTTCGCGGCAGCAGTGGGACTATTTTTTAAAATTTTGAAACTTGTGTAAACATTTAGGTAATCGTTAGTAAGTGATAGTAAGTCGATTCCCGACGTTAGTAAGTCAAAAATAGCCGAGTTAAAAACCAAAAACAAGTGTGAAGTTAGCAGTGGGAGTATGTCCCATCGAGCTGAAATTTTGCAATACTTTAGAGGATCGTTAGTAAGTGATAGTAAGTCAATTCCCGACGTTAGTGAGTCAAAAATAGCCGAGCTACAAACCAAAAACTAAGCGCGAAGTTAGCAGTGGGAGTATGTCCAATCGAGCTGAAACTTTGCAATCCCTTAGAGAATCGTTAGTAAGTGATAGTAAGTCCATTGCCGACGTTAGTAAGTCAAAAATAGCCGAGTTACGAACCAAAAACTAAGCGCGAAGTTAGCAGTGGCAGTATGTCCGATCGAGCTGAAACTTTGCAATCCTTTAGAGAATCGTTAGTAAGTGATAGTAAATCAATTCCTGACGTTAGTAAGTAAAAAATAGCAGAGTTAGAAACCAAAAACTAAACGTGAAGTTAGCAGTGGGAGTATGTCCGATTGAGCTGAAATTTTGGAATCCTTTAGAGAATCGTTAGTAAGTGATAGTAAGTCAATTTCCGACGTTAGTAAGTCAAAAATAGCCGAGTTACGAACCAAAAACTAAGCGCGAAGTTAGCAGTGGCAGTATGGCCGATCGAGCTGAAACTTTGCAATCCTTTAGAGAATCGTTAGTAAGTGATAGTAAGTCAATTCCCGACGTTAGTAAGTCAAAAATAGCTGCGTTAAAAACCAAAAGCGAAACGTGAAGTTAGCAGTGGGAGTATCTCCGATCGAGCTGAAATTTTGTAATCCTTTAGAGAATCGTTAGTAAGTGATAGTAAGTTAATTCCCGACGCTAGTAAGTCAAAAATAGCCGAGTTACAAACCAAAACTACACGTGAAGGTAGCAGTAGGGGTATGTCCGATCGAGCGGAAACTTTGCAATACTTTAGAGAATCGTTAGTAAGTGATAGTAAGTCAATTCCCGACGTTAGTAAGTCAAAAATAGCCGTGTTACGAACCAAAAACTAACCGTGAATTTAGCAGTGGGAGTACCTACATCCGATCGAGCTGAAATTTTGCACTCGTTTAGAGGATCGTTAGTAAATGATAGTAAATCAATTTCCGACGTTAGTAAGTCCAAAATACACATTCTTTGATAGCAATGGTATAGTAGTCCGAACGAAAGATGAATACACCACGTGACCAAATCTGTGCGAAGCGTGGCTTCAGAACTTAGTGGCAGAGCTAATTATTTTTTCTTAAAAAAATTATTTTTAAAAGTTATTCAAAATAATTATTTAAATTTTTGTTTGAAGAACTTTGTACGTACACCGTTTAATGCGCGATTTACACTACGAATACCTCAGGAACGTTACACTTTTGGTTAATGGAATGAAACTTGGGACATAGTTTACTTGGACCATATTGGTAAATTTTGTACGATGAGATCATAGAAATATTCGATAGGGGCGCTGCGATATTTCGTGGGTGCTGAATTGATTTGTCACAATGACGAATTCATCTGAACATCCAACATGAACAACATTGGCATAAAACAGCCATTTTTTTCTCTGGTGCTGTAAGAACGCTCTTTCAAATATTTTGACAGTAAAATGAGCTCGAGTAAAATGATACAGCACTTTTGGTTAATGGAATGGAACTCGACGAATAGTTTACTGGAACCATTATGGAGTAATTTTGTCCGATGAGACCAAAGAAATGTTCGAGGGGCCGCTGTCGCTGTACATCCCTCTTATTTCAAGATCTGATGTTAGCCGTATTTTTTTGTGAGAAGTCTTGTTACCATACATTGTGAGGGTGCTGAATCTATCAAGAATCCATCTGATCAACTCCTGGGACTTAAAATTGCCATCTTTTACTCTAGTGCTGTAAAAACGCCCTTTCAAGTTTTAAAATCACTCTATTTTGTTTTTTTTTGTTTATCGGTTTTTATTTGGTCTCATCGGACAGAATTTTTCTATATGGTTCCAGTCAACAGATCTACTGAGTTTCAATCCATTAACCAAAAGTGTAGTATCATTTTATTGAACCCCTCTTAGCCCTTTTAAAACATGCCAAGGAGGAAAATAACGGTTTTACAATGACAAGAAGAAAAGTAACTGTTTTACGCATATAGAGATACTCACACGGATTCAGCATGGTCACAGGTCGATTCAGCACTTTTGTAATACAGTGTGTCCAGTAAAACGTGCACAGCATGGGGATCTCGGAAACCATAAGAGATACGAAGTCGGTTAAATGTAAACAATTGTGCAGGATTTTATGGCCACCTCGATACTGCTTTTCTTTTTTGAAAACAATTATTAGCACTCTAGATATTTAGGAAAAACTGAAAAATTGCATTTTCTTTAAATGCTTATAACTTTTTTATTACTGGAGATAATTTCAATTTTCAAAAAAGAGATAATAGGCACTACTAAAATGCAAATAATTAATTCATAAAATATTTTTTTTTGTGCGCCGTTTTGGAGATATGATGCAAACTTATGTTTTTTTAAATACAAACCTAACCTCAATTTTATGTTTTTAAAAAGCTAATTTTTTTTTCTTTTCAAAAATATAAGGGTTGATAGGATTATTTTTAAAATTTTTTTAGAAGGTACTTTTTTTCGAATTATTTTAATCGTTTTTTTTGATATTTATTTATTTAATTCAGTTGTTTCTTTTTTATGAAAGTGTTTCATAGCAAACTTGATTTTTAAAATTTATTTGAACATAAATAACAAAATATTCTATTTTAGTATTACCGTAAAGGAATTAAAAAAATTAACCCTATCAACCCTTATATTTTTGAAAAGAGAAAAAAATTTGCTTTTTAAAAACATAAAAATGAGGTTAGGTTTGTATTTAAAAAAACATAAGTTTGCATCATATCTCCAAAACGGCGCATTAAAAAAAATATTTTATGAATTAATTATTTGCATTTTAGTAGTGCCTATTATTTCTTTTTTGAAAATTGAAATTATCTCCAGTAATAAAAAAGTTATAAGCATTTAAAGAAAATGCAATTTTTCAGTTTTTCCTAAATATCTAGAATGCTAATAATTGTTTTCAAAAAACAAAAGCAGTATCGAGGTGGCCATAAAATCCTGCACAATTGTTTCCATTTAACCGACTTCGTATCTCTTACGGTTTCCGTGATCCCCATGCTGTGCACGTTATACTGGACACACTGTATACGGTAGCGGAACTTATCAGTTATCACCAAAAAATTCCACTAATATCTTATTTTGAAGAAAAGGGGATAGCGCCCCCTCGAATATTTCTTTGGTCTCATCGGACAAAATTTTACTATATGGTTATACTATATGTGTGGAGTTTCATTCCATTAACCAAAACTTGAACGTACCTGAGGTATATTCTTCGTGCATAGCTGGCTTTACAGATGTACAGCGGCCCCCATCGAACTTTTTTTTGATCTTATCGGACAAAATTAATCTATAAGTTTTCAGTAAACTATCTACCGAGTTTCATTACATTAACCAAAAGTGCAGCATTCCTTAGTTTTTAGTCTCGTAACCCCCGTACTACTAATTAATAATTAATTACTGGATTAATACTTTGTGAATGACATCTACCCATTGTGTTTCTAATTATTTTGCTTCGACAAAATTAATGTAGAGTAACTGACACGTCTAAGGGTGTGAGCAAATTAAGAGTAGAAAGTTTACATAGAGTGGTTTGAAATTTCAGCTTAAATCATATGTCACTATAAGGATGCAATATGCTCTATGCTCTCAGCTTTCAATTTCAGCACCCGAAAACGCTGTGGTCTATGCTATGCTCTAGGCTCTATGCTCGAAACTTTTAATTTGCGCACACCCTTAGCGACCTTAAATGCGCAGAAGAGCAAGTGAGAAAGCTGTAGAAAAAGACGCCCAAACATTGTTTTCACCGAGGGGTGAACCACTGTTCTGAATTTGTACACTGACTGCAGATGACTACTGTCGACAGCTCAATTTTTGAACATTGACTGCAGAGAGTGGATAATCCCTCGGTTTTCGCAATGGCTTTCATGTTGTATTATGTAACCTTCTTTAGGGGTAGTCCAAAATTTTGCTTTCTGCGCAGATCGCTAGAGCAAACTCAACGTAACCTGAGCACACCACGTGATGACCGTTAAAGTTGCGCAGTAGTTTTGTACTGCCGTTGCTTAGAAACGGACGTAGACAGTGTCGTCGTATAGTTATTACATAACTTTTGTCGAAGCAAAATAATTACAGGCATATTAATAATGTGGACATCTCATTTCTAAAGTATTAAATCAGTAATTAATTATTATTAATACTTCAAATAAAAATTTAAATGCCTCGCGCAGGTTTCGTCACGTGGTGTGCTCAGGTTAAGTTGGGACCACTCTAAGATCTGGCAATTACTCTAATAACTATACGACGGCACACGATACTGTCTAAGGGGTTTGTTTTTAAGCAACGGCATTACAAAACCATTGCGCAACTTAACGGTAATCACGTGGTGTACTCATCTTTCCTTGAGATTACCCACGTTTATTTTCAAAATAATTAACAAACATTTCAAATAAATAGGACAATATTAATAGAAGTATTATACAATATGTTGCGGGTAAAGCTAGCAGGGAGGATAGACTAGGATTTAAGACTACCCGGCTAAAGTTAGTTTGACCCACGACCAATGGTCGAGATACCAAAACCCGTGAATTTCGGGGGGAGTCTTTTTTATGATTGATATTCATTGTTGGCATGGTAAAAATGCAATTTAGCCTGGGTACCACTTTTAAATTTTTTGCATTAGGCCTCTATTTTGAAAAATGGCCGCTGGTAAAAGAGAATGGATATACAGAAGCCTTATATGTATTATGTATCTTCTCGTTCTCTGTCAAGTTGAACACTCGCCAGTAGTAAAGAGAGAGGTACCGCAGATAATTTATGTTTCCCTATGCTGCTAACTCAAGAAGCATTCTGCGACAACTTTCTAAGTATTCTTCAAAACTTACTCTACTCCTTAGGGCAGTTTGACATGAACTAACTATTTAGTAACTGTTAGTTACTAAGTTGGTTACTAAATGAACTCAAGGAGCAAAAACACGGGAATCTAAGCTTTAACGTCAACGTCAAAATGGGCGGATAAATTTTGACGTTGACGTTAAAGCTTAGATTCCCGTGTTTTTGCTCCTTGAGTTCATTTAGTAACCAACTTAATAACTAACAGTTACTAAATAGTTAGTTCATGTAAAACAGACCTTAGACAGTGGTAGCGCTGAAACAGGATTTCAATGTCAATGATGTAAGAGAGCCATAGTCTTGCCATTTCTGCTTGAGACTCTAAGGCATCTTGACACATCACGCATGCACGAATAGAACTGTTTAAGATTTATTTTATTGTATCTTCGTTCTTAACTTCGTTTTCATAACTTTTGCCCGTTTTGCGCTGCCATTTTTCGAAATAGCGGCCAAACGCCAAAAACTTAAAAGTGGTACCCACGCTAAATTGCATTTTTACCATGTTAAAAATAAATATCATTCATAAAAAAGGTTCCCTTCAAAAACGCACGGGTTTTGGTATCTCGACCGGACTACAATGGATAAAATCCGAAATGTGATTGAAATAATACATGCTTCGGACTTTACCCGGGTAAACCGCGCTCTACCCAATTTCACTTGGTTAATGATAGTCGTTGCACAATTTTTAACCACGCTGTAATGAAATGAATCATTTATTTAAATACGTTTTTAACACTTTACTTCTCTTAAATTGATTTATATCCTATTCTTTTATTGAAACTTTCCTTTTGTCATATAATTATACAGGGTGTCTACGAATAACACCGATAAACGTTAACAGCGGTTTCCTGGGACCAAAATAGGACATTTGCTTCTCTTGCTTCTCTTATATTGCAATAAGTTGGGGTTAAAATTTAACAAAAAATCATTTTATCTCCAAAAGTACTCTAACTATTTTAATAATTTTTATACTGAATGCATACTTTATAATATAATATTTTATAATATAAAATATGCATGAAAATCGCACAACTAATTACGCGACTTTTTTAAATTTTAACCCCAACTTTGAGAACCTCTAACTTTCTTTCTAACCTTTAACTTTTTAAATCTCTTATTTTGGTTCCAGCAAATTGTAGACGTTTGGTCCACGTTTTGGTCAGATGTTATTCGGGGACATACTGTATATTTAGTCAACCCTTAACTGTGATTTACTACCTGCTGCCTACTGCACTACCTACTACAAAACGATGTCATTTCAAAGCAGCTGGAAATTTTGTAGTTCAAAATGCTATTTTTGTAGCTTGTGTTGTTAAAATAAATAAAAATTACGGTTAATTATTATATTATTACAATATTGATTAATGTTCGCTTTAGCCCAGCATTGTTTATAACTTTATAACCCTTATAACCTTAACCATAGCACAAAAACCTCATTGGATAACAATAAAAATACCGATCAATTAAACACCATGTATATTACAATGACTTTAATCAAATTAACTTGTCCAAGCACAAGTATACTCTGTATACTATCAGCATGGTTGCGCGATAGATGTAAGATAGTTTTTTAGGACGCTGTAATTCGAATGCAAATAAAAACTTAGTTACAAAGCTTTTGGGTTTTCTGGCCTTATATTAATTTATATGGACAATACACTCCCAGCGTTTCGTGGGTTCTTTCCGACTTATCCTGTACACAAAACTTAGTTTCAATTTTGACCTAGTAACATGCTATTGGAGATATTACTAAATTTTGACTATTTAAAACTATAACCATTGCCTAATTAAAATAGGGGCCTGCCTTCATTTACTATACTTGCTATTCTTTAAAGAACTGCTAAAAAAATTTCAACTCCATTGGACATACTGCCAGTGCTAATTTCACATTTAGTTTTTGGTTTGTAACTCCGCTATTTCTAAGTAAAGCGTGGTTTACACAAAAAATAGTTAAACGTAATATTTACTATGGTGAAGTCATGAGTCATGATAGTTATCGTTTAAGTCAAGCAGTGTAAAAGTAACTATCAAACTCTTTACATAACGACAGTCTCATGAGCGTAACAGTAGTTTTCATGACAACAGCTAACGTGTTTTACTATCACCGTGTAGAACACCCTCTACTACCTTCAGAAATGTACTTAGTATAACTTATTAACGATTCTCTATAAGTCTAAAAGATGGCAAAATATCATAGTACTAATGTGAATTTCTCGTTTTTGGTTTGTAACTCGACTATTTTTGACTTACTATCACTTACTAACGATTCTCTAAAGGATTCCAAAATTTCAGCTCGATCGGACATACTCCCATTGCTAACTTCACGTTTAGTTTTTGGTTTTTAACTAGGCTATTTTTAACTTACTAACGTCGGGAAATGACTTACTATCACTTACTAACGATTCTCTAAACGATTGCAAAATTTCAGCTCGATCGGACATACTCCCACTGCTAACTTCACGTTTAGTTTTTGGTTTGTAACTCGGCTATTTTTGACTTACTAACGTCGGGAATCGACTTACTATCACTTACTAACGATTCTCTAAACGATTGCAAAATTTCAGCTCGATCGGACATACTCCCACTGCTAACTTCACGTTTAGTTTTTGGTTTGTAACTCGGCTATTTTTGACTTACTAACGTCGGGAATTGACTTACTATCACTTACTAACGATTCTCTAAACGATTGCAAAATTTCAGCTCGATTGGATGTACTCCCACTGCTAACTTCATGTTTAGTTTTTGGTTTGTAACTCGGCTATTTTTGACTTACTAACGTCGGGAATTGACTTACTATCGCTTACTAACGATTCTCTAAACGATTGCAAAATTTCAGCTCGATCGGACATACTCCCACTGCTAACTTCACGTTTAGTTTTTGGTTTGTAACTCGGCTATTTTTGACTTACTAACGTCGGGAATTGACTTACTATCACTTACTAACGATCCTCTAAAGGATTGCAAAATTTCAGCTCGTTGGGACATACTCCCACTGCTAACTTCACACTTGTTTTTTGTTTTTAACTCGGCTATTTTTGACTTACTAACGTCGGGAATCGACTTACTATCACTTACTAACGATTACCTAAATGTTTACACAAGTTTCAAAATTTTAAAAAATAGTCCCACTGCTGCCGCGAAGTTAGCAGTGGTTTTTTAAAATATGAATATTTCCGTTATTTTTGACTTACTAACGTCGGAAATGGACTTACTATCACTTACTAACGATTTACTAACGATTCACGAGAGCTTTTTTTTAAATTCAAAAGTCCCACTGCTAACTTCACGGACACAAAAATTACTAATTCTCTATTTTGCTAAACCAATATATCATAAAAAGGTCGGTAAGTTTTACCTTGAGGTAAATTATGAACTTGATTTCCGAACGGTTACCTCATGAACGAATTATACGTTTCAATTTTCTAAATTTATAATTATTATCTAGTCGAGTTCCAAGTTTGGAGGAAATTGCAAATTTGTTCAAGATTGAGTTTTATGTCTTGACTTCCCATCATTTAAAATTGTTGGGTTAATAAGATTTTCTAACAAGCATAATATTTTATTAATTTTCTATGTTCTATTTTTATTAGTGCTATTTCAGATTCTCTCTTTCTTTATTCTTGCCACTTCTATGCAGACGACTTCAAAATTTATATTCACTAGATCATGAAAGCGCGCTCTCTGTCTCTTTGCATGTTTCGCTATATCTCTCTTCCCCTCTGTCTCTAGCTCTGTTTCTGACATCTCATTTCTGTCATCTCGTCTTTCATCTCTTCTGTCATCTCATCGCATCTATCAGTTTCGTCTGCCATCTATTCTCATCTGTCAATCATGACGTGATAGGTATGGTAATTTACCTTAGTACTCGATTAAGTACAGTTTAATCCATAAAAAAATAGCAGTGTCGCCTTGTGTTATTTGACATAATTTTGATTTACAAAACGCTTCCGGTTAAACCGTAAATTACCAAAATATGAAAATTTTTAGGAACGCCCAGTATTTTTTAAATATTTTGATCGTAAAATTAGCTATTACACGATACCAAACACTTTATATTTTGACTTCCGGTATAACCGGAAATGGAATAAAATTTCTTAATTTAAATGGAACACCCTATTTATGCCAAATTTAAAAAAAAATTAAATTAGTATTTCAGACAATTTATGTCTAAAAATTCTGCTTACACGCAGAAGATGTTGGTTCGATCCCGGACAAAAGCAATTTTAATAAAATTTTTTTTTTAAATCATGTAATTTATATTAACATAAAAGTAAATTTAATAATAAAATCAACAGTGATGTGGCCATACGAAGAATTTTTTCCTATCCGTCAAATATTATTATTTTATATTTTTTTTTATTAAAATTTAGGTTAATATCTTCTAAATGACAACATTTTAATTTTATAGCTCCGTTATTTGTCAACGTATCAAAATGAAATTTGCTGTGAGTTATAGTCATATCAATTGCAATTTGTTTAACTACTTTTGAAAATTCTTACACTTCCGATTTCGCCGGAAATGAGGTAAACTTTAGATTTATAAATGCAACACCATATATATTTTTACATTTTTGAGTTCTACATTAAATTTTGAATACATTTCCATAAAAAATTAATTTTTTAAAATAAAGAAAAAAAATTTTTCATTGCGTATTCAATGTATATTTGGGGGTAATGCTTATTACTCACTCTAATGATTACGACAGTCGCCGTACGGTTCGTGTCGCAAATTCATTCTTGTGAGTAATGAGCTTCATTACCCGCTCGTTGGATAATATACTATTTTTTAGTCAAAAGTTTATTGATAAACACTGCAAATTTAGAGATTGTGAATTACCATATAAATACGTAAACTCGAATTTTTAAAAGACTACCGACACGTGACTACCTTGATTTGTATAAATAAAGATGAAAACGACTTATTTCGTGAGTTTAATTATTTAATTTAGTTAATACATTTGTTAATACATTTATTGTTAATTATTATTAAATATTTATTTAGAAAATTTATAATTAAATTAATATTATTTATTGAATATTTTAAAGGTCACGTGTCGGTAGTCTTTTAAAAATGCGACTATATTTACTTACCTAATTTATTTTGTATAAAATTGATAAACCCTAGTGATATGATAACAAGTTCAAGATGTTAAATAAAAATTAAGTAAATAAGTGTAATACTTTCAAAAGAAACAAAAAATAAAAAGCTACAGCTAATTTTATAATTTTCAATTAGAAGATTTTTCCATTTTCTACACAAATAAATGAAAAATTATTAAAATAATGATAAATTACGCAGGCTGTTCCAAATAACACTTCCAAACATGAGGATCTCGCTTATTTGCGAGATTAGAGTTAGAGAGAGCTAACTAGAGAGTTAAAGAATTGGTTAAATAGAAGAAAATGATTCCAGGCTTATGCACGCTGAACTAAAACTGTAAAACAAAATTTACCTCTTCCCAGTTTTCGTGGCATGATTGAAAACGTTGACGTTGATTTAGAATCACTCTGTATATAGTTGCATTTACTATGTTACACAATGTCACCGATTATTTTTAATTACGCTCAAGTTTTTTCATTCATGTGACTGGGCTACTTGAGAAAAGATAGTTTCAACTTACGGTAGTTATGTTTGAATTTTTTGTACTGAGTATACTTTGTATAATAATTTTAATTATTTATTCAACACAAAAACCTAAAGATTATCCTTCAGGTAAAAAATAATTATTATAAAATTTTTTTAAATGTCCGTGGAAATTTAAAAAATTTTTATTTTTCGTAGGTCCAAAATGGTATCCGATAGTTGGAAGTTTACCCCAACTTAAAAAAATGATTAAGAAATGTGGCAATTTTAATTTGGCAATTGAAGAATTGTCTAAATTTTATAATACAAATATCCTCGGTTTAAAATTAGGTGGTAATTTAGTGATAGTGGTTTCATCTTATCCAATTATTAAAGAAATGTTACTTGATGGAAATTATTCAGGAAAACCAAATACGTTTTTCGTAAAACTTCGTACCATGGGCAGTAAAAAAGGTGAGCAGCTATAGTAGGTGTAACTGAAATTAGACTCACTTCTATAATTACTTTACCTTTCGAGATTACGATCATAAATTTTATAATGCAAAAAAATTAAATTTACAGGAAGGTAGCTAATAATGTCCCAAAAAAACTTGCATTTAGGTATTTTTTTTGTTAAAAAAATAATTAATAAATTACAACCTTTATTCCTTACTTTTGCAAGGTAAGTAAAATTAAAACGTAGAACATAGTTTTACTTGGTAAATGCAATGATAACTGCTTGTATAAAAGCGAACCCTAGTAACAATCGGTAGGCTCTTCTCTATTGAAATTTCCTATATCTATAGTGTACGTCGAGAACTTACTATAAATAGGGTAAATGTTTGGAAACCACTTACTTTTTTTGAAGCTTAAAATTGCATTAATCTATGATTGAGGATGTAGTCGCACTACAAGATTTTCATTTACAAAGTTTCAAACATTAAAAAATTGATACTATTTCTTCTCAAAGTACCTGCACTTCCTCCTGAAACACCCTGTATTTTTATTCTACTTTCGACAGAAGGATACACAGACAAGTATTTAAAAATTGCATTATTATTACTCTTAGCCCTTATTTATTTTAATACTGTATAATTTTACAGGCATCAATACCACAGAAGGTGAATTTTGGACAATCCAAAGAAATTTCATTATCACACATCTTAGCAGGATAGGGTTTGGTAAAAAAATGATGGATATTAAAATAAGAGATGAAGTACAAGAATTATTAAAAATTATAGAATTAAATAAAGGAGACGTTAAATTTAACAAATTAATAGCCCCTTCAGTTTTAAACGTCTTGTGGCGTCTTGCAGTAGGAACTGAAATAACTCGTACTAATCCGAGAGTAATTAAAATTTTAAATATGTTATCAAAACGAACTCTTGCATTTGATATGTCTGGAAGTACACTTAATTATTTTCCTTGGATAAGATTTTTTGCACCCGAAAAAACTGGATATAATTTAATTAAGGATTTAAATTTAGAACTTAAGGAATTGATCGTGGAAGCTATTAATGAGCATATAGATTCTTGGAGTGAAGACAATAATGACGATTTAATTTACGCGTATATTACAAAAATAAAAGAAGCAAATGGACTTTCTACTACATTTACGTGTAAGGTAAAAAATTAATATGACATTAGTTTATATTTTGGTTAACTTTTGAAGATGAACAATTGGTTATGGTATGTCTCGATTTGTTCATTGCTGGTTCCACACCTACAAGCGCTACTTTGGATTTTGCCTTTTTATCAATGATATTATATCCTGAAGTTCAAGAAAAGGTACAAAACATTTTAGATCAAACTTTCGGAATGGAAGGTTTTTTGGAATATACGGATAAGTGCAAGTTAGTGGGTTTTGAAGTTTGATATCAATAACTTGAACTATTAATTTTATTATTTTATAGGGTTCCTTACATAGAAGCTGTGTTATTAGAAGTTCAGAGATATTTTCCAGTTGCGCCTATAATTGGTCCTAGAAGGCCATTAAAAGAAGCAACTTTGAATGGGTGTAAAATACCAGTAAGAAAACTTAAATTTTTTGTCGGTCAAATCAATATGATTATAATACTCTTTGATAGCATGAAATATCAAATAGGTATTTGATTGTATTAATTAAAGTATTCACGCAATAAGACAGAAACTAGAAAAATATAAGAACGTATAATCGGAAGTATTCGCAGTTGACCAATAAAATTACTCTGTTAAATACCCACTCTTCATATTCGATCACGCACACAGCTCTACGACTTCCCTTCTTATTTTGTGAGTGCTCTATATCTAGCTGTATATCATTTAAATGTTGCAGAAGACTAAAGTAACAGAACTTATTGATTCTAAAAATGAAAATTGAACCCAATAATCATACCTGCAACTTAGGAGGAAAGGGTTAAAAAAGTCAAAATTATCGGATAGAGGGTGCACAGAATTTCCACAACAAGGGCTTCGTGAAGTTAGCGAAAAGTTGAAAGCACTAATTTTAAAACATCGGCCAATCGTTAGTGCTTCATTAGTGCCTCTCTTAGTGCCTTTTGAAAAATTTCAATCACATCTTCTAGTTCTCGAGTTAACTTCACACTTGGCACCAACAAATTAAAAAAAAAATTTATGCCAAACTTAAGGGTCTCATTAGTGCCTCTAATTAGTGCCTTATAAACCGCTTTTCTATCTTTAACGATTTTTGAAAAAATGGCGAAGGGCCACTTTACCATGGGCAAGTGGGATATTTTGAACCTTAATGAATATAATGTAAGTAGAAATTTATTTTAAAATTCATTTTAACCCTAGAACCCTACCGTGGGGTCGCCGGCGACCCGGCTCTATTTAAAATTCGGCTTAAACATGCACCCGATGCCAAAAAGGCATTGGCATGTCTATTTACCTTCACTCTTGAGTATTTAGTATCAGTTTACACACCTGTAGTTGGGTTGCGTTAAATATTTATTTATATAATTTGATATTAGTGTCATAGAGTTGCACCGTGGAATTTTTCTTTGTTGTTCTCTAACACCTTGTATATATTTTTACTTCGAAATATGCAGTTTTGTTTACATTTATAGAGTTTACAATATGATTACAACAAATTTTTATTAATTTACTATATTTTTTTAAAACTTTTACTGAGTACCGAAAAATATTTTTTTTTAGGTTAATTTCTCTATATTTTATTTTATTTTCTAAAAGCCTTTATATCCAATTTTTGTCTGCAATTTTTTTTGTTGTATTAGTAAAGTTCACGAAATGTATAAAAAAAATTAATAATTGCATTATCGATTTTATATTGGCCTAAAAATCATTATTTAAACTCGGGTCGCCGGCAACCCCATCACGGAGTGATATACGCAAAATTTTTTCACGGTGTGGTTCTAGGGTTAAAATACCCCAAAAGTTTTTGAATTTAGAATCTTTGGAAATTAATTATTCAACACCCAAATATTTTTTATCTAAATTTCTGCTTATGTACTATGCAGTAGGGTGGGGCGATTTTTCGATTTTTCGAAAATGGCAGTGTGCAATAAAGAGAAAGTTGCAAATTACAAATATAAACTAAACTAAATGTTATTACAAAAACTACATTCTTGAGGATCTAAACTTTGGCAAATCGATTCTACTCATCAAGTAGTATCTTTTCCATGAACAAATAAGTTTTTTTTTTACTTCATCACAATGCACTGAATAAAACAATTTTTGGTCCGTATTTTGTGCTACAAAACCGAACTACACGTTTTTGGTCTAGAAATGATCGTCAGTCTATTTACTATAATCCCAAATTTTTTTATTACGATTCGATGTTTAGAAGTTAAGAAATTAAATAAAACGTGAAAGAAAACGGATCTGTGTACCAGGTACACTGTACCTACTTTAAATTCCCCTTTCCGAAGGAAGCAGCAAATTAATATTTATATTAATAAATTTCAAATCTTTTAGGATGCAACAATTCTGCTAAATTTAAATTCAATTAATAGAAATTCTGAACTCTTTGAAGATCCAAATGTATTTCGACCTGAAAGATTTTTAAACGAACATAATGAATTAATACATAACGAACCATTATTTCCATTTGGATTAGGTAAATTTAAATTTTTACGTAAAAATTGATTTTGTTTATGTTAATTTTTAGGTAAAAGAAGATGTTTAGGTGACTCTCTTGCTAGAAAGTGTATTTATATATTTTTTACTGAAATACTTAGAAATTATAAAATTTGTCTTATTCCTGGTAGTTCAATGCCATCAGAAAAACCAGTGCCTGGAATAACAATGTCACCTCAAGAATATTCTGTGCAATTAATCAAAAGATTTTAAATTTAGTAAATTGACTTTTAAATAAAAGAACAACGCATGTGGCCATCCGATTTTTTTTTAAATATTTAATTTAATATTATATAAATAAAATATATTAAAAAATCTTTAAAAACTGCACCACAAACACGTTTGGGTATTGGAGTTAGGCATGAAAACAGTTCCTCGTATGGCCATATCCGTTGTTTTTAGTATTAAATTTATTTTTATGTTAATATCAATTAGGTACATATATAATTAAAACATTTTTTTTAATTCCTTTTATCCGGAATCGAACGTGGGATTTCAGCGTGTAAGCATAATCGTTAGATATAAAGGGCTAAAATACTAATATATATTTTTTTTAATTTGGCATAAATTGAAGTTCAAAATATATGTTATTTTATATCTTCAGAAAGCTAATTTTAGGAGCTCTCAACATATTAAAAAATATAAGAGTTCAATTTAAATTAAGAAATTTTATTCCATTTCCGGTTAAATCGGAAGTCAAAATATAAAGTGTATAAAATATAAATTTTACGAGCCTTAAAAATATATAAAAATACATAGGTAGTTCCTAAAAACTTTGATATTTTTGTAACTTTCAGTTTAACCAGAAACGTTGTGTTAACCGAAAATAAAGTCAAATAATAGATATTCATTAATACTTATCCATTTTAAAGTTTACATTTTTATTATAGAAGAAATTCGAGGATATTTATGTATATCCATTTTCAAGTTTTAGATATAATCCATTCACTCTTTATTTGCGCTATGGTTGGCCATGAACTTTTATTTTTTGGTTTGCCAAAATAAAAAGTCCCTATTAAGTTCATTGACAGCTCTTGACAATACCAAAAAAATGACAGACCACTGACAGGCCAACTATTAACACAATTGAATAAAAGCCACTACGCTACAATACTTCACCTAACTGATTTTTTTCAAATTTATACCGGGTGGAATCTGTCACCCTAACATGGCCAACCATAGCGCAAATAACGAGCGAATGGATAGTAGCAGTAAAAATCAAACTCCATCAAACTTTCAATTGTGACTTGTAGTCAAGGCTCAAAAGTTAAATTATTTTATGCAAGCGGCATTTCATATAACATTTTGGTAACCGATGTTTTCCCAATATTTCAACCCTGCTGAATACGAAAATTGCGGTTACCAAAGCAAAATCTTAACTGGAAGCGTGATATTCAAGGTGACACCCAAGATGTCTGATTTGTTATTTTTGATTAAATAATTATGAACAATTAGGACAAATATTATCATTGGTTAGGATAGATAATTTTATACTCTACAATTTTTATTAGAAGTAAAATAATCTTCAGATCACTCCTAAAAGAGCTAGAGTCGATAAAAGCACCGGCGGTGTTGTATAAACCGTCTTAATACATAAAGCAATATATGGAAGCATCTCGGTGAGTTCAGAGAGGTCGCTTTCCCAGTATCCAGCCAGGATGTATCTGTTAAAACATGAACAGAGCAAATCAAGTCCATAATAGTCCACTATAAAGAGGATATTGTGTCTTCTGTTTTGACAACATGCGGTGCTTCTACCGTCTCTAGATCCTTAAAAAGTGATTTTACGGTAATTTTTTGTAGACCATAAAATTATCTATCCGGGCTAACAAAAATATTTGTCTTAATTGCCACAATAATAAATCTATTGCAATAAATAAAAAGAGGAAACAGGTATATTACGACGATTTTTAGCACACGGTGTCTTTATCTAGTTTTAGCTTCTTACGGTAATTTTACGTCTAATAAAAATTGTGGAGCGCCTTGTATATCTAATTCAATCAAAATAGTTGTCCTAGTTGCAATAATAATTAGTCCATCCAAATAAATCTTAATTAATAAAGCGGACATCCTAGTCGCCATCTTGAATATCACGCTTCCCGTTAAAATTTCTCTTTGGTAACCGCAATTTTTAGATTCAGCGGGGTCGAAATATTGGGAGAACATGGGTTACAAAAATGTTATATCAAATTCCTCTAGTATTTCGATAACGGGATTGTGTTCCAATTTCAAGGTGCTTTTTCCGACTTTAGCTTTTTAAGGAGTGATCTGAAGATAATTTTACCTCTAATGAAAATTGTAGAGTATAAAAATATCTATCCAAACTAATGAAAATATTTGTCTTAATTGTCCATAATTATTCTATAAAAAATAACAAAGCGACATTTTAGGTGTCATCTTGAATATCACGCTTCCGGTTAAGATTTCGCTTTGGTAACCGCAATTTTCGTATTCAGCGGGATCGAAATATAGGGGAAAGATCGGTTACCAAAATGTTATAAGAAATGTCGCTTGCATGGTTAAGGAGACGTTTTTTTCGAAAACAGTCCTTGACTATTAATTGTATTAATTGTGTACATGATCATTGTTTATTTTTATATATTATTTATTATTATTTTTATGAGTTCACTTTACGTTGGAATCGGTAAGAACTCATTATTTTAATGCTTTGTCCATAAAACATTGTACATTTCAGTGACAATAAAGCAATTATTTTTTTCTACTCTTATAAGTGAAAGTAAGCATTTCGTCATCAATTACTCGTTTCGAAAATAGAACTTTCGTCTCTAGTGAGACAAAGTTTTAGTGCAAGCGGATGTTGATAGATGGCGTTAAATGACCGAAGTAAGACGAGCTTGAAGTTTGCAATTTTAGTTAATTAATTATTTTAATTGATTAATTTATAAATTTACTAAATGGCACTTACAACTTCATAAATATTTTATAAATTAAATTTAAATAAATTCCAATTTTATTTGAAAAGTGACATTGCTGTCACTTGGTGTCATCTAGCGGCTTTTTAAAAAATCTCTATTGAAATGTCACTTCAAATTTTAGTAAAAAGAATTATTTTAAAATGTACTAATTATCGTCGTAGAAAAAATAGCATTTACGACTCGAGATGAAATCCGTTTTTTTCGTTCGAAAGATTACGCCGCTTACGCTCTTGAATTAAATTCTATCTCACGAAAAAAACTGATGTTTCATCTCATGTTGTAAAAAATACTATTTTCTATTTTGCGTTTGTAATATACTCATTACAGCATCGAAAACCGTCAAAAACGATGTTGTAATGTTCTACTTTTAAGTACTGTTTCTAGTTTTTTTTTAGTTTGAGATTGGTTGACATTGGTAATTAAAATAATTATTTTGAAATATGATACAAATCAATTATGAAAAAATTATTCTTAATTTTAAAAAATAATTACAAAAAATGCTTATTAAGTAATAACTACCAAATGAATAATGTAATTTTTACGTAAATTGATTAGTATTAAAGTTAAAAATATTAAAATCAAACAAACTTCACCGCCATCTCTTGGTAAAATCTTAAAAGTTTAAATAAACGTCAACTGTCAGTAGGACCAACTTAAGAATTTAAGCAATAAAATTCTCTAACACGATTTTTTTAGAAACACTCAGGCATTTGCAGACCTGCTTTCAATCGGTCTGGCAAAATTTGCCTTTGTGCGTCAAAATGCTATCTTGTGACACATGTATTTTAATATACTACTAGGGCAGTGAGCGCGCTGCGCGCGCTTAATTTAAATCGAGATAAATCATGCATTCAACAACATCGGAAGTTGTTATTTTGTCAGACTGCTTTAAAGTTATTAACATATGAATATGCGGTAATCCGCGTTTCTGAAATTCGACAACATAAACATATGCCTGCACTGCTCCAAAAAAAATTTTTATTTACAATTAAATCTACAAGTGTTCTTTTTAATACTAAATACTCTAGCTACCAAATCAGGTCTATCAGAAGCGGTTTGTCCATCGAGTAAGTTCTCAGATATCTCTCTCCATTTTGTATTACAAGTCATCGTAACAAAAAGATCTGGTTTACCGTATTTACGAACGATTGCCATTGCGTCTTGATAATTGTGTAACATATTTCTAGGAGATCCTTGAAATGTAGACGGCAAGATTATCATTTTTCCAATACTTTGCCGAATAGACTGTGCTTTGTTTCCTAAATGATCTATTAACCCTTGATATAATTCCGCACGTAATTTCTTTTGATTGTCTCTACAGAATCTTAATCTATCTTTTTCAATTTTGACGTAGCTATCAACTAACCATTGTTGCAATAACCGACGTCCCATTAGAAACACATTGGTTTCATGACGAATTGCAATTCTATATTTGGTATAAGCCTGGCTGCCTGCCTGCCTGATGCCATCCTCGAGTGCCAAATGGATAAAACAAAGGATATATCCATGGTTCTACATTTGCATCCATTGTACTAACATATTGTAAAGACTTATCACTTTTATTTCTTATTATTGTTACATAGGACTCTGGAATATCGCCATCACCTGTTGTAGAAAAAACTGCAGCAACTTCATTTACTCTTTGAAAATTGTAACGATTTCGATCCATTCCAGGTTTCATCGTAAACAGCAAATGTAGTTCAGGTTCTTCATCTCTATTACTCATATTGAGTGATCTTTGATTATCCAATTCTTCGCCCATCATTTGATATTACAGAGCAAACACGTTATGTTCACGCATTAAATTCTCAATTAATTTCATAATTTCTGAATCACACTGCGAATTATGACTTAAACGATATTCTAATGCTTCATGAGCATCAACAATAAAAAGTTGCCCATAGCTTGGAATGTCGTTCAATGATGGATAACATGCTGTATTAATTTGATAATATATTTGCCCCTGTATTTTAAAACAATATGGACCTGTGCGTGCAATGGTATTAAACTTAACCAGATTAGCAAATGAAAATGAGCTATTGTAACTTCGAATATGTTCGAAGAAGTTATTCGATTTTGAATGAGAACCACTGAATAATGACTCCAGAATTGCGGGTACAGTAGGTAAAGGTTGCAAACGTACTTCACCGTGATTACAGCAATCGTTAAACGAATTTCCTCTATTTGCAACTCTTTCTGATGGAAAATGTTTTGCTCCACAATATGTGCAGACAACATTCATAGCGCCAATATAATGTTGACTTATCTCATTACTAAACGAAAGTACATCAATATCAACATAGTTTTTTTTTCTAGAACGATCTTGACGTTCATACTTCGCCTTTCTTTCACGTTTACGTGTAATACAGTTTTCTTCTTCGTCTTCTTCTTCGCAGTTTCGAATAATTTGTCTACGAGGCATATTAATTAATAGATACAATAGATAATAATATAAATAAAATAAACTTGATGTCTTAGTTTTAAGTTGACAAAAATAAGATAGTGGTTGTTTAAGGATTTTTTAATTCTACGGAGTCACTTCGTCTACAACTTGTTTATACTAACCCTTTAGGTTTAATAAATAATTTGTGATCTTAACTGCATTTATAATAAACGTTTAGGTTTTCTTGTTCAATCGTTTAAACAATTTGTGATTTTGTCTAGTCTTGTGATTGTTGTATTGGTTTTGCAGTTTTATCTTTTACAGTTTAATATCGTTTTTTATTCTTTCTATAATCTTTTGCCTAGTTGGTATTTTGCTTAGATCTGGATCTGAATCTCTGCTGTTTATCTGACGTTTAGTATAAATTTCTAAGTATCCTTTTTTAATCTTTTTTTTATATATTTTTGGTCTTTTGTTTAGGTCTGGGTCTGAATCTCTATTTATGCTCTTTATCTATGTCTTTTAGCACTAATTTTATCTTTGCAAATACTCACCTTACGTATCTAATTTATTGCAATTCTGTAATTGTTGCGAAATATTACCTCAAGAATTATTATTTAAAAGAATATAAAAAAAAGTAATTCGAATATTAAAATGTAGAAATTATTTACAATGGGTATTTTTTTTAAGAATCAATATTCGGTATGACATCACCTCTTGAACTCATCGAAAATATTAACTAATATAAATCATCCAATTTCACTCTACGACTGTTACACTTACACTGACTTTAAAACAACGAATTCGATCGAAGGTCGACGGCGACAGACGAATTCGAGAGGTGTCTAGTGCGCATTTGCGGTCCACATCTATATTTTAAAGTACGATTTTCTCTCCAGACTTGAGCAATACATACATACGGCTATTTGGTTCAAAAATGTAGATTTTTTAATGTTTGGAGTCAAGGGGACTCAAAACGTCGAGAAATGCATTAAAAAAATTTTTTCTTGATTATAGTAACTTTTTCTTGGAATGAAAAAAGTTAAAAATGTAAATACTGTTTTTTTTTCTTTTTAGGGAAGAATACATGACATCTTATTGTAAGGAATAGAATTTCTACTAATCTTCTCTTTACGTATTCAGTTTTCAAAGCACCTCTTCAATTGCAGGTTTAAACGTTATTTTCAATAAAAATATTTCAATACTAAAATTTTATTTTTGCTTCTCAAGTACACATTTGTGAGTTCCACGTAGAGAAATATATTTCCGGATAAGTTTATTCAGTTGCAACACTGTAAAGTATAATCATACGATAATATTCATCGCGAATCGATCAAAAAGTATTTTATAATTTAATTCGAAGAGCGATTAGTTTTGTTTTCAAAAATTAACATAAATTATGTACTGGTAAATTTATAATGTCTATTAGTCAATCCCTTTTGTTAAATTTTGCATGAAATTTACATAACAATAGTAATAAAACGATTGTCCATAAACTACAGTTTTATTATTATTGATATTCCCGTCAACAAATAATGGAATTTTATTATAAATTTTAGTCGACGATTTGATATTTAGTAACTGTTAAAATTCCCTAACATTGGCAATTTGCTATAACTGTGAAGTTTTAATAAAATTTTCTGTTAACTTTAACGTGACAAATATTGTTATTACATCATCGACTGCACTAACGATAATCGGCTGATAAAATTTTAACAATAATTCCTTCATTTACATACTTTAAACTTTAACATGTTCTCTACACATAAAATGTTAATTCGAGTCATCCGAATTGATTTTGTAAAGTCAAAAAATGTTTCTTTTTAATTGACGAAGGTGTACAGAAAAGTTAATGGAACTGAACTGTTATGTAAAGTTACTTATCATTTATAAAAGTTTTGACATTAAAAAGAGAACGTACTTTGTGTTTTGTGTTAACCTCTATCACGTTTCTGAAGTGACATTTCTATAGCAACCCGTGTTTTCAATCAATCGAGGCTTACAAATGAGCATAACTGTCATTTGATGAAAAGGTTGTGAAGAAGGAGGAATGCAGATCGTTGCTTTTGTATGCTTTTCATTTATGTTTTATATTTTTCATCTTTCAGTGTCCTTATTAGAATTTTTAATATTTTTTTCCCTAACGAAAATGGATTCAGGCGTAGGTTTTTATGAATGAAATGAAAATGCTCTTAATTTATTAATGTGCTTATTTTTAACTAAATAAATTTTCAAGAAAATTCTTTTAAGAGAGCTGACCACAAATTTGTTTAGGACGTTGCTAAAAAATTACTCCTAATATTTTTTGCTTAGCAAGAAAATTCACAAAGTGTAAACCTGTAAACAGATAATTTATATTGTGGAAAATATAAAATATAATTTGAAAATTTACAGGCTCTTTTCAGCATGTTAAGGAAAATTAAATTACCTACTTATTAAGTATATCATATTTTTTAAGAAGCTCTTGCTTAAATTTTTATACTTTTAGCCAAGCATATAATTTTTGAATTAGGTACATCTTATAGCAAGGAAAACGCGATTGTGTATAATCGAATTTCCGTTGTTTAAAATCATCTTTTTTTGCTTTTCTTCAAGAGTATTTAAGCGTTGCCATAAAACTTCAAATTTAACCTTTGGAAAAGTAATTGGCAATACTTGAATTTTCAATAAAAGAGCATTATATTTAAAGGAAATTTAATAACATAAAAATTTATGCGTAGGAAACTAATAAATATTGTAAAATTGTGATATACTTCGTATCAATACTTTTCCAATAAACAATAAAGCGTTTGAAGTAAACTGTTGAAAATGAGCTTGGTTTAAATTTTTATCTTTATACTATTAGGTAAGTACAGTCCACACACAAAAGCTTTAAAAATATTTTTTTATAACATGCTTGTGGATTATTTCAAGACTTTTATGACTTACACTGTGGATAGTAACAAACTATGTTACGTAATGTGTAAGCTAAGGATTTCAAATCAAGATGCACATTGAATACATATAGGTTTTGAGTTAAATTATAGTAAAATGGAGCTGATATTAGATTTTCTGTAACTACCTAATAGGAGTTTGTTTTATTGAAATTGAAAATGATAATTTAAAGCATTATGTTAAGTGTCACTTGAAACTATTGTCGTATACCTACACTATTGAAGAGCTTGTATTTCTATGGTTATTAAAAATCTGTATTTCATCAAACTGTTGCAGCTGAAAAATATTCTACTGACCCTTTTGAGGGCAAAACTTTCACAACAAAACCCGTAAGTATTAGGTAAATATAGTCACAACAAAAAGAAGCATCAGTTGCAGTACAAAAATTTTATATTTCTTAATTTTCTTGCATGAGACTTCATCCCTAGTATTTTCAAAATCTGACTGATCGTACTCGCTCATTCTCTATATTTGTGTAGGGGAAAGTGGGTGAATATCGACCACCTAAGGCATTTTTTGTATAAAATATCTAAATTTGATTCAATAAATCTGAATTTTTTTTTATATGTCCAGTATACTTTCATGCTTCTGAAATTATTGTAAAAATTGAACAAATTAACACATTCCTCCAAAAGTAAATGTAAAAGTCAAGCAAGTTTTTGAGGGTAAAATCGACTATCAAGTAGGATAATATCGACCTAAGTATTAATTCATATAATAATTATTTCTATTACAAAACATATTTAAAAAATATATAAAACATTAAGAAACATTAAAATTATCTCCTTAGAGGGCCTTAGAAGGTCTTGCACCGTACTATTACGGGACTTGGTACATAGATGTCGATGCCGCTTTTCTAATTCCTCGTTCATATGCTTGTAAGGCTTCTACCACCTTTGTCGTATTGAATTTTATACAAGATTGACGAGATGTTTTTCTTACATTTTTTAAACATCTAGGTACATAAATCAACATAAAAAGTCATTTAGTTTAATATCGACGAGATGGTCAATTATTAAACTTCGATTAAAATACTTGACGTTACTCAGTTTCCTGATTATTAATTTGTTAAATATTTTTTAAATTTTATAATAACAATGAATGAATAATATACAGAGAGCTAGTAGATAATTGCATTATACCAAGTTGCATAATGCATAATGGTGTACCATAATATAAACTTGAGCTTTTTACTAATATATTCTAAATCAAGTTCTTTATTTGTTGGCTTGTATATTCTATAAGGTTTATACAAGAAAAGCAACTTTATAATAAATTTGTATTCGCCCACTTCCGCACACACGTTACAAAATAACTTGACAACACCAAAGTAAGCTTTTTAAGAAATTGGCATAAATTTGGAAAATAAATTTCACTAGAAATACGTTTTAAAATAAATACTTTACCACTGATGGTATTCAACATGAAAGTGAGATTTTATTGTTTAATAAGACCTCTAGTTACAAACTTAAGAAAGCTTAGAAAAATTTGTGTATCACGGATTAAAGTTATAACAAACGTGCAAAAGTTTCTTACGTAGTTTTGTTTCAATTTCAAGAAACTTTTTCTTTTAAAAGTATTTTGATGTGAAAATCCAACGATTGGGTTAAACACTTCGGTTGCAGAACTTGTGATAATATAACCAATAGCCGGAAGGATGGTGCTGACCATATTGACTTCATTAAAATATTAAGCTTACGAATAAAAGCCATACTAAGCTCCTTTAAATAGCGGTGTCAAATGCTAAGAAAGGCATGATTACCTAATCCATATTTTGGAATCCTAAGAATTTATTTTGATTTCCCGCACAAAGTAGGAAAAACAGCTATGACAAAATGTTATTTCTTTCTTTATTTATTTATAACTTTTATTTACAATTTCTTACCTTGAGAGAACGTGATTGTCGAGTGCCGCTTTGTGACAGGAAAATGAAAGCTGCTGCGCTCCTGTTGATGGCTACTGAGAAAGCCTGGCAGGTGAGCAGGTAGAAGCTCGTTAGAGACTAAATTAGACCTGTAAAAAAAGAATAGAATTAGAATAGAATAGAAAATTTTAAACAAAGGGGAGACTTTAAGCTCAGTTTATGGAGCTTTAACCTAGAGTAGTTATTGATAAAGAGTATTTTAAGACTATGGCCTATACTGGAAACTGTGCAGCAATTGAATCGGCAGATAGACTCTAACGAAAGAGAAATAAATATTCACTTTAGACGCCATCTTGCATTTTTAAATTTACACGCCCTCTTTCCTCCATGTTTGAATTTCCCGCCATTTTTATTCTAAAGTGACGTCACATCCGGTTTGAAACTCGCTTAGGTATAGTACTTGCAAGCCAATACAAATATTTCTCAAATACACCATTGCATTCGTAGGATCCCAGCGCAGAGTCGTTGAAGAAATATAGGCTAATGATATTCTACAAATTTTCTTCTTCCACACTACGCGATGTTTCATTGGTGTAAAAGATGAAATCTAAGTATTTTGTAGAGATGCCAGATGCTAGTTTCTTCTTTACGTTGCTAACCTGTTTTTCTTCTATTTTGAAAAGCCAAAGCCTATTTGTGGTTATTTTATTTCCATGTGAAAAAACAAACAATAATTGTATTACTAAAATGCCTAAATCCTTGAGACTATTTAGGCAATAATTGTAATTCTCAACAGTTTAATTGCAACACTTTACATTTAAGTTGGTGTGAAAAGTGTTATATTCTAAGAAAATAATAATTTTTATCGCAGAAAGATAAAATTATACGTTTGAGAATAAGAATAAAATTTAAAATTAAGCAAATAATATAGATGTTGTTATAAGACAAATGATTATTTTAAAATGTTTTAATTAATTTATAACGTTTACTGACTATTAAGAATCGTTTAGCGGAAAACTCTTAACGAGGACTGTAATTACGACACGAACAAAAGTTATTTCAGTAGTAATTTTAGAAGACGCTAAAAGTTTCTCAGCTTTCCAACAGTTAAAAGTTTATCTTAAATAAAAGGTGCTTTTTTCTTTAAAAAATTATTTCAAACTATGCTCTTTTCGATTTTGTTTTTAAAGAGCTATTTATTAAACATTTCCTCTCTGAGATTGCATAAAATTAGGGGTGGGTTTTCAAATTTAAAACAATGTCAGACTTAAGAAAATCTTGATACGAATAATTATAACAAGTGTATTTCGAAACGACATTAATATTAACGACTCTCGGAATTGAAAGTAAAATTAATGTAATTCAAGCAAATTTTTTACCGGTTATAAAACGTGTGCAGTAGAGCTGAATTAGAAGGAAACAATAACTTCTTCAGGATAACCAAGCATTGTTAAAACGCTTTCACAACAGTCGGAAGCAAGAAATGAAAAAAAAAGAGGATACGAAGCAAGAAAAGTTCAAGTTTTAAGTTCTTGATTCAAATTAATGCTAACTAAAAGTTTGTATTTTTATAAAAAGGAACAAGAAAATTTTCTTTATGAAAAGAATTTTTTTTATATTGTGACTTTAGTTAATTTTCAAGTTTATTTTCTTTTAAATAAAATATCCTTTTGGCCTTTTAACCATAACGATTGAAATCATTAATATTTTACGTTAAGAGAAATATAATAAGACTTTTCCTTCGTTCGGAGGGGAAATGTCTAAACAATTTTTTTTTCAAATAATGATGCTTTTGAGAGGCTTTTGAAGGTGGGCATAAGTATTCCTTTCAAACGTTGCCGTGATAAAGCGGGAAAATTACTAGGTTCTTATTTCATATTTTGTTCCAATTTTAAACCCTATAAACTGCCTTAAATCTATTTTTGATGTTAAATTTGAGTCAGTCGATGATAAATATATTCGAAGGGAATTTGAAAATAAAAAAATCGTATTTTCAAGGTGGAAATTTTGTTTTCAAATCGAAGCGGAAACTGTCAAGTGTGTAAATTAGCAAAAAAGAGTAAAATTAATCGATTTCATTGAAATTTGGTTTTGATTTTACACGTCTAGTGAAAGTACTTTTATATACAAGTTTTTGTTGCTTGTTCAGGTTTTCACATCGTGTGGTGTAGTAACGATATCATGAACCACAGGGCATAAGTAATTTTAAAAATTTAATAACACGTTTGAATAATTTTTCAACACTTTAACAAGAGTTGTTACAAAAAATATCCTTTTTTTAAAATATCGAACAAAAAAATTGAAAAGCTTGTGAAATATTCAAATGAGTGTTTTCTTTATCTCGTATCACAATTTTCGCTGCTTTGGTAAAGCTATAAGACCAATCGTAAACGATCTAATGCGTTTTTTATTTCTTTTTCATTTCTAATTTAGCAACTTTTATTATTTCAAATGAAATAAAAATCATTCTATATATTTTCTACAGTGGATAGTTAAATAATGTGAAACAACTTATTGCTACTTAATTATGAATATCTCTCACAATTCAATCACACGAACTAGAAACCCGGAATGTTTATTACATCCCATTTATATGGTTTCTACCAAAATTAGATTTCGGGGGTAATTTAATTTACGACGTTAATGTTCAAATAATCTACATTCCAAATTAAACAAATGCTTACTTTAAGCGTATTTGTTAAATATTACAGTTTTCGTTTTGTTTTCTCATAATTCTCATTTTTGTTATTAACGTTTGCTCCCCTATAACAAGTTCGTTTATGCTTTTTACACAACAGTAAATATTGAAATGTTAAAAGAGAATTCAGTTCTAATTGTAGATTATACTTTTCTACAAAGGATGTATATTGTACAGGGTGGGCAAAATTGGAAGTTTAATATGGAATGTCGGTAACTATAAAAGATGGCGCATCTTCGATCTCTTTTCTTAATAAAATCAGAACCCAACTATCTTCATTTCGTAAACTAACACTATACAGGATTTCCGTTACACTTCGACCAATTTACATTGAGCCATTATTGAAATGCTGCATCGAGTCGTTATCTAGATTTGATGAGCCATAATAGTCGACATCTTGCAGGTGTAAACAGTACGTTAATAGATATTAAATGGAGCGTATATTATATCGTGCTTTATTTTAACAATCAATAATAATGAAATATCAAGCTGACAGAATGGTACGTCTTATTTTCCTAATAAACCGATTGCAGTAGTCAAATTATCCATATATCCAATCCACTCTCAATTGGTTAAAATTTTTAAATCAACGAACTTCATCGCTTATATTAATCATGTGGCATGTGAATAGAATAATCATTTAAGTTGTTCATTCAGTCTTAGTTTTAGTGTAAATACAACAACTGAAGACCGAAACTTAAAAAAGCTATCAGACACAGTCTGATGTTATCCATCAGTTGTCAGTTAGTATAACTGACGTTGTAAATAGACTTGTCCGATAATAGTTCACGCCTCAATTGAACAAAATTGATTGGCGTAAACATAGGTAAATAATGTTAAACAAGCACGGTTTTAGTTTATTTAGAGTTTATTTAAAATTGAAGCTCTCGATGCTTGTGGGAAAACCATAATGCAGCAAAAGAGAATGTACAAAAATTCAAATCACGTCAATGCAACACAAAAGATCGCTAATACATTCACATGAGATAGTGACTGGCTTTTACGATATAGTTCTTTCAGATAGGAAACTGACATTTTATCTTACCTTACCGTACCTTTCCTAATACATAATGATCCTATTATGTTGTTGCCTGCACCGTGCTACATACTCCCTGCCAGTGATGAAGCTAATAAGCAAAGTCAAGAAGTAATCAAGAAAGCGGGATCTTTATCCAGACCGTGTAACTCGAGTTGTAGGAGGGTTGGCTGTCGGTTGTTGCGCAGGTTGAATATTTGAGAAGTGTTTTCTCAGATTGATGATGAACCTCGTGATTAACTGAGTGAAGAATGCAGCAGATAATCGTAAGGAGGTGCCGTAGATCATTTTAGTACAATGCCTTTGAGGTCATCTTACCAAACTGCTATAATTCCAAGAAGAACGATGGGAAGTGCTTGGGTCCAACTTGGCGTGTTGATTTGACGATGTAGACACTCTACCATACCGTTTGTCAATGAATGATAGGCCGTCGTATAAATTTGTGCGGTTGGGATAAAGGCTGAAGCGTGAAGGCCCAAGCCTCAATGCTATTATTAGTAGCTCGCGGATTTTAGTGATGAGGCGCTGTCTGTCTGGAACTTATTCGGGGGCCTCGATAGCGGCAGATCGAATGGAGGTTGTGTGTCTGCTGCGTTTGTAACGGTGTTTACGTCAAAAATTACTTCACTATTCATCATGATGAAGTGATGATGATGTACCAAGCTAAAAAAGCATTCTCCTGTGACCTGTTAACTGCACGGCAACGGGTTCAGCTGTAAAAAAACTATCTGGCAACTGGCGGACATCAAAACTTAAGAACCTTGGAATGTTCAAGTTGTAAGAGAGTCTTTTGTGCAGTCCCCAACACGTTCTGAGTCTAAGCAGGCTTTGTTTTGCTGAGACATTCTCTGCAGCCACAGCTTAAAGATTTTAATGTAGCGCGGTTTCAATAGGATGGAGTTATGTTTCACACAGCTCAGAGATAACTTCAACTTTGAGAGAAATATTCCCGAGGCGATAGATCTCTCAGTGCGGCGATATTAATTGAGAGGGTCACAAGCCAAGGGTTCTAAGTAGAAAAATAAAACTTCTGAGAAAATTAACTTTAAAGTAATTATTTTAATATAAAATCCAAAATCCACAGTTTTATTTAGGATTTATACCGACAGATAGAAGCTGTGGTATTAAAATCAATTGGCCTGCTCGTTCGTTAAATTGCAAACTCTGTAATTTCTTCTTTTGAGGTATTTGAATTCCTTAATTTACAGGCATTCACCACCAACGGTTGATGTTTTTAAGGGATATCAAGAAATGGCGGTTTTTCTGAGTTATAGAATATAGGCCTGTAACAGAAAAATCTGGGTGATCGTACTCAGGCCCATCTTTAGGGAAAAAGCGAGCACGAAAATCTGGTTGGCTCCCAAAAGCACTGGTTTAAGGCCTCAGGATCCTTCAATCAAATTGTTAGAGAAGGAAAAAGTAAGAAATATGACAGCATTGGAGATGCAACTTTGACATTTTTTCATTCTTATAAAAAAAATTTGGCTACTAACCAAAAGCTCCTGAGGCCTTAAGCCAGTTCTTTGGGCAGCCAACCAGATGTTCGTGTTCGGTGGTACTCAAATAGCTTATTTTCAAAAGATCACCCCGATTTTTCTGTTATCGGCTCCAGGACAATTAGAAATAAGCTTCAGGCTTCTATCGATAACAACGGTAGATATTTAGAAAATATTAGTGTTTTTATGGCGCACCCTGTATTTAAAATTAAACTCTGTACACCTACTGGCATAGTTCTTAATAAAAATTTGACAATAATTTATGAATAATTACTGAAAGATTGGCAAGGAAAATAACGATGCCAACGTATTCTCATAAAGTTTACGTAATATCTTTCTACCAAAAATACATACAGGAAACAAAAATTAAGAGAATCAAAATGTGAAATATCAAAGACTTAAAAAGCAAAAAACAAAGTTGTATATAACTTACTTAAAATACACAAAACAGATAAAATACAAAAAGATCAAAATATATTTGTGAAATTTTGTCTCGAAACCCTTTCGAAACCATTTATATTTCTAATTAATAAGTTTAATTACCTTCTACGAAAAGAAATGTAGCAAAAGTTGCCCTATTTATAAAATAGTATAGAATTTTCTAAAAACTCGCTCTTATACTCGCTAAATATTTCTTAAAAGTTTTCACGTTTTCCAACACTAAGCAACGTCAACGTAAATTAGGTAGGTTTTGTAATTGAAAGCCTCGTTACTGCCTCAAGATAAATGACTTTAATAGTCATTACCTGCTAAAAATAATTAAAAACTTTTTAAGATTTCTATCGGTTTAGCTTTAAAAACAGAGCTCATTAAGAAATGGATAAATCCACTTTGCATTTTTGCGTTAAATAATGACAAAAATGTACGTTAAAAAGAGAAATGGAAAAGGACACGAGAAAACTTTTTTTGATTAATTTTTACAAAAAGAGATTAAGGTGCGTTTTTTGTTCTTAATAATAATTATTATAAGATGGTTAGGTGCGTTTTTTGTTCTTAATAATAATTATTATAAGATGGTTTGAAGTAGAAACCATTAGGTATAGTAGATTCCGAAATTTAAGAAGTTGACTTGCTATTACCACATTTTAAAAAGTTTAAACATTTTTTTAAAGCATTTTAAAAGAATAACTGTCGTACTCATAACATGAAATAATTGGAATACGCTATTTTAGTAGATATGCAGTTTGGGATAACTAAACACGTGAATCTCGTTATAATATATTATATAAAAGGTGGTTTGAAGTAGAAACCATTAGGTATAGTAGATTTAGAAATTTAAGAAGTTGACTTGCTACTTGCTATTTGGTACCACATTTTAAAAAGTTTTAAACATTTTTAAGGCCACTGTGGTGCTCATAAGATGAAGTAATTGGAATACGCTATTTTAGTGGATATTATGCAGTTAAGGATAATTAAGCACTTGAAGCTCATTAAAACGTTAATAATATTGATATAACAGCATGAGATGTTAGATCAACTAAAAGTTGTTAATTAAGGGTTCACTAGACTCGACTAAATATAAAATTTTCTCAAACGATGTAATTCTCTCAGTTAATTATAAATCAAATCAAATCAAAATCGTTTTAATTCCCAAAGTATAACAATAAATTACATTAAAAGAAACAATCGTATACAAAAAAGTAATACCCGTTTAGCGGGTGTGAGGGAATGTATTAAGATTAAGAAATCATAGCAATTCTAATGTCTAGAGTCCAGAGTCCAGAATGCGGCTCGCAGCAGCATGAGTAGTGCATCCGCGTTGTGTTCGCTAATTCGAAAAAAGATACTAGATTATTATTGATCATTTATTCCGGCTTCTTTTAAATCAAAATATTCTTTTATATTGTAAAAGGGGTGACTCTTAAGCCACTTTTTTAATTCTTTTTTAAATAGTAAGGCATTATCGGAGCAGTTTCGAACTGATACCGGCAGATTGTTAAATACCTTTATTCCAGCATATAGCGGACCCTCCTGGAGCTGAGAAAGGTGCACCCTGGGGAGTCGAAGCTCCTGCTTTTTACGTGTGTTATGGTTGTGTATTTGATCGGAGTGAATTAAAGTGTGCTGTATCCCACGGACTTGTTGCGATATTTTTAAAATGTACAGGTTCGTAACAGTCAAAATTCCCTTGTCTAGAAATACGGTTCTGCAAGATTGTGATTGGGGTAGGCTGAAAATTGTTCTTACCGCCCTTTTTTGTACTTTAAAGATCTTTTCAATGTCTCTAGCCTGACCGTAAAACTCCAAGCCATACGAGAGAATACTCTCAAAGTAGGCGTGGTATACCATTTTTGCTGCTTCTGGGTTTATAAATTGTTTGATTTTTGAAATAGCATATATAGCACTACTCAGTCGCTTTCCCAGGTCAGCTATTTGAGTGCACCAGCTTAGTGTTTCGTCCAAGTATAGACCTAGGAACTTCGTGTCACTTGCGGGGCTAATAGTATCGTGTGTTACCGTTATTGAGATGTTAATAGCTTCGGTTCGTTTTGTATGGAACTGTAATGTATTTGCTTTTTTTTGTATTTAAAATTAATTTATTTGTATCCATCCACTCAGTTAGTTTTTGTATTGCATGTTCAGACTTAGCTTCCAGAGTAGTTATGTTATGTGCTGTAATTGTAAGAGTTGCGTCGTCCGCGAACAAAGTAAATTTGGCATCAGGGACACTATTTGGGAGATCATTTACAAAAATAATAAACAGGGTTGCAGACAGTACACCACCCTGGGGAACTCCACATTTGATAGTTTCTGGGCTTGATGCCACAACGACATTGTGCCCCCGCTGGTCCAAATATGATAAGTTCACCTGTTGTTTTCTATTCGTTAAGTAAGATTCGAACCAGGTTTTTGCTAGTCCTCTTACACCGTACCAACTTAATTTTTTGAGTAAGATATTGTGGTCAACACAGTCAAATGCCTTAGTGAGGTCTAGAAATACAGATAACACAAGTTGTTTTTGAGAAAGCTGGTCATATACATGATCCAAAAAGTTCAGGATTGCGGAGGAAGTATTCATTTCTGGTCTAAAACCGAATTGACAATCACTGAAAAGATTGTTTTTTGTCATAAATTTTATTAGTCTGTTATTCATAATCTTTTCAATGATCTTCGATATACTCGGCAGCAATGATATAGGTCTATAGTTGCTTGTATTATCCCTATCTCCGTTCTTATGAAGCGGTTTTAATATTGCCACTTTAAGAGACTCTGGAAAAATTCCTTGGGAGAAAGATGCATTTATTATGTCAAGTAGAGGAAATTTTAAAATATTAATGTTCTGTTTTATTAATGTTATTGGGATCTCGTCTACACCAGCTGATTTTTTGTTTTTAAGCTCTTGAGTGACTCGGGTGACCTCTGCCAGGGTGGCAGGAAGTATGAAAAAAGAATTACAGCTTTTGTCTACATTTCTTTGGTGATCAGTTATTATTGTGCCAGAAGTCACTGCAAGATGATTGGTAAGAGACTCAGCATTGTTGGTGAAAAAACTATTTAGTTCGTTTGCTATTTCCTGGGGATCACTGACAGTTTTATTATTTTTTTTAATCTTTGTTATTGCTGTATTATTTTTATTGGAGTAATTATATGCTTTGCACTCTTGATTTATAATCCTCCAGGTTTCTTTAGTTTTGTTTTCAGCGTTGTGAATACGAGATTGTAGCTGGAGTTTTTTGGCAGCCACTATAACTTTTTTTAAGGTTTTTAAATAGTTTTGAATGTATTGCATTGTTTGATTATTAGGGTTTAGTCGTTTAATACTAATCAGTTCCCTCTTTTTAGCACAGGATATCCGTATGCCTGTTGTTATCCAATTCTTATTATTTTTGTTCATTTTTATTTTAATTTTTTTGAAAGGGAAGGATTTATTGAAAGGTTCTTGGATAATCCCGTAAAAGGCTTGGAGCTTTTGGTCAACATCCCTCTCTTCATACACCTATCCCCAATCAACCACACCCAACATATCACTGAACCTGCACATGTTTTTCTCGCTGAAGCTTCTTATAGTTTTTGTTTCAGGGATATATTCTACTGTTTTAGAATTCCTAACTTTGATGGCCTGGCAATTGTGATCTGATAAGTGTGACTGAAAATTTTGTGTTGAAAAATGTTCAGGATCTATGTTCGTGAGTATATTATCAATGATTGTTGAAGAGGTTAGTGTAATTCTAGTGGGTGTAACTATTGTAGGCGTAATGTTAAATGTGTTAAGTACTAGCAGGAACTCCGACCTGACAGGGGCATCCTTTTGGAGATCAATGTTGAAGTCTCCACAGATTATTATTTTGTCAAATTTTTTTGAAATGATATCTAACAGTGAATAAAGGTTATCAAGAAATATTTGAATATCTCCACCAGGCGCCCTATATATTGAGACCACCACAAATGCACCACCACTTACCGCTGAATATTCAAAATCTTTATCAACCTGTAAAGGCAGTTTTTTATTTACATACTTTCGAAACCGTAACCCATTCCTCACTAGGATCAATGATCCACCATGCAACATAGATTTTCTTATATATAACAGTCTGCTACACAATAATTATTTACATTTATAGTATTCTCCTCACCAAATCCCAACCAGTGTTCCGTCAAACATATAATATCAACTAAACAATCTTTATTTTCTATAAAACTCAAAAATAACTCTAACTCTAATGTTTTATTTCTCAATGATTGGATATTTTGATGAATAACCATGAGGTTTCGATCTTCTTCACTCTCCCTATCCTAGTCCTTTGCTGTTTTCCTCCCGCTCCTAAGATAGCTCGAACGCACCTCCGCTTGGTTACCACTTCCACCCTCACTGTCTTCACTGCTTTCAGTCCCGGTTTTGTTTAAGTCCTCCAAGGTATGTGCTTTTCCATCGATAATAAGTTTGTTCATCCGGAGATAGGCATGTTTTCCTTGTTTTTTGGCTGTGGCTAAGAATGGTTTTAATAACTGTCTTTCGTCTTTTATTAGTTTTGAGAAATCCTCAGAGACTGCATAAGTAGAACCTTTAAGCTTTCTTCCATTTTTTATTACGCTGTCCTTAAACTTGAAATTGTTAAATTTAATGATGACAGGTCTTTTCTTGGATGGATTCTCGGGGTTTTCTTTTCCCAGCCTATGGACTCTTTCTAAATCTCTTGGTTCCAAGTCCATACCAAACATCTCCTTTAAAAATTGTTGTGCTTTCTGTTCAGTCTGGTCCCAAGATTCATTGGGGTCCTCTTCTATACCGTATATCACAATGTTGTTCCGTCGAGACTGATTTTCTAGGTAGTCTATCTTTCTCTCCATAGTCTGCATTTTGTTTTTGAGGGCGATGTTTTCCTTTCTTACGTTATCAATTGTTGAGTGGAGTTTTTCTATGTTTTTGTCTATTGAGTCAATTCTGGTGGTTAGTAGTTTGATACCGTTGAGGATTTCATTGAGTTTTCCATCCATCTTTGTTTATTTGTCAGCGTTTTTTGGTTTTCACCGTTTCAGGTTTTTGCGTTTTAATTTATTTATTTATTTTTTTTTTTATTTTTTTATTAAAAGTAGTTCTTGTTTTATTTTGTTCTATAGTTTTTTAATCGATTAATTATCAATTTTTATGCATTGGTTTCGTGAGGTTTTAGATTTCTCTTTATAATTGATGTTTTAAAATTATTAGTTAATTTATTTAAAATTGTTGAGTTAAATTCGATAAATTCGATAAACTGTTTGTTAAATACCCATATAAACGACTTAATCATCAAATTACAGACTCACCGCGTGTCAATGTATACACTTGCAACAAACTTAAATTTTAATATTGCACCAAAATTTTATCTTTGTTATATTTTTCGTACTAAATAATTCAATTAATCTATATTAAGCAGAATCACAGCAGGAAACAACCGCACTCTCGCACTCTGCACTCGCAAGTATAATAATTGTTATAACAATAACCATATAGGAGTATTAACTGATTGTAAAATAGTTTCGTTTCATGTAACCTCACATAGAAGTGGAATTCTTGTCAAAGTAACAAACTGAAAGATATTTTCAAAATACGTCTTTTGTCGAAACTTCGTTTGAGATAACAGCCTTTATAGTATTACGTACCATTCGTACTTTCTATACTCCCAAACCATACTCACTTAAGTTATTAATTTTATAAAATAAATTGTTCACGTCACAGTACTCACAGTGGCTTTACCTTTAAATAAGTTTGATTTTTAAAAATATTTCACTTACTTCCAACTCGAATTTTTCATAAATTTTTGTTCACTTTTTAAAAATATTTCAATTGTTAAGTGATTTTAATAAATCACGAATTATAAATTCTGCGAGTGGAAAAACATCATCTTTTTTTATGTGTATAAAATCAATCAAAAAGAATTCGACTTTATTCACATTGACTGCACATCCACATCACGCCCATTTGAATATGTGCTAACTTTAAAATTATTCGGCTCAGTAAAAAACATTTTAGGAAAATGCTGACTTTAAGGGCAATTTATATGCCTATTTTTGTAGTCAAGGCAGGATTGTTTGTTAGAAACACTGTTTCTTTTTGTGTTTTTAAAATGTTTTATTGCGTTTACAAAAAAAAAAGACTGAAGAAAATCTATTTGGTGAAAATTTTCTTCACTATTATACGTATCATAAAATTACGATTTACCTTACACTATTTATTATATTTACTTAACCACCGCCGGACTAAACAAGTTATTCCTTTTTGTCTACACAAGAAACATAAAAATGTCTGCTGAAGTAAGAGTACGCTGGAAAATTCTATAAATACTATCTGAAAAACAGTAACTGCCATCTCCAGCTCAGGGTTTAATAATTTTCTTATTTTCTACAAACAAAGCAATATTGAGCACGTAAAGTAATACAGTTTTTGTACTCACTTTAGTTTTCTTTTACAATTTATTTTAACTACTTATTTTTCAACATAAAGATTATTATATTGCTCATGTTTTTCCTAACGTAAACTTAGCCAGTTTTACATTTACTTTTTTGTCAAGACCTTTCTTGACTTAAAGAAAAAAAAATTATTTCATTATCTCAATATGAGTTGTGTTTTATAAAAAAAATGTAATAAAAAAGTAGTTAATTTTCTACTAAAGTAATTAAATCCTAGACACCTAAAAAGAAAGCTACGAAAGCAGTTCCTGTTTCATATAACTAATTTAAAGAATATTTTATAGTTTAAACATAACTAACTGTTGCTCGTTTAAAAGCTTTTTATTAAACTTAAAAATAGAAGATTTTATTATTTTAACAAACAAGAAAACTACTGGTTGGCAAAAAAATTTAATAAAAAGAAACCTGATGAAGTGGTCAATATTATTATGTGTGCCCTCTAAAGTGACATCTTTAGAATTTTTTAAGAACACTATTTTCATGGCTAAACTCTGCCACCCATATATTAATTTCTTTGAAATGCAGTGATAAAGGAATCATTGACTGCCATAAACCTGTTCAAAATAAGGAGGTTTCTACCCTCATCTTGAATTGTGCTGAAAACTATGTTACCACATGAATATAAATAATAAAATTAAAACAAGTATAATTAGAAAATATTGAAGAGGAAATACTAAAATGATAATGATATTATGATGAAATTGGAAGAACATAGGTTAGTTAGGTTAGGTTAGGTTCCCATTAGAAAAAATAAAATATAGGCCGATATGTCTGATTTATGTGATGGGTAAGCTCTTCGAGAAAATTCTAAATACAAGATTCCTGCAGCGCGGGAGCCTTCGCCCTATGCAGTTCGGTTTTGTAAAGGGAAAGTCGGTAAGAGATGCGTTAGAAATTTTAAACTTATAAAAAGCGTACAGATGGGAAACGCGTGGAGCTTTCTTGTGTTAATAGACGTCAAAAGCTTCTTCAACGAAGCAAAGTGGGGCAAAATATATGAAGAAGTCCAAAATATGCAGCTACCGGGGGTTACATATTAAACGTTATCAGGTTTTATCTCGACCATCGAATAATCTCAGTCTATAGAGAGACTTCCTTGGGACGAGCTAGTGGAGTTCCGCTGGGTTCAGTGCTCGGACCTACCCTGTAGAACATCCTATACGACGGCGTTATACCAATGCCGGATGGAGTTGAAGCTGTTTGCTTACGCGGATGTCCTCGCGGTTATGGTTTCTTCGAAAACCGCAGAAGAAATGGTCCAAAAGACTGAGGTCGCACTAGATAGAGTACAGCTCTGGATGGAAAAACACAGACATGGCCCATGAAAAAACGAAGGCAATTATTTTAAATTTAAAAAAGAAGGCCAAAAACATCAATATACGTTTTGACAAAGCCAGTATAACACCCACGAAATCAGCGACCTACCTGGGTCTTATCCTACACTATGGTCTAACCTTAGCCAGGCATGTGGATGAGACAACTGCAAAAACCACTAGACTAATGAATTTTCTGGGGTGTATCCTACCGAACATCGGTAGCCCCAGAACTTAAAAACGGAGAATATTACGGACATCGCTGCAATCTGTTCTGCTACATACCGCCCCCGTATGGTGCAGGGCGCTCAGAATTAAGAACTGTACAAAGAAGCTCTTTCAAACGCAGAGAACAATTACCATCAGGCAACACCTATAGAACGGTGGCAACAGAGGCAGTACTTGAAATAGGTGGAATTATACCTATAGACATTTTAATAGGCGAAAGAGCCATGATTAACGAAACGCTAACGATAAACCCTTCTTTAGACCCCAAGAACTATAAATCCGACTTCAGTGAAGAATCTATGGCTCTCTGACAGACCAGATGAGACATACGAAAAAAAGGCAGATTAACCCACTCGATCATCAAAGATGTCCGAGGGTGGTAACACAAAAATTACGGCCACCTGAGTTATAGTCTGACGTAGTTACTCTCGAGCCATGAGTGCTTTACACGGCATCGGCAAAAAAACCTCGACTGAATGCTGGTTTTGAGAGGGAGTAGAAAACGACGCAGAACACACCCTTGCAACATGCCGTGGACGGGGAAAAGATCTGTTTTGGAACTTCAAATAGGCAGAAAGGTGACGGTGTCGGATCTTCAGGAAGTTATGATCGAAAACTACGTCAATTGGAAAGCTGTTGAAGTTTTTGCCTCCACTGTGTCACAGTCAAAAGCAAAACACAACAAAACTCTAAGAAACATGTCAGACACGTGATTCATTGATGTTTTAACCACGTACTTTCGCCCGAATGGACTAATGCACTAATGGCATACCATACAATGGTGATACCAATCCATTTCTAACAGCCAGGTAAGAGGAGGGGTTTCTTCCTAGACGGGTTCCCCTCTTATAAAAAAATAGTTAGGTTAGGTTACATAAATATTAATGTCCTTCCTCGACCTTCCCAGCTTCTCTTACGAGAAAATCAACAGCTAATGCTTGCACAAACGCTTGGTGCCTAGTCCCACGGTCATAACCAAACACGGTAGAGCGGGAAAAACTGCCAGGGCCATTACAATTATTTTCTAATTATTTACCTTTTCAAGACAAAAAAATTTATTCATGAGCGCTTGCAATCGAAGGACTTATCCAGTTACCTATCCTTTTTTGTCAACCAGAGACGGCAAAGCCGAGTTAGGAAATTCTGAAATTTTTTGTATGTTATTTGCTGAAGTAGTACAAGCACAATAGATTAAAAATCGTATCAGAATTATTTTTCTCGAAATTTTTATGCTTATTGGACTTCAATTAAATCCTTTAAATTACCATGTTGTAATGGAAAGATATGGAGTAGATGCGTTAAGAGTAAGATTCACCGATCGCTCAAAAGCCTGACTAAATTGCCACGTTGTTTGTAGAGATATCGTTTTGAAATTTGGCATACGTATTTAACCCTCCATTCAACGGGTGAAGCCTGTGAGTGCAAGCAAAAGTGAAAATTGTCTGTAACTTAAAAAAAGAAATACTTTTTACTGTAATATTCTATCTACCTTCTTAACTTGTAATAACTCATATCATCAGCATTTGCTTTTCAAATTTTTTCAAAAAATGAATCCTCTAGGACACAGTTTGTTGTGACAGGCTTCACCCGTCGGTTCGTGTAACTTTGTGATAACCGATTATTTTTGTTATAAAGCATTATTTAAGCGCAAAATTTATCTGCAGACCATAAAAAATAATGGGTTTTAAGTTTCAATGCTTGTTTGTAAATTTTTTGTTTAGGTGACAAGTGCAACATAAGCAAAAATTCTTATTATTTTTCCAGTTTTGTAAGGCTTGGTTATGTATTTAGTACATTGAAGCCTGCTATTTCAGTGAAGTTTAGGTCCTTGCAGTTTGTGTTGAGAATTTTATAATTTAATTTTTTTGTAATTTTCTGCTTATTTGATCAATATATTAAATATGTATTATGATAATTAACTTTATTTTCCTTCAATATCCATAAAAAACAGTTTTCAATAAAAAATGTCAAAAAAGGATAAAAAATTTAAAATTAAAAAATAATAACTAACAAAAGGACCTACGCTTTAATTCTTCTGTAAAATAATGAAGAATAAGGTAGATTTTCAATTACAAAAATTTCAGTGCAATTCTTGCAACCTTACTATTTTTTAGCTATAGATATAAAGTGAGCGTAACAGGCTTCACCCGTTGGTTCGTGTGATTCTAAACCCACCCGTTGGATGGAGGGTTAAGACAGTATTATCTAGGCTTGTTCGATTCACTTTTTTTATACCTTCATTAATTAAAGAGCAATTAATTAGAGAAGATTAAAAAATGACAATTTAAAAAATTCAAATCGTCAGAGCGTAGATTTCATATAAACATTTATAAATCCCAAATTTGACTTTGAAATTATTTATAATAACTCCAGAATTTTGTCAGAAATTTTAGTTCTCTGGAGTACCCTAGATGGAGCATGCGATTGCACAAATGTGAAAAAAGGATTTGACCAGATTTGAGATACAATGTTGGGCGGAGCGTAATATTTGAATACTTACGGATATTTTGAGAAATTTCAAAACAGGTATAAGTATTGGAAGGTTTTATTGCTCAAAAAAAGGAAAAATGTTCAAAGATAAACAAAACTGTTTGACTGCTTATTTATAAAACTATTTCTTTAAATATTTTGAAAGTAACTTATGAATAATGTTTTGTTTTTAACGAAACGGTTTTTGTAAGTAATCGTATTTTGTATCATTAGCACCTAGAATAGCTTTATCTTGTTCAAGTCATATTTAGAGTAATTAGAATCATTATTGAAATCATAAATAAGCAATACATAGGTAATCGAAAAACAAAAAAAAATTAATACCTAATTAATAAAAATTTTAATTATTTAATTAATTATGCAAAAAAAAATATTTTTTTATTAAAATGTCTGTCTGTCTGTAACTCTGTGGGGCAAAAAATACTGAACCGATTTTAATGAAATTTGATTTTGTCTACTTTAAAATTATTTTATCGGCGAACTAAGCTTTTATAAGAAATCTACATAAGTACATAGGGTGTTCAAAAATAAGGTTGTTATTTTAGGCGCATCTTAGCAAATTTGGACCAAATTCGTTTCTACTTGGCTATAAGATAGTATACAGGGTGACAATAATCTACCCTCATTACATGGGTACCTTTGTTATTAGAAGAGATACAGAGTCGGTTAAATTGGCAAAGTTGGGCAGAATTATACGGCCATTCAAATTACGTTCAGAAAAATTAACAAACTTTAGCAAACTTTTTTGCATCTTTTTCGCCATTTCTTAATCTATCTGAATACCGAATTTTTTTGCACTTTCCTAATTTTCTTGGGTTCATATGCTTATATGGATGTGGAAACTGGGCTATATTTATTATTTTTTAAATATGTTAGAGACAATCCTCGTTCCTCGCTCCTCGTATGGCCACATCCCTTGTTGTTTTTAAATAAATTTCAAACAGTCTTAATTAAAGGAAATATTAATATTTATGTATTATGTCTCATGTGGTCATCATTTTTAAATTTACAAAATATTTCGTTCCATGTATAATTTTATTTACAATAATAGTCCTTCTTTACTTTCAAATTACCACATGTTTAAAACGCTCTAAGCAGGTAAAAATTGCACACAAAATGCAAAATGTGTTAAAGGTTGGCCCTAAAGCATCTTTCTTTTTTTTTGTTGAAGTGAGATATAATTTTAAAGCCAACCCACCATCTCACACCCCCTTTTCCCGTTTTTGTCGAAACGGAGTTGCCACTTAGGTGAATCTCACTCTTAAGGAGAAACCAATCGTAAAAACCTTATGGATACATAAAGTGTATTAGTAGTCATGAGGTGTTAAAATCGACAAATAATGTGCTTTAAATTTAGCAAATCCAATAAAGAGAAAACGGCCTATAAAAGTAAATAATCCTGAGGCATGTAAAAGTTTTACTTCAACCATGATTTAAATTAGAGATATTTGTGAAGTAACCGACGCGACGCGACGATTGAAATTGATACGGTTTCGAGAAAGCTTAGAAATATTATATTATAATGTGTGCTTTCGTACAGCCATTACATTACTTATTGTCATTTGAATCAATTATTGGTCACTTGATTGTGTCGCTGAATAAATGCTGAGAGCAATAATACCAACCTAAAGTTAGTGGTGAAGTAATGAAAATGCTTTAAAATAAAGTCAATTGTCCTTTTCCATTCACTTTAGTTTTGTCTGCGTTGATTAGTAAAACACAAATGACTGCAAATATTATCCTTTAGCAGCGTGCAATCCCAGTAGATTTGCATACATTTTAGCTATCATGTAATGATATTTCAGAACACATAATGTCGTGCGGTTAAATTATTTTAAAGCGATAAAATTCATTGTGTATACGTATAGTTTAAAGCAGAAAACTTATTTTCATTAAGCAACATTCTACTATAGTTTGTTGATACTTAGTTCTTAGTTGGAAAGGAGTTACAATTTAATACCCCCAAGAACCTACTTTAATTTATTAATATTTACTTTGCACTATTAGCCAAACTAACATAAAGAGCGACGATAATACCTTAATGATCCCGATTTTAAAGGAAATCTTATAAAGTTTAATTCGCTTTAAATATTAATTTCCAACTAGGTATGCGTTTCATCACCACTGTATTCAAAGATTCAAAGTAGACCATACCCTTTAAAATCCTTTTAAATATTGATAAATTGGGATCCTACTTAACCATTACGCAACAATAATGCTTAAAGCAAATCGAATAATTCACGAAAAAGTTTTCCAAGGGTCGACTTTTATAATTGTAAATTATTGTCGTCTTCCCTATGGGGTATTTTAAATTTGTTCAAGAAATGACCCTAAAGTCAATTTCTTAAAGTGTTTACTAAGCTGTCTTGTAAATTAAAACAAACTATAAATTAAATTAGAGCAAAATTTTGTAATTTTCAAAATTATTGTTGTAAAGGGACTATTTTAATTTCCATAGAGGGAAAATTGAGCGTAGTAAATCGTTCAATATCTAATAGTGCATATTTTTAAATAGAAAAATAATTCAAATAGAAAAGTTTTGTAATTTATTGGACAATCTCAATTTATAAAGTAATAAAAGTGGATATAAAATAAATTGTATGGTGCATATAAATTACAGCTAAAAACAGGTAAATAGAATTAGTTTTCTCCTAACTCTTATATTAACTACCCCATACTGACAAGCAATTTGAACCACCCTGTACTTTTTAAAGTAATGATATCCACAAAATTACAAAGAAAGGATCAAGTAAAAAAGAAATCAGAAGTAGCACAAGGAAAATGTGCCACAAATCAGAAAAAAAAAGCGAAAGTATTTATAAAAGGTATACCGAATGCTATATGGGGCGGAAACATGGGAAATGACAAAAAAAGATAAAGAGAGACTAGCAGTGGTAGAAACAGATTTCCTCAGAAGGAGCTGTCGGAAGTCAAGACTTGAAAGAAGAAGAAACGAATAAATAAGAGAGGGAGAGAGAGAGAGAGAAATAAGGAGACAGTTGATGAATAGCGACTAAAATAGTTCGGACATGTACATCGGATGAACACCACAATGGCGTCCACCAGAAGAATGAAAAAAACAAGTGCACAAGGTCAGGAAAAGAAGAGAATTAGAGAACGACCAATGGATGGATAAAGATAAATGGAGAAGAGGATGCGTGAGACGGCCAAGAATGCTGTAGAAAACTCGCCAATATACAGGGTGTATCCGAAGTAGGTGGACAAACTTCAAGGAGACGTTCCTTACCTAAAATGAAGGTAGCCTTTTTTTTTTGTTTTGGTCAATTACAATTTTTGACCGGTGTAGGAGCCCCTAACCGCGGGCCCCCTAAAACACTATTTTGTAAACAGTTTAGAAACCCCATAACCGATTTTAATAAAATTTGGTATGGGAACTAACAAAGTGAATTAACATAAGTACCATATCCGACTTTTATAAAAGTCACTAGAGGGCGCTAGTTACGGTCAACTGATCTTGGTTTTTCTGCAATAACTTTTTTGGTCAAAACATTTTTCGTTTTTTTATTTATTATACGTTTTTTTATTGCATAATTAAATGTACAATTTCATTATCTAAAAAAAAGTATTTTTGATCTTTTTCGTAAGATACACAATTAGAAAGTAAAAGACGAAAAATACAGGCCGAATGCATAAATTTTGAACTATTTTCTCAATCAAAAGATGTCGGAAAGCTGATTTTTTCATTTTTAAAGATTGTGTTACAATTTCTAAAGTAAAATTGCACTAAAATTAGAGGAATTATAAATACAAGCTTTAAAAATGAAAAATCAACTTTCCGACTATCTTTTGATTGAGAAAATAGTTCAAAATTCTCGCATTCGGTCGGTATTTTTCGTCTTTTTCTCAAAAACTGTGTATCTTAGGAAAAAGATACACACACACTTTTTTTAGGTAATGAAATTTTACATTTAATTATGAAATAAAAATATTAAAAAATGTTTCGGCCAAAAAAGTTATTACAGAAAAACCAAGAACAGTTGTACGTAACTAGCGCCCTCTAGCGATTTTAACAAAAGTAGGATATGGTACTTATGTTAATTCACTTTGTTAGGTTTTATACCAAATTTTAATAAAATCGGTTAAGGAATTTCTAAATTGTTAACAAAATAGTGTTTTAGGGGGCCCTCTGTTAGGGGCTCCCACACCGATCAAAAATTGGAATTGACCAAATCAAAAAAATACGGGTACCTTAATTTTAGGTAAGGAACGTCTCCTTGAAGTTTGTCCACCTACTTCGGATACACCCTGTATAAATCATCAGGGTTAGGAGAAAGTATGGATCTATGGAAATATCTCTGAAATGGAGAGGCTGAGTGTAATGAAAGTGTGATGAGAATAAATGTATGTGGCACATAAGTTGTGTTTTGATCGAACTTCCATTTTAACCGGAAGCGGTACCAACTTTATAATGTTAATTGGATTGGATTTTATTGTTATCGGGAGGGCTGGCTTTTAGCCAGCTTACACTTAGGCCGCTTGATCAGGCCCATTGTGCAAGCTCCACAGAGGCGCCTCCTTCCCTGTCACTCCTCGAGCCATCCCAACTTTATGATGAACTCGAGCAGCTTGGCGGGTGGAGTGTCTCTGATTCTGACGATATCAACCCAGTAGTCACCAAGTATGGATCTTCTAGTTGATGTTACCGCAGGGCACTAGCAAAGCACGTGCTCCACAGTTTCATCTTCCTGGTTACAACCTCTGCATCTAGGGCTATCGATTAGTCCCAGAGTGCGAAGGTGTTTGTTTAGCTTACAATGTCCAGTAACGATGCCTGTGATTACTCGCAGATGTAATGGAGTCAGGTTGAAGTAGTATTTTACGTGTCGTATCGAAGGAGCAGCAATTGCTGCTTTGCCTTGTCTACAGCCCATTTCTTTCGACTACATATCGACTGCCCAAAATAATAGTGTTCTAACTCTATAGGAAATCCTATGAAGTTAGAACACTATTATTGTAGGCAGTCGATATGTCTATGTGAACTTAATGTTTTTTGTTTTATGAGACTGTTGCGAGTGCTGACCGCCAGAGTCGGGGTCGATTCCGGCCCATTCGAGTAGGAGCCCGAGCCTTGCCTTGCCAGCTCATTTGCCCTCTCATTGCCTTCGTTATCTTGTTGTCCCTTGATGTGACGGTTCAGAGTCGCGATAGCAGCCCTACTGTCCGACAATATCTTGTCCTGTTCCTAGACTCTCTTTTACCGTTTTGGCACTTTCTAGTATGCTATTAAGTTCAGCTTGAAAAACCGAGGTGAATCTTCCAAATGGTATCCTGATATTTATTTCTGGCTCAGGAACAGGAAAATTCTCCCCTGAGCTCAGGGGAGAAGATTCCTGTTCCTGAGCCAGATTCAGTTTTTGATCCATCGGTAAAGATATTTATAATGTTAAATGGAACACCCTGTATATTTTTACATATTTAAATAGCCCTCGCATTTATCTATAGTAATAGTAATAGAGGTAGGTAACAGCCGAAAAGATGAACCACTAACGCATTGGTTTTCAGGTGAAGTTCACTACTTAATTTACAAAAATCAATTTATTTTAACTTATTTTATAAGTAAGTTACTTAATTTATTAATCATTTTGTTCTTTAAAATTTTGAAATTAACCAAAAAATGTGTTTTTGTAAATTAATGCAGTGAACTTAACCTGAAAACCAATGTATTAGTGATTTATCTTTTCGACTGTAATATAATGGGTAATATAAACTATTTAAAAATATACAGGGTGTTCTATTTAGCACTATAAAGTTCGTGCGGTTTCCGGTTAAACCGGAAGTTCGATCAAAATAAAAATATAGCCAACTTACATTTACTCTCATCACACTTTCATTATACTCAGCCTCTCGATTTCCCAGATATTTCTATAGATCCATACTTTCTCCTAACCATGTATATTGTATACTATATTTCCACCCTTTGGTAACTCGCTAGAATTTTTTATCATTTATCATAACTATTTATTGGGTTCCCACTCATCGTTTATCGAGAAGCCTGTTTAAATTGGTACTAAAATCAAGTAACAGTGTCATTAAATGTAACGGTATATGATACAGAATATTGCTCGTCATATAAAACGTAAAAGAAGTAAGTGCATACATTTTGATTTAAATTTTTTTATTGCTCTCCAGCCCTCGTATCAAAAAGGTGTACTCCGAGCTTGCAACATTGTACCTTTTCAAAAGAAACTTTCTAATAATAATTATCGCAAATTCTGTTGAAGTTGCAGTAATTTAAAATTGTACATTAAAAACTGTTTTACATGAAGTAAAAGTTATAATGAATGAGAGATGTAACTTTTTTAATACGGTTAAAATATAGTTTCATGTTCCATTACTGTGTGTAAAATTTTAAAAAGTTTTGAAGTATTGGTAGGTATGTATCTTCTATCATTTTAAAAAACATTTTTTTCTAAATTGAGTTTAATAAACGTTTTAAAAATGCATTTTCTTTTATAATGGATTTGGTGGAAAAAATTCTTTATTAAAGTTTCTTTTTAAGTGCGATTTAGCTCTGTAACGAACGATGCGTGAACAAAAAGAACTTAAAGCGTTATGAGGTACTCGGTCATATGGAAAAATTTCTTGCAATAAAGTAGAGCAATGGTTTTACATTTCATCTGACAGAAAATACTCTATTACTAGTTTCTATTTTCCGTTAATATCGTATTGGAAAATCGATCATTTACTTAAATTGTATATCTAAATCTAATTTTTTAAATTGCTACTTTAGTGTTGGTGGAATAATTTATAATTTTGATCTCTGATGTTCTTGCTTTTTGGCGTTTTATAAAACCTAAAATCATGTGCTGTAAAGCAGTTTTTGGGTTAAATTCTACGATGTATAATACATATGTAAATGTAAGTAGGAAAGAGAAGTTTTTTGAATTTATAGTCGTAGTAAATTTATTTAAAAAAAAGAGGGTGTGACCACCGGACAGGTCGTATATTTTTCGAAAATTTAAATCTCAATACACACAAAAGTAAATTTACTTGATTTTCTATCGATAAGACGTCTGCGACTATTGACAAAATACATTTTGAAATTTGTTACAATTTATTACTGTTGGAGAAATTTGGTTTATTTTTAGTGCTCCCAAATCTATCATAAAGAAAGTGTATGCTACTAAGCTGTATCGTATCTATTGATTATTCTATAACTCGATGTCTTGGAATGCAACAGGACAATTTCATTTCCCGTAAGAATAATATTGTTTCGTCTTTCACATCGTAAACAGCTTTTTATCCCTTAAGTAAAAAAGTATATGAAAAACTAACTACTTTAAAAGAAAAGCCATCAATTATTGTTAAACTATAAAGCGTGCTCAAATCTTAAATTTCATACTTGAAAAATTAAGTTGCTGTACGCTCTTATAATATAAATCCAACCGACACTAATTAGCTGGAAAATTGCTTTTATTAGTTACCTAGATAGAAAAATAAAATTTCTACAACTAATTATAGGTACAGTGAGTTCAAAAAACAAAACATCGACGTATAGAAGGCAAAGAATTTTAAATTTTTCAAGTTTTCAGTTTTACTTAATGTGATTGTATTTTTTTAATTTTTGCAGTTCATTTTTATAGCTATCCGGGACAATAACTTTATCAACCATTGTCAATCAATTTACCTATTGTCGTCTTTACATTGAATGAAAATGAGTGTGGTCGTTGAAAAAGTATAGTACGCAGCTCGAGTTGAAAAGCAAATACACACTCGCGAAAGAACAAAGTTGAGTCGTCTATAATAATGCTTCTAAATTTATAATTCTGCTAAGTCCAACAGAGACCATCGAAGCAGATATCTTAATATTTACCGATAGGTCAAAAAACCAAGAAGGAACGGGAGCGGGTGTGTACTCACTCACCCGAGCTCGCTCTCGAAAGCAGTTTATTGCTGGGCAAATATGCTTCGGTTTTTCAAACCGAACTGATAGGTATATTCTCGGGTATATTACACAGCGCTAATATAATCCTAGATAGGAAAATACACAATAAAAAGATTTTTATATCATCGGACAGCAAAGCTGCTCTGCAAGCTCTAAACACTTGCAAAATAACCTCCGGCCTCCTTTTAGAGTATGTGGAGACGCTGAACCAGATATCCAAAGATAATGTCCTTATACCTTTAGCTGGGTCAAAGGACATCAAGGAAATGAGGGTAACCAAAAAGCAGATGAGCTGGCCAAGGAAGGTTCAAATAGTCTTCCTTATGGCCCTGATAAAATCATAAAACCAGCCCTAAAAACTGTCGGTGCCCTCCTTAAGAATCGTACTCATCTAATACACACTACAAGATGGACAAATAATGCAAGCTATCGCCAGAACAAAAACTTCATACCAGTTGTCTCCAGCTGTCTAAAGCTGTCCCGAGTTAGTCTACGAAAAATTACAGGGATACTCACGGAACACTAAATAAGCATCTTCACACACTGGGAATAGTAGGTAATCCCAGATTGCGAGCATGCTATCACGAAGAGGAGACCGCTGAACACGTGCTTTGTCAGGGTCCAGCTCTAGCGTCTACAAGAGGATTAGTGTTGGGGGACTTGTGGACCTTGTAGTTCGACATGACCAGAATAAGCGCCAATGGCTTACGCCGATGGCTTGAGACCTGATGAGCCTGGGGAAGCTACTTGGAGGTTGTACAATGCTGTGAGCTTGCTACCCCTCCACTAATAATCCAGAATAATGCTTCTGTTTATAACAACTCTTGGGACGTAATATAATGGAACATAAAATAATAAATGAACATAAACAAACAAAAATAAATATAAATAAACCTAAACTTCTGTCTAGATTTAAAGACCTAAAAATTCTAAATATTCACAATCATTTTCTACTGAAAAGTAGAAAGGAACATAACACAAAAGTAGCTTAGTCCGAGTATATTGTGCGAAGGGGGGGGTATAATTGTTATATTGTGGTAATATTGCCAATTTGACATAATGCAGTTACGTTAAAGGAATTTCTGGAGTATATTGTCACCCATATCTACGCCACTGGGACAGTACCAATAGAGGAGAGGAAGCGTTATCTTACGTTATTTATCCCTAGTATACAATAGAACACAAATAGTTTAATGTAAGAAAGTGTGGTATGTTTAAACACAGTGCATCTAATTTTTGTGGCCTTGTAACGCCGCTGTCATCGTATTTAGAGAAAAACTGAATGAAATTTCATCTAAATTATTTTTTACCTAAGCCATTTTTGACGTATATACGAGTAGCTTGACTTTGGAGCAAACTCTCAAAAATTAGAATAGTCATTACGTTTGCTTCTCCCTGGGGTAAGAAAAGGAGGTGCTGTTTGTGCACATACTCCGGAGGTCATCCTCATAGCACTTCAGCAATAGAATTGCTGCTAGATATTTCTTTTCAACATCGTTTGTGATGTTCCTGGGCCTGAGGGTTCAAAAGTTAATTTTTGTCTCTTATGTTATACCTATAAGAGTTGAAGCGTTTAATTTTTAATTCCAAACTAGAGGAGCACAAAATCCTTAATTTTCAACCCAAAAGGGCACAATTCACTGCCATAAAAAAATCGGGAAGTCGAAATGGTGGGCCTGCTGCATGGAAACAACAACAACAACAGTCAACGTGTTGAAGTCGTTAAATTTTATCACACAATGTAAAAGTTTTAAAAACAATTTTCATTGCCTATAAATAGCTATAAATTTTCCACGTATCTAATTATTTCAGTGAACACCATGTTTCGTTTATCATTTTTTGTATTGGGCGTTTTTATCTTAAAATTGAGTAACTTCTAATCGTTATAATTAATTTTAACTAATTATTTTAATTACAGATATTTCAGAAGCAAACGCTCAATTAAAATCAGATTTTAAAGCAAACGCTCAAAGTGTTAAAGTAGATAACGTACCATATCATGTGTCGTTACACACAACGTCTATGGGCTTCTTTTGCAGTGGGTCTCTTTTGACAGCACAAGCAATTCTAACTGCAGCTTCGTGCACTCTGTACACTATAATTACGTAATAATGATAATTTTTTGCAATTGAAACACGAATATAAAATTAATATTTTAGAGGAGATAAGAATGAAAGTGTGACAGCTCGTTCTGGAAGTAATTTCTTACAAAAGGGAGGTGCAGTACAAACGGTAGATAAAATGCACGATCATCCCAATTTTGGAGGTTTTGGAAGTTTTTGTGACGTTTCTATTTGGATCTTAAAAGCACCTTTTAAACTTAGTAAAAGTGTAAGCCCTATTCAATTAGCGTTGGAACCACTTAAAGATGGAGGTTTTGCTAGCGTTACTTTTTGGGGAAGTGTAAATGTTGGGAAAGCTCACGGTCCTGAAATATATCCAGATATTAATGACATTGGTGAGGTGTTTTCTGGGCCACTTCTAATTAAAAAACGTCCACGATTTGACACCTTGAAAGTAATTAAAGTATCTAAAATGAACTATAAGTTATGTACTACTAGATTCGTGACTGCAACTGAAATCTCTGATAATTTTACGTCTTGTTATGTATATCCTGAAGGTAAAATTGATAATTGGCAGGTAAATGTTTTATGTTTCTTAATATAAAATTGATTTATCATACTACAAATTTCTAGGGTGATTTTGGAAGCCCAGTAATTGTAGATAACAAGCAAATCGGAATTCTGTATTGGCCTCTGCTTTGTACAAAGACACAGTGTGTTGCAATCTATGTCAATATATTCTACAAGACTATTCAGGAATTTATAAAGAAGTTTATTAAATAATATACACTTTCATTTCAGTTTACTTATTTACAAAAATATTTTGTAATACATTAAGCAACTAAAATATACAGGGTGGTCCATTTAAATTAAGAAAGTTGTTTCCATTTCCGGTTAAATCAGAAGTCAAAATATAAAGTGTTCGGTATCGTGTGACAACTAATGGTACGAGCTCTCAAAATATTTAAAAATAGAGCGTATTCTTAAAAAAAATTGGTATTTTTGTAATTTCCGGTTTAACTGGAAGCGTTTTATTAACCAAAAGTAGTGTCAAATTCAAAATTTTGACCTAGTTTGATCCCTTAAAGTTAAGCAATTTGAAAACAATTTTAAAAATCAGTTAGGTTAGGGCGAAAGTCTTATATTTTGGCTGTATAATGCCGATTTAAAATTTCTATAATAAAAATTACTGGCTTAGTTATAAGGGAAAAATCGCTCTATTGGTACCATTTACAATAAAAAAAATTGAAAAAGTATTACAGTCTTTAATTAAACGTAATGCTTTTGGAAAAATTATTGTGTAATACTAAACCTAGCAGATCAATAAAATAAAAAATAATAAATAAAATTCTGTTATTTTAAAAAGTCGATATTTGTAATTTAAACAATCAAAGCTTTCATTTGTAATAACACGTCTTTTTCTTCTTTAAAATAAAATCTCTTAATGCAGCAGAGATTCTTAACAAGCATTAAGTTCTCTCAAAGCTGCATAACATTACAGAAATCTACTTGAGCTTGTTAAAGCTGCTATAAATAAACATAAATGTTAGCATCTTCATACGTAAAATAAGATATTTTTTTTATTATCCATTATTAAAGAACGTGGATCTTTTTTATTTTTAAACAAAATTTTTTCTATTTGTATATTTTGATTACCCTTTTAAGAAAAACTTTTGTGTCTTCTTTGGTATGTATCAAATGAAACGGACCCATTCATAATAAGCATTCAAGTGAGGTCAGTCGCCAATTGCATTTTTATTGCGGTTTTTCACAAACATAGAAAGTTCGATTGGAAAGCTAAAGCTTCGTATCTTCCGTTTCCACAATAAGATGACCGTTCTATATTACTCAATACAAAGAGAGCAATAGAAACTATCTTTTGATTTTCCGAGTTTATACTTTGAGCTGGACAAATAAAATGAAATGTAACTTAACCAAGTTGAGTTTATTCACATAAAAGTTGTTATTTTAAGAGATATTGATATTGGTTCAGTTAAACGAGTAAATATTTTCATTGCTTTCTACATTTTCAAAATTAATAACTTTATTATTTATTTTATTTTATTTTAATTTCATATAATGAAATGAAATTGAATATTTTTTGTAACGATATTTATAGAGATTAATTCGAGAAGAAATCTTAACGAAAAGCATATACAATGGGCTTTTGAGGTATTATAAATTGTGCAAAATTGGCTACAAATCCGGCAAAATGTACCGGGTGGTAAACGGACCTTTCAGTCCAAAATTAATTTTGTTTATTGCTTTGGATGCAGAATTTTATGCTCTAAAACTTTTATTTAAAGATTTTCTTTCTAAAATAAATTATAAAGCAGGAAATTACCAAAGTATAATTTTTACTTGTTGAATCCCCATGACCGAGAGGTCTGGTCACCGCCCTCTGTAGAAAGGACAAACCAGGTTTAAAGGCTCAAATTTTATGATTTATTTTAGTACATTTTAAACCACAATTTGACGAAAAATCGACTTAAACATCCCAACCAACTTGCCTTAATTTAAAATTATTTAAATAAATAATTATTTAAGAACGCCGCACCGCCTTTTATAAAATATGCAAATCAAAAGATCAATAGTAAATATTTATTTTATACATTAAATGATACATATTTAATTTAATGTTATGCAAATATTATTATGTGTAAAATTTGATGACAATTCCCTAGAGGAGTTACAACCGAATTTATTTAAAGAGGTATATTTAGGACCATTGAAATCTGAATACTTTATTAATTTATAAATTTCTGAAACATTCATATAAAAAGTTGTGTATTTGAAAATTTGTAAAAATTTCTTTCTATTGTATTCAAAAATATGAATACTGGTAAATTCTTCAGAAATGGCCTGGTTGCTGTGGGGGATTTAGTTGAGAAAATATCTTAAGCTATAACCTCCTATAGTAAGTATTTGAGTTAGAAACGAAGGAATAAGTAAACAAATGAATGAAGATCAGAACATTGTACTAGAGAATTACAAAACACGTAAAATGCTGGAAAAAGGGTAAGAGGAAGACCCAGAACAAGTTAAAGTGAAGGAATAATAGATAAAAAACTAGAAAAAGCGGGTCCCGCAGTGGGAATGGCCAATAGCAGAGAAAAGTGGAGATTAGAAAACGGAAGACGTTACAAACCAACATAATACATACATAAAATATCATGAAGAGAAGAGGGCTGGATTAGCTAGTAGATATTACGCGTTCTTATAACATTATAATACATACGTGATTAGGGCTTGCTCCAAGCTCCAAAGAGGCACATCAGAATTCTTGAGCTCGCGAAATTGTGAAGTCGTTTTTTAAGTCGAGAAATTTAAAGAAGGGTAGAGTAACACATAAAGTATGCAGAGGCAATGTAAATGATTCATCGGGTTTTAGCATTTTAATTTTTAGGTTATGGGATTGTATTATTGTTCGAGGTAAGCACAGTATCGAAGAAGAATATCTTCAAGTGTTATATTCGCGCATGCAGATATCCTTGTGGCAGACCAGGTAGGTGGTAGCAGGACAGGACTGGATTAAAAAAAGGGAAAATAAGCTCGTGCTTAGGGATGCCCTAAGTAGACAAAGAGACGGCATTAATAATCAATTAATCATAATTAAAAGACTTCTCGGGATATTATTGAGCGGAAAAAAGTGTGAAATAGTTATATTGTAGAATGACGTGATTAAATGACTAATGGAGTCGTCAAACATAATTTGGAAGTAGAATCAGGCCAATGGCTTATCAACTTATCATAATCATTTAAAAAGTCTTAGATTCCTAAGAAAGTCTGAAATTTCCTGTAAAATCCCTCGGAGTGTTAAACCCTCTTCCACATAGTCCTCGAGACTTTTTCTAGAAATTCAGACTTTTAGGAATCGTTATAATTAATAGGGTATGATCGACATTTTCCATGGTACCTTTCAAGTTCCATGGATTCCTAGAAATGCTCAATCACTGACTATTTTTACTCGAGCTTCGCTACTAAGCTTTTCTTCATTAATCTTCATTAATCCAATATTAATTAAGCTTCAAGAAATCTTTAAAAATTTCTATTAGTCCAAAAATACTATCATAAAATTTTATTACTAAAGAAAGTAGTAAACCTTTTAGATGTGATCTACCTTTCAGTGTCCTTTTTCTTTCTAGGACATGTCTAAATATAGACATGTCTAGAGATGTTTAGGGTATGATCTGCTCTTGTAACAAATATAAATTTCCTACGCCTGAAAGGTCTTCATTTATTCAATGTGACTTTAAACTATTGAAAAAATCTTTCTTAGTGATAGAGCCTATGTCTATGCCTATTAAAGGAATATAAAATGTTTATTTGTATCTCTTAAAGAATCTTATCTCCCCAAGAGCTCAATTTCGAAAATCCCTTACTAACGGATCAAATGTTTGGGCTGAGCATTAATTTATCAGTCAGGAGATTGATTTTTATTTATTTAAATAACAGCTCCACTCGGTCTCCCAACGTTTTTGGGTAATTAAGACTTTTCTGGAAACCTTTAGGGTATTATTTCGATTATTTCATGTTACCAACCCCGTTACACTTTCAAACCATCGAGGGACCGAATAAAAGCTTCTTTTAAGGAAATGCCGTTAAGAATATATACTTCAAATATACAGATATGCATCTAGCGCCAGCGGTTTGGTTTGGGCTTTGGTGAATCTATCAGTCGGTCAGGTCTGATTTAGATAAGGGAGAATATGAAAAATTTCAAATGATTGGTGCTTCTAATGGCCTTAATCCGATCTTGTATCAGCAGCACAGTTTGCAAATTGATGTCTACTTTAAGAAAACGATTGTAGCACCTTAATAGATAGTCAAAACTCAAAACATGCAAGGTATGTTTTGTGTTAGTAATTTTATGCTCAACAAGATTGGTCCTATACATTTTATCGATATTTGGCTTCCTTTTCAAGTATCTTGCAAAAAAAGCAGTAAAGAACACCCTCTTTTTCTTCAATGGTCTATAACTTTGTGAGTATGCAAAAAAAAACGGTAGAGTTTTTACTCACCGAATGAAAATTTTTGAAAAAAAAGTCTCGTCCTGTTATTAATTTGTTAGAGGTCCAATTCTAACGTGATTGGAATATATTGCGTTTTGTGATTTAAAATATAGGAATATTCCAGGAAAATGGTGCTCTACCTCGTAGACACGCTGAAGTGAGTCTCTATATGAACGAGAGGAACTCCATCACCCTATCCAGAACAAGCTATGTGATTTTTGCCTTTGAGGCATGTTAAAAGCACTCTACTTTATAAGACACGATTTCCAACAACATTGGATGAGTGCTGTGATCAGATTAGCGCTGCTTTTATGACCATTGTTCCAGAGCGCTTTATTTTGTTAAATTATGCTCCTTTTGTCACTTGGTTTGTCACAAGGATTATAAAACACGTAAGAAGTTGAAAATATTTTTAAATAATTCTGGAAAACCTGCCATCTAGAACGCTAAGGATTTTTAAAGAATTTTCATAGTGTATAGTAGGAAATTAGTTAGAAAAATCTGTAAAATTGTTGAACGGCTATCTCTATAAGGGGCGAAGGGGTTTCCAGAAAAATTAAATTTTAAAAATTGAAACATTTTATTTTTTTTTTAAAGTGTAGCAAGCTCTTTTTTCGGAGGTTAACCCCTTTCTTCGTCTTTGGTTATGTTGGCCTATAAAAATTTGCTACACAAAATGAAAATATTGAAAGTAGTTTGAGAAAATTACTAGGTTATGAGGTTATGACGAAGTGACTTTAAAATATAAAAATAGCAATTTTAGGTTTGTTAATGTTTAGGACAGGACAGCTGGAGTCTGACATCAATTTTAGGCCCAGTCAAGAACACGAATATTGAAATTCTTTTAGAAGTGTTTATTTAAACTGTCAACTTGATTTCACAAAGGAAGAAGTTCAATTTCAATCTGTGGAGTTTTCTAACATTTTTTGTGTCTTTTACAAAATAAAAAATTGAAACAACCGAACGTTTGAATTTTCACTTCTATCAAGTAGCTTATCTCGTACGCTGTACCACCTTTACATAACAATAATTAGATGACACTTTAGTTGAAGTTTCATTGGTAAATGTACGTACTCTTAGTTTAATTTATAAAGTAGTTGTAAGGAAGAGAGAATGCAATGAAGTCAATTTACTGCATTTACCTACTGCATGTATCTTAGATGTGAAATTAGAGAAACGACTTCTTAACAAAACCCTATTTAACTACTAAATAAATGTTGGCGCGTTCAAAGACAATAAATTTAATTATAATATAGTTTGGTTATTTTGGCTACAAACTTAACAACTTTTAAGACTTTTTCAAAACGAGCTCCATTTATTTATGTTTTAGTATCGATTATAAAATTTAGCTGAGTATATAAATTTTGCTGTGTTGGTGACTGGTTTGGAGCATAAAAATAACTAAAGTTGCAATTTGTTGTCAACCCGTGTATAAAAAAATATACCTACATATAAATTTATTGTTTCAATTTTTGTGAACTTTATAAGTAATCTAATAACTAAAGCATCTGCACACGAGAGTAATTTGCAGGTACAAATTGATTTTTTAAATATTTAAAATATTAGAAGTGGTTTTTACAAACTTCCATAGTGTAATTCGATAAATTAAATTTAGATGTGTAACAATTGAGGTTTAAGTATGAAAACGATCATCTTCAAAATTCTCCTTGCGTTTAAGTTTATTCACGCGGGAACAACTCAATAATGAGCTTTCTCTACAATTTAACTATCTCTTCATATAAGCGGAAAACATTTTGACTCGCATTACGCTAATTGCAGTTGTAATTCATCCAAGTTCCTTGAGCTTTAAGCTACTATTTCCGAAAAGCTAACACCGCTTCTCAAATGTAATAGAATACAATTTAATCAAAAATGTAAGCGTTAGCAACTACTAGTACAAGTGCACTCTACTTGTTTAATTAATTAAAACGTTTTCTTTTAGATTCATCTATGTGCTATTTAGAAAATTATTTTTAGTTAAAATAAGCTTTTTGTAGGTTTTTTAGCAAATTTTGGAATAGAAAATTTAATTAAATTAAAACGTACTTTTTAAATTATTTTTCAATTTAGTGGGTACTCACCTAGAAAATATATTTTTTGTAAATTAGAAAATGCAATTTAATTAGCCTAATTGCGCAAGAGCTAGCCAATTTATTATATCTTCTTTGTAATTTATTTTGAACACATCTCTATTTGATTTAATACACGAATATAAAGATTTAATAGAAAACTTATTGCCTGGAAAAATTATACTCAGTTTTTTATAGTACTGTTTTATATTACTTACTCACTTTGAAAGCAATTTTGCACGTAGGTACTTCTTTAAAACTTATACTTTCGCATTCAACTAAAAGGAATGCAACAAAAAAATTCATTTTTAATGTATGTTTTACTTCAAGTCTATTAAAAATTTAAATTAAATTTAAAATCATGAAAAGGACTTTATAAATTTTTGCTATTTATTGTTGAAGTTCTAAAGTAGAATATTAAGTGTTAAGTAAAGCTTTGTAAGCTCCTGAAGACGTTCATAAACTATTTGGAAAATTGCTTTTGCTGAAGAAAACTACTGTGTAATAAGTAATAAATGTTAAGTTTTAAAATTACGTCGAGACTTTATAATGCAATGCAAAGTGATAGCCTTTTAATATAAATTCGTTTTACATACTAAAACATCTCAATCTTTACACTGACTTTTCAGTAAAATAATCAGAACACTTCTCTTGCTAATTTTGGACATTTGTGGCTTCTTGTTCAAGATTAATACGATCAGTTGATGATAGGACATAGGTTCCTTTCAGTTAAAGTAGGGAGATGTAAGTAGATATTTCCTGCTGGTCAAATAAGAAGATAAAATCCACGCAGATAGTTGCAACCTCTTGTACTTGCCGATATCCTCATAGTAAAACGAGCAGTTAGTAAGCATTGTTACGATGTACGTGTAGAAAGTAATTTTAACTTAAAAATAAACAATTGAGTAAAAGTTGAGATACTCTACCCTAAGCTTAGTGCACTTTAGTCGAGTAAAAACGGTGAGTGACTCGGTCCAAAGTATAGAGGCGAGCATAGGCGAGTGACTGAGCCGAGCTACTCACCTACTTTTTGTGATGTCGTTCACACGAAGCTAAGAAAATAGGTAAGTAACTATACTAAATTCAAGTAGACGAGATAGTGTTGCATGCGATCATCATGTGCACGTGCAAGTTCTCACAAGCGCGATTTTACGTAAACTTAAATTAAATACGGTGTAAATTTTAAAAAAATTATTAATAACAGCCGGTTTCATAATAATTCCCTATAAGCTCATTTAGTTAAAGTTGTCTCAATCATTTATTTATTTATAATGGATTACATTTTTCCTGTAATCGTCCCAGCTCTAATTGAAACTATAATATGAGTTATCCGCATCAACGCTGTTAGGTAACCATGCAACAAGCTTAAAATAAGTTTATACGTTAGAGCCAATCACAGCGCTAAATAGTTTGTTTGTTTACATTCACTATCTCGTCTCCTTGAATGAAGTATAGTTGCGATTGAATGCCCAGCATAAAACGTCGTCGTTATGCGTTCAAGAAATCTGTTATAACGATCGAACTTATTTTATTAGATGAAGTGATCGAACAAAAAATTTGGGTTAGGAATTGGATATCCAGGAAGAAGACATTAACTTAAACGTATTTTATGATGAACCCTGAAAACTTACACACGCTTTTGGATATAATTGCTCCAAAAATTCAGTAACAAAACGCACAAATTCCTTGAGCGCTATAAAACTAATACTGGGCCCGTGCATTCACACAGAGCGAGTACGCTGCGAATTAGGCGCCGACTTAAATATCTCGTAGTGGCAACCGACTGGGCCGAGCTATTTGACTATTTGACACGACAGTTTCCACTAGTTATTTACTATGATTTACTCGACCATGTACTGTTTCTGTCAACTGAAAACTCGGACTTTCTGCTAACATTTACCTGGTCTCCTACTCGACTAATGTGAACTAGGCTTAACTGAACCTAAAATCTAACTTGACTCCGATAGTTGAAGAACTCACTACTTTGTAAAACAAGACTTGATAGTTTTAAAACTACTGCATTAAATATATTTATCGTCAAAGTTATTTTTAATACCAAAAGATTTTGTAAACCACAGTTATTAACAGTGGCGTAAATAACGGGTTCGCAGGGCCCGCGTTGTTTGAGAGCCCCAGAAACACTGTTTAGTATGAAATTTCGTTATAAAATCGATTTGTGGTTAAATAAAATGATTATTAACGGGAATGGGTGGGAGCCCCACTCTGAATTTTGCGGGTGGGCCATCAAACTCTTAGTTAGGCTACTAGTTAATAAGACTTACAATAAAAGTCCTACAAAGCTAAAGCTATAAAATCCTTTAGAAAACAAGAAGCTAAATAGTGTAGTCAAAGATGTGACCTTGGAAAAAATCCCAAAGAGCTGAACAATGGCTCAAAAGTCCCTAGCGATCTAACCCTTGCTAAAAATTTATAAGGGAGGGGGAAGGTAAGAAAATGCAGCTTTCTGGGAACAGCATTTGATTTGTTACTTTGGAGGCCAGTTACAGTTTCAAATAAAATTCCCACTAGGAGACCTACTTTTTTGTCTTCTGTAGAGTAATCGTCTACGGCAGAGATGCTCCAGATTGGGGTGGTACTTCTAAAAAAAATAAAAAAATGTTAGTTATTTGATATATTTTTAACATATTAAGGTTAGGTAAATAACAAGGTTGTATGATGACATATTACCTCTACTTTTTGAAAATGTTTTATAGCTTATGAAAGGGACTTAGGTTACATGTTGAGCTTGAAAACACGGAGGTGAAATTAAGGGTTAAGTACCTATTATTGCGAACTTTCGCATAATTAAATTTGAGTTAGAGTTAATCTAAAATCAATAAATTTAAAATTTTCTAATACATTCAAGAACGCCAATGCTTCCATATTATTTTTTCATACGGTAATGTAATTTTCAATATTTCAATGATTATTATTTCAGCCGTTTAGTCACACAAGTTTTTGTATTTTCTGTAAACCATCATAGAATGCATAAAATGTCTGAACTGAAGGGTTAAAAAATTTCAGTCCAACATATGAAAGTTGTCTATAAGCTCACTTGTTTTCTTACAGAAAAATTGACCTAAAACCAATACGTTTTATTTTCTTATCGATAATGAAAATTTTTAAAAAAGCACGACTTATCATACAAGATAAAAGAGAGTTCAATTTTTAACTCTGATAAGTTATAAGAAAGCACTTTTGTCAAAGAAAAATGTTGGTGTGCTGCTTTTGTAAAGTTGCCATTACATTTGCAACTTTAAATATATTGCAGACAATGCATTATCTCAATTATTTAATCTAAAGTTTACTTTTATATTGTAAAATATAAGTTCCAAGATAAAGTAAACACGATTAAAACTTACTTTAACAAAGTATTTATATAGGAGAAAAATATAACTTTATTTTGTATCTTGCTAAAATCAAATTTCGATTCGAGTTTTTTCTCCAAATTAATACAATTTTTCACTCTATTCAGTAGTACATTAAATCTATACAAAATGTTTGACAAAGAAATCTAAAAACTGTGAAAATGTCAATTGCGTCTAAACTTCTGATCTAATTAAAAATGAAGAAAAGAGGAGGTTGATCCACACAATATCACAATTGATACCAATTGGCGTAAGTATTTGAAAACGCTATGCTGGGTGTCCCAGTGGTATATGCACGGAATAATATGCTTCTACCATAGAACGAATTAACATTTTCGTAGGAAATGGATCTAGAACGAGGAGTCCACCTTTGTAGTTCCTCAAGGGCTATTGAACTCTCTCGTAGAACTATTCTGATCTAAGAGAGAGGGCTAGTGATTTCATCAGAAACAAGTTCCCCTTTGGCGTCCCGTCTGTACCCCTCAAGGACTATTGATCTATCATTTAGAACTGTTTTAATTTAATGGAGAGAACTAGGGGTATATGAGCTACCCCGTCCCATCCGGGTCTTGTTAGGGCTATATATTGATCTCCCTTATATGGCTATTTCGATAGCGAAGAGATGGCTATTGATCTGGAAGGAGTCCAAGAGGCGGAGTCATCTCAAGAGATTGTCTTTAGCCGGTAAACCCAACACGAAAAGCTTTATAGACTTCTTGAAGTTCTTTAGAACAAAGAAAATGAAGAAAAGCGGAGGTTGATCTACACAATTATCCGAACCGATAGCAGTTAATGCTAGTATTTGAAAATATTATACTGGGTTTCGCAGCCACGTATGCACGGAAGAATATGCCTCTACCGTAGAACGAATTAACCTTTTGTAGCCCCTCTAGGGCTACGTTGACTCTCTCGTAGGACTATTCTGATCTAAGAGAGACGGCTAATGATTTAGATAATGAGTAAGTTCCCTTCTGGCGTCCCGTCTGTACCCCTCATGGACTATTAATCTCTCGTTTAGAAATGTTTTAAATTAAGGAAAAGAACTAGACTTTCTAGTTGTAATTCAGAGTATTTCAATTGTATTTCAGAAAATATCATCTGTAATTCAAAATAGTCAATTGATTTTCAGCAAACATCAATTACAAGTGATGTTTTCTAAAAATTAATTGACTATTTTGAATTACAAGTGATATTTTCTGAAATACAATTGATAAATCTGAATTACAATTGATATATTCTGAATTACAACTGAATTACTGGAAAAGGTGTAGTGATATGAGCTGCCCCGTCCCATCCGTGTCTTGTTAGGGCTAAATTGATCTCTCTTTTATGGCTATTTCGATCTAGAAGAGATGGCTATTTGATCTGGAAGAAATCCAAGTGGCTGAGTCATCCCGAGAGATTGTCTTTAACTGCTAAACCCCAATACGAAAAGGTATATAGGCTTTTTGAAGTTTTTTAGAATAAAGAAAATGAAGAAAAGCGGAAGTTGATCCACACAATTATCATAACCGATACCAGTTAGTGTAAGTGTTTGAAAATATTGTACTGGGTGTCCCAGCCGCGTATGAACCGAAGAATATAATACCTTTACTATAGAACGAATTAACCTTTTCCAAGAAAATGGATCTAGAACGAGAAACCTCCATTTGTAGTCCCTTCAGGACTATATTCGACTCTCTCATAGGACCATTCTGATCTACGTGAGAGAGTTAGTGATTTAATCGGAGTTAAGTTAAATTCTGGTGTAGCGATACAAAATTATGTGTGTGTTAAATTTTAGCAGTTTTACAGGAAACTTTTTACCACCCTAATTTTGATCTGTGATTGACTTTGTTTTAAATGTTTAGTTTTTAAGGGTAAAATGTGAGGGCGTTTTCTTAACGACCACCAGTCAATTATTAGACCAAACCAAATATAAAGGGGCTCGTTTCAACCATATGGCACAGAGGGTCGGGCAAGTAAGGTATTTATTACCTGAAGATCTGATCTGAGGCAGAAGAGTACAGTGGCCCAGCTACTTACTCACCGCTCCAAAGTGACGACTTTGTCTGATCTTCTGGAGCGGGGAATCTGATTGCAGATGCCGCCGTCCGTTCTCCGCCGCCGTCCGTTTTACCGCCTGTCGTCGTTGCTGCCGTTACCGCCATTGCCGTTGTTGCCGCCGTCCGACTGCCGCTGTGCCGTACCGTAATCGTCGAGGGTCAGTTTCGTCCGAGTAACCCTGCGTTCCTTCGCTAGCGGGTACTAGCATCTGTTGGAACAATCTTTTTCGCTAGCGAGTACTAGCATCTGTTAAAGATCAAGGGTTATCGGCCGTAATTGTCCTCGAGACCGACGGATCGCGGAGTAGTTAGCAGGTATTCCAGATTCTGAGGGGTTACTGCCGTGGAAGCCGTATGAAGGGATGTTTGTGTCGTTTAGGCACCTAAAGCCGTACTGGGTACCGACTGCAGGCTGGAGAAACCTCGCGACCGGTTCAGCTACGCTACTGTGATCCTAGGTAACCCTTTATTGTTGGTTTGGTTCGTATCATATCTGTCTGTTTATTGTCTGGTTATTTTTGTCTGTTTTGTGCCTGTAAATAATTATTTCTGTGTTCTGTTCTGGTAATTTAGACTATTAGAAATAAAAGTTGTTTCACTCCAATCTTTATTTATAATTTCCTCATTTGAGGTGGCGCTCGAGTAATTAAAAGCAGCAGGTAAAAAGTACTAAAAAGATAAAGTTTCTTGCTGAACCAGGACCCATTTTCAACTGTGTCTACCCGGAGCAGTGAAGGGTTTAACGTTGGTTACAAGAAGTCGCGTTATACTGGTGTCCCGTATGTACCCCTCAAAGACTATTGATCTCTCCTTAAAAACTGTTTTAATTTAAGGGAGAGAATTAGTGACATATGGGCTACCCTGTCTTGCGCGTGTCTTGCTAGAACTACATTGATCTCTCTTCTAAGGCTATCTCAATCTAGGAAAGTGACCGAGTCATCCCGAAAGATTGTCTTTAGCTGGTAAACCCAATAGGGAAAGGTTTATAGGCTTCTTGAAGTTCTTTAGAACAAAGAAAACGTAATAAATTATTTAATTACATTATTCAAATGAAAGGCTAGGGGCAGAAAAACCATCCAAATATTTACAACGTCGCATTAACTGACTGATAGAGACTACAAAACGCTTTTTAAAGTAGTCTGTAACAATAAGGAATAAGCAGATCTTCTATAAGAGCACTAGTTAAAACTTTGTCGTTTTAAGGTAGCTACACACGCGCAGGTCTGCCTTTGAAGGTTTATCATCGAAACGCTCAGGTATTCTTAAATAGCAGAACTTATTTAAGCAAACCACACACCTTAGCATGTGTAGCCCCCTTTAGTCTATTTTTCTTACTAATTATTCTTTTAATTTTTATAAAAACTTCAAAAATTCCATATAAACCTCCAAGGAGCATATCACTTGTCCTGCTATCACCGAGAGGCTAAAAAATTAGAACACTTCAACAGTCTCTTGGTGAAGAGGTAGATCACCACTTACAAAACCCGTAAATACATACCCACACATAGTAATTACACAACACAGCACCCTTAGTACTAATTGGGATATGTAATTAAACCATAGATGAAATTAATTTCCATATTATCCAATTTAGTATTAAATTTTATTACGGAAAAAATAAAGTAAATTTCATTGTAAATACGTGAAAATTACATAACTATTTAGGTAAAAATAATTACGTAGCAGATGTGTGCACTCAAAGGTATTGAGTTGCGTAGTCAGTAAGATTGTTATTGTGTTAGTTAACTAGTTTTAAACGTAAATGAGTTTAGCATTATGTGATTAAGTCCTCGCCTCGTTACAGAGAGAAACCACAATTATCTTGGTTACTTGGAGAAAGCTTAGCTAAGAACGGCGAGCTTATTTGTGCCAAATTTACATAAAGGGACCGCGTCGCTTGGGATGCAAATTTGAAATGTGCTTTGGCGTGTGTGAGTGCTTGTAATACTCGAAACATAAAATTATAAAACAAGATCTGATTATTTTGTTGTTATTAAATTAGACTCGCGTTGTTTGAAAATAAGAAACCGTGCAGAAATTTTTTCGCTTTTTTACTATAATTTTCTTATTATTTTTTTGACATTAAATTAAATTATGTTTTTAATAGAGAGGCTCTTGTACTTTTTCTACAAAAATTAAATTAGATACATTTTCATTGTATTCAGGACTCTCCAACACTGGTTGTTTTGAAATTATTCCCTACGTGAAAAAATACTTGATGCTGATTATATTGACACTACACTTGAGCAATTGTTAAAGTAGCATATTGCTGATTTAACCCTCAATTTAATTTTAAATGTAAATTACTTTGTTTCTATTATACATCCAACTGTGACTAACCCTCTTAAGATACGATGAACTCCAATGGATTCGAATCCTTCAATCTCAGAACCCTGGTTTATGGTGTTAGACGGTCAAAGCTTGTCAGCTAGACTAGAAAATAGATTTGTTTTGATCGGTAAAATATTCCAACTTTGAACCTGAATTCGAAATAAACGAATAAGTCATTCCACTTGACAATAAAATTCCATAAAAGTGGCAGATGTTATTGTGGTAATAATTTTTATCTAAAATACATCTATCTTTAAAATAGTGTAGCTAGATCGATCAGAAACGAACCATAAAAATTTACGCGGTGCTTTAAATATGTAATGTGTTTGTACGTGCATTTGAAATCCTGTACCTCTTTAGTTTACAAAACATTCAAAATATTTCAAACCTGAATTAATATTTTAATCCCATATTCATAAATGTAGCGTATAACTTTCTTTTTACAAATTTCATTTAAATGTTATAAATATTTTCAGCTGCAAAAGTATTAAAATACTATTAGTGCTTTTTCGATTAAAATGTTACTTCTATCTAAGGTAATTATATTATTTATTTGTTTTAATTCCCTGAAGACTATAACATTTACTAATTACCAATTAATTGGGGTGAAAATTAAAAAATGGCAAAGATGTTTCTTCTTAACCTTCGCACTACACACTTATTTTTTGTAACGCTGACTACACACTAGGGTTTACGAGACCCCACTTTATAAATATAAATTTTTTATAGAAAAACATAATTGTTGGTAAAAATTTTATTGCCGTGTTCTAACATGACTATTTCACAACGCGAAAACTGAAAAACATTAAATAAAAACCAATCGGGTATTCAGATAATTAAGAATTTAAGAAAATTGGTATAAAATGCATCGAAAAAATCAGTATCAGTACATCTAAATATCGATATTGTGGTAAACGTAACTAAAAAATTAAAAATTATTTCATCAGATCAACTTCATAATTACCCTAAAACTTATTTTAGAAAAAAATATTTTTGGCCCATAAGCCACCATGATAAAACATTTCCATACAAGACCACACACTGGGAGTCACAGAGCCCCCAGCGCGACTTTAGTTAATTACACCTAGAAAGACTGTTTATGAGATATTTATAAATTTAATTATATCAATTGAATGTAGTTCATGTAACTTAAATTTACAGGAAGTATCAAGTTTCAAAACGAAACGCTTATTAATTGGCAATTAAAGAAAGTTTCTGTGGGGTCTCACAGACCCCAGTGTGTAGTGCGAAGGTTAAAATCGCCTAGTATCTACTAACGAACAGGGCCGGACTGGCTTTATTTGATCCCATCGGCAACAGCTGTAATCGACCCTTTTAAACCTGCACCCTCGATGGATCAATTCTCACTTTCATCCGAGTAAACTGATGGTAAATCACTCGATGGAACGCTGCGATATAGAGGATAGGTAATCAAGAAATTTCCATTTGCACTTCTGAAGCAGTTTCCGTGTCCTAAAGTTGCCACAGATTCATTCATTTGGACGATAATCAGATTTGGGCAAGTTGTAGTTGGGGGTCAATGAGTAGCAGTAAAATTGAGTGACAATGACAACCGTGACAGGTTGGCTCGGTTTGGTTTGGTTCCTAAGGAAATCCTGAATAATGTTTGGCCCCTACGGAAATGCGGAAATGCCGCCATTTACAGTTCGACCATAGCTACGAACCCTTTCATCATTTATTATTTTAAAGGTTATGTATCGTGCTATGCATATCAGTGGCGTGTGTAGGAGTTTGTGTCAGCAGAGGTGTTCATGTTCATGAGGCACTAAATTTAAACCTCTGTGTGTAGCGCGACCTTTATACAGGGTTGTCACTTTTATCTTTCACACTATTGGCATCTCCTAAACGGTAAGAGTTACGAGGTCGGTTAAATTAGAGAAAAGTTTCACATTTTCATGTCCTATAAGAATTAAAAAAGAAAACTTCGATAGCTTGCTTGGTTTCTGAAATATCCTGAAAAACTGAAAACTTCCTTTTTTGTTTATTACATACCTCTTTTATTATTTAAGTCAATGATATGAAATTTGGAAGGTTTACATAACTTGACACGAGCTATGAATTAAACGCACGAAACTTTATCTAAGTCTACTAGATGTCTGTTTTTAATAGACAACTTTTGATTTTCTATTGGGCGCCATTTTAAATTTTGGCATAAATAAATTGTATTTTTTGTTCTGATTTCAACGATGTGTAATTTTCTATGTTTTAACAAAAATGGCGGCACATCCCATATTACTTTTATTAAATCAAGTATTAGCCATGAAAAAACAATAGAAGTATAACAAAACGTATTAAAACAAAAGCTACCCCGAGTTGTCATTTTAAATTTTTTCAGTTGTTTTTTCATGGCTACTTCGTTTAATAACAGTAATATGGAGTGTGCTACCATCTTTCTTTTTAAACTTAGATTATTACACATCGTTGAAATCAGAATAAAAAATCAAATTTATTCATGCTAAAATTCAACATGGCGTCCATAAAAAAATCAAAAGTTGTCTATTAAAACACAGACATCTAATAAGCTTAGAAAAAGTTTCATGCGTTTAATTTGTAGCTCGTATCAAGTTATGTAATCCCACCAAATTTCATAGCAATGCCTTTAACAATAAAAGAGCTGTATAATAAACAAGAAATTGCAAGTTTTCAGTTTTTTCACGATATTTCAGAACAACCCAAGCTATCGTACTTTTATTGATTAATTCTTATAAGATATGCAATTGTGCAACTTTTCTCTAATCTAACCGACCTCATAGTTTAAGAGATGCCCATAGTCTACAAGATAAAAGTGACCACCCTGCATACACGAGCTTGTAATGGCCCGTCCACACACACAGTCTTACCTTCCGGTTTGCCACCTGCAAAAGCCAAATCGGAGCATCTGAACAGTGTTCAGGCCGTCTGCACAGATCAAACTGGAAGGCCTGTGTGTGTATACGGGCCTTATAAAGCTGATAGTTAAGCTTGCTTCGTTTTCCTAGCATTTCGGTTCCTTCAAATAGCACCCGTAATATGACGGTGCTTTTTGTGACGTCATTGACCGTCATATTACGGCCACTATTTGACGGCACCGCTTTCCGAGAAAACCCCAGCTTTAAGTTTACACTGCAACAACTAAAATTTTGTTATATTTTGTGTTACTATGACATATGTGGCCAAAAACTGAATTTTTTGACAGTAGAAAAGCCTCGTTTTTTACGCTCGTGTGGTATCACTCTTACTGTGGTATTGTTTTCGGACACAAAATTGCACATTTTTGAAATTGTAAGTTTTTGCTCTATCCGATTATAAAGCAGATTTTCGAAAATAAAATTTTTACCGATTGAATTTTGTTCCGAGATAATCGATTTCAAAGTTTCCAGAAGAAGTTAATCTATAAAAATTAAAAACAAGGCAGGCCTTTAAAAAAGGAAAATGAAATGTCATATTCCGAGTCGAATTCTAAGCAGAAAATATGTTATAAATGTTTTACCGATTTTGCTTTGTTTCCGAGATGATCAAATTCAAACAGTTTCCCATAAAAATCTAAAATTTTCAATTTCAAAATTGAAATAATTTTGAAAAAAATAATTTAAATAATATCGCACCCTTGCGACAAAAGTGACATAAGTCAAAAAAATTAGTTTTTCAGAAATAGCAAAAAATGATTTCTAACTTAAAGGAAATTTGAAGAGAAATAAAAAAATAGCCATCAGACAGAATGAAACGTTAAAGTAAACAATTTATGTTGTATTGACTATTTTAGGTTCACCAACCCTTAAAAACATACCTTTTCGACTTATGACGCTCTTGATGTTTTTTATATTCACACTAAACTAAATTATTTCAAGTTGTGACAGTTTTCATGAATTTTTGTTAACAGATATTTGCGTTGTGTCTTTTTTGATGATTAATCAGAGTAGCAAAATAAGCTTTTTTTAGAGTTGCGACGGTTCTTAATTTTATGTTGTATACTTACTTTCAGGAAATTTAAGAGAGTCAAAAGCTAATTTTCCTTAACATTTTTTTTATTATTACTAAAATATAACAAACATTTTTATCTAAGTAAAGAAACTACAAAAAATGTTTAATACTAAATAAACTGAAAAAATTCTTTAATTTAACACAAAAAAATAATAGACAGGTTAACGTAATTCAAAAATATTTTTGTAGAACGATTCATAAAAATATTTTTTAATTGTATTTTTCTCACATAGAATTTTTAAGGCTTTCATCTTTTCACTTGATAGGGGAAGTTTCTTTGAATAAGCTGGAACTAGCTCTACCGAATCAAAATTTTCTTGAGATCTTGTTTTTTTTACAACTACTTTTTTGAACTCTGCATCTTCATAAGAAGTTTTATAAAAGAATGCATGTGGATATTCCTTTTCTACTCGAAGTACTTTTATGTCGTGCCACTTAACTTTAATTTTATCGGTATCTACCGAAAAGTTATTGCCCCATTCTTCCTGTAATATTTTCAAATCGAAGAAGTCCGTATAATTTAATTCGTGTACTTGATATGGAAGGCCACTTTTTTTTGCTGTACGTATTAGGGTAGCATACTGATCTGGTACGTATACTGGGCCGGATTTGAGGTGTCGACTCACCTGTTTCTCTATAACACTGTGCACATTATCGCCCTCATTCTGCGTGTGCCCACAAATCAGAAATTTGTGCTCAATACTACGGATATTATATTTTTGTAAAGCATATGCATATGTAGCAAGAATATACTTATTTTTTTGTTGTCCGGAGCAATTATCAGAATAAAAAATTATATCAACTGGTTTATTAACTTTTTTTGCTAAATTTTCAATATATTGAAGAACGCAGCTGCCAATTTCTATGGCACCACGTTTCCCTTCAGTTTCGTTCCAGAAGTAGCACTCCACATGTTTAGCATGCAAATCACTTATGCTAAGGTTGAAACAGTTTAACTTACTTGCGTAATAAAATGAAGAAACCAAACCTTTTGGTACTGGCAGTACGGCTTGCAGGTCATATACAGCAACATACGTACCATTCTGGTTGTTTTTATCAGAATCCTTTATCTTACGGGACAATTCTTTCTCTTTTAGGTGTAAATTATACTTATCTACTAGCTTTTGTTTTCCCTCATCATCTGAATTTTTATAAGACTCACAAAGATCACATTGGTCTTTCTTTGGTCTGTAGAAGGAAATGTTAAATTCATTGTTGAAAATGCGATTGAACATGACTGCATTAGCAAAAGGTAGCTCTTCTTTTTCTCGATTTTCTTTATAATCCCGATATAAATCAGCCAAACTTCTACCACTCTCAATATATTCACGTTTGGTTTGAGCCCTTAAATAATGCGATTCTATTCGTGGTATTGTGTTAATAAAATTTCTTACACTTTCTTTGATTTCGGGATCTACAGTTGGCTGTTTCCCGTGTTTTCCTCTCATATCGCAAGTAAGGAAACCAGTATTATTTTTTTTTGTTAATGCTGTCCGAATAGGTCTATCGTTAATATTAAGGGTAGCCTTGAAAAACATTTTACATACTCGAATACGTTCATTGTTCAGCTCAAAGTAGAATGCTGAATTCATATTCCTATAATTTTGTGTGGTTGAGTACCGATATTTGGGTTTAATAGTTTCTGTGTGTCGACTAATAAATTCTCTCTGTAGCTGTAAATCAGCAAGCTTCCAGTAATTAGAGAAAATTTCCTCTCTAACTGACTCTTGAATTTTTGAACTGCAGCTCAATCTGCATTTGTCGCCACAAGGTAAGCGCATTTTTCTGGCAGAAAATTGCTTTTTAGTTTTTGATGTTGATGTATAGGCTTTACCAGAATTTCTCATCAATTTTACCTTTTTAGACACCCATTTCTCACGTTCTTGTTTCCTTTTCTTTCCCTTTTTCTCTTGTTTTTCGCTTTCAGCTTCGATAAGTTCTATATTATCCGGTTCTCCAACATCAGCTTCGGCATCTTCTAACTCTCTTACCCCACCTTCAGCTTCTAATTCTATAGAACTCTGAGAAAAGCAACTTGAGCTACTGTTACCACAAAGATTGAAATTTGGATCAGCGTCGGAATCATCGACATCGCTTTCATCGCTATGAATGGGAGACGTGCAGTATTTTTTTTCCTTTAATTTAGTCAAACGCAATTTGGTAGGGCAAGAAGTATTACAAGATACTGAATATACATTAACGCCTTCAGGTTCAGTACTACTAACCGCTGAATTTATAAAATGTTGATCTTGTTTGACTTTTTCTATTGGTTCACATATCGATTCTAAACTTTTATACTCTGGACTTTTAATTGGTATAACTTCATTTTTAGAGGTTGTATCATCATATTTTGCCAAAAAATTTGAAGAAACTCCTGCTACATTATTCATTGAGTTAGCTAGCTCCAAAATTTTTAATGTGCGGCTTGAATGGTTCATATTATAAAACCTACAAAATTTCAATCTATGAGCAACAATTCATCAAAAGTGACTTAATTAAAAATGTAATCAGCAGATTATCTTACCTTAATCGATTGAAGTGACACAATTCAAATTGAAACAATTTCTTGTTTAGATTTCGATCACATAAACTGTCACAATTCTAAATGCTGCGTATATAACGTTGTCTTTTTACCAACAAAAATGACCTAACTCAAAATACTACACTTTTAATGTAGCAAAGCACTACCCTAACCTAACAACTATTGCAGAGCAACTAAGAATGCGTCACTTTTGTAGATACTTATAACAGTAACTTAGAACATCAAAAGCGACATAAGTGCCATCTGTTAGTCAAATTATTAACTTACGTTAATACGGTTTTGATGATTATTGGACTAATACCTACGAAAACAATTTATGGTAATAACTCAAAAACTCATTTTTTTGACTTGTGTCACTTTTGTCGCAAGGGTGCGATATGTGTAAATTATAAATTATAAGAAGTGTTTCAGAAGTTATCAACACACTAATAAAACCTGAAGAGTGTTCTGTTTTTGCACGGCCTATCTTGCTTAATTATGCAAAAAATTAACTTCGCCTGGAAACTTTGAAAACGATTATCTGGGAAACGAAACCCGATAGGAAAAAAATTTATTTTACATTTTTTACTCTAAGTTTGACGCTGAATATGACATTTTATTTTTCGCCTCGAGTTTTGAATCACCCTGTATAAAGACAAACTAAAACTTCTTTGCAAAAATTATTAGAATCATCTTAAAGTAGAGAAAAAATTGCTTTGAGAAAGTCTTTAGATTTTTCATATGCTTCTTATAATACTCTTACAGTTTTTTTTCTAAAATTCATGTTTTCAGACTAAATTTATAATAAATCCTGACTTCGAAAAATCTAATAACTTCAAAACGCATTAACTGGCTGAATATTTATCTTATGCGGCGTTTACATTTATCAAGTTACTTGAAGCAAGTCGACTTGAAGCCAGCGACTTGAAAGTGGTTGACAAATGTAAACAGTGTTTCAAGTAGTATCAAGTGAAGCTTGAATTCTAGTTTTCACTTGAATTCAATAGTCAAGGCAAGTAGACGATCGGTCTACTTTTCTTGAAACTTGAAATCATTTGCATCGTCTTGCGCACAAATATGCGGCGTTTTATTTTGTTTACTGGATTGTAGTAAATAATAAAATGGCGCCAAATGGGGTAACGCAGAAAGCAGTCAGTCAGTGCAGTTATACCTTTTTTATACAATATTTTGATAGAAAAATTATTTACGCCACTGGGTTTACCTATTTTAATTTATTCATAATATTGAAGATTTAATGTTTTGACCCTCTTTTTTAAAATCTCACATGTGGCCTGTCGGCACTTCAATGGTCAATTACTTTTTATTACACCTTTTACCATTTTACCCTTTTTAATCCTTTCAAATGTACCTTTTGTACCTGCATTGTTTGTACCATGCTTTTTATGTAAATTCTGTCTGTTCAGGTACTTTGATGCTTTATAATAAATTGTTTTTATCATCTTCATTTTATTCCTCACAATATCTATATTTATGCCATTGAAATGCCCCCTTTCATTTAATTTGTAGATTAATTTCTTGAAATAATTAGACAAGATGTATGTAGAACAAAATTAAAAATATGAGTATATGACCGGAAGGGATACAAACGGGCCGATCATTCGAAGTATTGCTTTCAAACATGTGTTTGTAATAAATACATCACTATCCTGTCAAATCCCTACTGGTATTGTTATATTTATTACTACTTAAAATTTTTGAGGAACATTGTGTTTGAAATTCTTTTCTTCATTCAAGTTTCAAGAAAAGTAGACGGGTCGTCTACTTCACTTGATTATTGAATTCAAGTGAAAACTAGAATTCAAGCTTCACTTGATACTACTTGAAACACTGTTTACATTTGTCAACCACTTTCAAGTCGCTGGCTTCAAGTCGACTTACTTCAAGTAACTTGATAAATGTAAACGCCGCATTTTGCCGTGGCCGCAGAGTAGTGCGGCTACTCAAAATTCGCTTCAAGTCGCTGGCTTCAAGTCGACTTGCTTCAAGTAACTTGATAAATGTAAACGCCGCATTAGAGAGGCCAATAAAAAATGAAACTAAAGGAAATTTCATAAGCTATAAAAGATGTCTAAATTGATTTTTCGTTACACTAAACACTTCTTGAGTTATTTAAAAAAACTAGCCCCCCACACCCCTAAGAAGTGTCCTGTACTATAAGGTGAAGTTGCAGAAGTTTGAGTTTCTTTAAAAATAGATAAACAAGAGAACCCTTTACACCACTTTTCGTTATTCATCTAATTTTTTTCTATTATCGTGAATATTTGTTCATTTTTCCTGAACTATTAAATTTCTGAGAAAAATAAGAACTTCCACGACTTTTTGAGCAACACCTTGGCGCTCTAGATACACAAATAGGTAGCTATTTTGACCGATTTTTTTTAAATTGCGCCTATTATTCTGGTATGATGTGTTAGTTATGTCGGCCTTTTTACTAAGAATAATATTTGACGTCCAATTCCTCCGTTGCATTTTCACAACTTCTATACGGATTAAACTAACAAGTTTTCTTCTAGTAGGTATATCATAATTTATTTTTATTTTTGAAATTGTCTATATCGTTGCTTCCAATTGACAATTGTCTACAAAAACTAATACTTTTCTTTAGATTTCGCGATTTCTTTTTTTGCTAACAATATTTTCTCTATTTCGAAGCTGAAGGAATCTCAAGAGACATGTCAATTTATTGTGATCTGTGGTTTCACAATTCTCGTAACACTAGTATCGGTTAAAGAGTCTTCTATAGCAACAGTAAGAATACGTATATCTTACTTTCTTATAGCTTCTTATTTTAAAATAATTGAAGCGACTTAACTTAAGCCTTAATAAAAGTGAGTATTGTGTGAACATTTATCCCAATTCAAGAACGTTAATGATTCGAGTTTCTAATTTACACATAGTGCAAAACAACAACAATTTAATTAAACAGTCTATTGCGTAAATATTTTGGGAAACTAAATTTAATATTACGTCTAGAACTTTTAGTCACCTAGTACTATTGCTGTTATGTATGAGTTTACATCATTTGTAAGCATTAATTTAGTTAAAATATTAAGTTCCATCTATTTAGAAACAAATTAAGAGAAGTTATGTAATGTTAAAATTATTGAAGCGAAAACGTTACTTCTATTTCACCGACTTGTTAATGTATAATTATAACTTTTAGTTGCCGAATAAAGCGGATAGAATTTAACCGATACGTAAAGGTTTAATATCAAAAAGGAAACTTTAATTCAATTAAATTAGTAAAGCGTTAACTTGAACCCAAGTTTACATTTAAATCAAATTTAAATATGATTATTTATTTATAAACAATCGATTATACAGGAGCAAATTTAAGCATCCTGAGCTTCTGCAGAAGGCTCTCTTTGAAGCGTTAAGAATTATAATGATTTAAAAATCAGAATAGATTAAAATTTTGAGTGTTAAGCTCAAGTACGTGGACTGACTCTTGCCTTATAAAGTAAGTAAAGTACTAGAGCTTTTAGCCCCTACATTAAGCTCTGTAGCTCCTGTAGGTGCCTTAACATTATTTTATAAGGCCCTACAACACCAATATAATACAAGAAGTAATTATACTACAAGTACAGTATCTACGCTTGTATAATTGAAACGTTTTATGTTTTTTAATTTTTGCGCCTCAGCCTCTTTTTGTATCTCTCTTGAATCATTTTGATGTTTTAGTGGTATTAAAAATTCATCTGCTTGTCAGATTTGGGTTGCATTAGTTCAAGCCAAAATTTGTATAATAATCGTATAAATATTAGAAGGATTATTGCGAAAGTTTGTTGTTAGTCAACTTAAGTTATAAATTTATATCAACCCTAAAACTATGTACAACTTAATTTACGAGAATGCAATTACAAAATTACAATGTTTCAGATTAAAGTCTTAAGTACGTTTCGTAGTGCAGTTTGATTACTATTTATAGGTATTATACAAACAATTAATAATTTTAAAACAACCAGTAAAATAAAAGCAGAAGTAAATTAATAATATGAGCAAATGTTCGACCAATCAATTCCTTCATTGTAGAAAATACAAATACAAAACAATTAGACAAGGGTAGATAGGGTTTTGTTGTGAATATTAAATATTCAGTCATGTAACTTGACCGGATTATAGTAATGCAGGTTTAAACCTTCAATTAACTTGTTTTCTGCTGGAAATTGTACAAACTAAGTTACCATTTGACAGCTTTTGTTGCCTTTATTTAAATTTTTGATGGACTTCTACACCGCCAACTCGTGAAGATTATAAAATTTGGAAGATACGTCGAGTTTACACAGAGTACGAGTACGGATTGAAACAATATTTAAATTTAAGTTCATCCAGCGATTACCGACTCGTGCCTTTTACAATACTAAATATAATTTATTTAATAATAAATTACCTACATTATGTCATAGGGAATGCGCAGTACGGTCAGAAAGAAACAAATATATAAATAAAAGCAGAAGAAAAGAGAGTGGAGAGTGGGGGAGTAGAATGAAGAGGTTTAAAGGGGGTAGCGGGAGGTAGAAGGGGTAGAGGGGAATCTGTTATCTCATCTGTCATCCAATCAGTCATTACATTTGTCATCCCATATAATATCCATTATGTCAAATCATCTGTCATACTTATGTAATAACATCTGTCATTTCATCTGTCATTACGTCTGTCATTTCTTATGCCATCAGATCTGTCTTCTCAACTGTCATCCAATTTGTCTACTAATCTGTCATCTCCTATATAATCAAACCAAAAAAAGTGTGCATTTGCCTCATCATCTTTTTAACTAATTCTTGTGATTTTGTTACTTTGAGTGAAATGCACTTTTAAGCATCCTAAGAACTTGAAATCTGGTGTCATTGTACATTACCCAAGTAACATTTTAAAAGCCAAATTGCTTTTCTAAGTTTTATAGAAGTTTTATCGTAACTTAAAAAATTAAAATAGTTTTAAGGTTGTTTTCATAAATGCAAATAGTACTTAAAGGCAAAATAGTTTTATGAACAGGTTTTATGAACTCCTTCAAGGGTAGTTTATAAAACCTACAGGCATTTAAGTACATTTGCTCTTAATAGTACTTTATTATTAGGTAGGAGTAAAACCTTGATAAGGCTAATTGATCTTAGAATACCCTTAACATGCAATATGGTTTTGTTATGGTTTAACAAAGTGTGAAGAGTTTTATGATGACTTTCCTGACCAGTTTTAAAGCGTCCTTCAAGTAGTCTTTCTTTTCTTTAGATGTATTTATACTATTTGCTCTGGCACAAGTATTTCATAAAACTTATATCATCTGAGGTTTTAAGATTACTTTTAACAAGATAAAAATAAGTCACTTATAAATTAACGTGTTCTTAATAAGTCTTTCATAAAACCATATTGCTATTGCCATTGTCTTCCCAACCGCTAGGAACGATGCAAAGACAAACTTGCCCATCTTCAATGGTTTGTACAATTTTAAAAAACATATTAAACTCAAAATCACTACTAAAACGTTGTTTGTTGATAGTAATAAGGTAATAACAACACTAAACTAAAATTTTGAAGGGTTATATAAGTGTTCACAGTTTAAAAAAAAATCATGCGTCAAGGGTAGATCATAAAACCATTTGGTTTTAAAATGCACTTTTGCTTTTTAAAGCCTCAAGGTTCTCGTAAAGTCCAAATTGCCCTATTCAAGACCAAATATTCTTATGCAATGTTAAATAGTTTTAAGAAGGAGTTTATTATATCAGCTTTAAATCCAACGAGTTTTAATGTTTACTTAATTTACTCACGCAGCAGTAGTATTAGTTTTATTGTATCATGATTTGTTGCCTAATAGATTTAAAAGAATATCACCCAGTTTTATCAAAAAGATGGAGAAAGAATAGTCAGTGGCGTAGTGACCAGATGTTCGATTTAATACAGAGTTAATACTATACCTAATATATTTGTTATCTTGCTTTTCTTATGAAGAAATAATTTGCGCATTCAGACTGCAGAAAACAGTACTTAGTCTTTTTTCCTATAAATTTTTGTCATGTACTAAGTAGGTAAAAACTGCAATAAGTGATGTGTAGTTATACAGAGTGATTCAAAAATGGGGACATTCCTCTCGAGAAGGGAATTATTAATGGAGCACGGAAAAAATATTTAAAAAATTCTTTTCAATCATTTTTCTGAAGTTGAATTTTAAAATTAGTTATAGAATTTAAAAAAAAATTATATTTAAACCGAAACCTTCAATTAAAATTGCGAATAACTTTGATTTTGCACTAATTTTGAACAAAACTGCTACTTTTCAACGTTATTCGCAATTTTCAATTTTAATTCATGGAACTACGGGCTGGAAACTTCGGATTTTTATTAACTAGCCTTATTTAAAACGAATTAAATTTGATCTTTAGACATTTTTTAGCGATTCTCAATGGTCATTTTTTCCGTCGTTTCTTAGACTATTGTTTATTGCTATTTATTACTTGTTACTTTACTCTTTATAGCCATCAAAATTTGTTCGACATTTAGTTTAAATTCTTAACCTTCATACTACAAGCTTAACTGGATAAAAAAAGGGTTCTGAGGATTTTTTTTGTTTAATGTAGGTTGGTGCAATAATTTTACTGTTATGTGTATAGGCAAACCTAAGATCTACCGAAATGACTTTATAATCCTTTCACAAAAGGGGTTAAGCTTTTAAATATTCAACAAAAGAAAATACACTGACAATTAAAATAAACTGAACGTACCTGACCAAACCCCCGTGGCGTGTAACAGGGCTGCACTTTCTCTGTAGTATGAAGACTTTAAATAGCAAATTCAGGTAAATTTTGTTAACCTTGATGCATATTAAATATTTAATGGAAAAAAATACGACCCTGCTTTAAGAACTAATATTTTTACAGATAAATTACAAATCCTTTTACACCTTTGGTAAGTTGTTTTCTTTTGTGACATATTTTTCTTTTATTAAGGTAACAAAAGGATTATAAAGTCAAAATTCGGTAGAAGTAAATTACTACTATACCTATATAGAAAGTGTAAGTTACTATTGTTAGAGTTTTTAAAAACGGACAATTTGTTCCAGATCTTAAAAATTGTATCATTGACATACATACATACGAAACTAAGAAAATGTTGAATTTTTATAACCCCGTCGTCTACCCCTTTTTTAGCCCTTTCCCAGCCTCCTTAGGCCCAATAAACACTTTGTAATGAAACAGATTTTTTTTAGAACTGTGTTAAAGAAAATAACAGTTTGTTTACACTCATAACTTGAGTTGGGTCATCTGATGATTTATGATGTTTGATTTATGACGATGGTACCAAAAATTACAACTTTAAAGTATTGTAATTTCCTAGTTGCGTTTTAAAAACCCTTACAAAAAATAGTAAGTCCTCTACCAAAGTTAGATATTTATCAAGAACTTAATCTTAAATTAGCAGTAAAACAGGCTGTGTTGTGATAATGATATGAAAAGAAAATTTATCTTTATTCCCAAACAATATGCTAATAGCTGATGATTTGAAAATAATGTAGGAAGTGATGTTGCATCAATGTAAAATGCAATTTTATACATAAAACAAAATACTTCCTTTACTTTTTCTTACAAAAACGTGCACATAATTTAGGTTATACCTAAAGTGATTTCTTTTTGAACCAAGGGTTCAAGTAAAAAATAGTCAACTCAGAATTTGGGTAATAAAAAATATGTTAAATATTGCCGTATGTATTCACAAAGGCAGAAAAAATTTCAACAAAGAGATGTGATAGTCACCATAAAGACGACTATCGGTGATTTTATTACTTAATTTATTGCGGAGGCTTTAGTAAATTTTTTTAAGCATCTGTTAGGGGTATGTTGTTAAACGAGTGATAGGTATTTGTAAAAGCTTTTTTAAATGCTCGATAATTACAAAACAAAACTGTAAGAATATTTTCCTATAACTCAAAATTTGTGAAATACATTATTTAATTGGATATGGATCGGCGGTTTTATGTTATATAGGTATTATTTATATTATATATATTATATAATTATATAGGTAGTTTTTTATCATAATTTGGAAATTAAACGTTTTTAAGTAGCGATTTCTCGCTACGCCACTGGAAATATCGTCAGCCATGTTAAAGATAGGTATATAATTTAGTTATCAAAATACGAACTCATATTTTTATCGTATTTGTTTGTAAAATGGTACAAGAAAAGGGTCCAGGTTATTTTCTTGCAAATATTTAATTAGCAAAATGGTTTTTATAATAAAATTGATTATTCTGAATTTTTTTATTAAAACATTTTTACAAAATACTAAATTTAATAGAATATTATTGATGGCCCTTCATTTTTTTCTATCTATTTTATAACATTTCATCAGAAAACTTTGATGCGTTTCAGTTTTTTAGTTACAGATTAACCGTTTCAGTCAGATAATATTAAACACGATAAATAGTATAACACATCGAGAATGGCAAAAATAAGAATGTCTACCACCGAAATATTAAGAGACAAAACTTAAGATACTTTTATGCAGTTACAAAGTAACATAAAAACCAAATAGACTTCCACGATCCATTATTTAAACGCTGATAAAACTATTAGGTATTTTGTATATAACTTTAAGGCCAATGTGTCTTACTATCAAACTTTCAACTCTTACAATAGTTTTATGATAGGTTTTCATAAAGTTTTATAGTTGACTTAAAGGGTACTATAAGACTAATTTATCTCAGAACTAGTTAGTTTTATCGTAGTTTTAAGATACTGACTACAGAACCCTCATAAGCTTATAGGTTTTATAGTGGTTTTTAAATTTGGACTTCAGAACCTTGATAGGATTCTCCACTTTGTGCTTAAGGATGTTTTATGATGGTTTGTAGGAGGTTGCGGAGGCAAAACAGTTTTAAGAAAGCCTAAAAATAATAGTTTTATAGCTACCTTGAAGATAATCATAAAACTTAAAATGTTACTTGGGTACACTCTAAAGATCTCTAGAAAGGTCAAATTTCTTCTAAAAAGTACGGGGGCTTCCCCCCTCCTCCTTCAATCGACCCCCAGAGGGTTTTCAGGACTTGAAGACTTTTTTATTAATCTTGAGGACAAGGTTGTCCTCTTGTGTAGTCAATGTATATTGGTGCCGAATTTGAAGTTTCTGAGATGCTTAGAAGTGCTTCACTTGTAGTGGAGTCGAAATACGGTTGCGAATGAAAAGTTGTGCTAATAGAAATATTATGATTGAATAATGTTCAGGACAGTATCAGGAATAATGTAGTAAATTTCGGACTTCCAACTCCTTGACGTTTTATTTAATTTCTCAACTTGTAAAAATCGGATCGTAATAAAAAAATATAGGGTTATGCGAAATAGACTGACAATCAATTCTAGACCAAAAACGTGTAGTTTGGTTTGATAGTTTCCGCGAAAAAAATTCTTAAGCACCAAATACCGACCAAAAATTGTTTTATTCAGTGCATTGCGAAGAAGTAATATAAAACTGTTTTGCTCATGGAAAGGATACTACATCATGAGTAGAATCGACCTGCCAAAGTTGAGATCTTCAAGTGCAACCAAACAGTCAAAAAGTGCACAGGAAGTCAGAATTTGTAAGGGTTGCCATTTAATGCGATCGTTATGAAAACGAAATTCTTTTTTTAAAAACATTCGTCTTTGAACATACTATTGCTGAAAGAAATTGTTGTTAAACTATTGCTAATCATATTCCACTTTTGACTCTTTTTCCGAAACGTACTTTTTTAAATCGCTAAGAACTTTGTCAATAATTTTTAAATAGAAAATGCATTATTTGAACTTGATAGATCTTTTAAAAACCTGGATTTCAAAAAATAAATATCTCGATATTTCAACTAGGAGGTCAATTGTGGACATTTTTGATTTTCAGCTACAGTGTGGCACGTTCCCCTACTACCGACGTTTGTATGTATTTAGATGCAGTTTTATTATTGTCAGTGTCAAATTTATTTTCGAAAAACCCATGGCTGTTACTATTTTGATGCAATTTTCGATAGTTTCATTATCTAATTTCTGTAGTTACGAAGCAAGCAAGATTAATTTTGTTTATTGACTACTTCTTTTTACTCTGGTTATGAATTAAAAGATGCATGCCATATTTAGATAACATAAATGAACAAAAAAATGTTTTACCTTTCAGTTCAGATGAAAACGATCTAAAACCAATTAGGCGTTTAACAATTGCAGTTATAAATACAAAAATATCCACATTAGGCCTCCAAGTTGATAAATCGCGATGTTTTTTTTTAAATTAAAGATTTTTAAGACATCTATCAATTCAAAATAATGAATTTTCTACTTAACAATTATTGACAAAGTTCTAAGTGATTTAAAAAAGTACGTTTCGGAAAAAGAGTCAAAAGTTGATTACGATTAGCAAAAATTTCAAAAAAAAAAATTTTCAAAGACGAATGTTTTAATAAAAAGAATTTCGTTTTTATAACTATCGTATTAAATGGGAACCCTTACAAATTCTGACTTCCTGTGCACTTTTTGGCTGTTTGGTTGCACTTGAGAATCTCAACTTTGGCAGGTCGATTATACTCATGAAGTAGTATCTTTTCCATGAGCAAAACAGTTTTTTATTACTTCTTCGCATTGCACTGAATAAAACAATTTTTGGTCGGTATTTGGTGCTTAAGAATTGTTTTCGCGGAAACTACAAAACCGAACTACTCGTTTTTGGTCTAAAATTGATCGTCAGTCTAAAGGCACTTTTCCGAAGAAAGCACCAGGAGTTGGAAGTCCGATATCTACTAGAGTATTCCTGACACTGTCCTAAACATTATTCAATCATAATATATCTATTAGCAAAAGTTTTGTTTCAGCCGCCAACTCGTGAAGATTATAAAATTTGGAAGTTACGTCGAGTTTACACAGAGTACGAGTACGGATTGAAACAAAATTTAAATTTAAGTTCATTCAGCGATTACCGACTCGTGCCTTTTACAATACTAAATATAATTTATTTAATAAAAATTACTTACATTATGTCATAGGGAATGCGCAGTACGGTCAGAAAGAGACAAATATATAAGTAAAAGCAGAAGAAGAGAGAATCTGTTATCTCATCTGTCATCCAATCAGTCATTACATTTGTCATCCCATATAATATCCATTATGTCATCTCATCTGTCATGCTAGAAGTAATAACATCTGTCATTACGTCTGTCATTTCTTATGCCATCAGATCTGTCATCTCAACTGTCATCCAATTTGTCTACTAATCTGTCATCCCTTATATAATCGAACCAAAAAAAGTATGCATTTGCCTCATCATCTTTTTAACCAATTCTTGTGATTTTGTTACTTTGAGTGAAATGCACTTTTAAGCATCTTAAGAACTTGAAATCTGGTGTCATTGTACATTACACTCTAAAGATCTCTAATAGAAAGATCAAATTTCTTCTAAAAAGTACGGGGGCGTCCCCCCTCCTCCTTCAATCGACCCTCAGAGGGTTTTCAGGACTTGAAGACTTCTTTATTAAACTTGAGGACAAGATTGTCCTCTTGTGTAGTCAATGTATATTGGTGCTGAATTTGAAGTTTCTGAGATGCTTAGAAGTGCTTCACTAGTAGTGGAGTCGAAATACGGTTGCGAATGAAAAGTTGTGCTAATAGAAATATTATTATGATTGAATAATGTTCAGGACAGTATCAGGAATAATGTAGTAAATTTCGGACTACCAACTCCTGGTGCTTTCTTCGGAAAAGTGCCTTTTGTAGTACATTGACGCGTTTTCCTTGACGTTTTATTTAATTTCTCAACTTGTAAACATCGGATCGTATTAAAAAAATGTAGGGTTATGCGAAATAGACTGACAATCAATTCTAGACCAAAAACGTGTAGTTTGGTTTTATAGTTTTCGCGAAAAAAATTCTTAAGCACCAAATACCGACCAATAATTGTTTTATTCAGTGCATTGCGAAGAAGTAATATAAAACTGTTTTGCTCATGGAAAAGATACTACTTCATGAGTAGAATCGACCTGCCAAAGTTGAGGTTCTCAAGTGCAACCAAACGGCCAAAAAGTGCACAGGAAGTCAGAATTTGTAAGGGTTCCCATTTAATGCGATCGTTATGAAAACGAAATTCTTTTTTTAAAAACATTCGTCTATGAACATACTATTTGCTGAAAGAAATTGTTGTTAAATTTTTACTAATCATATTCCACTTTTGACTCTTTTTCCGAAACGTACTTTTTTAAATCGCTAAGAACTTTGTCGATAATTGTTAAATAGAAAATGCATTATTTGAACTTGATAGATCTTTTTAAAACCTTGGATTTCAACAAATAAATATCCCGATATTTCAACTTGAAGGTCAATTGTGGACATTTTTGATTTTCAGCTACAGTGTTGCACGTTCCCCCACTACCGACGTTTGTATGTATTTAGATGCAGTTTTATTTGTCAGTGTCAAATTTATTTTCTAAAAACCCATGGCTGTTACTATTTTGATGCAATTTTCGATTACGAAGCACGCAAGATTAATTTTGTTTATTGACTACTTCTTTTTACTCTGGTTTTGAATTAAAAGATGCATGCCATATTTAGATAACATATATGAACAAAAATATGTTTTACCTTTTAGTTCAGATGAAAACGATCTAAAACCAATTAGCCGTTTAACCATTTCAGTTATAAATTCAAAAATATCCACATTAGGCCTCCAAGTTGATAAATCGCGATGTTTTTTTTTAAAGTAAAGACTTTTAAGACATCTATCAATTCAAAATAATGAATTTTCTATTTAACAATTATTGGCAAAGTTCTAAGTGATTTAAAAAAGTACGTTCCAGAAAAAGAGTCAAAAGAACATTACGATTAGCAAAAATGTAAAAAAAAAAATTTCAAAGACGAATGTTTTAATAAAAAGAACTTCGTTTTTATAACTATCGCATTAAATGGGAACCCTTACAAATTCTGACTTCCTGTGCACTTTTTGGCTGTTTGGTTGCACTTGAGAATCTCAACTTTGGCAGGTCGATTATACTCATGAAGTAGTATCTTTTCCATGAGCAAAACAATTTTTTATTACTTCTTCGCATTGCACTGAATAAAACAATTTTTGGTCGGTATTTGGTGCTTAAGAATTGTTTTCGCGGAAACTACAAAACCAAACTACACGTTTTTAGTCTAGAATTGATGGTGAGACTATTTCGCACAACTCTATATTTTTTTTATTACGATCCGATGTTTACAAGTTGAGAAATTAAATAAAACGTCAAGGAAAACGCGTCAATGTATTACAAAAGGAACTTTTCCGAAGAAAGCACCAGGAGTTGGAAGTCCGCAATTTACTAGAGTATTCCTGACACTGTCCTAAACATTATTCAATCATAGCATTTCTATTAGCAAAAGTTTTGTTTCAGACTACATTTTCCCGTAATTCGACGCCGCTATAGTTACAGTTAAGAAAATGTTAATAAGAATTTCATCATGCATTTTTGAATTTTTTTTTCCGTAAACTTGTTGCTGAGTTACTAATTATTATCAAACTCGTAAGCATTTGCACCCAAAATTATGAAATAAAATTTCTTGTTTTGCTAATTTTTTGTTTTGAAAATTGAATTCACAAGATGTGGTTTAAAAAGATGATGAGGCAAATGCACACTTTTTAACAATATAAACTTTGATCTTCAGGGTATTTAGAACTAAGTAGAACACTCGTTGATTCCACTATAAAGTGTGAGTACTTTATTACATTATTAATATTATTTTTAAAATTAGTATATTGGAATTCAAATGTAAAGTTTTAAATAAACTTCTTTATAAATTTGTTATTACTTTCATCGGATAGATTAATGGAGGGTGCAATGCACTGCGTCTTTGTACAACGGAGACTATACCGAAACATCCCAACTTGCTTATTATCCATAATTACTGCACTTCCAAAGTCCCCCTAGAAAGATTAAATATATCAAATAATACACTATTCACTTATAAATTATAAATTTCACCTGAGAACTATTCCTTTGACCTTCAGCAAAAGCATAACAAGTGGTTAGTTCTCGAGAAATTTCATCGGAATAAACAAATTTATCAATACATAATTTATGACTAATTTTAGAAACTTGCATTACTTGCAAAGTCTCAAATCGTGGACCTGTAGGACCTACATAACGACCATTAGGAACAGCTTCCTTTAAATCCTCCTCAGCACCGTGGTTTTTCATAATATCTAAATTTCCCCAAAAAGTAACGTTAGCAGCAGTTCTATCTGGAACTACCGTAAAACTTAATTGAACAGGTTTTACACTTCCGCTAAGTTTAAATGGACTTTTTAGCATCAAAATAGAAATATCAGCTTGGGATCCAAAACCACCATAATTAGGATGGCTGTGCATTTCAGCTACTTCTTGTAATTGACCTCCCTTTGATGTAAAGCGACTACCAGCACGCACTCTTACATTGTCAAGATTTTCCCTAAAATGTAAGTGATGAATGTTAAACTCCTGTTTCGATTATTAGAAATTATTAATTTTACATTTCGGCCATCTCTGAACAAGCACCTGTAGTTAGAACAACTTTTGGTTTCAAAAGAGACCCGCTGCACAAGAAATGTAAAGTTGATGATACCGACACTTTATATGGATGATCCTCTATTCTAGCATTCTGACGTGTCGCACTAAAATCGGATGCTTGATAAAGATCTGGAATTAGTAACTAATTGACACTAAAAACTACATTTATAAAAAAAGACGAGAATTTACCAAATTTTAAGATAAAAGCGCCCAATACTAAAAATGAAAAGCGAAACATGGTGCTAACTGAAATAATAATACGTGTACAAGTTTTGTCTTGCGAGTTGGCAATAACAATATTTTTAATTACTGCATTGTGTGATAAAATTTAACAACTTTAATTAATAATAATTGTTACTAAGAATTTTATTTTGATGGCCCATTTTTAAGATTACAAGTAATAGTAAATTACCCACAAACAGAAACTATTGCTGATAAGCTGCAGATAGCCACGAATCTGTAATTCCACGAGTGTAAAAATTCACTGCATAAATGGAATAGCGTACTCTACTTCTCTTACGACCATACAAATTAATAATATTGCAGTAAGTGGGTACCTATTTATAGCAATTACCAAATCGATTTAAAAAAAATATATTCTTCACTTAAAGAATAGTAACCAAATCAAGAAACCATTGTAACTACCAATAGGTAGAAGTTGGTTTCTTAGATAATGCCAGGGCGGAGCCAATATCTTGCGTAGTACTCTCTCTCTCTATATTTACTGCAAGACAGATTTATGCCGTCGAGCGGTGGGGACGCGTAAATCGCTAAATTGGTATTTATCCCTACCAACGCAGTAGTAAACGTATTTAAATTATTAAAGAGGCGTGGCCAAATCTGCGCAAACTTACTCTGCCGCTCACCAGCATAAAGCTGTCTTGCAGTATATCGATAAATTGACGAGACATTATGCGATCGCGGGTCACTTGTTCATTGCGGTGCACTGGCTCCGCCCAGCAATCTCTAAAAAACCGACATCTACATCTAATGTAAATATGATATAATAAATTTAATTTAAGTACGTTGTAGAAGTAAATATGTTGTGTATTCTTATATATTTGTACAGTTGTACTGAAAGTTTCTGTACCTATAGTTAGTTGGATTGTTAGATTAAATAAAGAAAAGTATAAAACACCGAAAATTTGTAGCAAAATTATTGTGTATTGGAAAACTACAAGTGGAAAAAGTAAGAAAACACGTTTTATAAACTGAACGCGCAACGAAGATCTTGCAAGAATCAATAACAGCTGCAATTAGTTGCTTTTCATAGAGAAAAAAAAATCGAATTGTATTGAAAAGTTGTAATTTAAAAAGGAGAAAAGCACAATTAAAAGAAAACAATGACGTTCTCATTCAAACCAATTAAAGGTATAGTTTAAAAATAAAAAGAGTGCATTTTATCAAAATAAAATAGTTGTAAATTATAATTTTGAATTCGAGCAAAAGATTGTTACAATATGGTAGTTTAGTTTATGTGGATTTAATACAAGATATAGCTTTTCGCGAAAAGCTTTATGTTCCAATTGGGATTGTAAAATACTACTGTGGCTAAAACTGCAAATATTTTTCCACATATTTTATTTATTGATCAAAGCGATTGTTTATTTATGTGTGAAATCAAATACGTTTTTGATTGTATTTTTAATATTAAAATAAATAGTTTTATTTACCACTGCCAAAATAATGTCAATTTATTCAAAAATAATTACTCGATGGATACAAGCTTTATCAAAAACTTCATAGTTAGTTGTAAGTAAAATAATGTATTAGACTCACATAATGGCTAAATTACACTCGGCTCTGGCTCGTGTTTTATAATTCATCTCAAACTATGCTCGGTAAATAATATACCTACTACTATTATTTCCTGAAAAATTTAATTAGAAAATCAACAAATTATTGTTAGTAGATATTTAACAAGCGTATTTGTTTTTTTATATATGCAATAACAATAAATGAAATAATAGCATTGGGCTACTCACTAATATTCATTGTTCTGGTACGAAAGTTAATACAATTTACAATACCTTTCAACTTCAGAGTAAATTAAAAATTGTAATATAATAAAACAAAGAACTTTTGAAGCAAACCGAGGAGCCAACATAAAGAGTTGTGTAAATTAAAAGACAAAATTTTGATTTATTTTAGGTCATCAAAGTCTTGATTTAAAACTAGCTGGGTAACTATAATAGTATATTATCCAACGAGGGGGTAATGAAGCTCATTACTCACAAGAATGAATTTGCGACATGAGCCGTATGTGAGTTTCAAATTAATATTTGGGGTGGAAAAGAAAACTATGGAAGCGGTAAGAAAACTAATAGCTATGAGATGAATACAGTGGTGTCGTGGGTCTAAGGCAAGGAATTTAAATATACAGTAAAAATAATTTAACTTGACGTAAGTTCGCGCAGGTTTGGCCACGCCCCTTTTCATTAAAAGTTTATTTATAAAAGTTCACTTTGTGAATTCTCTATCACGTCAATACTATATTTTTCTAAGAATAACTATTTAACTCTTTTCTGTTTGTTATATGCAAAAAAGAACATCAAACAAACTTCTTGCAATACTACGTACTTATTTTACAATTTTGAGAAAACATATAGTTGTGAAAGGAAACAAGTTACCTACCTTAATATTATGTTAAAATCAAGTCTGAAATACTTTGCTTACAGTATTGCGTCGACGTAATTTTTTGTAATCATTTTTAAAACTTTTATAACTTTTTCAGTTGTGTACGCTAAACATTTCAACAACATTAAACTAAAATTTAAAATAGCCTATGAAATACAATCCTTTGTATAGTTCACCAACGGTCAAATTTAAAATGAAAAACTTTAACAATATTCAGGTCAAACGTAATGAATAGGTAGGTACAGGTACATAATATATAAGAACCACACAAAAAGTAATAAAGATAGATTTTAAATAAAACATAACTTAAATGGCAAAATACAAAGAAGATGACGTTAAATGGACATATTTAGGACATTGAACCATCGTCGTGTATATTTCCACCACACTCGCTCAAAACCACGGTGCAAGATATAAAAGGTGGTCTAACGAGATTTTCATGAAAGCAGCGCGGAGTGGTTACTGTTTGTCCTCAAAGTGCAACTGCGATGTCAAGAGTGAGATAGACTACGCTAACCGTACGCAGTAATTCCGCTCATTTAGCTCTATGCATCAACCGGGTATCGTAGTACGTCCCACTCGTACAATTCGGTGCTTGGTGATCTGGAAATTTGTTAACCATTTAGCGACGGCTTGTTGCTCCACCTTCTTTAACATACACCGTGCTCAAAACAAAAGTTATCGAATCTATTGGCAAACCACCCCTACACAGTATACAGAGCCTTAATTTAGAGTCTAGCAGTTCTTAGGTTACCATCGTATCTCCACATTTCTCATGGCGAGTTCCAAATATGTTAAAGATTCAGTCTCCTACAAATAAATTGAATAGGCAAACAATTTTATTATTATTGAACCCTACAATGCTCGCGCATCGAAATGTACTGGCAGTGCTCGCTAGACAGGAACTTTAAACTGTTAACTATAATGCCGGGTACAGACTACAGCTGCAGCGTGTAACTTATCGCCCAATAATGTCAAAAAGAAAAGACAAATAGAAGATATCAACCAATCGAGTCAGAGCTGAACTAGCTGTGATGGCTCCATCTACGTTGAGCTTCCTGTAAAAGACTCTGTCATCTATTTATTTCTAATTATTATTTTTAATTTAAGAGTATTTAAATTTTAAATTACCAAATTAATTTCTTTCATCTCCTATTCCTATGTTCACAAAAATGCTTGTCATTGAGAACGTTTTTATAAATACCCTCAACATATTCATGTATAAGTTTATGTACTTGCTATGAAAAATTTTATTGCGTTAAGACTACCTATATCACTTAAGCATAAAATAAAAGAAACTCTTTTTATGGTCGTTTGAATTTTATGTAATAGGTATCTAGTATCACAAGAACCACTGAAGTATGATATTCTATTTTTAAAATAATTGAGCACAACTACACTAAAAGCATAAAAAAGTTGTCTCTTTTTTGTAGTTTCGTTTTTATAGTTGTTATTGTTTTTTGTAAGCTTTTTCGCTTTTATTAAATGATACGTTTTTGTTCAACGTTTTCTCTAACAATGATAAATGTTATTAAATAATAATGATTGAGAAATGCGAGTATACGAGTAGTCTAGACGTATACAGATACACACATCAATACGCACGCACCCCTATCAATGTTCTATAATTGACACAAACATGTAACAAAATTTACGCATGAATAATTACACAATTATTATGTGCAACAAGTTATTACTAAAATCATAAAATTGGAAAAAGCAGTTGTTACTAATGGAAATTATCCAAGGTAGGTAAAATGAGAACAAACTGAGTGTCTCATTTAAATAATTTTAAAGTTGGCTGTTATAGTTTATAATTTTACTATAAAACAAAACACTTTATATAAAGTCACCATTTTCCATAACACCATTTAGAAAGTTATTTTTATAAACATTCAATATCACTGATATTATACATTTTTTTTTAAAGTTTGGTACTCAATACAGCTTTCCAGTAACTTTTCGACTCATCTTTTTATTTTTTGTTGGTTTTCATTTTAATATTGATCAAAATATTTTCAATTTTCTCGTATTTACATCACAGTGCAATATCAATATAATTTTATATTTTAGGATAACAAAATGTATTATTCGAAAGAAATTTCCCGTAAGCTCTGGTACGATATTAAAATATTTTAAATTAATTAAATTTCATTAAACAAATAGTTTTTACGTAAATAAATAGTGTTATAAAGATTAAGCTTAGTTAAAACTGTTCGTTTTTAATACAAAAAAGTATAGGAAAAGTGTCATCGCGAAAATGTGACAACAAAATTTGTGAATAAAACGACGTTCTACTTTTAAAAGTGATGTTAATATGATAAGTTATTTTAGTCACATTAAACTATGTGTTATCAATAGAAGGTTTACGATATCAAACAGTCTCTAAAGAATGCATAGAAAAATCGTAGGCGTTGTTCATTTTAACGGATAGATAAATTTGGGTAATAAGCTTTCTAATACTTCATTCTAAAGACGAAGCTTTAATGTTCAACGTCTATGGCGAATTTATTGAAATTGGTTCTTAGAAAAAAAAATTACTCACATTATAAAAATAATAGCATTCAGTATCCAATGCCTAACCAAAGACAAACGTGAAAGGGTGTTCAAAACTTAAACATATGGAAGTTTTCAAGTCAGGAAAATAGTTTGTACAACTTTGAGTAGGCAATTTATGTTGTACTTTTAGTTATTTTGTAGCTGCATTTTTTGAATATACGTAAAGACCCTGTATATGAAATGAATTTTTATTTAATGGAAAGCTAATAATAGTTTATTATTATTGTAGATCAATAAACCTCTCTGAAAGTAAATTAAGTTTCTTATATACTTTTAAAACAAAACTCCATTATAAATTAAGATTTTCGAAAAAATATTTTATTATAAATTTTCTCAAAGTAACATAATAGGAACAGCAAAGTGGAAAACCATGTAATTTTTAAGTTAAACAACTTGATGTGTGTATACTATGTATGTATAAAAAAATAATTCAATATCATTAAATTGAATTTGAAAATTCTTTACTGTGGAATAGGACAGATAAAGAAACTTTTTATTTTTATTAATAATTTTTTTCAAATGTATCTTTAAGTATTAGAAAGCAAACCATTTTCATATTTCATGTTTTACAGGCATAACTGTCAATACGAATAAACGTTAATGTCTATTATTCGATATACTGCCCTCTAAAACTTCATAAGAAGTGTACAAATGTAAAATATTTAGACTTTTATGTTTATGTTGATAGTATACTAATTTAAAGATTCAATTTTAAAACACTATCAGCAATGCATTAATAACAAAAATCAAAGAATAAGTGAAAAGGTTTGAATAAAATTTGACCAATATCCTTTGCTTGCACATTCTCCATCTATTGAAGGAACTTTTGGATGACTTTTCGGCATAACTGGTGCTCAATTTTGGCTAATTATAGCCTTTGATATCGATGAGACGAATACCTAGCTCGAAATGGAATTAAACAGAAAATTTCGGCGAAAGAAATGGATAAACAAGCGCACGTCGATCGCAGAACAACATGAATAAATACAGATGGATAAACGACATTTTCAAGACAGTCGCAAAAGATTGGATGCAAAAAGCAGGCGACATCGCAGAATGTCGAAAGATAAGAGAGGCTAGAATAAGCGAAATGGCTGGAATAAAGTTCAACAAATATCGTCCAACCACTTTGCTGTCACATTCACCATCTTTTGAAGGAACTTTGGATGGATGATATTTCGGCATACTTGGTGCTCAGTTTCGTCAATAACATGTTGAAAACCCCCAATGAGTTCAATTTCGGCTAATGATAGCTTTTGAGATCGATGAGACGAATACCTAGCTTTAAATGGAATTGAACAGACAGTTTAGGCAAAAGAAATGGATAAATGAGCCCACGTTGGTCACAGAATAACGAAAAGAAATTGAGCTAGATGAACGACATTTTCAAGATAGTCGAAACAGATTAGATGCAAATGGCAGGCGACATCGCAAAATGTATAAAGATAAGAAAGGTTAGAATATGTGAAAAGGTATAAAGAATAAAATTCAACGATTATCCCCCACCACTTTGATGGCACATTCTCCATCTTTTGAGGGAAATTTTGATGATATTTCGGAATAATTGGTGCTCAATTTTGTCGAGAACCCTCAATGGACCCAATTTTTGCAAATTATAGCTTTTGATATCGATGAGACGAATACCTCCCTCTAAATAGAATTAAACAGACCATTTCGGCATAAGAAATGGATAAATTAGCCCACATTAGCCACAGAACAACGAAAAGAAATAGAGCTGGGTTTTTTCGACATTTTCAGAATGTGGGAAGATAAGAGAGGCTTAGATTCAGAATTAGTAGCTGAAGAAAAACAATATAAAAAGTAAATTAATTAATACCCGACAGTTACAATTTGATACCTTAATAATTTATACATCACTGCTACTGCAATGGGCATTCGAGCTTTGGATCACTCTCAACCCACGTGCTCAATTGGCTAGGTAACTACCATAATATTGTATTTCATTACGTTTAGTTGGCGGTTGTCTAGAAAATTGGTCACGTGGGTAGAGTGTATTTCAGAAGGCACTGTACATCATTCTGTAAAACGTATTTGAAGTTCACGCCAAGTTAAGTGACGCTTAATGTAGTTGAAGATGCACGGACAGCAACAATTACTTATTAGCAGCCGCCTTTTTTGTTGGATATATTTTATTGATTGTGATCTATGAGTTTGGCCAAACGACTATCTCTTAGCTTAAAGTATTTGCCACTAGGTCGTCTTAACAATAGCGAATTGACAAGGAACTATTATCTAACTGCGATATTTCATTTGACTGCATTATCATAAAACCTCGTATTTACTGATTGTAAAAAGTTTTTTGATCCTTAAAGATCCCTTAAAATTACTTTATAGCCATACGAAAACAATGTATCTTAGATTACCGTATAACAAGACGTACTTCGTACTCTACTTGACGATCACTAAAATAGCATCCTCAGCTGTTTAGCAGAAGCCATTTATTCAGGGTTAGCCATGGAAGTATAGTAAACAAAAACTAATCGGTATTTTACTATTCAATTCTTCAGACTGATAAGTAGTGAAATACTGAAAAAAGTAGCGAAGAATAATCGTCAAACAGCTCTAGGAAACTAAAAACCCCTCCACACTGAATTAATGACCTACTGATGTCCTGATAGACTATTAAGGATGTCATTTTCGTGATCTGTAACGTAAGTCAAGTACTGATCACGTGATCACTGACCACGTCTTGTCATACAGTATCTATGATTTACGTTTTACCAGTTTTACGTACGGCTGTGTCCCGGTCCATTACGTTTATTAGAAAACTTATAGCTTCAGGACGACACGAAACTGCTCATAAACTTGTTATGAAAATAAAAAATGTCAGCACCAGTGCGGTTAGATAGGTATTGATTAGTCTATTGAACGAGTAGACCTTTTAACTTAAGTTTGCCTAAAAAATAATGTTTACTTGTATAACACCTAATACGCTAAATAATAGGGAAAATGTAAAAGAATCCTAAACGATGATGGATTACTGTTTGAACACTTACTTAAAGCGTTTTTTATAGTTCTATTATTAAATATTTTCAACGGCTATAACAACAAATAAGCTTCACTTCATCAAGCAATTCATTATAGGAAAGAATAGGTACATAACACTTGAATGAAATCACCGTAGGTGGTGGAATAAAAAGAGCTCATATATATTGGCTAATTTAAGGTAAAAAGTTTAGTAAATGAGAAATATGAGTGCACGCATGTATACAAAACAATGTAATAAAGAGCTTTTTTTACCCTTTGTACTATTATCAAGAAAAGTTTTGAAAAGAAAATACAATATTCAATGATAGGGAAAATAATAGTTAGGGCAAGAAAACGTTTAAAAGGGAGTGGAAAGTAATATTGTGGTTATCTAGCTCTCGTAGAAAATGAAAAGTCTGTAAAATATAAAATACGCAACATATTATTATTTAAGAAAATTCTATTAAAGTTTTTTTTTCTCCTAACGTATAAAAAGCAGATTTTTCCATTTTCTTTATCATTCATAATTATTTTAAATTAATTGACGATCTTGACAAAATTCCGAGAACTAATTTTATTATTTTGATTTTTGAAACCAAACTTCCTTTTAAAAAGACTAAAATACTGCTACGAAGGTGCCAAATAAGACCCTTTCTAGCTTTCGGATACCATACGAGAAGCCGGTCTATGTCTTTGGAAACTCTAGTTTGAATTCAATTTCCCTTAAATTAGGACCAACAAATGGAAGTCCCATCGTCACAAATCGTACAGCTATAGTGGGCAGCGCGATTTCTCAATGGAGGCTTTTTCTAACAACTATGCACCCCTATTTTTTTATCACACCTTGTATAAATAAATATAGAACTCCTGAGTTCTGTTATTAATAGGTTAAAGAAATGAGCAAATATGCCAAGTTTGTTTCGAGTTAAGGAAGTTAGTGCATTTACTTAAAATGTGCTGATAATATAAAACGGTACACAACAATGTGATTATGTGATCGTAAAGATTTTATCATTTAAAGGAAATTATTTGATTTCCTGAATTTGTATCGCAATTTACAAAACTTGGCTATTACTAAAGAAATTATAAGATCTCTTCGTTTATTTATAACACTTTAAGTTTAGACAGTATTAACTTCTTTAGATTATCTTTCAAATTAACAAATTAAACTTTTTTCCACCATAAAATCAAAATTTTCACACGTTTTAAGTATATTTTCATTTCACTAAATGTATAATTGGTAAATACAATTGTTGCCAGTATTAATCGAATTAATTAAATGTAATGGAAATTACAACAAAGACATTCAACATAATAATTAATTGACAGAAAAACAATTAATTTACTTTGTGTCAACCGCTGTTGTTTCCGATAAAATAAAATACCTCTTTCGTTATTTGTGTTATACACTAGATTTATAAGTTTAATTTATTTATACAAAAAGAAATAAAATGTCAAATAATATGGCAGTATCTGATTTAGATGAAACTTGACGTTATTTAGTGAAATCGAATATAAAGAAAAACCAACCAATCTTTGTATCAATATAGAAAATACATTGTAGGTAGGTGTAAGGGGTGGTTACCACCTTCTTCATAGAGATATAACATCAATTTTAGTAATTTCCTGCTTCCATAATTATTTTAGAAAAGAAAACTTAAAATAAAAATTCTGGAGGGTGTCCCAAAATTTCGATTACACAAAAATGTTAAAATGGGTCTTTTGCTTGCACATTTAGCATAATAGCATAGAATATTATTTCTACAGGGTGTCCCACTTAGCGTGCTCACCATGGAGATCTCGTACACCAAAAGAGATACGAGGTCAGTTAAATGACACCAAATGTAATACGACACATAACAAAAATTTATTGGTTTTAGTAGTGCGTATGAGCCCTTTTTTTAAATTACAATTTACGTATTAAAACTAAAGGGTCATTTATGCTGACAGTTAACATAAGAATAAGGTTTAAGGGTGGGTTTCATAAAGCTTGCTAAGCACGTGCTGAGTACCTGCCGAACTTAAGTTTGGGATCGCAGACTTAAGTCCGTTTCATAAAGCTTTCTCAAACTCGAACAATGGCTCGAGGAACAGGTTTGCAGTTTCAAAACGTGCGCATTGACTCGTTATCTACGTTTGTTTTCAACCGATAACCACCGAAAGCGACGACGTAATTGTTCGACTTTGAGAAAGCTTGCGATTTCGAACTTAAGTTGGGCAAGTGCTCAGCACGTACTTAGCACCCTTTATGAAACTCAACCTAAGCGTTTAGAATTGTTGTAAACACACGGTTCATGCTCAACCTACTCTTGTACAATCAGACATGTGCTCTCGTGGCTTTAGCTCAGTTGAATTGAAGTAACAACTGAAAAACAAAAGTACCTAATCTCGATATTAAATGGGCGAACGTACTATACCTATTCATGAGATCATATGATAATCACGAGATAAGTCGAAATTAGTCGAAGTTTCATAAGAGTAAAACATTTATCGCTATGGAAAAAGCATACGACCAATGTGAACCGTACTTTATGTTTCTGTAGAGCTGAACTTTCCTGCTTATTATTATTCTTATGTTATGTTAACAGCCAGCATGAATGACCCCTAATTACATTCATTTACTTATTTACTACAGTAGCTATAACTTTTATTAATATCAAAAGCTACCGTCAGACGATGATAGTAGCGTACGAGTAACTGCTATAACAGTGTACGTACTACGTAGCAGTAACTATTAGCGCTTTTGTCATAATAGTGATGCCCATTAACTTTTATAGCAGTTCAGTTTAAAAAATGACAAATATGAGAAAAATGGGTGCTATAATATATTTTCTTTCATATGTTTTAAAAAGGGAAAAAAAGAAATGCCACTTTAAAAGCAATTCGAGCCTATCGTTTTTGGGTTAGCAGATTTTTATTTGACAGGGATTTCCACTGCATAAAAACCGATAAAAACTAAGCTGATTTTTAACAGAATTGCTAACTGTAGACGTTAAAAAATAGCTAAAAATGCATTTGAATAAAGTGGAGCAATGTATAGCAGTGGAACTATTATAGAAGTGCATAGTCACACGTAATAGTGCATGTGAGCTATTCTCGGAGCTATTGCTATAACAGTTACTGCTATAGCAGCTACTATCATCGTCTGACGCTGGCTTAATACTATTAAATTGTATGAAGAGTTTATCCACAATTTTTAAATATTTAAAATATGAACAGTCAACAGCCCTCCCCCACTCGGATTACCGCACGGGGCTACCACACAGTAGGAGGCAGCAGACATTTTCTATAGTGAGAGAATTTGTTTAAAAACATTTTTAAACCTTTGAAATACTACTACCTTTAATGATTTTCAAGCAAACTCTTGTATATGCTAACAGAAATATACAAATGTGTACCTAGAAACATATCTCTCTAGTTAATTAATTAACAATTTATATGAAATTGTAAAAGCCTCTTAGAGCAGACCGAGCTGGCGCACGAGTAGGGAAAATTTTCCGACGCGGTTTCTTTCATGATTCGTATTCTTGACACTTTAGACAACGTAAAACTGCAAGGTGCCGGCAGTTCTTGTGGTCACGTTTCCCTAGGACCGCTGTTGAAAATTGCAGACGATTGACGTCATTATTTCAGAATTTGTTCATCAGATTACTAAAAAAAAATTTTTATCTGAAAGCTTATAAGATATTATTCATAATTTGTTATTATATATTTTTGAATATCTCCTCTAGTTATCTTGAAAAACCTCAAAAATCATTAATTTTTGTTAAAAAAAAAGTGATATGTCATCACATGACTTTTTCATTTTAGAGTGCCCCCTAGTGAGGGGATTGTAATCAAAATCATATGGCTTTGACTCACAACTTCAAGAAAGCTCTATATGAAATTTGAAGTCAGTCGGTTAAGTCAGTCCAGAGTTAGCTGGCGGAGAAGAACTTCTCTAAAATTCATAGAAATTATGGAAAGTATGGTAAATTATATAAAGTCTTTTTTAAGGTACCAAAAGACGTTTATTGAAACAAACTTTACATTATATTAGTTTATTAATGTTAGGTACATATTCGGTAGGTAAATTAACACTTCAGAAGTATAAACAAGGTCTCTAACACAAAATTTAGCCGTACAGCAAGAACATACGAAATAAACATAAATTCACATAAACCATCATAAAAGAAGAAAATCGGGGCGAATTTTGAATATAATTTTTTTCAGGAATGAGAGATAAGTATAATGTCATATATGCATGCTCCGTAGAATGTGTGCTTTCCTGGCAGAGGTACTGAAGTCAATTAAAGAGCACCAAAATTTATTAGTTGCTCTTCCTATTATTATTATTATTAGTCCTTTCACGACTTCGCAATTATCATCTCATACACCACCTGTATGAGGTATTAAAGTAGTATCTAAAGCTACCCCTGTACCCAGAGAACGTGAAATGCACATGCACAAGTAACGAGCGTCGTCAGCAGTCTCACCTGGTTTATTAATTAATTTTAAATATATATTTTACAAAGATGATAATTGCGAAGTCGTGAAAGGTAGTCCATTTCCCAATGGCGTAAAAGCTTCTTGCACTTCCCTCTTCTTTACAATTTTAAATCCAGCATTTTTTGTAGATATTTTGCTCGTTGTATCTCACCCTGTAAAAGCATGGAAAGCAGGTAAAATATTCGTAATTGTGTCTCCTAGGAGACACAATTCATTATAATGAATTAGATACTAAGGCCGAGTTTTTCATTAGGAGTTTAAACTACGTTCCATCTGAACGAAGATCAATCTCATACGCTGTTCTTTTACTGTAACGTAAACGAGTAACGGCGCATGAGCTTGAACTTCGTTCAGATGAAACGTAGTTTAAACTCCCAATGAAAAACTCGGCCTAAGTGGCACCCAAGTACACGCGATCTTTTGGACGTGATTTTTAGCCAAAGACCCAAACATTTGAAATTTCTAAGTTTTGGCCAAAAATGTATTGATAGAATACAGGTGGTGTGGAAAAGTAAACGTACTTACCGATCGTTCCGCCGATCCGAGACGGATCGGCGTTCGTCATAGACCCAGCAGTCCGTGCCACTTCCTTAGAGGTAGTCATGAGCCTTTGCCGTAGCTGCGACCTCCCCCGGCTTGGGCTCCCCTCCACAGGCAACTTAGCCGCTCTACGGGAGCGCATCCAGGAAGCTGTGAAGGAGGATGTATCCGCTTCCACCATGCTGCGGTTACTCATTCAGCCCCCAAGCCGCTCCCGACGCTCATCTCCGCAACGACTCTCTCAAGCAACCCAGCTAGAAGTGCCACCAGCCGAGCCCAACCTCGACCCTGTAGCTACCGTCAACCTACAGGTTCAGGCGCCCCCCTCACAGCCGCAATATCCCACCTCCAATCTCGTCCCCTCGTTCCTGCCTCGCGCAGCTCACCTCTGCGAGGTAGTTCGTAAATGGGGGCTGCGCTACAAAGGAAAGGGGGACGTAAACTCATTCCTGGAGGATCTGGAGGAAAGATGTCGGGCGTACGGTTTGAGTTGCGAGGACCTCCTGCTAGCTGCGCCGGAGATACTACGTGACGATGCATCGTTGTGGTGGAGGAATCAACGAACTTCCCCCGTCACGTGGGATCTATTCAAGAGAGCGATACGCCGGCAATATGCTCCTGTAGAAGACCTCTGCGAGCGCCGTCGCAAGGTCCTATGCCCGGCAGCAGGGTCCACAGGAGACCGCGGCACACTACATAAACTCACTGTGGACTCTAATGCGTCGAACGGAGTTTCCGGCCCTCGTGGAGCTCGGAGTACTCTACGGTGGGTTACGAACCGAATACAAATTTTATATATACCGGGACTCTGTGGCCACCGTCGACCAACTGCTCGACCGCGCCAGAGACTTTGAAAAGATCCGGCAAACCAGCTCTCCCAGTCGCGGTCGTCCTCCAGCAACGACTCAAGTCCCCTATGCTTACCCAGCGGCTGGAGCCCCACCAGAGGGTAACAGTCAGTGGCGACAGTGTTTGTCGTGTGGCAGGCAGAACCCGAACGGGCGGACCTGTAAGTGCTCGGGAAATGCCCAGCGCAAAATACTGAATTGAATTCAATACCTCTGCCAGGAAAGCACACATTCTACGGAGCATGCATATATGACATTATACTTATTTCTCATTCCTGAAAAAAATTATATTCAAAATTTGCCCCGATTTTCTTCTTTTATGATGGTTTATGTGAATTTATGTTTATTTCGTATGTTCTTGCTGTACGGCTAAATTTTGTGTTAGAGACCTTGTTTATACTTCTGAAGTGTTAATTTACCTACCGAATATGTACCTAACATTAATAAACTAATATAATGTAAAGTTTGTTTCAAGAAACGTCTTTTGGTACCTTAAAAAAGACTTTATATAATTTACCATACTTTCCATAATTTCTATGAATTTTAGAGAAGTTCTTCTCCGCCAGCTAACTCTGGACTGACTTAACCGACTGACTTCAAATTTCATATAGAGCTTTCTTGAAGTTGTGAGTCGAAGCCATATGATTTTGATTACAATCCCCTCACTAGGGGGCACTCTAAAATGAAAAAGTCATGTGATGACATATCACTTTTTTTTTAACAAAAATTAATGATTTTTGAGGTTTTTCAAGATAACTAGAGGAGATATTCAAAAATATATAATAACAAATTATGAATAATATCTTATAAGCTTTCAGATAAAAATTTTTTTTTAGAAATCTGATGAACAAATTCTGAAATAATGACGTCAATCGTCTGCAATTTTCAACAGCGGTCCTAGGGAAACGTGACCACAAGAACTGCCGGCACCTTGCAGTTTTACGTTGTCTAAAGTGTCAAGAATACGAATCAAGAAAGAAACCGCGTCGGAAAATTTTCCCTACTCGTGCGCCAGCTCGGTCTCGTCTATCTTCATTTTCAAATTTCAAATGCTTCTTTTTTAAGTGTAAACAATACTAGCAATTTTTACTACCTACTAAATTATAAAATCCAAAATGTAGTTTATTTCTACAAAAAAGTAAAAGAGTCTACAGCTAGAGGCTATTTATCGATATTTTTGTTTTACAAACAAACTCATAGCACCTGCATATATTGCCAATAACCTATCGTTTTGTTGCAGGCGTAATTACTATAGATAAAAAATTAAATTAAAATTATTAATAAATCCTCTGATGTAGGTATAGCTTAAACGACAAGCACATCATATTTTCAATTATCGGCGTTTGTTTAATAAAAAATTAATATATCAATATACAGTGTGTCCCCAGATGGACCTAACTATACTTGTAAACTTCTTTATTTTTCATTTTTAGAGAAAAAGTCATTCTTTATAAAGAGTTTTGCTTCTTCTGAAAAGTCCTTTGCCATAATCAATATGTCGATATAACATACAGGGTGTCTAAAAAATAGGGAAACGTTAAATGATGGTAAGAGTAAAGTACTAGTTCTGTGAGAAAAAATTAAAAATGTTAGAGGAAAAAGTTGTTTCTAATGATAATAGGAGCTCAGATATGAAATTTAAGTATTGTATCTCAAAGTTGAGATTTTTGGTTTCTTTAAAATTAAAGCAATAATTGTACAAACTTGACTAAAATGCATAATTTAGTGATTTAATAACATGAACACAAACAATAATAACATCGATGATACTTGTAGATTTGCTGTAGAAATTAAGATTTCCTACTAAACTATGGGACTGTAACAGAAAAATGTTGGCGATCGTATTCAAAAAAAAAAGTTCAAATTTTTTAATTCAAAATGGCGGTCAATAGAACGTTTGTCCCATTTTGTGGTTTTTCCCTTATAACTTATCCCTTATAACTGGCCGGTAATTATTATTATAAAAATTTCAAAACGGCATTGTACAGCCAAAGGGCCTTGGTCCTAAACAAGTCGATTTTAAAAATTGATTCAAAATTGCCTAACTTTAAAGGGCGAAAATATTTCAAAATTGTGAAATGGATTTTCTCAAAAACTGGTCCGGCCGATTTATACAGATTTGGATATGTTATAGACAACGTGATTCTCTATCTAACCCTAAATTTTTAAAGACTTGTATGATGCGGATTCCGAGTTATGATTTTTTGAATGTCAAAACTTCAATAATTGTTTTTGTAATAAAAATGAAAACCTGAAATTAGCTATTTATATCAATCCAATGAATATCTATTATTTGACACTATTTTCGATTAACAAAACGCTTCCTTATCAAAATTTAAAAAAATTAAATTAGTATTTCAGACAATTTATGTCTAAAAATTCTGCTTATACGAAGAAATTCTGGGTTCGATCCCGGCTTTTGACGTATTCGGCATTTGGCCATCTCGTGACACATGTATTTTAATAAACTTCTAATCTCAATTTACAATTCGATTGTGACTCTTATTATACCTTTGAATTGTAAGTTGGTATAGAAGTTTCCTATAATTTTTCGAAATAAACAACAAACGGGTTGTAACAAGCAAGGAGCAAGAATGTAAATAGTTTCTTTTCTGTGTCTCTTTTAAAATTGTACTGGCTCGATTTTTTCAGCACGAGACAAATAAATAAATATTGAAAAGCGAGGATTATTTCTAAAAAAAATGTTGTTCATAACACAAATCAAAAATTGAATGCTGTTAGTTTGTGGGTGGCAAAGTGTAAACACCTCAAAGTATTATAATAAAGAGCGGGCGCCCCCGTCGAAATTCGACGAAGTAGTTGTAGAGATGAATGTGTTAGAAAAATAAAAGTTTCAAAAATTATTATAATGTACTTACTTCCTACACCGATGATTGTTTGTTAATTTATTATTTTAAAAAAATTTATGAAATTGGTAATTTGAAGAAAATAGTGAAAATAGTGCTGACATATCTGGGGGTCGACAGCTTCAATTTAAAAAAAATAGCGGTCATCCCCGTCGAAATCGACGAAGTTTTTGAAGATATGAATGAGCTATGACTATTTTATAAAAAAAATAAGAAAACTAACCTTAAAGATAACTAAGCCAAAGAGGGCAACATAAAAAACCGACTCAAAAATCCAAAATTCACAAAAGCACGAAACGTAATTAAAAATGCACGCACCAACCTGACCACATCGCGTATTAGAAACGTACTGGTCGAATAAAAGTATTGTAAATTTTATCACCACGACCAAATGTATAATGTGTGCCTTATCGTATAAAACTAAATACTATCTACATTTATTCTCATTTATAATTTTTAAAATTGGATTATTTTAAATTATAAAATTGATTATTTTATTATGTATATTATAAAATATAAAACAATGTATGAAATTAATAATTTTGAGAAAAAAATTAGTGGTGACATATCTGTGGGTCGAGAGCTTCAATTTAAAAAAAATCATCAAAATCGGTCCAGTAGAAGTACGCTAAAATTATCGGAAAAGAAAAGGCTTCGCGTTTTTCGCGTTTTAAATATATGGATTATTGTAAAAGATGAAATTTTGTACAACATTGGCAATGAAAATAAATATTTCATAAATACCTACAACTTGAATTTAAAAAATACAAGCGAAAATACACAAATAATATCAACCATAAAAATATTTTTCAAAAGAATCGCTTACCTTTACAATAAACACCTAAAGCTTCCTGTCTGTAGTTGATAAAATAAACCATCAATGTAGCCATGTTTTGTTATTGTTTATTGTCCAACATAACACGCGTAAAAACAAACATTTTTTTTAAATAAAAGTTAATTTGCTTTGTTAATTACTGTCACAATAATCACAATTATTCCGTAACACTTAATTTCACTTATTTATCGTAGAATAAAAATATTAAAAACGTTGTTTAATTAAAAATCACCAATTAATAAGTAAACAAAACACACGACGACGTTCATTTTCGCGTCTGAATGACTTAACGCGGGTGGCTGCGGTCGCGGGTGTAGGAATACAAAAGCGCTTTGATTTTCAACGATTTCAACGTTACTAAATATATTAATTTGATGATGGTTTTTAATTACTTTTTCTTAAAATAGCTTGATCGTCAAAAATGTGAATAGTTTAAATTAGTTTTAATAGGAACTTCACCTGTAAAAAGTGAAAAATTGTCGCGTTCGTAACATTCAAGTTGGTGCAGGTCGTGTCAAGGTGCCGAAGCCGACGATTTGTTTGTTTACATTGTAGCCAAATATTTTTAATTTCTAATAATTAACATTGTTGCCATTTTTTGTCAAACAAATAATAGATTATTTTGTTTTTTTTGATATTTTATAGGCAACGTAATTAAATTACTTATCTAACTTTAAATTTTTAAAGACTTGTTGATGCGGATTCGGAGTTATGATTTTTTGAATGTCAAAACTTCAATAATCTCTAATTGTTTTTGTAAAAAAATGAAAACCTGAAATTGGCTATTTGTATTAATCCCATGAATACCTATTATTTGACACTATTTTCGGTTAACAAAACGCTTCCGGTTAAACCTGAAATTACAAAAATATCATAAGTTTTAGAAACGCCCTGTATATTTTTCAATATTTTGAAAGATTGCAAAATTAGCTATTACACGATAACAAACACTTTATATTTTTACTTCCGGTTTAACCGGAAATGGAGTCAAATTTCTTAATTTAAATGAAATACCCTGTATATTTTTTAATATTTTGAAAGCTCGCAAAATTATCTATTACACGATACCAAACACTATATATTTTGACTTCCGGTTTCACCGGAAATAGAGTCAAATTTCTTAATTTAAATGGAACACTCTGTATATTTTTTAACATTTTGAAAGCTCGTAAAATTATCTATTACACGATACCAAACACTATATATTTTGACTTCCGATTTAACCGGAAATGGAATCAAATTTCTTAATTTAAATGGAACACCCTGTATGTGTTTTAATATTTGGAAAGCTCATAAAATTAGCATTCTGAAGATATTAAATAGAGTATTTGCAAGTAGAGGGCGCCACGATGAATGTTATTAAAAATATTAGGACATTGCATGCTTTTACATACAAATTTTTTTTAATTATTTATAAGAATAGAAAATTGTAAGATTTATTAAGTATTTGGATGTAGTACAAAAAATAACGGATGTGGCAATACGAGGAACTTTTTCCTGTTGTATTGTTTTTGTGCATTTCTTTAAAAGTTATAGTTTAAAATTTTCAAAACAGTCGAAAGTTTCTCGTATGGCCACATGCGTAGTTTTTCGGAAACATTTATGGGAGAATGGGGTATAATGATCCATTCTAAGGGGGATCTAAGTTGCCATGGCAGGGTGCTATAGTTCAAGGTTTTTACACTTACTAGCAGTTCATATCGTACACCTAATTCAATAGCGCCATAACTGCAAAATTCCAAATTTTTGAGATATGGCTGTATTTCACTTCTAAACATGTTAAACTATGATGTGAAACAAAGCCATAAGGTTAAAATGAAAATATCTTATATTTTTGTTGTTTATGGCTTTATGGAATTTTATCCACAGTTTAATGCTATACAGCCGCAAATGGCATATATGGCGGTACCATGGCGGTGTACTTTAGTAAAAAAATTGTCTTTCGTTCAGCAATAACGCCACAAGTGTATGTTGTGTCTCTATTGCATGGACATGAAGTAGTTTCAGTCATTGTTTTAATACATAACCTACAAAATATAACACGTATTTAATATGTATAAAATAATGAGCTCTTTAAGATTTCATAACATTAGTATTAGTGAGTTTTAAGTAATTATATAGAACAATGAAAGCCAGTTAAATCATGCAGTTTGATTGATTAGTGCAATATCGCCATATACGTTAAAAAGCCGTTAAATTATGATAGTATTACTTTTTTTAAATATATTTAAAAAGAGCTTATCCCCTAAATAAATAATACCAAACATTTAAGATGTATCTCTAAAAGCAAGTTCTATAATTACAAAAGTCTAGTTTACAGTTGCTAGATTTGTCTCTAGCGTAAAATAGAATTAGTTGCAGTTATGGCAGGATTGAATTGGGTGTACGATATAGTAAGTTCTAAGACACTCGTATAACTGTTATTTTCGTTTGTTTGTATTGTAACGCTTTGATATAAGGTAAGACCTTTTTAAATTCTGTATTAAACGTATGTGTTGTTATTTATTGAATCGGATATGTGTATAACTGTTATGGTATATTTGGACTTTAGAAACTCTAGATAGTTACACGTATATCTCCTCATTGAAAATTTCTAAGTTAGATTAGATCTACTAAGTGCATTTAGGACAAAAAGATCCCCTATTGGTAGTGCATGATGATCCTAGGATCATTTTACCCCTGTCATATGGAATCGTTTTAAAACATTTAGGGCCATTTGCACCAGTTCCAGTTAAATTTAAGTTGTAGTTAAACAAGTCGTTGCTTAGGATACGCCCATTAACAAGTCCACTGGAGAATAAATTTATGTTGTAGTTAGTAGTTAAGAGGAACCGGTGCAAACGGGCCTTAAACAACTAATCTAACTTACCTAATATGTTGTTATGCTTCTTATTATGAAACTCAATCACAAATAGGTAGATAGGTACTATTATTCAGTGTGGGATCGTTTTACCCGATTTAAGAGATCATTTTACCTCACCCTTGGGGTAAAATTTAATTCACCTTAATTTACCTGGGGGTAAAATGATGCTCTTGCAGGTTGGGCATTATGTCTTTTGCAACAAAAGTTACTTACTTACTCTAGATTCTCTATGATATATTCTTTCTTAGAGGGATCATTATACCCCACTCTCCCCTACTCCTGGGAGATGGTTGATATTTTAACAACTAACTTAGGACTTGTAGGGTGCCGATGTAGCGTAAAATAATATTTCCGAAATACTAAAATATTCAATAATATTGTTAAGAATTATTACAGTCATAGAAGATGTTTATACGTACACGTATTTATACAGGGTAGTCCTGTTACAGTTTGTTGATCAAAATTATGGATTGGATTAGGATGAAACTATAGTCTCTGTAAAACGTCCAAAATAGTATTCCTCATGAGTTCCTAACGAACCTGTAACCAGTGACAGTTTTAAAGGGACAGTTGTACAAAGCGAGTTAATTCATAGATTTTGTTAATCTGAGTAAAGACTTTAATTCAGTTCTAACTCCACTTGGTACAATAACGCATATTTCACTAGATCTCGGATTATCCCAGAGTTACCTTTCGTCTTAAGGTTAACTTTGTTTTATACAAGTAAGCCTAATTAGGCCCTAATTAATTACGGTGTTAACACGCTAGAAAATTCCTGGAGTATTTTTTTTTATTAATAATTAAAGGGAGGTCGTGAACAACAGAGGCTTAAGCGAAAATGACTGGAAGAGACGATCGTGGAATTATGGATGCGAGAGACAGCGACGAAATGTCTGTGGACAAAGATTTTTTGCCTGATTCTGACTCAGTTTTTTCCGCTGATTACGAATCTGCTGCGAGTCACTTTAGCACCCTTGAGCAAACGCTGTCATCGATCGATGAAGAATAGTGACCAAGAATGGTTTCTTGGTAACATTTCAATAACATTTCTTTTCATTTCGTTAGTCATGCAGAAATTTTATTTTGAGAATAAATAAAGATAGTAAAATTTTACATAAAAAAGGTATCTTGCAGATTTTCAGTAAGTTTAATGGTTTTATCGTAGGTAACGTGAGAAAATTCATTGGTGTTTAATGGTAAGGAAGAACAGTGGAGTATACCACTAAGATAAAAACCCTACTAGAACTTTTTAGGAATTTTAAAATTATTTATTTATTAAATTTTTATTTACAATTAAAAATTAGTTATTTTCATTTCGCTTACGAGCGTAGAATACGATTAGGATTATGGTTTGTGCTAATGGAAGGTGGAAAGCCGTCAGGAATAGAAATGGAAATTAATCAGAGCTTTAGATGTTATAGTTTTCTTTTTAATAATAGCTGTAACGTGATAAGTATAGTTGATGATTAATTTTCTGAAAATTTGTTTACCTAAAATTAATGAACGTGTAGCCAACATAATTTTCATTTAAGTAACGAGTTTTCATTGAATTTAATTCAAAATTTCCGTATTATATCGATACAATAAACTTAACTTTACCTCTGTACGTAAATAAACCATATTGTAATTACTTCAAAACCCTTTAATAATTCAAATGCGAACAAACTGTAACTAAACAATTTGCTGTATTTATCAATATTAGTTTAAATATTTAAATGTTCATTAACTATTAAAGAAATTTAAGTTCTGAAACTTGTAAACTGAGAGATGGAGACTGGTTTTAAAATATCGCACTTATTAAACTACGAAATTTTGCAACTTTCTTTATGAAACAAACTAAGCCGAAGTTGATAGGAGTTTAGTTTTACCATTTTTAAATTTAAATTATTGATGAATACTGCTCTCATGCTATAAATGTAACACGCCATAAACCAACACAAATAAACCCCTGTACTCTGCTGGATCAATTTTCACCAAGAGAAAACAGTTGGGGCAATAATAAGGAGCTCGCTTAATGTTTTTTTTGGTTATCACCACTCTCAATGAACTTTTCTGAACTTTTCTCCTGACCGTCCATACTAACTCTAATACTGAGTTAGTATATTTTTTTCATTTGCTATCTCCACATAGTAGTTTTACTAATATGTTTTTAACATTAAGAACATCACCAGTAGGTGCTGGGCGTGGGTCAAGATGGTCGTGGTGTATGAAAACTGAAACACCAGTTTCTCACTATGTTCGATTTCAAGCATCTTAAGACTGACTAACACAATAAAGAAAAATATAATATATTTCATTAAAGAGTAGGTATGAACAATTTTTGCAAATATAATAAAATTTGAAGGGAATTATTGTTGACTACTTTTTGGACACACTGTATAAACAAAAGAAATAGTTGTGTTAAACTTTTCTATTTGTTAAATTGATAATATACAGAATTGTTCTTCGTACAAACGTTAATGCTTTTCTTAAGTTATGGTGAAAGAAAATATAGGAAGTAGGGTGACGTTTCATCTTGCAATGCAAAATGTGCCTTGGAAAGTTTCCCGACTTCAAGACTACCAACTTGCGGATGTATCTTTAAACAAACAGCCAACTTATTGTATATATACGCTAAAATACTTAACGTTTTATCCAAGTTTATTAGAAAATGTAATTAAGTTTTCCCAAACAATTTTGTTCTCTTTTTTTTACTTTATTTTTAACTTTGACCAAAATTTCCACCAACTTTATTAAACTTTTTCTACGTACCTATCCTTTATATTACAAGAGCTTAAAATTAATTTGGAGATGAAACGATTTCTAATTAAATTTAGTTACAACAAATTGAGTTTACATGTGTATTTTATGAGGGGATATGTTTATTATTTAAGTTTAGCACGTATTGGGACAGCTGTTTGCAGCTTTATTGTCTTTAAATGCTTCCCTATATCTGTATTTTGTTCAGGCTTCCATTACATTCTTAATACTCTTTTGACGATACTGGAGATCCATTTCGATTTCCAGGTGGCATCTGTCTTAAATCTAAACATTCGATTCTAAAAGCTATAGCTTGTTGGTATTTTGATGTTTTATTTTTTTGTATTACTTTCTTGTTCTAAACGTGAAGCTTCACAATTAGCTGTTTCCTTATTTCGATAACAATGCAGTTAAACTTTTTGTACGCTTCTTTAATAATAATTGTTATATTGTAAAATAAAATAATAAAATGGAATCAATAAACATTTAATGAGATTTGAAAGTTCGACTCGTAAGATTCAATAAAATAAAACGTCAACTTTGTTCTTTTCTAATCCTTTTATTAAATTTTTTTGATCTACCTATCTATTATTTATACACTATATTTCTAATAAAAAAATAAAGATAAATAAATAAATAAGTACTTACTGATATAATAATCTTTAGTAATATCAAAAAAAGGTTTTTCTTCCTTCTTGGCAACTCTCTCCTGGGACACACTGTAAATCGATCATTCTAACCATTTTCTTAAATATCTTGAACTAATTAGTTCATACAGTTAAGAAAATTTAAAGCAATTGTTTTGAATGTTTGGTTGAGGTATTATAATCATAAACCTTGTCAAGAAATAATATTTTGTGGCTTTGTTTAGCCTCCTTAAGCATTATTATAATTTCTTTGTATTCTACTATTATAGTCCAACTTAATAAAGTGCGTATACTTTCTAAATTCTAGAAAGGAAAATTCAATTAGATTTCCGAAAAATCACAACTTTAGTATCTGCTATGATTTAGTTAACAATAATTGATAGAATAATGTCATCGATTTTAAGTTAATAATTTACTGAATTTAATACATTGTTTGCATTCACGTTTACTCTGGATTGATACATTCTAAAACGTTTGTACTTGAAATGTCATTTTCAGATACCAATTATTTTTTTTCTGCGAACATAATAATTTTCAATAAGTTTAATTACCAAATATACCTACCTAATAATTTTATGTTTAATTAAAATGCTTGATTTAACAAGAATTTAAAAAAGTAATTAATTTTTCATCAATTTCTGTCAATCAAATAACTTGTAAAGGGGTTAATTAAAATGTATTGATAAAATGGCAAATTTATATTTTTTTTAATTGCACAAACTTGAGTAATAGCTCGAAGGTTATAAGACCAATAAGGACTGTTTTCATTCTTTATTGGAAATTAAATCTATGCAGTCTCTTTCAACTCATACGATTTAAATTTTGTTAATCTAGGAATTTTTGTGCCATTAGATTGAGAGTTTAATACATTTGGCTATTTAAACTTGAATATTTTTTAGATTTGGATTGTTAGGACGGCAGATAAACTAAAGTTCATGTACTGTCAGCCTCACAATTAATGGCCACTTATGGTTAATTAATGGTTAAGCACGAATTGTGGATGAAACCATCATAACACTCATTTCTTAAATTGAGGGTTAACTTTATTTTTCCAACAAGTAGTAAATAAACAGCCTCCCCTTCTGTCCTCTTGTCGTTGTTGGTTAATAACCAATATTATGGCCAATAACTGTGAGACTGACTGTACACTTAAACCATGTAGGTCAAGTTCTACATTACATTATTTATCCTTAGGATTTAATTTTAGTCTCAGTATAAAGAGGTTTGAGCTTGAACCGGTTTACACAGAGCCTAAAATTAAATTCTGGGAATAAATGTGTAATGTAGAATTCAACCTTAGTCGGATCCATTGCGTTACTTCTTTACAGCATAGCAAATTCTCCCGTATCTTCAGTCTTAAATCCATCTCAACCTTTGGATGAATGTAGAAATACTAGGCGGTGAAGCGTCGATGTGACAAGTCTGCTCCTAGCATAAATTCGCTGATATCCACTAACCGACTAACGGTTTCTGCAGCTGTTGAAACTGTATGCCGGAGGAATTTGATCTATATTTAGAGTAGCTAGTTTAGTTGTAGTTGTAGCTCCTTCGTGTTCACCCTAAGCTCAGCTAGCTTACAATATTATTCTTGAGTTATCTCGTAAGCCCAGTGGGGTGTTAAAAATTTACACATTCTATTGATCAGTCATCACACATTTATACAACCCATCACAGTAATAGGTACACGTTGTTCCTGTTTCAGAGGTTTCAACCAAACTAAAAATTTCTTTAATGTAGTAGACATTTTCTATTGGAGAAAAATTGCAATTTTTTGTAAGTTTACGAATTTCAATCAAATTCCTCTCCCTCCCAGTTTTATTCAATCGTTTAGCCTTCTGTGTAACGTCGCTTTTCTGCATAAAATCCAAAAACATTTATCGTAACATTTCAACATTTTTATTATAATTTAGGATTTGCTTTTGGTTTAGATTAGTTTTAGTTGACCAAGCGTATATAGCTCTTAAGAAAACTTGATACCCAATTATAGTTCACAAGCCAATTTATATGATAAGTGTGGATTAAACACTTTCAAACCAAACTAGTTGTGTGAGTTGAAATTATAACAAACTGTAACTTTTAGAAACAGTATTAAGCACTCGGTTATACAAACTATAAGCTCATATAAGAGCATATACACGCCAAACGTAATAATATATTCCTTGGTAATCGTAACTGAAACTGAAACAAAATCCGACCGATGAATAGAAATAAGGTAGGTACGAAACGTTTGCATTAAACTAGAAGTATAAACAGTTTGACTCTTGAAATTGACCAAACGGATATAATTCTATAACGAGTTTTGCAGACTTAGCCAAAACAACGTAATATTGTATCGATATTAACAATGGTGAAATGGCAATCGTCTGCACCTACTGAAAAATAGAAACGTTATGTTCTTTACTAAAGGGAGCAGCTCACATCTTTCTGTATAATTGCATAGTAGAAATCTCAATTCAATTCTGACTAACTCAAAATACTTTTTCCAAATCGCACGTCGCTCAATTTTAATGGTAGCTTAATTATAATGTCTAGCAATTTAGTGTTTGTTATTTGATAACATTCCAAATAGTTCTCAGCTTTCCCTTTCATATCCTCTCTACCAAATTGGGTCACAGCATAAATATATACACCTAAACTTTAATCAAAAGGTTCAAGTTTGTTAAAACGTGCTTAAAAAAGAAGATCTTTTGAGCTCTAAATACTTGGTATTTATTTTTAATATTTCATTTTTTTATTTTTATTTTACATGTTTGGGCCAACAACAGATGTACGTTAGTTTGGCGAAAGTGCACCCAATAACAGTTATCCACATACAAGACATTTATATTTAACAACAGTTAATACAGTGTTTTGCTTTGCAGTGCCTTATCGACAGTACTCGAGTGATAAAGCACAAATCTTCTAAATGTTAACAGATCCGACCAAAATATATCTGGAGACAACTCCAACTCACAAAACTTATTGAATATTCTAATAATTCTATTTATTGGTCAGTTTTGCGTGTAGTTGGAGCTGGCAAATCTAGACATAAACAAACCCGAAACTCTAAGCTATCTGGCAGGCACCCCAATTAGAAACGAAGACAACAAGTCAGGACAGTTGATCTTTGTGTTGAAAAGTTTATATACAAAAATCATGTCTCTTTCCTGTCTAAGCAGATTTAGAGACTAGAAAGTAACGACAGTTTTGAACTTCCATTTAAGGATGCGATTTAGTAGGTATAGCTATCGCAGTTGCACTTATTGCTGAGATGGGCAACATTTGCTAATTTTGCGTTGTCAATTTCTCAAAAACCAAAAGTTAAAATGCAATTTTGATTTGTTTATCAAATAGTTGCCTTTAAAGTCTCGAAGATGAGCAATTTTTGAATGATTTTTGTAGAGAAATAAGGTGGCAATTAATAAGAATAATTTTTCATTTTTGTACTGCATTTTACAGTTATTTATTTTTATATAAATACTTTACATTTGAGGCTGAAATTAACTCATCTCCGAGACTTTAACGGCAACTATTTGATAACAAATCAGCATTTCATTTTAACTTCTGGTTTTTGAGAAATTGACAACGCAAAATTAGCAAGTGTCGTCCATCTAAGCAATGAGTGCGAATGCGATAGCATATATCTACTAAATTACACCCTTAAGGTACCTTATAAACTTATTTTGAACCCTTTCGAGCTTGTCCTGATACATTAGATAAAGAGGAGACCATATTGTCCTGGCAAACTCTAACTGATTTCTCACAAAAGCAAAGTATAACGTTTTTAAACAATAATAGATATTATTAAATGATTTACACAGCCTAAATGTGGTCCCCATCATTTCCAAAGCCTTACCTACTATATTAACAATATGTTCCTTCAACAAAAGTTTATTATCAAAAACAATTCCAAGATCTCTGATCTTATCGACCCTTTTTATGAGCTTATTGTCAAACAAATAATGATATGAGATCTTTCAGCTCCTGCTGAAAGTGATAACAAAACATTTATCCAAGTTTAATACTAAGTTATTACTTATTACACAAGTAGTATTCATGAAATCTAATAAAGTCACTTAGAAGTCCAATGCAGTCGTCAACTCTCTGTATCTTTATGAATATCTTCAAATCGTCTGCGAACAATAAAAATTGGCTATGACGAAAGCATTCGCCGACATCGTTTATAAATAAATTAAACAGTAAAGGACCCAAATGGGAACCTTGTGGCACTCCCGATATCGCCTCATAAAGAACCGACCTGTGTCCAGAAACAACCGCACACTGCAAACGCGCCTGAAGGTAGGATGCGAACCATCCGAGGAGACCACCGTGTATACCGATTCGCTCGAACTTGACAAGAAGCAATTTCAACTTTCGAAGTAACCAAACCTAACATTTTTGTTTCGGGAGTATTAGGGCGCCCAAAATCACTATCAGCAGCAGTCCACACAGGTGACTGTATGAGATTCTTACTAACTGAAAAGCCTATAAGGAACTTTGAACTGGCTGGAAGCGTTTGTGCATTTCTTCGTGTAGGGCTAACCTATAATCTACTCCAACCTAATTAAACTTAAATAAAGTAGCAATTATCAGTACCACAGTACCAAGACAAGAGAAAAGCCGAGTGATGACTAAACAATCTCTACAGTCTAACTAATCGCTCATCTGCTCTATCTGTCTATTTTATGGCGAAGATAAGAAGAGCGATCCGAAAAGTACGCCATTCAGACTATGATCACTTACTAATTATTTAATTTTCTCTTCTGAACGACACCATTAAAAGAATCTTAAAAAAGTGATTTCACATGTTGATTCCCTATGTTGTCTTTTTTCGTTTTTTTTCCATTGCTTTGGAATAATTATTGTATGTAAGTTATGATTAGTGGGTTTCGGAAAACCTGGGAGTTTCACACGATATTTTTGTTATCTTAATATTTTGCAAGGAAGATGTTCTTCATTTATATTCAAAAATGTGCTTTATCATGTTACTTTCATGCGTGTGCGAATCTGACCCAATATACTGTACTTTGTGAAACAGTTGTAATGCAGCTAAAAAATTTAACGTTTTCTCAATGTCTGTCAAAACCAATAACAAAGTTTACGCTTGTACTACAAAAGCTTATCCAAGATTTTAAAAAAGTACTTCAAGTGGAGTCGTTCACCTCTATACAGGGTGAATCCTAACGTACGGATCAAACTGATAAGGCACCTAAAGGAGACCAAAATATAATTTTTTTTAAAGTAAACTTTTAATCAAAATCGAATTACAACAAAGTTACATGGGTTTTAAGTTCTTATAAATTATTACCCACCTATTGAGTACCGCTGAGCATATACAAAATAACCTATTTAATTTCTGACATTTGATTAATTTTGACTGATTTGGACGTACATGATTGAATTAAATAAATCAGCGGTTTCCAATAAGTGAGGACCCAAACTGAGTATTTTAAAGAACAATTTAAATAGGTATAACTTTCATCTTATAAAAATTTTACTAAAATTTTAACTGAATTTTGTTTAAATAATTCTCAAATATTTCAAATTTGAATTCAAAACGTAAGCCATTACTCTATTTTTAATAAAAAATGCTCAGGTTTACAAGAACTTAAAACCCATGTAACTTTGTTGTTATTCGATTTTTATTAAAAGTTTATTTAAAAAATATATATATTTTGGTGCCCTTTAGGTGCCCTATCAGTTTGATCCGTACGTTAGGATTCACCCTGTAATTACCTAAGCTCTTATAATTGCTCAATTCGAAGTCACATAATGTGTGCTTTGCTCCAATAACCCCGTACGAACCAAAATGATGGACAGGTCCTTCGATGTCCAGCACATAAAAAAAAACATAATTGCTTTTGGATATAAAGCAGGAAAAGTTTTATTTTTAATTGCAGCTAGTGGAGTGAAATAGTTTCTAAGTAAAGTGGATACTGATTTAAAATTAATTGCCAGTGTAGTGATCATCAATCAATGACTCGTTTAATTTTATGAAAAACTTAAATTAATTACTTCAACTTCAATTTAAATTTGTATTTTACAAAACAATTTTTCAAAAATAAATTAATAAATATTGTACTGATGTACTGAATAGAGTTTCAATTAATATGCGTGTTGTCAAAATCGTACATCGTGTAGATTAAATTATGAAAACGTTTATGGCAAAACACAATTTTTCGAATTTCAATTTGGTTCGATTTCTTCCTCAAATGCAATTTGATACCTATGGCATAACGAATATTACAATAAATTTGAAAGAGGGAATAAAAGTGGTAGCAAAACACAAATACTCTAAAATTTTGAAATTGATTGAACCATTTAAATATTTATTGAATAGGAATGGAGCGTAAAGTAATAAAAATATTTCAATTTGATTATATGATCGAGTTGCTCTTTAATTTTATTTAAAAGTTGGTAAATGCGGTTTTAAATTGATTTAATCCGCTTTTATTCTATACACACACACAAGGTACAAATAACATAGTAATATTACATTCATGCAAATAATTTTCTTTGTTTAAAATTTACAACACGAAAGTGGAGCTTAAAACGTCAAGTTTCTTAATTGCAAACTGAACGCGTAAATGAAGACGTCATTTGCAAGCGTTGATGATTATATTATTTTGTTCTTCATAAATACTACTAGTGTGTAGCTATCAAAGTTACATTATTGAGCGTAAATTAATTTGAAATTTTACTAGAAAAAACGATAGTTGCGGCAACTTACGTTACAGTTTAACGAACGCCTTGTTAGAAATTTGCTGAAAATTACATAAATGGTATATCGCTCAAGTGATTTACAGTATTATTTGCCAGAATACCAAAGAGATATAAAATTTCTCAACAAAAGTAATTGCTCTCGTGAGAAAGATAAAAAATCTATAAAAAAGAAGGAATTTATACAATCCTATATTGTGAATAAAAATAAGCAAATCTACTATGCTTTGCTTTCCTCTATACTACTAAAAATTGGGAAAAAAGGGATGACTTGGAAAAATGAATTGTGCAGAAATGTTCTTTTTTGAAACTTTTTACACCCCAAAAATATTGACTTTTTAAAAAATTATGTTTCGTTGATACAAACGTTTGAGTCCAGTTTATTAGCTTCGCTCGCAAACTTGCTCGTTCACAAACTGGACTTGTGCAGAAAGATCATATTATGTACACTACTCAAAAAATTTATCACATATTTAACTATCTGTATTTCTTTCAAATTGATTACATAATCATGATTATAATCAAAAAAATAACAGAAAATAATGGTAAAATACTCGGTACAACGTTTTTGCATGCTACGAATTAACGTTTCAACGTCCTGTTGGAGTATGTTTCCCCATTCTTCCACGAGAGTCTCAGATAGTTCTTGTAGAGTCCCTGAGACGTTGTGCTTGTTCGTATACGTCTCCCAAGAGCGTCCCACATAAATGCTCGATGGGATTCAAATCAGGCGATTTTGCTGGCCACTCCATTACCTCTATACCGACATCTTAAACGTACTGCAACATTGTTTATCCGTGCGATGTGTGGACGTAAATTATCCTGCATTAGGACGAACTCATTTTTTCGATTAATGAAACAAACGGCACTACATATGGTTGTAAAATGTGTCGGATGTACCTGTCTGCATTTAAAGTTCCATGGAACACATGCAACTCTGTAGTTGTCTGTGAATTGATTCCACCCTATACCAATAAATCACCATCACCACAGGCATCCAATTGATGGATATTGCATTGGGAAAATCGCGTCCCTAGCGTTCGCCACTCTCTTTGTCGTCGATCTGTCGATGAAAGGTTGAATTGTGACTCGTCCGAAAACAAAACAGCGCTCTACTGCTCGTATGACCACTCTAGATGTTCCCTTGCAAATGCAAGACGTCGTACTTTGTGTTCTCTAGTCAAACTTGGGTCTGTTGCTGGACGTCTAGCGTATAAATGAATTTTATGGAGGCGATTTCTAATCGTTTGATTAGAAATCCGGGTATTATGCACACGTGCTAATGAATTTTGTAGGAATAGAGCGGTTGTAGTACGATTTGGGCGCGCAGAAAGAGTAAAAAAGCGGTCTTCTGTTGCATTTGTAATTTTATGACGATCTTGGCCACGACGTCTTGAATATCTATCAGTCTTACAGAATCTTGAAGACAGGCTACTGATTGAGCTTTGGGCAACATTTAATATTTCCGTCACTCTTACTTGAATATACCCTTCACGGAGAAGAAGTACAGCACAGTTTGTGCTTCTGCATCTGTTAAATGTCTCGTATGTCATTTATGACAATCATGACGATTTTCAATTATACCTATCAGAAAACAATTTGACAGCACAAAAATGATTGAATCCGCGTTTAAGGAAAGAGTAAAAAAATGGTTATTGAAAAACAAGTGACAAACTGCAGAGCATTGCTAAAAAGAATTTAACACAAATTCTTTGTTGGCGAGAGAGGGCTCGGCGATTTTGCCTATTGGCCCTGAGCCCTCTATTACTCCCTCAATCAGCACCTGTGACAATCTACTGAAAAGTAACAGGCTGATAGTCCATAGGAAGCGTTGGGCTAACTGTACCAGCTGCAAGTTTGCCAAAACAGCTATAAAAGCGCCATCTAAAAAGAACGCTAATTGTTACCTACGGTTATTCCGTGATAACCTACGTACAATAGCTGACACTCTCACTGAACACTGTCGATTGAGCAAGCATCTATACATAATAGGTGTTGCTGACAGTCCATATTAATTGTAGAGGATGCAACAAAGCGGATAAAACAATGGAACACGTGCTTTGTCACTACCCTGCGTTAACGCTAATAATTCAAAGATCCATGTTAGGGGAATACTGGCCTAACATGGCCAGTATCAGCCACACTTCGCTCTCCAGTATCCTTGAGTTCATCCAAAGGTTGGGATGAACCAAGGACTGAAGAGTCAGAAGGGGTTGCTAAAGGGAGGCAGCACAATGGGCCCGATGAAGCGGCCTAAGTGCGCGTAAACCTCGGTTTACTCTCCATCCTAACAATCCTAATCCAATCCTAATCCTTCTTTGTTAGTACAATAATTAGACAGTCAACTATCATTTGTTTTTCATTTAAACGTGTATCTAGATAGATTTTCAGAAATATGCGGTAACGTCGGTCTAAGATGCAAATGGGCTAAGTCGCAATGTGTAAATTTTGCGTTTTGTTGCTATGAAAACTGTATACAAATAATGGGACTTAAACAAAATTCGAACGCGTACTGAACATAGGCCAAATGCTTTATATACACTCGAATTTTTAAAAGACTACCGACACGTGACTTTTAAAATATTGAATAAATAATTAATTTAATTATAAATTTTCTAAATAAATATTTCATAATAATTAGCAATACATGTATTAACTAAATTAACTAATTAAACTCACGAAATAAGTCGTTTTCATCTTTATTTATACATATAAAGGTGGTCACGTGTCGGTAGTCTTTAAAAAATTTGACTATACATTTTTCTATTTCGGTACGTTAAGAAACCTATAAGCACACTGTTTTGACGTCATAATAGTACGCTTATAGAGTCTATAACAGCACAGTTTCTAGGGAATTTTTTTCAATGTGCAGCACTGCATGTTGACAGAGGAATTATATTTGACAGTTATAAAATTAATTTCATTGGTCAGATTAGACTAACATTCAAACACGAACGTCAAACGTCAGAATAAGTACTGCCAACATAAATTAATTTGCACATCAAAAACCCAAAAAATTTATTTTGACGTAATTTTAATACCTGAATTTTTAGGAAATGCCGAAATAGAAAAAATAGTATAGATAACACGTTTCATAAGGCTTGTTAACGTACTCGTCCTTTAGAAAACTCGCCGCAAGCGGCTCTTTTTCTAAACTTGGACTCGTATACGTTAACAAGGCATTTTGGCGCGCTCTATGTAGATATGGACTTAAGAATATTTCACAATGTAGGTTTGGACCATATCAATAGGTGGCAGCCAAATGCCAATTTCAGCTAAAAATGGACTTAGGCCATTTGCATCTTAGACCGACGATAAACTCTCTTAAGAGGAAGAACGCGCTAGCTAAAACTGCAAATTTCTAATTCTTATATTTTATTTACCACACAAGCTACTACTATACCATCTGAAATTTCTACAAGTCGTCTTTGTTTATGTTTACAAACAGTATTCTTTTAGCACCGTTTGGATGTTTACTTACGGTCGTATTCATTTCATAAATGACGCTTTAAACATAGGCAATCAATGCAAAAAAAGTTAAATTATTTATCGCTTTTCTTTATTTACCTTTTTTTGTAAATGAAATTAAAATTAGTTTTTTATTATTTTTGTTTTGATTACTAGTGTAATCAACGAACCAAAATTTATCCTGATTTTCGGACTTTTTTTGTAACAGCGAGTTTTTTTTCTTAATCGGTCGAAACCATTCCTGTGAGTTTGTGTATAAAATGTCTCAACCCAATTTTGACCGGAAGGCCCTTATTTTTTGACTTTAGTCAAAGTTTAGTGTAAAAGTTTGACTTTTTCAAGTTTCCGTTTCACTATTTTTTGAATAACTTCGCTTGTATTGGTCGGATCGGGACCAAAAAATTTTCCTTTTGTTTGTAACGAATCTCTCTTTAAAACTGCCTGGGTTAAAATTATTTATAATAATTTCCTAACCCAAAAAAAATTCAAAACCGTCGTCATTGGTCGGTTATAGTTTATTAGTTTTTTCTAGAGAACTTGAGTTTTAATTAATGTTATGGTATGAAACTTTAGGAAGTTGTAGCTGATATAGTAACAAATCTATATTGCAAATTGGGTCCAAAAATATTAAGAACAACGGCTAAAATTTGCATTTTGGTTCAAATTTTCTTTTTCATATTTGTTGTGAGCAATTAGTGGTATCCCAATAATTCTTCTCTTGAAATGTAGGAAATTTAATGCTCTTTCAGATGAAAACAAAAACAATCACATCAGACCATTTTTTCTTCCGATTTCTTTAAAGATAAAAAGAAAATCTTTTAACTGTTTGTCTACAAAACCAATTTTAGTGGTCGAAATTTAATTCTTCTTTTACATATTTTTGGAAATTAATCATGAAGAACTGCTATAAACTATTTTTGAACATTAAAACTGGTTTTAAAGTCAACCATTTCGACCACTAAAATTGGTTTTGTGGGTAAATAATTGAAAAATTTTATTTTTCTTTTTTCACGAAATCGGAAGAAAACGTGGTCTAATGTGATTGTCTTTGGTTTCATCTGAAAGAGCATTATATTTCCAACATTTCAAGGGAAAAATTATTACGATACCACCAATTGCTCACAATAAATATGAATTAGAAAATTTTAACCAAAATGCAAATTTTAGTTTTTGTTCTCAATATTTTTGGACCCAATTAATCAATATGGATTTGTTACTATATCAGCTACAACTTCCTAAAGTTTCATACCGTAATATTAATTATTACTCGAGTTCTCTTTAAAAAACTACGACTCACTAATGACGGCAGTTCTGATTTTTTTTTGGGTTAGGAAATTCATATAGATTATTTTAATGTAGGCAGTTTTAAAGAGAGATTCATTACAAACAAAAGGGAAATTTTTTGGTCCCGATCCGACCAATACAAGCGAAGTTATTCAAAAAATAGTGAAACGGAAACTTGAAAAAGTCAAACTTTTACACTAAACTTTGACTAAAGTCAAAAAATAAGGGCCTTCCGGTCAAAATTGGGTTGAGACATTTTATACACAAACTCACAGGAATGGTTTCGACCGATTAAGAAAAAAAACTCGCTGTTACAAAAAAAGTCCGAAAATCAGGATAAATTTTGGTTCGTTGATTACACTATACCTGCTTTTAAATTTTGATAAAAATTAGGTTAATTAGATAAAAAACTTGGAGGGACCAATTTTGAAATTGTTATTCCTTATTTTTAATTTTACATCCTCGGGTAATAATTTTTTTCTTCAAACGTCAGAAAAAGTCGAAAAAGCAAAGTACTTTTCTCTGTCTAGACAGACAATGTAAAATCTTCTTCACACAAAACGTCACTTTGTCTCCTAATAAAACAAAGTACTATTTTCTACAGAAAAAGTAGGAAAATTATAACTTTTGAGTTCTACTCAAAAGGATTTTATGATCAAATAGTTAAAACAAACTTATTTTTTAATGAAGCATTTCGTAGTTAAAGAATTGTTATATGTGGATGACACGTTTGAATTTAAAAAATATTTTCAGTATAAGAGCTATGGGCAATGAAAGTAACCACTTTTTCAATGATTTCAAACAGCTCTAATTAATAAAGTAATAATAAAAATAGAATTTTAAATAGTCCTTAACATTCTAAGAGAGCATTTAAATTAAAATATACAAAAAAAATTCAATAATATTTAGTAGAAACCTTGTAAAACCTATCCTAATATAAGCATAAATCGGTACTTTCAGGTATAAACAGTTTCAAAAATGTCATTTCTTTGTTAAATTTTACGAAAGCTAATTTTACGAGCTTTCAAAATATTGAAAAATATACAGGGTGTTGTATTTAAATTAAGAATTTTGATTCCATTTCCGGTTAAACCGGAAATCAAAATATAAAGTGTTTGGTATCGTGTCAAAGTTAATTTTACGAGCCTTCAAAATATTTAAAAATATACAGGATGTTCCAAAAAATTTTTATATTGTTCTAATTTCTGGTTTAACCGGAAGCGTTTTGTTAACCGCAAATAGTGTTAAATAATAGATATTCATGAGGTTGATATAAATATCCAATTTCAAGTTTTCATTTTTATTACAAAAGAAATTAGAGATTATTGAAGTTTTGACATTCAAAAAATCATAACTCCGAATCCGCATCATACAAGTCTTTAAAAATTTACAGTTAGATAGAGAATCATGTTGCCTATATCATATCCAAATCTGTATAAATCGGCCAGACCAGTTTTTGAGAAAATCCATTTCTAAATTTTGCCCTACTCTGGCCCCTTAAAGGTAGGCAATTTTGAAAATAGTCTTCTTTAGAACGAAAGCCCTATATTTTGGCTGTACAATGCCAATGGGTCGCCATTTTAAATAAAAAATTTTGAAATTTTTGTTTTCAATTAGACGCTCACATACACTATCTTATAGCCAAGTAAAATTGAATTTGGCCCAAATTTGCAAATATGCGCCCAAAATAACCACCTTACTTTTTGACACCCTGAATAGATTTCTTATAAAAGCTTAGTTTGCCGATGAAATAATTTTAAAGTTACTAAAATAAAATTTCATCAAAATCGGTTCAGTAGTTTTTGCTCCACAGAGTTACAGACATACATAAATTATAAATAAATAAAGAAAAATCTTTTTTGCATTTTTGGAATCATCGTAACTCAAAACGTCGAGAAATGCAAAAATAAAATTTTTATTATTATTTTTGTCTCGATTATAACTTTTTCTTGGATTGGAAAAAGTTAAAAATTTTGAATTTTATAAAAAATTTTGTTTGTAAAATAAAAAAATTTTAATACATACATATTTAAAAAAAATAATTTTATAATTTCATTAATTTTTCTGAAGAAGCTTATCTAATATAAGTGAAACGTAAGAAATAAAATAAATATTATGACAAGGAGCGACGGGGGCGGGAACACTGAACACTGAACATGAAGTGCGAATGAAATAGCATCTGAAAGATAGAATATAGCCATGCTACATATATTTATCCAAAATTGTAAAACATTGTTCTACTCGAACAGATTTTACGATCAAATAGTTAATACAAACTTATTTTTTAATGAAGCATTTCGTAGTTTAAGAATTGTAATATGTGGTTGACTCGTTTGAATTTAAAAAATATTTTCAGTATAAGAGCTATGGGCAATGAAAGTAACCACTTTTCCAATGATTTCAAACAGCTCTAATTAATAAAGTAATAATAAAAATAGAATTTTAAATAGTCCTTAACATTCTAAGAGAGCATTTAAATTAAAATATACAAAAAAAATTCAATAATATTTAGTAGAAACCTTGTAAAACCTATCCTAATATAAGCATAAATCGGTACATAATCACGACGTATTCTTCCTCTTAAGAGGAAGAACGCGCTAGCTAAAACTGCAAATTTCTAATTCTTATATTTTATTTACCACACAAGCTACTACTATACCATCTGAAATTTATACAAGTCGTCTTTGTTTATGTTTACAAACAGTATTCTTTTAGCACCGTTTGGATGTTTACTTACGGTCGTATTCATTTCATAAAAGACGCTTTAAACATAGGCAATCAATGCAAAAAAAGTTAAATTATTTATCGCTTTTCTTTATTTACCTTTTTTTGTAAATTAAATTACAATTAGTTTTTTATTATTTTTGTTTTGATTACTAGTGTAATCAACGAACCAAAATTTATCCTGATTTTCGGACTTTTTTTGTAACAGCGAGTTTTTTTTCTTAATCGGTCGAAACCATTCCTGTGAGTTTGTGTATAAAATGTCTCAACCCAATTTTGACCGGAAGGCTCTTATTTTTTGACTTTAGTCAAAGTTTAGTGTAAAATTTTGACTTTTTCAAGTTTCCGTTTCACTATTTTTTGAATAACTTCGCTTGTATTGGTCGGATTGGGACCAAAAAATTTTCCTTGTGTTTGTAACGAATCTCTCTTTAAAACTGCCTGGGTTAAAATTATTTATAATAATTTCCTAACCCAAAAAAAAATTCAAAATCGTCGTCATTGGTCGGTTATAGTTTATTAGTTTTTTCTAGAGAACTTGAGTTTTAATTAATGTTATGGTATGAAACTTTAGGAAGTTGCAGCTGATATAGTAACAAATCCATATTACAAGTTGGGTCCAAAAATATTAAGAACAACGGCTAAAATTTGCATTTTGGTTCAAATTTTCTTTTTCATATTTGTTGTGAGCAATTAGTGGTATCCCAATAATTCTTCTCTTGAAATGTAGGAAATTTAATGCTCTTTCAGATGAAAACAAAAACAATCACATCAGACCATTTTTTCTTCCGATTTCTTTAAAGATAAAAAGAAAATCTTTTAACTGTTTGTCTACAAAACCAATTTTAGTGGTCGAAATTTAATTCTTCTTTTACATATTTTTGGAAATTAATCATGAAGAACTGCTATAAACTATTTTTGAACATTAAAACTGGTTTTAAAGTCAACCATTTCGACCACTAAAATTGGTTTTGTGGGTAAATAATTGAAAAATTTTATTTTTCTTTTTTCACGAAATCGGAAGAAAACGTGGTCTAATGTGATTGTCTTTGGTTTCATCTGAAAGAGCATTATATTTCCAACATTTCAAGGGAAAAATTATTACGATACCACCAATTGCTCACAATAAATATGAATTAGAAAATTTTAACCAAAATGCAAATTTTAGTTTTTGTTCTCAATATTTGTGGACCCAATTAATCAATATGGATTTGTTACTATATCAGCTACAACTTCCTAAAGTTTCATACCGTAATATTAATTATTACTCGAGTTCTCTTTAAAAAACTACGACTCACTAATGACGGCAGTTCTGATTTTTTTTTGGGTTAGGAAATTCATATAGATTATTTTAATGTAGGCAGTTTTAAAGAGAGATTCATTACAAACAAAAGGGAAATTTTTTGGTCCCGATCCGACCAATGCAAGCGAAGTTATTCAAAAAATAGTGAAACGGAAACTTGAAAAAGTCAAACTTTTACACTAAACTTTGACTAAAGTCAAAAAATAAGGGCCTTCCGGTCAAAATTGGGTTGAGACATTTTATACACAAACTCACAGGAATGGTTTCGACCGATTAAGAAAAAAAACTCGCTGTTACAAAAAAAGTCCGAAAATCAGGATAAATTTTGGTTCGTTGATTACACTATACCTGCTTTTAAATTTTGATAAAAATTAGGTTAATTAGATAAAAAACTTGGAGGGACCAATTTTGAAATTGTTATTCCTTATTTTTAATTTTACATCCTCGGGTAATAATTATTTTCTTCAAACGTCAGAAAAAGTCAAAAAAGCAAAGTACTTTTCTCTGTCTAGACAGACAAAGTAAAATCTTTATCACACAAAACGTCACTTTGTCTCCTAATAAAACAAAGTACTATTTTCTACAGAAAAAGTACGAAAATTATAACTTTTGAGTTCTACTCAAAAGGATTTTACGATCAAATAGTTAATACAAACTTATTTTTTAATGAAGCATTTCGTAGTTAAAGAATTGTTATATGTGGATACGTTTGAATTATAAAAATATTTTCAGTATAAGAGCTATGGGCAATGAAAGTAACCACTTTTTCAATATTTTCAAACAGCTCTAATTAATAAAGTAATAATAAAAATAGAATTTTAAATAGTCCTTAACATTCTAAGAGACCATTTAAATTAAAATATACAAAAAAAATTCAATAATATTTAGTAGAAACCTTGTAAAACCTATCCTAATATAAGCATAAATCGGTACTTTCAGGTATAAACAGTTTCAAAAATTTCATTTCTTTGTTAAATTTTACGAAAGCTAATTTTACGAGCTTTCAAAATATTGAAAAATATACAGGGTGTTGTATTTAAATTAAGAATTTTGATTCCATTTCCGGTTAAACCGGAAATCAAAATATAAAGTGTTTGGTATCGTGTCAAAGTTAATTTTACGAGCCTTCAAAATATTTAAAAATATACAGGATGTTCCAAAAAATTTTTATATTGTTCTAATTTCTGGTTTAACCGGAAGCGTTTTGTTAACCGCAAATAGTGTTAAATAATAGATATTCATGGGGTTGATATTAATATCCAATTTCAAGTTTTCATTTTTATTACAAAAGAAATTAGAGATTATTGAAGTTTTGACATTCAAAAAATCATAACTCCGAATCCGCATCATACAAGTCTTTAAAAATTTACAGTTAGGTAAAGAATCATGTTGCCTATATCATATCCAAATCTGTATAAATCGGCCGCCATTTTAAATAAAAAATTTTGAAATTTTTGTTTTCAATTAGGGCTCACATACACTATCTTATAGCCAAGTAAAATTGAATTTGGCCCAAATTTGCAAATATGCGCCCAAAATAACCACCTTACTTTTTGACACCCTAAATAGAGATTTCTTATAAAAGCTTAGTTTGCCGATGAAATAATTTTAAAGTGACTAAAATAAAATTTCATCAAAATCGGTTCAGTAGTTTTTGCTCCACAGAGTTACAGACATACATAAATTATAAATAAAGAAAAATCTTTTTTGCATTTTTGGAATCATCGTAACTCAAAACGTCGAGAAATGCAAAAATAAAATTTTTATTATTATTTTTGTCTCGATTATAACTTTTTCTTGGATTGAAAAAAATTAAAAATTTTGAATTTTATAAAAAATTTTGTTTTTAAAATAAAAAAAATTTAATACATATTTAAAAAAAATAATTTTATAATTTCATTAATTTTTCTGAAGAAGCTTATCTAATATAAGTGAAACGTAAGAAATAAAATAAATATTATGACAAGGAGCGACGGGGCCGTGAACACTGAACATGAAGTGCATCTGAAAGATAGAATAGAGCCATGCTACATATATTTATCCAAAATTGTAAAACATTGTTCTACTCGAACAGATTTTACGATCAAATAGTTAATACAAACTTATTTTTTAATGAAGCATTTCGTAGTTAAAGAATTGTTATATGTGGTTGACTCGTTTGAATTTAAAAAATATTTTCAGTATAAGAGCTATGGACAACGAAAGTAACCACTTTTTCAATGATTTCAAACAGCTCTAATTAATAAAGTAATAATAAAAATAGAATTTTAAATAGTCCTTAACATTCTAAGAGAGCATTTAAATTAAAATATACAAAAAAAATTCAATAATATTTAGTAGAAACCTTGTAAAACCTTTCCTAATATCAGCATAAATCGGTACATAATCACGACGTATTCTTCCTCTTAAGTATAGTTTACTTGATCTTTTCACCTACACTGCAAGTTTTTTATTTTTTCTTCTAAATAGGTATTTAACATAATTTTGAAAAAGTCCTGTACATACGTCTCACTTTCTTATACAGAAAACATAAGTCGTGCGTAACAAAATTGAAGGCAATTTAATTAATTTTGCTATAGATTTGTAATAAGGATAGTATTGAATAGAAAAATTTTTTTGAATCAGAGACTAAATCTTTCAAAAAGAAAAGAAATTTAATCATTACACGGTCGCTTTCTCTGTTTCTATAGGAAGCCACACATTTATAAGTTTTAAGGAAACATTTTAAATCATGCAAAGACTATGAAAATTTATGTATTTTTTGACTAAAAGTATTTATTCTCAAAACGTTCATAAAGAAAACAAAACCTTTTTCATTTCCTATAATCAAAAGTTAATTTAGATTCTAAAGTAGATATAACTGGGAAACAGTAAGAAAGACACTGTATCCAATTTATTTGGCGCAAATAAACGAACTTAATTTTATATAAATTTAGTGTTTTAGGATGGTTATTTGTAAATTAAGTTATTTGTTTTGATAAAAAAAAAATATTAAAATTCATCTGCTGCATTTTAACGAAATTAAAATTTAATTACATAATGCTTTAGATTGGCCAATTTAATTAGAAAACAAAGTTAGAGAATTTATATCAACAGTTATGTATATTAATTTATAGTTATGTTTGTCTAAAGTACCTCCTGGTGCAAAACTTTTTATTGCATTATAACCAAGACAACTTTATGTTATGTTTAAACATCAAAATGTTTTATGCTCATCTTACTTTTAATTACTTTCGCATTTGTAATCATAATCATACGACATTATAACATTTTTTTAAATATTAATAACCAGAAAAATTTTTCTTTCTATAAGACCGTGACTTTATTAAATTTTCTTTTACATAAAAATGCAATGATGGCTAGAGGTAATGTTTTTCTCTATTATTTTATGCTCGCTTTTATATTGATGTCAAAGGATAATAATTATACGGCTGTTTTCAAGTGGTAGAGGTTTTTCAACTACATATTATTCTACTTATTGCTTTGTACTTATTCACCTTTTATATTTCTGAAATACTCTTATCAAAGTAAAATTGCTGCAAGAACTGCTCATAAAACCTTTGTTGAAACAATTACCGTTTCTATTACAAAAACTCCTAACAAAGAACATATTTATTGACTAAAAAGTACATACATATTTTCTTAGACATGCTCTTTTGCACTTTAAAGGGTATGAAAACATGACCTCTCTTGCTAGTTTATCCAGTCTTTACTCTAGGGAATTTACCTGCATTCAAGATTATATTGATGGTGATGTTGTACCAACAATAATAATATAGATAGAATAGTAATAGTACAGTTAAATATCAGGCTATTTTGCTCAATGAAAGAAATAATTGGGGGACGCTGAATTTTTCAGGGATAAATTAGGTCAGATATACTTGATACCTCTGAGCCCTCCCCCCCCCACCCGCTTTCTCTTGCGTTGTCCACCAATTTTGAATTTAAAATAGCAGACTTGATTCAATTTGGGTGAATAAAAGAGGCGATTTATCGGAATTTTCGATTTTAAAACTTCTTAACGGCCGTGATTATAAACGACAAATAAAGTTAATCTCGAGAGTAAAATTTATATTTTTTAGTCATGGCAACGTAGCAATGTCAAAGTTTAACGTTTGAATATAAACAACACAAAAAGAACTTAACCTTAAATTTTAATAATTATATTCAAACGTCAAACTTTGACATTGTAACGTTGCTACGTTGCCAATGTCTAAAAAATATAAATTTTATTCTAGAGGTTAACTTTATTTGTCGTTTATAATCACGGCTGTTAGTCATAAAATCTAAATTAATAAAGTAATTGAAAAAACTTCTAGATAAACGATGTAGCTCACATTTTATAGAATACTTATATTTTATAAAATTTTATTGTACGGAAATCGATTACTGAGTAAATCGACAAAATGGCTGTTATACCGTCCTTATTTACTTATATGGCTTCATGTGAAAATGAAATAATGAAAATTAGAAGAAATAACTAGGGGGAAGCTGAATTTTCCAAAGATCAATAAATTCTTACGTCATATAGTATACTTGAAAACCGCTAAGTATCCATAGCTCCTCTTCTTGCGTTGTCAGCAATATGGAATCAAAGATGGCTGATTTAACTAAATATGATTACGCTGTATCTCCGCAAGTAATTATCCGATTTAAATGATCTTTTTTCAGTTCAATAAATGATCTAATGAATACTTTTTTCTATGTTAATATTTCATTTAAAAATGTATAGGGAATTACGAACTACGCCAATTTCTGGAAATTGTCTTTCATGAAGTAGTTTTGAATTTTCAACTTTTTGTCCTTATGAGCCAATTATGAGCCTAGTTTTTATTTTTAGGCTCGAAATGGCCGTACTATCTTCACGCACATCAGAAAATGTGTGAGCCCAAACCAGGAAAGCATTAAATAAATATGAAGCCTTTAGGGAGCACAACACAGGAGAGGTAAAATTGTAATTCATTTTTTTTACATCTAATGTCCACAGTTTTAGTGCCACAAGCAAAAATTGACTTCTTGTGAGTTGTAGTTGTGGTTGTAGCCAAAAAGCTAGTGAAAGGAAATTAAACACATAAATAAATCCAAAAAGAATGCCAATAAAATAAAAGTTTATTGTGTGTCTCACCTAATCTTACTTTACAATATTATTTAATAGCTTTTATAAGACCCTCTAATTCCTGTGGTGCAATAAAAACATAACAGTTCGTAAACTAACTGAAAGTAATCTTACTCGGGGTGACGTAGCATACTCTATAATTTAACATTACTTTGGCACTAAAAATCCTATAAATATACGAGTATTTAGAAGCTAACCGTTTAGCAACCACTTTTTCTGTGGTTAAAGCTAACTGATGATCTCAAGCAAGACTTGTATAAAACTAAACTAAAAGTTATATAAAAATACCACTTTTTTTAATCAAATAAGGCACTTTTCAAATTAAGAGTTATGTTTAGATGGACTTCACTAATACGAGAAATAGCAAAAAAATTATTTTTGAAATAAGAGCAGCATTAAGCTCTTAAGTTTAAGGCAAATTAGACATATTATTATAGAGATCTACCTGAAATGTATTGATGGAAAATATACCTTAAGGGTGTACATTGAATTCAACTCAAACTCTTATCGAATTTTTAAATTGTAACCATGTTACCATTAAGAAGCTTTTTGTTAAATGGATAGGGGATTATTTAACTTATTTATTAACAAGCTATTTAAAATAAAAAAAAATTAAAACTTAAATAGTTTTAGTTTAATTCTAATTTTACATTCCTAACACGTTTATAATAGATATGACTTGTTTCTAATTTAAGGGTAGTTTTAAGAGTCATAAATTACTTGTTTTAACTTCCATTTTCCAACCGCTTAAGTTTGCAGGTTCTCAGGATTTTACGGTTTTCTAACTACAAACTACTAGTACCTAGTGAATTAAACTGTTAATTATGTAATTTTATGAAAATAAAGTTTTATTTCAATTTGCCACTTAGCTTTTAAGTTTTGTTTTTTTCTTATCGTCCTCTCCCTCTGTTTTTTAGCAAAAGAAAATTTAATGAACAATCTTACTTGATAAACTCATAAACGTCTGCAATAAGACAGTTTAACTGAAGATATGTAATTATCTTGGTTAAGGGCTTGTGCATAAAGTCATAAAGAGTAGTAATTGAGATAGCGACAGTACTTTTGCTCAATGGAAATGTTTTATAATTTAAACATGAACATATTTGCTACTTTAAGCTTAAAACTGATAAGGAATTTATTTTTAGTTTATATTTCGTCTACAAACGTGTAATTCTATTATAATAAAGTTGGATCTAGAATATCGGAAGAACTTAGTCGACGCCCTTAGGCATGCAATTTCTATTAATTACTGTCTTTTGTAATAGTAAATGCATAGGTACAGTGTGTACATATCTTTTAGAAAGTTGACGTCTTGCTTTTTACTGTGGGGACCTCATAAATCATTCAAAAAATATTCAACATTTTTCCTTTAAATTTGTTTAACAAAAGTATTTTAAAAGAGAAGAGATCTGGTAACAATCGTATAGTAAACCCAGTTGTAAACCTGTTTAGAGAAACTATATTTTGGTAAATGAATTAGAGCTGGAATAAAATTGATTATTGCTAAAAAATTGATTACTAAATAATCAAAATCATACAATTACATAATAAAATCCAATACTTAATTTACTTACTATTACATCCACAGTGAAAGTCAAGAAGGCAACTTTTATTACTTCTTATTTTGTTTAACAAAGTGTACCTTGTAAATAGTGGTTGAGATTTACATGATTCGTTCAACGATACACAGATGCAGAATAGCCTTTTATTACCAAATCGTAAGTAGTTCTTCTACCTATGATATAAAAATAAATAAACCGATAGAAAGTGTTTCATTGGCAGTGAACACAATTCGTCATAAATGTTCATGTGTAATTCTCGTAGTAATAAATCAGTTACTCAGCTTCAATTTTCCACCTTCAGCCAGGGCTGCTGTGGTTCTTCTAAACTTCTAAGGTTCTCGACTACATAATATGTATTCAGATTTCAGATTACATATTTTTATGTACGTACCTATTTCAGATTATACCTACCACAAAAAGCATGAAAGAATACTTTAGTTACTTTCATTCCTTTACTTTAATTTCAGAAATTCACATTGACCTAGCTGTAAATTCATATGTTTAAGGCGGAAAGTCCCGCATGCAACCAGAACATGAAGAGAGAGCGCGTAAAGTTCGTAGTAAGATGCAATACGTTCATTTATGGTAAATTAAATGTGAAAGTTACGCTGTTATAAACGCGACGGTAGTCAGTTGTTTCGTCGATTTGAGCAACGTAAAATAACTATGGGATAGACACAGATAGTATGTAACTTGATGGCAGCGGTTTATGCTGTTATCCGGATTTGTTTATTTTACAATATAATTATCTTCACCCATTGTATATGAAATATAAAATCACTTATATTTTGTTTGTTAATTCGTCTTTAGATAAATAATTACACAGAAATGTCTGCGAGAATCTAATATAAGTTGAAGGAATATGTTTATACCAACTACCTATATTTTGTTATTATCGAACAACACTGATTAGTTTTTTTTACTTCTTTGAGTATTATACAATTAAAACTTTTCTCACAAATTACTTATTTTTAACCTACTTCATAAAAGGAAGAATTTAATTATTATTATTATTAGTAATTAAAAAAACCTTAAAAACAATATTTTTTGGTGATACAAAATCGGAATTATGTTACATACTCGTAGCTGTAGTTTTGAAATTCAACTGATGCGGCCATACCGGGAACTTTTGCTGCGTATATTCCCATTTCCGGTTAAACCTTAAGTAAAGTATAAAGTGTTGGGTGAATACAAATCCAACAAAACTTCAAATTCCAGTTTAAAACTGTACAAAAAATGCCTGGGTAGCTTTTTTATTGCAATAAGCCATTTTGGTTATTAATAAAAAAATCAAACTTAGGTGTAAATAATCCAGTTTGGTTTGTTTGATTTCTAGTCAAAATGGCTCATTGTAACAAAAAACGCAAGAGGCATTTTTAAATTTATTTAAATACATATGCTATGCAAAGCTAAATAAGAAAAGTACTATTTATACTATAAAATTACAATAAAAAACTACCACTATCAAAATACACTTTTCAATTTTGGTAAAATTATACTACCTAAGTGTAGTCAACGAACCAAAATTTCTCCTGATTTTCGGACTATTTTTGTAACAGCGAGTTTTTTTATCTTAATCGGTCGAAACCATTCCTGTGAGTTTTTGTATAAAATGTCTCAACCCAATTTAGACCGGAAAGCCTTTATTTTTCGACTTTAGTGTAAAATTTTGACTTTTTCAAGTTTCCGTTTCACTATTTTTTGAATAACTTCGCTTGTATAGGTCGGACCGAGACTAAAAAATTTTCCTTTTGTTTGTAATGAATCTCTCTTTAAAACTGCCTGGGTTAAAATAATCTATATAATTTCCTAACCCAAAAAAAATTCAAAACTGCCGTCATTAGTGAGTCGTAGTTTTTTTATAGAGAACTCGAGTAATAATTAATATTACGGTATGAAACTTTAGGAAGTTGTAGCTGATATAGTAACAAATCCATATTGCAAATTGGGTCCAAAAATATTGAGAACAAAGACTAAAATTTGTATTTTGGTTCAAATTTTCTAATTCATATTTGTTGTGAGCAATTGGTGGTATCGTAATAATACTTCCCTTGAAATGTTGGAAATTTAATGCTCTTTCAGATGAAACCAAAGACAATGAAACCAATTCCAAGACCAAGTCTGATGTGATTGTTTTTGTTTTCATCTGAAAGAGCATTAAATTTCCTACATTTCAAAAGAAGAATTATTGGGATACCACCAATTGCTCACAACAAATATGAAAAAGAAAATTTGAACCAAAATGCAAATTTTAGCCGTTGTTCTTAATATTTTTGGACCCAATTTGCAATATGGATTTGTTACTATATCAGCTGCAACTTCCTAAAGTTTCATACCATAACATTAATTAAAACTCAAGTTCTCTAGTAAAAACTACAACCGACCAATGACGAAAGTTTTGAATTTTTTTTGGGTTTGGAAATTAATATAGATTATTTTAACCCAGGCAGTTTTAAAGAGAGATTCATTATAAACAAAAGGAAAATTTTTTAGTCTCGGTCCGACCAATACAAGCGAAGTTATTCATAAAATAGTGAAACGGAAACTTGAAAAAGTCAAACTTTTACACTAAAGTCGAAGAATAAGGGCCTTCCGGTCAAAATTGAGTTGAGACATTTTATACACAAACTCACAGGAATGGTTTCGGCCGATTAAGGAAAAAAACTCGCTGTTACAAAAAAAGTCCGAAAATCAGGATAAATTTTGGTTCGTTGACTACAACACTAACCCGTTAAAACAGGAACTTTTTAAATTTTAGAATAATTTTACTGCCAACCAGAAATCTACTGTTATCAAAAATAATTGCCAAAAATTGAAAAGTTATAAATAGGCATAATTTTCTTGAAAGAAATTATTGGAAAAATTTGTTCAGAATCACCAAATTAGTCTAAATCCAAATTTTGGTAAAATACTTTTTATTTTTTATAATTTATATCACGCGAAATTATCACGTAAATTAAACTAAATTAAAATTCCTTTTTTGCACAAACGAAACGTACGAAAAAAGTAATCTGAAAAGTTTTTACAGTGTAAATCTCCATGCGACTGCCGTGGTCGCTAATAAATTAGTTCCCCCTGAATGATAGGCAATTGTATGCAGAAATATGCTTAAATACGGGCTAGCTAACATGTAATTCGAAGAAAGTATGAAAACTTTTTCACGATTTTTTTATAAAAATGTAAAATATAGACATGGTTGTAGTGCGTTACATAGGTATTTTCATTCTTGTACTTGATGAAGCGCTTCAAAAGCATGGCACTTGTAAGCAATTTTCATCACTATATTTGAAAACCTAAATATTAATAATTTTTAAAAAACGCCATGGCGCGCACTACAATACACCTTGCACTTTAGTTTGCAAAAAAAAAATTTTGAAAACAGTGACAAATTACGGCGGAATTTACGGTGGCCGAACCCATTAAAATTAGTAGCGGAGCTTACCACCTTAATGCGCTACTCTGATAGCTCACAATTTATGTTTTCATAAAATTATGCAGAATCGTAAACATTATTATGCCATTAAAGACCGTTATGATAAAGCTATAACTCAAAGCTGTGTATTTTAGAAATTCATAGCGATAGCTTGATGGTTTTTTGACCTAATCCTATGGTCGTTGAGACTTGGCAAGATTTCTATCATCTAAGCCACTAAAAAATTGAATCTTGAACTACTGTGACTTGTTACTTGACTTAATTTGAATCAAGTAGCTTGAAAATCAAGTTAAGCAGCGAGAATCCCATAGCAGTTTATTACGAGATGGCCGGGCGAAGCAAATGCGACACAATGAAAATGTGACCGGTGACATGTAATAGTTTCTTTCCTGGAAGTTCCAACCACAAAATATTAATTACGAGGAAGCTGGCCAAGAGAGCACCATCCTATCGTTACTAAGATGCTTCAGCTCGATTCCGTAGACGTGGTAGCAAAAATTAACATTGATTTCTGAGTTTTTTTCTAGACCATGTTTTAAAATCATATAATTTTTTTTGAGAAGGTTGATTATTTCCTAGTCCAATTGATACTTAGTAGGACTGCCAGTATAGTTATAGCGAGTCATACACGAACGAAAATTGAGCAAAGAGCACGTTATGTTTATGTACCTGGGTAATAAGAGAAAGAAAAAAATAATATTAATAATAATTAGTTTTAAAGTAGGTACCTACTCATTGAGGTGTCTCAGTTTCAGTTAGCAGAAATAGATCTTTATTTCTGTTCTTTTTCCAGACCATGATTTGAAGAACAGGTCAAGCTGTTAAGATCGCCCTCTTTATCATTCAAAAATTCTTCAGCCAGTTGATTATATTAGTTCCTGGTCCAATCGTTTCCATGTGACCAGTTGGTGCCCTATAAACTGAAACTGTGACGGCATTCATGTTTGGAATGAAAACGGCAGTCATTTCTGCGTTCTTCTCTATGGCTTCTTTCTACAGGGTGAGTCGGGAGGTTCGCACCAAACGCCAGGGGTGTATCTTACACGTAAATATAAGAGGAAAAAACCCAAAAGTTGTAGTCCGATTTTTATTTGTTTTCAAGATACAGCATTTTTACAAAATAACTTGCATCCATCGTGCAGTTGTGCTGATACTGCATGCGTATTTAACAGTTTGGGGGAACATCGTCTAACAGTCCTTTTTTACAAAATAACTAGCATTTTTACAAAATAACTTGCATCCATCGTGCAGTTGTGCTGATACTGCATGCGTATTTAACAGTTTGGGGGAACATCGTCTAACAGTCCTTGTAAATCATTTTGTAAGAATTCCAAATATTTATCTCCTCTTAAGGCGAAACTATAGACGATATCACATCACACGTTTCCGAAAACCGATGCTGAAAATTTGTTTCGACTTTTATGTGAGGATTTACGTCGGACCATAAGTGGGAGTTGCGGGTATTGTCAATGTCATCATGGGTGAATGTAGTTTCATCGTTATACAGTAAGTTCTTCTAAGTTAATGAAATTAATTTATCAAATATTTCAACTTTTAAGACGCTGTAACTCGAATACCAATAAAAATCGGACTACAACTTTTGGGTTTTTTCGTCTCATATTTACGTGTAAAATATTGTCACGATCGGGGGTTGATCATGACCTCTGGACCCTTCCAGAGTTGTACCGAGATAAATAAATACACAATGCTGAAATTCAAGTTATTTATTAACAGGTCTTACCCAAAAATAAGAGTTATAATCCAATACATAGTGCTGTTCACAATTTACTTAATTACGACGAAGCTCACAAATGACACGCGTCTCGCGATTCCGAATTATCTAGACCTCCAAGTCTCAACTCGAATTAAAGACTCCATTATAAACTGACTCAAAAACCTACTTTGGGGCCTTTTATAAACTTAGCACACGCGCTAAGTAAAACTGCTAAAACGACCAATTCATGCTTTAGTCCACATTCTTCAATACATGACAAAAGTCACGTATTGAAATACTCTTTGTACATTAAATTCTTGTACTACTTTACTCAATAATTGCATTAAATAATTTGCGTAATAAATCTACGCGTGACATACGCCCCCTGCCCGCGAAAGTTCGACCCTGAACTTTAAAATTTGGAAAAAATCAAAAAAAAAACAGTATAAGTGAGATAAAGCATGAACCTTGTTTGTCCCCAACTATGTACGCTAATGGTACGCCAAGAAACATCAGGTTATAAATTCCCTTATTTTGCATAACTGTAATTTTCTTTACAACTATTTAAATACAAGTTAATTCAACTGATTACATTTTATAACATTTTTCTTTGCTATCTCTATCTGCAAAATAAGGTGTTTTGTTTCACATGACATCCGTTCAACGTCAATCGTGTGTGCAATTAACAGTGAAGCTGCAATATTTAATAAAAATGGCTGTGCTTTTTTACACAAGTAAGTAATTTTGCCAATTTATTTTTTAAATGAAGTTCGTTCCACCTGATATTTCCTGCCAAAATTTATTCCTAACCATGTATAATTGTACCAAAATTGTTTTTAAACCGAAACAGTAACATTCGACATAACAGACATAACAGACGACATTCGCGCGCTAATGAGGACTAGGGATGTCGCTTTTAGAAAGTATCGGAGACAACCTACTGTAGTTAACTGGGAGGCCTATAGGGTTCTCCGTAATAAAAGTAACACCAAGTGTAGGGACGCAAAAGCCCAATATATACAACGGGAAATAAAAGATGCACCTGATCCACAGCATATGTGGAGGGTTTTGCGTTCCTTCGGTGTTGGTGAGACTGGGACTAAAGCTGCATTCATAGTGATTGTAATTGTAAGATTATTGTAAAAAACTGTCAAGTTCGCCTTGCATAGTGGCATGTCAACCCCACAATTTACACGTATTTTTTGTGCGCTGGTCACAGAACCGCACAGAACCGTCAAATACAAATAATATATTTAAACATTTCGCTTTGGATAAGTTAAATTTTTTTTCAAATATTCAGTATTTTAGTGTAACTTTTGTACATAATCAGTGGTGTGTTGTAAGCAAGCAGTTCTAATATAACCCGAACGTTGAGTCTTTTTTCTTTATTCAACAGAATGCAACAGACATATATCCAGCTTCGTTCAACGACTCAACGTTGACGTTATAAATAACCGGTTGCTTATAACACACCACTGAATACCTATAGTCAAATTTTTTAAAGACTACCGACACGTGACCACCTTTATATGTATAAATAAAGACGAAAACAACTTATTTCGTGAGTTTAATTAGTTAATTTAGTTAATACATTTATTGCTAATTATTATTAAATATTTATTTACAAAATTTATAATTAAGTTAATTATTTATTCAATATTTTAAAAGTCACGTGTCGGTAGTCTTTTAAAAATTCGAGTGTAACTATTTATAGACCTATGCACACCATATTCTACCGAAAGAATAATAATATTTAAGTATAAATCCTAAATAACAGTGTAGAGTTTGGATTTTGTGTTACTTTTCTACTTAGATCTCTTGGCTTCTGACCCCTTCATTTATGAAGAACTTCTATGCATAAGGTTCCACACTTTAAATTTGGTACCATCACTGTAGATCATACTCTAGATTCCCAGAAAGATCTGGGTTACTCCAAAAACTCTCGAGGGTCTTAATGATGGGGAATGTATCGGGATAGGTTAATCTATAAATTATTTACATTTATTTCAAAAATTATAATTAAAACCAGAAATTATAAGTAAATAATTATTTTTTTGAAACTAGGTCTCAAAATTTATTTTTTAAATGGGATTTGTCGATTTCCATACAGTTCAACCTCAAAAATGAAGACAGGCGTCAAAATTATTCTCTATGCGCATGCGCCTCTCAGAATTCGTACAATTAAGTTGAAAGTTGGTCAACTTTCTACGGATACAATAGTTACTATGAATTGATATATGAGAATCGTATATTTGAACTTTTCTTACAATAACCTTACATTTACAATTCCTATTACAATCGCACTATGAATGGACCTTAAGACCGATGACACTGACATTGACATTGACTTAAACGAACTCAACGACTTTTTTTCTACTCCCCCCGTTACCATCAACCATCCATCTAAGCAACATTTAATCCAACGTCTTTCTCTGTCTCCTATAACCTCCCGTCCCCCCCTTGTCTTTCGTTTAGTCACTGACGATGAAGTTAGAAATGTTGTATTGAACATTAAAACGAACGCCAAGGGACATGACGAACTTCCTATCAAGATTTTTCAAATGATTATCGATTTTGTGGTTACTCCTCTTACGCATATCTTCAATTTTAGTCTGTTTTCATCTACCTTCCCATCAATTTGGAAATCTGCACTTATCATTCCTCTTCCCAAGAAAAATAATCCTATATTACCTAACGACTTTCGACCTATATCTATCCTTCCTGTTATTTCTAAAGCCCTGGAACGGCTAGTCTACTTACAACTTGCTGACTATGTTACACACTATAATTTACTCAATCCGTTTCAAAGCGGTTTCAGAGCAGGACACAGCACTGCGACTGCTTTACTGAAAGTAACAGACGACATCCGACTTAACATGGACAGACAGATGGTGACGATACTTACACTCTTGGACTTTAGTAACGCTTTTAACTCTGTAGACTTCGACATACTCGTTTCTATTTTAAAGACGTTAAACTTTGACAAAACTGTTCTTGACTGGTTTACTTCTTACCTTACTGGACGACGACAAAAGGTTTCTACAAGGGCAGGCGAGTCTTCGTGGAGTGCATTGTGTTCAGGTGTACCCCAGGGTTCTATTCTTGGTCCAATCTTATTCTCTCTCTTTATTAATTCCATTTCTGATTCTCTTCTTCATTGTTCATATCACTTGTACGCTGACGACTTACAAATTTATATTCATTCATCCCCAAACGATATTCAACAAACTATTGACTTACTAAACGAAGACTTACGTAGAATACTCTCCTGGACAAAAACCTACGGACTGAAACTAAATCCCACCAAATCTAATTGTATTATCATTGGTAACTCAATTCAACTAAATAAAATTGATATGCAAAGGGTTGGCAATGTTACGGTAGACAATGACATTATCCCCTACGTAACTACGACAAGAAACTTAGGACTAACTTTTGACAAAAATCTCAATTGGAAATCTCACTGCAAGTTAGTATCTCAGTCTGTATTTTTTAAACTTCACTCTCTACGACGGCTGCAGAACATTCTTCCTATTCACCTTAAACGTTCCTTAGTCCTGACTTTGATCATTCCTGTCATCGAATACTGCGACATTGTTTACTCTGATTTATCGGCGGAACTTTCCAACAAGCTAGAGAGACTCCAGAATACTTGCGTACGATTTGTTTGTAACCTGAGTAAGTTTGATCATATATCTCAATTCCGCTCTCAACTTTCCTTTTTGCCACTTCTTCAACGAAGAAATCTTCATATTCTCTTTCTTTTGTTTCGTATTCTCAATTCCGCTACGCCTTCGTATCTCAGATCCAACTTTTCGTTCCTCTCTGGTGGTAATTTTGCTACAAGATCTGCTCACAGTCTACTTCTTTCTATTCCTATTCATCATTCCAATTATTTCACTAATTCTTTTACTGTTCGAGCGGTTCGTCTTTGGAACGGGTTACCCACCGAGGTTAAGCTAGCTAATTCAGTATCCGTATTTAAACGAAGAGCTAGAAAATATTTTCAAGAGTTGGAGACTTGAGACCGCTGCTCGTATTGATCATATTGTCTATCATTTTATTTATTTTTTTTATATTGTTAATCTTTCAGATAAATTCTCCTGCACTTATAATTTTGATATTCTTATAAATTTAGATATTCTTTCTCTTCAATCTTCTACCCTCCATTCTTCCATTTGTTTTATTTTTTTGTTTTATTTTCTTGCTTTTCTTCACTGGTTTTGTATTTATTTGTTATTTTTTTTTATAGTTGATTTTGACAAAATAATATTAAACTTGCATTGGGGATAGCGCTGAGCTGGAAGACATTGCTGCAAGCAATAAGCCTCGGCGTGTACATATACTGTACTTTTTTGTTAAATAAATAAATAAATAAATAAATAACATTGGGAGCATCCCACGTGTATCTTACACTTAATTTTTTTTTTTCCACCCTTATTGGTTGGTCATTTGGTTATCATTCACCTTTTAATTACGTTACTTTACTGTTGTATAAAATTCAAAAAACAAAAAAATCAAAAAAATTAGTTGTAATACATGTGGTTACTCCATTTTGTTTTTAATTGAACCAACACGCTGCGCTTGTTCCCTAGAAAGGCTTGTTCACACAATAATTTTCTCTCTCTCTCCTTGTAGTAAGTTGTTCCATTTTAATTGTTTTTTTTATCATGTATCTGAATCCATCACCATTACTTTTTACTTCCATCCTCATCCCTTATCTGAAATCTTCTTAAATCCATAAATCTTGACTATTTACGCCCAAAAAAAAAAATTTTTGTTTATTTATTAATTTTAACCCATTGCCATTCCAATTTGTTTTCCATGTTTAATTTGCGCCCAATTTGAACCACTTTTATTTTGTCCATGTTCCATTGGCTGTTAAAATTGATCCATTCCATCCTGTTTTTATTTATGATTAATTTTGCCCATTGCTCGAGTGAATTTCCCATGCTTATTTTTAGATTTTATTGAAGTGCTTCCAAACACCAACTGTTTTATTCCATTATCCAAATATTATTGAAGATGCACCAGTTATGACGACGTACATCATGACTAGAGCTGGGAATTGTATGGAAGTGCATGTTTTTTTTAAAGATATGCACAAGGATATTTTTTAAAAATGTATACGATTTGTTCAAAAAGGCTTTAAATAACCAAATCTTATTTTGCATATAAATGCATATTTGACACGTTGTTGCATATATTACAAAAATTCTAAAAATGCTCCATAAATGCATAAAATGACGTTGGTGAAAAAAAAATTTTAATGTTTATTTTTAAGAAATGCGAGGTACGAGATAAGACATTCGGAGAATTTAGATTCAGGGTATAAAAGGGCATGTTGACCTTGTCTAGCTTTCTATTTTCTATAAGACTCCTCGATTCAAAATAAATACTAATCCTTTTTCGTTTCTTTGTACCTACCCTAAATTGCATTTTCTAAGAATCTTTACTAATTGCCTTTTTGGACTTTCCTAATAGCTTTTCAAACCCTCCAATTCTAAAACTCCTAACCCTTCTCTCTTAACTTTTTTTCAAATTTTAGAAATGAGTTAGTTTGTTTAAGTTTGGAAGTCAGTACTCGCAAGATTCCAACTTCGTGAAAACGTAAAGTGTAACACTGGGCATATTGTCGACAATTATTGTGTAGTCGTTAGTAAGTGAAGTGGTGCATTTAAGTACCTATATACAATTATTTTATTTTAATTGATCATGCCGAAAATTAAAACTTTTAAAAGTGTTGCACTAAATGCTTGGATAGCGAGAAATCCTACTCTAACAACAAATGGCTCTGTCGTGTTTTGTCAGGCTTGCTGCAAAAGCGTAAGTTTATATTTTTATAAATAAGGTCCAAATCTGACTTTTGGTTCTTTTTTAACATAGATACCCTGCGATAAGAAGTTCCAGTTAGATCAGCATCTAGCTTCCCAAATGCACAAAAGGAACGCAGAAAGAACTATCAATTCAAGACAAATTTTTATAAATAGCACACCAGCTTCAAATTCAGATGAACAGACTTTTAAGAAAGATTTATGTAAAGCCCTAATTTCTGCTAACATTCCTTTAAACAAACTAGAAAATAAAACATTCTCTAGTTTTTTGGAAACACCAAACGAAAATTTCATAAAATTTTAAATGCATATTTGAGACTTTTTTCAGCATATATTGAGATTTTTATCGTGCATGTATGCAGCATATATCTTACATTTTTAGTGCATATAATTCCCAGCTCTAATCATGACCATCCCATTTCGATTTTTCGTTTGTTTGGACCACCATGGCTTCATCTCCGTCTAATTTCGACATTGGCTTCTACTACCAACCCGAGGTAATTATGATCCCAATGTTTTGTTTTCTCTTCCTGTTATTGTCCAAATTTAATGTTACAGGTATGGATTAACATCACTGCTACGTTGACCATCTGGAGTTATGTGATTTCTTGTGTTGTGTTTTGTGTTGTTATGTGACGTTTGGACCACCACACTATTTGTTTTATTGGATTTATCCTTGTACACCACTGGCTGGGTTCAACGGCTTTGTCAAATGGACTACTAGCGTATGGATTGTCGATGATACTCCATTTATTTGGATTGTTCTTTGGTAAGCAACTCACTACATTACAATTTTTGATCCTTTTTCTACCTTAGCTAGCGTTCGGTTCCAGTTTTTTATCATTAATTCGAATTTGCCCATGTTACTGAAACTTACAAAATATTTAGCTCTAATGTTTACCAAAACTAACTTAATTCTAAACGGCTTCCTTACATTCCATTTTATTACAACAAAATTTTCGTTATCAACACTCAGGATCATTTTCTTTCTCCTCTATTCAGAAACATTTTCTTTAACATTTATTTAAGAACATTTTTCTTTAACATGCATTCAGGAACATTTTTCTTTAACATTTTACCACATCTCTTTTACCACAATAACTTAATTCTTATTAATTCGCTGACAAGACAACAATTTTTCTTCACTTCAGTGACAAGACAACAATTATCATTCATTTTTCCAAGCGACACAATAAATTACTCTCAACCCTTATTAACATTTTATAACGCATTTACTATCTCAATTATCTCATAACACATTTACTATCTCAACTATTCTCAATACCTCTCAATTATTTCAATATTTCCCAATTATTGACTCTATTAACTTCTCATTATTATCCGCGTTATGTATTTAGTACTATCTTCTCATATTTCTCACTAACACTTTATTATTTCTCCCTTAAAATCATTTAAACTCATTTCATACTTTCACTCGTATAAATCTTTCACGTCATTTTAACCCAACTTGAACTCTTCATCCAAAAAATTTTGCACTTGTAACTGGTCCAGTACGGTACCAACTTATCTGCTTCTCCTCTTTTTTAAAGGTGCCAAACAAAGCAAGGACTCTTTTGTTGGAAAATTAGTGCTGCACATGATGATTATCGACTTGCTTTGTTTAGTACCCTTGTTAAGTTTCTTACCTAAAATCCAACCCCGATACAATACTGGATCGAGACCTCTCATTCTTACCGCTCATTGGACCACTCATCTCAGTGCTTGATGAGTACTCTCATGATGAACAGACACCCTAAGGCTTGAACAAGACCAATCTCCTGGGTTTGCCAACAGTCACGAATGAAAAGCTCTTCTAATCCCCCTGGTAACGCGTATTTTATCTCCATGATTCCTTTATTCCCTATTTTCTCCTCTTTGTAACGCGTATTTTATCCCATTGTAACGTGTATTTATCTTCTTAATTCCTTCCGTAACGCGTATTTTATCATGTAACGCGTATTCCCTATGTAACGCGCCTTGTATTCCCTTGTGCTTGTCGCTTGACTTTATATCTCTTCCTGTTGTCTCTCTTGTCGTCTGTTGATTCCTGTTTGTTGTGGTTTTTTCTTCTTTCAAATTCCTCTTTTGTCCCTTTTGTTGCTCTCATCTTCCTTTTTCTTTCCTCCTTTTTGTTCCTGAAACATTACGTTAAATTGCCTGCCTCTATTCTAAGTTCTCCCAAGCTCTCCTCCCTTAAAAAAAAATTCGTTTTCTGCCTGAGTCCCTCTTTTGGTTCTTAATTTCAACTCTATATTCCTTCTGATCCCTAAATTATGTGCTCATTCTTATCGTACTTGTACCTCCTTTGCTAACATCTTCATAATCTTCAAACTAGTTTTTTAGTACTTTCTGCCCAATTTTTTTTTCCAATTGTTATTTTTAAATTCCCCATAAGGCTTAACTGTTACCTCCCTCTAAATTAATTCGTTAGTTACCACCATTGTTTATAAAAGTTTCATTTATGCCCTAAATTATCAACCCTCAACTTTAAACTTTAGCCTTGGACAACTAAAAACATCTTACCTACTAAGTCTCCTGACCCATACTCACTGTTTTTATTTTTATTGTTTATTAATTATTACTGCATATTTGTGACTACTGATAATTAAACTTAAACTTGAACAAACTTATTTTCTGCTGATATGCAATTTTACAATTAATTACTACCTTATTTTTACTTTTTAATCTAACTATCTAACCCTAATAAAAAACCTAAAATAATAATTATTTAGTGTTTCGATCATTAACTCCAGGTTCCTCGATGGGCAACGCCCTTCGCCGTCTCTCCAGAGCAAACGAAACTCTGAACCGATGCTTAGAGCAACCTAATTCATCTGCTATTTGGACTGTGCTCCTCTCTGCTTCAAAATTTTCCATGATGGTTTTGTTAACCATTTTGTTCTTTTAATCTTTTTCTGATCACTATTTTTAACTATCTACAATACTTGTATAAAAACACTACCAAAAAAAATTTTTACAAAAACCTTAAAATATAACTGGACACCTTATCACTAAAATTAACCCTTAATTTTTTATAAATTTTAGTTTTAGCTGTTTCTTTATATAATTTATAAAATTAATAAATTTTATAAATTAACCCTTAAAGTCCTTAAAAACTGCATAATTGCACACCTTATTATTCAATTAAATTATTTTTCGCTGCAACTGGCAACTTAGCGACATCAGCATTTCTAATAAAATACTTTTTTAATTTTTCCTACAAACATAACTTGTAATTACCCCAATTTAATTCCTAACCAAAAAATTAAATTATCTAATTTAACTATGTATTAATTTATATTATTTGCAGCGTCCTGCGAGCATCCTCGACTTTAAACTGCAAGAAAAACTAAATCGACAGTAATTTTTGACGGAGGACCGCATCTTCTCCTCGACTTGCACTAAAATTATGCAAAGAAGACTTGAAATTATAAGAAGAAGAACTCTTGTGTTCTCGCCAAATTTTGTTTCTTTTAATTTTCTTTTAATAAATGTCGTTGAACTATTACGGTTTACTTTGATTTACTTATTTAATATTGACGCAGCAAATTCCTGCTATTTCTATTATTATAATTTAAATGCAACACTTAATAAACCTTTTACCAAACAATTATTACTTAATTAACTCTTAGAAAAAATATTAAACTTTTTTACGCCCAAATACCAATATACCCTTAAAAAATATTATTTTTAAAATTATTCACACATTATTAGTTCCATCTCGTTCGTTTCTGCGCCTATTAATAAAATTTACATATAACTGAAAATTTTTTTTAACATTTTGGAATTTCGGCGATTCCAAAATTACGGCCCTTAAAGCCGGCGGCGCCTCCACCATATGTCACGATCGGGGGTTGATCATGACCTCTGGACCCTTCCAGAGTTGTACCGAGATAAATAAATACACAATGCTGAAATTCAAGTTATTTATTAACGGGTCTTACCCAAAAATAAGAGTTATAATCCAATACATAGTGCTGTTCACAATTTACTTAATTACGACGAAGCTCACAAATGACACGCGTCTCGCGATTCCGAATTATCTAGACCTCCAAGTCTCAACTCGAATTAAAGACTCCATTATAAACTGACTCAAAAACCTACTTTGGGGCCTTTTATAAACTTAGTACACGCGCTAAGTAAAACTGCTAAAACGACCAATTCATGCTTTAGTCCACATTCTTCAATACATGACAAAAGTCACGTATTGAAATACTCTTTGTACATTAAATTCTTGTACTACTTTACTCAATAATTGCATTAAATAATTTGCGTAATAAATCTACGCGTGACAATATACTCCTGGCGTTTGGTGCAATCCTCCCGACTCACCCTGTATACTTCTATTATTTCTATTGCTCTCCACTTATTGTTTACCGCTACCAACACTTCAAAGTGCCTGTAAGTCTTCCTATGAAAGCTAGCTATTATCAAATAATCACCAATTGTCGACGTGTCCAATTGCTCCTCCCGCAGCCAATGCTCCGTTTACATAACACATCAATTTTTTTTATCTATTGCGCACATATTCAAGTCCATTCCAGTCCATTCAATGAACGCTAAAAAAGGGGTGTAGAAGGACATGGAAGAGAGTGGAAATTTTTCTTCAGAAATGTGGTTGGAGTAGTTAGAAGGTAAAAATAAAAAAGTCCCAGCTCCATACTATCGTACATACATAGATATACGTATATCTAAGCGAGAGCATTTTCGCTTATTCATGACTATCCCACAACTTCATCTAATTGCGTTAGAACTCAATGCTTCATCAGGTTGAGCCTATCGCAGAGAAATTCTCTTGATTTAAGGCTTTATAATCATTTGCCTGTAGAAGTAAGAACTTGTGCTCCTAAATTGTTCAAAGTTGTTATTAAGAGTCATTTGCTCAGGTTTTGTTTCTACACTGTTGGTGAGTTTATGGAGACAAAATTTTATTTTAATTTGTAAATTGTAGATACACAGGTGTTTTGCCTGGATTTTTTTGTATTTTTTTTGTATACTTTTTTTTGTATTTTGTATTTTATCTTGTGTGTATTTGCACAGTTTTGTCTTCGACTTTGTTTATGAGAGTGTTGAGACGACCTCTTTTCTACTTGAATTTGCAAAATTGTCTGCAATATGTAAAATGAATATTGTACTTTGACTTGTACTTGATTTGTGTTTGTTTGATTGCTAGCTTTTTAAGATTTTTTGCTCTGTTAATGATTGCATTGGATATGGATTTGTTGTGAGCTTGGAGTGGTGTGGTTTTTGGCTTGTATTTTGGAGCTGTATTTTGTGCTTTTGTTGCTCTTTTGTGATGATTGTTTAATTTTGACTTGCTACAAACTATGTAACATATGTAAAGTGGTAAATAAATTTTCTTATTTTTTTCTTATTTCTTATATCTCAAAAACGGTGGGTCTTAGGAAAAATTATTTTGAGAAAAATGAAAGAGTATCAAATTTCCTACAAGATTGTTTCTGCTTGTTTTTTCTCTATTTCTTATAGTTCTCGAGATATCCGTCCGCAAAAATCGTTAATGTATCCAATAGTACATTGCAATACATGGTCGGTAAGTGCATAGTTAACAAATCCAGAAAATGTTAGCAAAACGAGACCCGAAGGGTCGAGTTTTTCTAATTTTCGAGATTTGTTAAGAAAAGCACTTAACGATCCAAGTATTGCATACTATTTTTTGCACAATCGTGAAAAATAACTAATAATAAATTCATTTTTTAAACTGACACTAGTTGACAGTTGTAAATAATTTTTATAATTTTAAAGTTTATTCAAAATAGTAACCGCTGGAGAACAATGTTGTCCCAGTAACAAGAATAAAAGTAACAAATAGCTCAAACATCTGTTTCACTTACCACCCTTGTGCTTTTGGTTAAATATTTCGAAATCATTATTTTATTGTTTCTATGGACACATACAATGGTTTGGTAAAATCACCTTCCTATTAGTATAAACAGTGTTGGTAAGTACAGAATAGAACACGATTGTGCAAAAAAATCATTTAGCTTACTATGAAATAGTAAAAAAAAATATTGCTCTACAATTTCTTTTCTGAAGACTTTTGCTGTAAAACGAGAGACTAAGGTGCTGGAGGCAAAAGTTTGACGAAAAAAATGAGGCAATTTTTTTTTTATTACGAGTACATTCACGATTTTGGGGGACGGATATCTCAAAAACTATAAAGAATAGAAAAAAATTAATGAAAATAATCTTGTAGGAAATTGAATAATATTTCATTTTGCTTAGAATAATTTTTGCCCTAAGACCCACCATTTTCGAAATATAAGAGAAACCCTTAAACACGACAGTTCTTTCTCCTCCTTCGATTATAGCTAACCTAGCTATGTAGCTAGGACTTTTAGTATGTTTACTTTCTATAACTACTACTCCAAACACATTCCTTGAGGAAAAAATCTACCTTTTTCCATATCTATAACCCCTCCGTTGACTAGACTATTGACTACAATTTAGTTTTATGCATTTAAATTCAAAAAATTAATTTATCTAAATTATGAAATAAAAGGCATAAATTTTTATCTTATAAATTCGCAATAATAATAATTTATTCTTCAGGTGTAATGGCAATTTATTCAAATATTTATTAATGGCTGTAAAACATTTTGAAAATAACTTTACGATAGAACCAGATAAAAATGCTTTATCAATATCTCGAACGTTTTCTATACAATTTTTCTAAAGAAATATTATTTGAGAGTAGTTCAATGAGAATTTAATAAATTAAATATTTGTCAAGTGTCATTATTTTGTCGACAAGGAAAAATAAGTAGAATTTTTTTTCATTAAATGAAAGAGCTTTTTAATTTGTCTGGGTTTGTATAAAAAGAAATTTTATAAGTTTGAAATTAGAGTACTAGAAACTTTAAAGATAATATAACTGTGTTGAAAATTTAACTTTTTTAAGTGGAAATGTTGAAGTTTTTACTTTGTTTTTATGTAAGTTATTTTAGTTCATATATTGGTATGTGTTTTTTGATAGTTACAGAGAAACTTTTATTATGGGTTTTCCTTTCAGCGTTGAAGGAATACAAATGCTTTGTGGTGGCGCCGTATCGTCCTGGCCTGTTCTGCTCCGGCGCCAAAGTGCGGAATTAATGACGTCATCTAGCAGGACGACTTCCGAAAAGCACTTTTTCCTGTTTGAGAGCTATATTTTCCAAGTTAGTTCGTGTATCACCAAACTGTTAGACGAATTTTTATTGGAACCAAAAGTTGTAGAGGAAATGTTTTCTTCTAAATTTTTCAATATAAATATAAACCTTCTAAAACAAAATTTAAATGAGCACACGTAAAATTCGGTTTCTTCTGATACAGTTTTAATATTTATGGAGGATTAAACTGACAGCGCATTACGAATGGTTTTGGTTGGAAGCTACCTGCAGTACTTTTCCTACTTAAGAATTCATATCGTACCTACCCGCTATAATTCCATAAAACTAGACGGAGCTGACGTGTCAAGAAATATATTATTATTTAACACTATATCAAATTTCGGTGAACATTTTTTTAACTTTTCGGTAATACGTACCTGTACTTAGTTGTTAAAATATGTAACAATGGCCTTTCGTTGCAGCAATAAATTTGAAAAACATATTTTATTGTCGATATAAATAATTGATTGTGCAAAAAAATTGGTGAATACACGAATTATGTTATCAGTAAAGTTTGTTGTTGTGTAAATGATTAATAGCTTAATACTATGCTATTTACAAATTTCAAAAATAAATCAAATGGCATTAACTTCTCATATTTTACTCTATAGGTTTTTCAGACAGTAAAAAGTTATTTTGAAGGTGATTTTAATACCCTAACAAAAGTATTTTTTTGGTTTCTTTGTTGAATAATGGAAATTCTATTATGCTCGCTTTACGATGATTGTATAATAAGAAATTTATATATTCCTTCGGTTTTGGTAGCATGTCGTATAGGTACATAAAGTATATTTTTTAAGATTACATCAAAAGCATCTATATTTTACCAAAGAAAAACACAATCCTCTTATATCAATTACTATAAATTCATCAAGTTGAGTATAAATGATTCTTAAAATATCATATTTCTACCATTTATTATTATATTGGGAAAATCTATAAGAGCCACTGACCACCGTTCGTAGTTGTAATGTCCAGCTGTGATCTTATTTTATTTATTAATGATTATTACAAACTCGTACTTTTTCATTTTCTTTGCCTTTTATTCTCATCATGATCTTGATATTAAGACGTTTGTCGAAGTCACATACGTTTAGGGTGCTCTTAAATATTTGATAGGGGAGCGTCACGAAAACAAAAGATTTAAATAAAGTTAAATCAAAGAGATTTAGAATGTTAAGAAGCTCTTATAGACCTAACATAATTGGCAAACGTTGAAAAATGCAATAAAATTTTAGAAATAAATAAATAATATGCCTCAGATGAAATTATGTGTCTTTCTTTTAGAATTCTCATTTAGAAATAACTCTGGATCTGAAGTAGACATGGTTTTGATATTTTGAAAAAAAAACTATCGACTTAGATAAATTATAGAAAGGGAACTTTAAAACCACACTGACAATATTTAAATATTGTGTATCAACCCTTCACTGCCAACCATCTCAACTTTAAAATTTAAATTTAGCATGGTCTCAGAAGAAATCAATATAAAACGTAAAAAATTGTATCTTCATTTGAAATTTTACAGTTAGGACGACTAGACGTAAAGAAAGGGTATATAAAATTTTCAGAAGTTAATAGAATTTTTATTAGACCCTACAACCGCTCTACAGCACTGTTTACATGTAGGTACTTGACTTATCTTACCAAACCATTGATAACATAATTATTTAGAGCGGAGGTTTGATAGCTACCCCACAGCGGCTATAGATACACTGCGAAGGAGCTAGAGGACTTGCAAATAGAGAAAAGTCTACCCCCTCATTGCGCGAAAAACGTATAAATATTCCAAAACTTATGAGAAGAATAGGGAGGAGCCAATGTCTTGCGTACTACAGATAAAAGGAGCTAGTGCTCTCTCTATCTTTATAAACCGCCCGATTAGTCTTCTGCCTACCATGAGCAAAGTCGCCGAAAAGGTGATCCTATCCCGCTTGAGAGAACACACAGAAGACGGACACGTCATCCAGGAAGAATAGTATGACTTCAGACCAGCTCACTCCACTGTCCACCAAACCGTCCGCCTAGTCGAATTCGTCGCCGAAGCATTCGACCAAAAGGATTGTGGTGCTGCCGTGTTTCTGGACGTCTCCAAGACCTTCGACAAGGTCTGGCACCAATGTCTACTTTACAAGATGATTACCGGTCAATGCCCACTATCGATAACGAAGCTCATTTCTTCCTTCCTTTCCCGTCGACCATTCAGGGTCAAGATCGACGACTCTCTATCTACCTCCAGACCTATTCTAGCCGGTATCCCTCAAGATGCCACCTCATCTCTACATTTCTTCACCATTTTCACAAGTGATATGCCACTAACCGAAGCTACTAATCTTTATATTTTTGCAAATGACACCTGTTTCATAGCCAGCAACAGGGAACCACCCCTACTAGGATACCGATTTCAAAGAGCAGCCGACAGCCTGGAGCTCTGGTTCAAGAAATGGCAAAGCTCCGCTAACGCACAGAAGAGTTCGTCCATTTACTTCTCCAAGCGACCAAGTCTCCGTCGTCCGCAAAACATCGAGATCTTCGGCGAAGGCATTCCTTGGAAAGAGGAAGCCCGATATCTAGGACTAACCATTGACAATGGACTCGCCTGGAAACCACACATCGAAGAAGCTATCGTCCAAGCACGAGCTGCATTTTCGCTACTATATCCGCTTTTTTCAGGTACAAAAGGCGGACCTTAGGAACAAGTTGCTTCTGTACAAGACCGTCATTCGACTCATCATGACGTACGCCGCACCGTCCAACATCAAGAAGATGCAGGCCATACAGAGCAAGATCCTGAGGACAATCGCAAACGCACCAGCAACGTAACAGCAACCTTCAGCGGGACCTACAGATGATCAGACTTTTATCCGAGAAGCAGCCTTCAAGTTCCACGAGACAACAGTTGACCACGACAACCCTACCATGCGAGGACTATGAGAGTACAACATCAACGAGTCTAGGCTTCGGAAGAGACCCAAGTTGGTTCTAAGAACCAACGTTGAATTTACCGTCAACATAACAGACTAACGTTATCGTCAGTGACTTCAGTCACATTTCACAATACGTTTAATCACCGTTTTTTCTTTTTCAGATTAGATCGATGAAGGAGGTACAGAGCAGAGCCAAGGCTCTCCAATAGCCATTTTTTAAGATTCAAGATTCTATCTTTAAATATCTCTAAAATAGATGCGATCAGATGTTACCAGATTTTTCGATATAGCGTATTGACTCCGCTCTATTCTTTTCATAAGTTCCGAACTTTAAAAAGGTCGGACGAGTCCAAATTATTATTCTAGCGCTCATGGGCCCACTGATGCATCTCGGTCGTCTGGCCCCTTAAGGATGTATATGTTAGGGCGTTTCTACATAATTACCCCGCCACTTTCGGTGACAATGACGTCAGCAGGTAGGCTCTTCTCTATCCGCAAGACCTCTACTCTATTCGCCAAACCTCTACTCTATTCGCAGGGCCTCGGCTACTAAAAGTCGAGAACCACTAACTCGAGAACACGTTGTCTGCACAACTGCGTTCTTCATTAAAACTTTTATTATCAAAACTCCAAAACGAAAGAGTCTGATAAATATTTAAGGCAAACATCACTTTTTTATTGGGAAAGAAAGACAGAAGAAGAGCTATATAAGGGTCGTTTTACATGGACTAAGTATCGTACTAACTTGTTAGTACTGAATCAACTCGAGGAGCAAAAGCACAGGAATCTAAGTTTTAATGTCGTGCGTTGAAATTTTGAAGCACGACCGTGCACGACGTTAAAGCTTAGATTCCCGTGCTTTTTCTCCTTGAGTTAATTCGGTACTAACAAGTTAGTACGATGATTAGTCCATGTAAAACTGTCCTAACATTGAATACACACCCACTGGCTTTCTTTATTATTTTTTTTACACATTTAGAACAATAAAATGTTCTCCTTCAACAATTATGTGATTATTTAGAGGTGCGGATTAAAAAATGCGTTGTTCAAGTTAAAACATTATTAGGCCATATCACTTCGGTTGCTTTAATTCAATTAAAGTTGCGAGACTGCTGCAGGGAGTTCATTGAATTGTTATATAGTTCTGAGCTCTCGTTTAAGTTTCTTTGAACTTATGAACTACACGTAAAGCTCATAATGTGCTCTCACATGAAAAAACGTACCTAATCAGAATGCCATAAAATAAGAGAAAAAGTTAATTTTAAATACTAAGATATTTCGAATTTTAATTTATGTGGTAGGTATATATTTTTCCATACAGTGGATATTTGAATTTTCTTTTAAAAAGAAAATAATAAATTTTGAATATTTTAAATTTTATACGATGACAAAAATGGCAAGTAACGACTTTAACTACATCCTCGGTTTTCTTAAAAATTATAAACAACAGTAAAACAGGAAAATCGTATCGTGAATATCTCAGCAAAACTACATTTTTTGGTTTTTCAATTTTTCCGCTACGTTATGTAAACATCTTCTCTTTTATTTACTAACATTTTACTACTCGGAACAAATATTTCCAAAACATCTAATAATATTACTCACATAAGTTGCCAACTACAAAGCTTGATGTTATAAAAATTTGACGTAAAAGAACAAAAATACTAAAAAGGACAAAAATAATCCTTAAAAAATAAAAAAAGGAGCAGGATCACAAAAATAAGTCAATATAAATATTACATTTTAGAACATCTGTTACATTATTGATTCTTCAAATTTACCTCCCAAGACTGTTTATATAAAAATTTATCACACATTTCATTTAGTCACGAAAACCCCTAAAGGTTTCTTAAAGTATAATAATAATTATTTTGCCGGCTTAAGAAAAAAAATCAATTTTAAGCACGTCCATTGACTTTTATTGTTAACGCTTCTTACAAGAAAATGGAAATAGCGCAAAAGCTAAATGAAACCCTGAACAAATAAAATGCTTCTGGCAGACATGCATTGCCCATTAGATTTTCAAGCACAATACCGATTTTCAGTATAAAACTAAAAGCATTAAAACTTTAACGTATACACAAAATTTACATTCGATTTAATGAGCTTGTTAAGATATTTGTTATTTGGTTTTAGGTACTGCTACAACCTCAAGACAAAGAAATTATACATAAAACAATGATATGCAAATGAAATTCCAAAACAGGAAAATGCGAAGAAAACTTCCCACTTGTTTGTTATAATTATACAAAATAAAAATACACCACTTAAAGAAATAACAAAAGTAATTAATAAATAAACAAACAATAGGGCTCAAGAGGGAAAAAATTTAAGAAAAAGTGTGCATGTGATCTTCAAATAAAAGCTGCTACATTTTAAAACTTCTTAAACTCTATCGATTCAAAAGAAGTGTACTTGTTGTGTAAGGGACTTGAATAAATGACCCTTTACACGTCCTAAACTGCACACATGGGATAAAACGAGATCAAAGAAACTCAAACACGAAATATTAATTTGGGCGCATTAGAGACTTTTTTAAGCCACTGATGACCTTAGAATTATTTCTCATTAATTAACAAATGACTTAAATTAAAATATGTAGTTCTATCGCTCTTGTAAACACAATAATAAACGTCAATAGCGTCAACTAAGTTTGAAATTTGATGTTGACGTTGCATAAAATATTTCGAACGTTTGACAAAAGAGGTTCTAAATAGGTGAAAAGTAGGTGAAATACTTGCAACGTGCGTTTATAAAAAATACATGAAAGGTTCGGCACGTATAGGTAAGACGTCTCGTCAAATGTTAAATCCGGATCACCTTGAGGTCTTTCAACTAATTTTTTTGCTATTTTATTACTTCAATTTCATTTATTTAGAGAGAGCGATCCCATAGTTATGACACGTTGACTTAACCTACATATTACTGGGGTTAGAAGCGTAGTGCTGACCACATTACCTTCATTATAATACCGTACTCAGTTTTAGTTTTTAGAGACCCTAATTGGTCAGCCAACCTATACTTTGTTTCAAATGCTATAAAATAATCTTTTAAGAATTCCATGAGATATCAGGTATTTCGTGTAAGATGAGAACACTGGTGAGTCACCTAAATTAAATTAAACAAAATATTTAAACGCTTGATTTAATGGCTCTTCGCTGCTGATTAACCCTCAACCGAAGTATAAACCACTTCAGAGTTCTATATTTAAAAAAATAAAAGTTGTTGCAATCTGAGCTTTTCAGTAGCTTTTTTCCTACCTGGAGCACAGAGTAACAATAGCAGAGAAATATCCTTACGGGACATTCCGTGGTGAGAGACACCCTTCTACACCAGACGGCGCCACTTCAAATGGCTGTTTGCCATCTGGTGTTGGATGTTATTAAACTTTTCAAAGTCAAGTTCCAAACCGTAAAATTTCATTTTGTTCGAGTGCTTTGGTAAATCGTAGCTCTAACGGCTCTGACAGGTTTATTGCCACGGTCTTTAGTACAAAAGGTATGCGATAAAGGCTACTTATACACGAGTATTATACGCTATTTTTTATTATAATTGCAACCAAATCCTCTATAAAAGAGAAAAAATCTGTATTTAAAATTTGAAAATTAAGCGTGCCGATTTTGGATATATTTGTTGCCACAGAGATGTTTTGCGTTTACATTAGAGAACAACAGTCACACAACAGTAAATATTATTGTTGTTACCTAGACGACTTATAGAGCACTTGTGCTATAAAGACGATTTTATGAACGCTTTTTAGTGGGAAATTGGCAGATTATAATGCAAGTATAATAAAAAATAATTTTTTGTATTTTATAATATAAATTATAGAAATATAGTTTAATTATTACTTTATAAAATATGTAGTCAACCAACCAAAATTTATCCTGATTTTCGGAGTTTTTTTGTAACAGCAATATTTTTTTTAATCGGTCGAAACCATTCCTGTGAGTTTGTATATAAAATGTCTCAACCCAATTTTGACCGGAAGGCACTTGTTCTTTGACTTTAATGTAAAAGTTTGACTTTTTCAAGTTTCCGTTTCACTATTTTTTGAATAACTTCGCTTGTATAATTGGTCGGAAAGGGTCCAAAAAATTTACGTTTTGTTTATAATGAATTTCTCTTTAAAACTGCCTACGTAACAAATCCATATTTCAAGTTGGGTCTAAAAATATTAAGAGCAACGGCAAGAATTTGCATTTTGGTTCAAATTTTATTTTTCATATTTGTTATGAGCAGTTTTGTAATAATTCTTCCCTTAAAATGTTGCAAATTTAATTTTAATTTCTCTTACAGATGAAAACAAAGACAATCACATTAGACCACTTTTTCTTCCGATTTCGTTGAATAGAAAAATATTTTTTTTAACTATTTGCCCACAAATCCAATTTTAGTGGTCGAAATGGTTGACCCTAAAACCAGTTTTAATATTCAAAAATAGTTTATAGGAGCTTTTTATAATTAATTTTAAAAAATACGTAAAGAAGAATAAAATTTCGACCACTAAAATTGGTTTTGTAGACAAACAGTTGAACAATTTTCATTTTATTTTCAAAGAAATCGGAAGAAAAAATGGTCTGATGTGATTGTTTTTGTTTTCATCTGAAAGAGCATTAAATTTCCTACATTTCAAGAGAATAATTATTGCGATACCACCAATTGCTCACAATAGAAAATTTGAACCAAAATGCAAATTTTAGCCGTTGTTCTTAATATTTTTGGACCCAACTTGCAATATGGATTTGTTACTATATCAGCTACAACTTCCTAAAGTTTCATACTATAACATTAATTATTACTCAAGTCCTCTATAAAAAACTACGATTCACCAATGACGGCAGTTTTGAATTTTTTTGAGGTTATGAAATTATTCTAAATTATTTTAACCCAGGCAGTTTTAAAGAAAGATTCATTACAAACAAAAGGAAAATTTTTTGGTCCCGATCCGACCAATACAAGCGAAGTTATTCAAAAAATAGTGAAACGGAAACTTGAAAAAGTCAAAATTTTACACTAAAGCCGAAAAATAAGTCGAATAAATAATAAATATATAAATAAATATTTAAATAATTGACTTCCCTTACCTATAAAATTGTTCAATTAATAGTGATTAAGTTCTGTTCTTGTAAGAATTTCTTGCATGTATTTGTAAAACTGTAAAATTACGGACATAGACTATAACTAGGTATTATGCCCATTGATGATTGATTAATGATTAGTGACTAAACAAAACACCTATTTTTGATAGTTTAATTCGCGTCCTAACCTAAGAAGCCTAAGAAGATGCAAACCTCAGCTACGTGCGTAGTTACTATTGGAATTCATAAATTAGTTTAATCTTTTGAAAATATCAATTTTTTCGAAAAATAAATAGAATTTTTTTAAGTCTATAAATTTACCTAATTAACGATAATTACAAAGCATTTTTAGAAATATGAATTTCCTATTATTTTTTTTGGACTTTTAGGGAATATTTTTTATCCTAGCTCGAATAATTATTTTAGTCCTACTTTCTATTGTTGTTATAAATAAATTTCCAAACCATATTAGGTACCTAATTTTCAAACAAAAAAATATTCTAGATTTTAACAAACTCTTTTACTTTTTATTTACAAAATTCAAGAATTTTCAAATATTCAAATTAAATGCTTTTAAGTTGGAGAATTTAACAGTTCAAGTCATAAATCATCCCTTGCCTCAACACAATGTTGTAGCCTGAGGGACTTTTTCTATCTTAGACGACAACCGTACAACAAGCAAGTTTCTAATTTTTAACATTGTCCACCAGGGCGGCAAAAAAAATTAAAAATTATACACAAGTTTGAAAGTACAGTCTTATCTAAAGAATCTTAGACGCACACGAAAATTTCCCCTAAGTGAGCGGTCTGTTATGTACTAGTCTGTGCCTGGAGGACCTGAAGCAGGTTCCAACACTTAAGCCAAATGGCTCTTTGTATATCTAGAGGGATTATATAGATCCATCTTTAATACCGTTTTCTTAAAGAAGGTAACTGGCCTACAGGGGTGGATTCTTTGTAAGTCTGCTGGTTCCGGATAGGCGACATCCAATGTTCTGAGTCTCAGGGCCACAAAAGCTGAGCACTAGCATAAAATATGATTGGTAGATTCATTAATCACAGCCTCTACATCTAGGGCCATCACAGACTCCAATAGTATGTAGGTTTTTATTTAAGTGACAGTCCACTAGTTAGTAGAACCTGTCACCGTCCTCAGTTGAAGCCTACGTAGAGTTAGCAGTATGTTTGCCTTCTCAGACCAAGGTTCCTTAATAAAAAGCTTCACATGGCTGAGTTTTTCCATAGCTTTTTGCATTTCCTGGAGATTCGTTTGACAAGGTCTTGTCTAATTTCAATATTAGAAACAAATTAAATAAATCAAATCTGGCATTTTGGCAGTGAAGTAAGGCAAAGGCCAAGACATGGAATATTTCTCCAAATGTCTCCCTCTACGGGGCTCTCATCTGGTGGCTTAAAACCAGACAGACAACTATAAAATCTCTATTAGAAAAAACTCAAAGATTCTTTTGCCATAACGGGAGCCATGAAAACCACACTCACCGCAGCTCTGGAGGCACTGCTTTGCCTCCCTCCACTGGACATACATGCAATTAGAGCCGCCTTTCGACTGCGAAGATGGGTACTGTGGTCTATTGGATATGGAATCTTCGGACTCGCCAAAATCCTCGAGGAATGCTCTAAAAAGCTACCTCTTTTGGAGATGTCATCTAATACACACTACAAGATAAAGCTTGCAAACTACTATCTACACTCTACAGCTATCCCGAGTTAATCTACTAACAGTTGCAGGGATACTCATGGGATCGGCTAAATAAGCATCTTCACATACTGGGAATAGTAGATAATCCCTGATGTCGAGCATGAGATCACGAAGACGAGACCGCTGAACACGTGCTTTGTCAGTGTCCAGCTCTAACGTCTATAAGAGGATCCGTGTTGGGGGACTGTTGGGGGACCTGATGGGCCTGGGGAGGCTGCTTGGAGGTTGTACAGTGGGCCTAAATAAGTGGTCTAAGTGCTGGGAGCTTGCTCCCCATCCCCTAATAATCCAGAATTGACAAGGTCTTGTTTAATAAAGCTATTAGGAAATTCTAAGTGAGAGTGCCGACCCGCAGAAAGGTATCAAAGTGCCCCTCACTTTTAGCCTATCCCATCCCATCCCATCAGCTGCTATTACATAGGTACTTTCTGATCGATAAGTTGGACTGAAATTGAAGTAAAGGTGTGAAGTTATTTTACTATGCTTTTGCATTGCTATGTTAAATCGGCATACTGTACCCGTGTCTGATATCACCTTTTAGTTAAAGAGCACCATACGCACTACCAGCACCAGTAAATAGCACATCATCTTTAGATACTCCATGAAGAAACTAAGTCCGTACTGGTTACTTACTAAAAGGGAAAAATATTTCGCTACTATACTGTTTTTTTGCCAAGGGCTAAGAAGTTTTAGCTATTAAAAATAGGCAATGTGAAAAGCATAATATCGATACTGTATCTAGATATATTAAAATTGGTTGACTATAAAAAAAAAATTTTAGAACCATTGAAAGAGTCAAGAATTAAGGGTACAATTTCAATAAAGCTTAAAGTGTACACAACAGCACGTAACAGCACAAAAATTATTTATGACTCAACAAACTCTATGATAAAATATTTTAACAATGGAAGTAAAGTTTCGTAACTTACATAGAAATCATTGCGGTATACTGCAATGCACTCACCACTAAAATACAAAGTGCTTATGAAGATTATTTTAGGGTGCACAATAAGGAAAGAACTAAAAATCAAATTATGAAACATTAACTTAATGCCTACTTGTGGTGGTTTGATAACTTTTGTAATCTGCAATAAAATTTGATGTTTCTTTATAATCTCGCCTGCAAATAAAATTAAACCTAGAAGAATTCTGCAAAGAATAATTTGTAGTGGAACTAAAAGGAAAGTGACACAAAAATGCGAGTTTACGTGGGTGAAACAACAAGAGTGCATACCTTACAATCCGAACATAGTTGCTCCGACAATAATTTATTTACTCACTTCCTTTTCTCTATTTCAATAACACCACTTTGTTTTACAAACGTTTAAAAAAAATCTTATTTTATAACGAACTCTCGACTCAGTTTGAAACTCGTGCGAAAAACAAAATTCTTGTCCTAATTACTAGTATAGTGCGAAGAGATTATGTAACGATTGGACGGCTTAATCTGATATAATCCTGTGCAATCCTACAGTAAACGTCGACACTAACAAAATTAACGACAATAATTGTGCAGTGATATCGGCCTAAACGCTTTACATTCATAATAGATTCAGAAGGTGGACCCTATTGCCGGAATCTTGTATAATGAAATAGTTGGGGTGTGTCCGTATCCACATCTACAACCACAACATGGGGATATTGAACTTGACGAAAAGCGTTTGCTTTCACATAAAGTATTTGATGTTTACTTGAGTATGACACTTTGGATATATATTAAGTTTATTAAAGCACATCATAAATCCGTAATATAAAACGGGTTACTCCCTTTGTATATTTAATAGAAAGTTCAATCAATTTACCCTTTAAGTTACTTAATTATGTATTACATTAACACGCCTTTTTAAACATTTACTTTTTAAGTCACTTTTAAGGGAAAAGTGTCTTCTGGTTAGTTATCGTCTTAAAAATTAATAAAAAAATTTACATCTCTTGATCATAAATTTTCAAGTTTATATAAAAAAGAAACGGAATAGTCAACTTTAACACATTTGAATTTTTTAAACTTACTGAATACATTTCAAAAAGTGTAAAACTTGACAAGAGTTTGTATAGTGATTCTTATGTTAAAAGTTTCAAAAACACTTGATTTTCGCATATACAAAATATGTATTTAAACTTTTTTTTCCAACTTGTGAAATGTACCATCGATAAGTTGTTTTTGAAGAGTTTTATAAAGAAAACGGTAATATATTAATCTTGCGTAACCTTTTTTTTTCTTCAATTCAATTTTCGTATTCGGGAAAGTGTTTCGAAATATTTTATGTAAAATAAATTCAATTACCTATAGATTTTGCGATTTGTAGTAAAACATTCAATTTTAGTAAAATAGATTTCTTTTTTTTTAAAGCCAGTTAACTAATTATTTTGTTCATAAAAATAGAACATAGCATTACAGTAATAATTAAATCGTACCTAGACCTGAAAGGCTGTATCAATATTCTTCCAGCACCTTAAAAATTGTAAATTGTACAAAAAATCTAATCTGAACGTTATGTTATCACTATCAGTAAATATTTTTAATTTAAATTCTAGAAATAAAACATTTAGTGACACCTCTTATATTAGTTAAAAACTATAAAATTTCTTTAAAGTTTAAAATTTGATAAAAATTTTAATCTGAATATTATGTTATCAGCTTTTAAATTTAAATCAGAAATATAGAGCATTTTAGTGACATCTCTTATGTTAATAAACAAAATCGAATTAATCGAAACTGTATTTCTTTAGGCAGTCATTTGTTTTTCATTTAAGGTAAATTGTTTATAGATACATTGTTAATAAGACAGGCTTTAATAAGACACATTGGAACTAGTGGCTCTTTTGCAAAAATTCAAAACTAATGATTTTAAAAATCGCCTGGGATAAAAAAAGCACAATAAATTCAAAATTTTGTTCTCTGTTTCTCATCAATAAGTTGCTAAAGGTACGTTTAGCATTATTTCTTTAGAGTAAATTCCGTCCTTAAGGCTCAAGTCTTACTAAAATGAAAAAGTATGATACAAGGGATTACAAGATAATAAACCATTCCACTGTAAGAAATACCAACTGGTCAAATTGAAGAACACTTTTACTAGTGCTTTCAAGTGCCGACGAATAAAACCGTATAAATAATAAAGAAAATTTTGAAAAAATAAAATATACTGATAGTCGATAATTGAAAGGTGGGAGACTATACCTAGCAAACTAAAATGTCGAATAGGTGACTTATTTTCAACTGTAATAACCCTAGGGCATTGATAACAACCGAAATAATTTTGTCATATCTTGAAAGTACATTTTTAAAAACACCCCGACGCGAAGCGGAGGGGTGTTTTTCCAAAAAAATGTACTTGAAAGATAGACAAAATTATGAGGATTCATCAATGCCCGAGGGATATTCAACCAGATAATTTTTTTTAAATTTAAATTTAACGTCAAAAGTGACAATTCGTTGAATTTTATACAATATCGCGTCGGCAGAGCAATTGAAAATTACCCTAGGGTGATTGTCAGTTGAAGTTTTATGTGATTGGATAAAAATGAACATGTGACTGAAAATTGTAAAATATGATTGGCTGTATATATGAAAAAAAAATTATCACTTTCAAGTTTTTCCGAAATTAATTTTGTTTTTATCCAATTGGCATCTACATCACTACAATGTCTATAAAATGGTATTAAAAATCTAAAACCACAACTCAACTTCCAATGGATAGTTAAATAACAAACATTTCCATTTTAAGCTGAAAGAATTCTGCATGTTTCTGGTGGCTCTGATCTGCAATAACAGCGTCTACTTCCTTGAATATTTAAATGGTCGAGTAGGTTTCCTGGTGGGTCTGTCAATAAACGTATCGACATTTCGACATCCTGATGAATTATATAAAGCATAACACAATCTGAAAATACATAAAATCTCGTTTGAAGTTTATCTCGTATAGGTACATAAGATTTGAAACGATAAGCTTTATAACCCCTGTAGTAACCATCCTAGTGTAATATGTGTCATTCATCAACCAACAACGAACAGCAACTTTTAAACCTTAGCAAAAATTTTATTTTATTTAAAGACGAATTAATAATAATAATAAGCTTTATTCGCTACTTTACAAAAAAAAATATTTGTAGCACGTCAAAAGAAAATAATATACAATAAGTAAATATAAAAAGATTTAAGCAATTACAACAATACAAACAAAATAAAGTACTGCAATTCAGCTCAAGTTTTAAACTCTATTAGTAAAAATTTCTGCACAGAGTAAAAGCAGTTTTCAAGCAGATATTTCTTTACAATTTCTTTATAATGAGTTGTGGGTAAGGACCTGATTTCATTCGGTAACGTATATAAAAGACTTAGTATTTTGAACAGTGCCTGCTAATGTAAATGGGTTATTAAATGTTGTCAACTTTGTGTAGAAAACAACAGCTCTCACTTTGAACAATTTTTGTGAAAATCTATTATTTTAAATATTCATCGTCAATGGCTTTAGTTGATGACGACAATTAATAATAAATAAATAGTGTTTTACGAGGTTTTTCTTTTAATTTATTTATTTCTTCTTTTAATTTATTCGTAACAAGCTTATCGTAGCCAATCCAGCGGCCGTGGCGTAGTGGAACATTAGATTTGAGTAAAGAAGCTTACACAGTTAGTTAAACAATTGAAAATCATGTTTTTTTGAACAATCTGCTTGCTTGACGAAAAATAATCTAGATTTAGGTTTTACAATTTTTCTTTAAAATTTTCTTATTTAACCCTATGGATGCTTTACCTTATTGGAAAGAGAAAAATATTCTCTCTCTTATGAGACTAAAAAATGTATATAGTGCAAATTAAAAAAAGTAACGAAGACGCCATCAACCTTAGCTGTTTGGAAAATAATAACTTTTATTTGCTAAAATTCTAGAAAAGGTCGTCTCATTTAATTTTATATAAGGTTTTATTTTTCTAAAGTTACAAATAAACCTCCTTTAAGCTGGGGCCCTTTCTTGGAAACGTACGGTATGTATAATTTCATATCTAAAGAATTTTTTGAGCAACACTTAACCTGAAACGAGAGGCTTTTATTAGATCTGAAGAGCGAGTAGGATAGTCATAGACATCTGACTGTGTAGTAAGAGCGAATGAATTTCCAAACGAGAATACTACAAATAGAAAGACGGTAAGGTCAGAAAGTTACCGAAAACCTCAAAAAAGAACCGACAGTGCTCTCTAAATTTAACTCCCGTCAAAAGGCGAACTTCCCTCTTTTGCAGTTTGAAAGCCTTCAGAGCGTGAGTGGAGTTTCCCCAAAGTGCAACAGCGTAGCTAATTTTAGAGTGAAATAGCGAACAACAAAACTCACACATTTACGTATTGCCGACGTAAGATATGTACATCGTGCTGACGAGTTGCGAACAGAATTAACGTGAGCCATCCAAGTCAAGCCATCATCAACCATCAAGTCCAGTAATTTGACACAATTGCCATTAACCCTCCATTCAACGGGTGAAGCCTGTGAGTGCAAGCAAAAGTGAAAATTGTCTGTAACTTAAAAATAGAAATACTTTTTATAGTAATATTCTGTCTACCTTCTTAACTTGTAATAACTCATATCATCAGCATTTGCTTTTCAAATTTTTTCAAAAAATGAATCCTCTAGGACGCAGTTTGTTGTGACAGGCTTCACCCGTCCGTTCGTGTAACTTTGTGATAACCGATTATTTTTGTTAGAAAGCATTATTTAAGCGCAAAATTTATCTGCAGACCATAAAAAATAATTGGTTTTAAGTTTCAATGCTTGTTTGTAAATTTTTTGTTTAGGTGACAAGTGCAACATAAGCAAAAATTCTTATTATTTTTCCAGTTTTGTAAGGCTTGGTTATGTATTTAGTACATTGAAGCCTGCTATTTCAATGAAGTTTAGGCCCTTGCAGTTTGTGTTGAGAATTTTATAATTTAATTTTTTTGCAATTTTCTGCGTATTTGATCAATATACTAAATATGTATTATGATAATCAACTTTATTTTCCTTCAATGTCCATAAAAAACAGTTTTCAATAAAAATTGTCAAAAAAGGATAAAAAATTTAAAATTAAAAAATAATAACTAACAAAAGGACCTACGCTTTAATTTTTCTGTAAAATAATGAAGAATAAGGTAGATTTTCAATTAAAAAAATTTCAGTGCAATTATTGCAACCTTACTATTTTTTAGCTATAGATATAAAGTGAGCGTAACAGGCTTCACCCGTTGGCTCGTGTGATTCTAGACCCACCCGTTGAATGGAGGGTTAACATATTTCTTGTTACTAGAAACGGTCAAAAACTGTGTTTTTGAGCTATTCAAATTTAAATTTATCGCTCTTGTTCAACAACAAAGTAAGACTACGATAATCCTTATCTCTGAGTTGATGAATTTGATATCGTCTGCGTATAGAACAGAATCACTATATGAAACCATGTGACGGCATAGGTCATTGATATACAATACAAATAAGAGAGGTCTAAGAATGGAGCTTTGTGGCACTTCGTGATGGACAGATATAACGGTGGAAGGCTTTCCCCTAAAGAAAACGCTCTAATGTCTCTCCTATAAATAAAAACGGAATAAGTTAAGAGGCATTCCTCTGATTCCATAAAAAGTCATTTTTTAAATTAAAATATCGTGAGAGAAGCAGTCGAACACTTTCGAGAGATCGCAAAGAGTTATAATGGAGTGTCTGCTCTCCTCTAGATTGTTCACCAAGTTCTCCACAATTTTTATTATGGCTTTTGTAGTCGATAGCTTCTTTCCAAAGCCAAACTGTGTTTTGTCGTATTACTGTGTATTGTAAAATTGAGCCTTAGTGTGCTTATTTAAGCGATACGTATAGTAGAACTGAGTAATTTTATTTTATTTCATAATTTCCCTTTCTGTAATTTCTTTTAAATTATTAATTTACACCAGGTGCATGTGTAATATGTACTTTACAGCTTCTGAATTAATCCAATTTTTTAGTAACAACCTCTAAATTCAATAATGAACTTGTAAATGTGAAACAACACTCGTTTAATTATTGTAACTGTTTTTTTAACAATTTGTTCATCGTGTTTAAATATTGTTCCTAATTTTAAGTTTAATAATAGTGGTATAAAAATGAATTATTATTAGTCTATTGGAAACAACACATCAATCACTATTAAAATTATGGAATTTTATTCCAAATTTTTGTTTTTCCTTGAGCTTTCTTTCGACATCTTAATTAATCAAAGACACGAACATGAGCACGATTAGCAATTTAAAAAATGAAGTATTGGAAAAATAGTACGAGAGAGTAAATTTTTTATTATCAATTATGTACGTGTAGATTAAAACACGCTTTTAAAAATAAGCTAAAAAGTTTCTTTTCTCTGTATCAATAAGGCAATGAATGGTCTAAATTCTCAAGTTTTCTTCTCGGAGCTAGTGTTAGATATAGATATAGCAAAAATGTCTTCTTTTTGATTTAAGGAATATAATGGCATTTGTTACTTTAAACTGCTGTCTTAGGAGGTCCATTATGGTTTGATTTGTGTACTCTTTCTGTGTAGCTGTTTCTTCAAAAAATGTCAATAAAAATCAGCACTTTTTATGAACTGGACTATCACTATATACTGTCTTCTTGTTGCTCTTTGACACTGTGATCTGTTACAATATCGTGTCAAGTTGTAGGGTTTTTTATTGATCGATAACTACAAAGTGCAGGTCTTTCAGTGTGTCTGCCATTTACAGTAGGAACATTCATTAACATGTAAAACCACAGTGTAAATTCTGCTCTTGATGGTCGGTTCTTTTCACAGGAACTATATAAAATTATTTACTCGTTGCTTTAAAATTATTGTTAAAATAATTGTTTCCTAAGAATATTTTGACTTTACTTACATCCGTTAAACAATAATTGTGTGCCTCTTCATAATTACATTCAACAAGGGCCCTAATAGGATAAACATAATAAATTATGAAAGCAATTCCAAAAGCTTGAGCTATATCATAGGTAGGTATGTAAAAAAGAATTTCAAAAAATATTTATCTATTACATTATTGGAATTTGGAGCCAAGCTCTACATCATTGCAAAGTCGAGCTAATAAATTGAACCAACAGTTTATTTTTTAATTGAAAGCATTAAATTTAGATAAGAGCAATATAGGCGTATTACAAATAGTACTTTAAAAGTAATTGGTTGTTCATGTTGAGATTACTATCACATGCTTATTGGCTATTACTGATTGAATTTAGTCACGCTATTACTATACAATAAAATAGTTTATTTATAAAGGTACAAGAGCGTTTCGAGAGGTAATGCCACATTGATTTAAATTGCCATTTCGAATAGAGTTGATCCTCGAAAAACTTTTATGTGAATTTAATTTTTAAAAAGGATTATTACATTTTTTTTCTTTACACACACACACATACACACGATAGGTAGCGGAATAAATGGGAAATAGTTGGTCGTATTATTTTTATAATAATACAATACAAGCAAAAGTGTCAACCTAATGTACTGGTAAACAATTTTAAGCTAACCTTCGTCAAAAATCTGCCAACAGCTAACATAAAACCACCGATTCAATTTTAAAAACAAAATTCTATGTTTTATTTATATTGCTTTATAGAATGTAATTTGTCTCAAGAAGCAAATTATGCTTTAATCAAATTTTTATATTTTGATGTTTTCTCATTATTAATTTTAGTAAGTACGCAAAAAAATAAAAAAAAATGGCATAAAATTTTAGTTATGTGTTTTTTAGTACCTTGTCAGTTATGAAATTTCACAGTCCAACTATTAAACAAAAGCTATCTAAAGAGAAATAAATTTTTTTGAATTTTACCAAAATTTAAGTTTTTCAGGGTGCCTTCAAATAGGTTGGTAGCTGTTTTGATAGTAATTAGGGCTAAATGGCACGACATAAGTGCGAGAATGTGGATCTGATTTTTTTCATTAGGATGTGGCATTTTTGTTTCTTGAGACAGTCTGTACATTGTACAACAGAAAATTCCCGAATCTTGGAGAAAAATAAATAAAGCCTCGGATTCGAGATTTCTGAGCAATTTAAAACATTTTTTAATTAAAGAGAATCATTTTTATAATTTGAATATTATTTATTTTAATTTTTTATCGGACGACCTTATATTAAAGTTGACTGTTTAATTTTCTCGTCTTATATAAAATACATTGTTTACTTTCAATTTTAAAGATGAGATTCAGAAATTGTCGAGCTTTTGAATTTGTAAAATAATTGATTGCCTGTCTACAAGGCTCTAAAAGTTTTCTTGCTGGTAAATGCAAAGAAACGTCTAAATTAGTAAAGTTCTTAAATTGCTTTTTGTCACTTAAGTGACAAATATGTCAAATATAAAATTGAGTTTTTCAACTAATTGTAACATGAGGCTTAACCTTAAAGAATTTTAATATAAAAAGTAACCAATTATTATTATAATTTTTTTAAGGGTCGATTTTCCATTGCAAGATTTGTTTTTAATTACATTTTTAATTGAAAATTGTTACCATTTTAATTCAAAGCCTTATTTTATAAATTAAAATTTAAAAATTGTGGTTTTGGACTGCTTAAATTCCAATTAAATTTTTCTTTTTTTGTATTGATAATGATAATGGTAAAAATTGAAAATTAAATTTTCAAAAAAAAATTTTAAAGAATATATTATATTGTGCAACAAGCAGATATAACTGTGCAAAGCGAAAAATTACTTTTGAAGCAATATCAAAGCTCTCTTGAAAATCAGCGATACAAAAGATTAGAAAATTTAGACGTCGTTTTACGCATGTATCGAAATTTTCCATTCGTTAAAGACGCAAACGAAATTTTACCAATTCATTGCTAACGTTTAAATTAGAGTTCAAATTTTCCTACAGCAACTGTGAGGACATATTTACTATACAGGGTGTTACTAAAATGTACTCAACATAAAAGTCTGTCCTTTTTACTTAAAATCGATTTCACGTTTTTCAAAGTGATACTTAATTCAAACAATTTCTATATTAATTTACTATAAGTACATATACTTATTAAGTGTAGGTACTTTGAGTCGAATGCCCAAAGTTCACTTTAATTTGTTTGAAAAGTTTGAAAAGTTTTAACCCTTATGTGTTGATAGCTACTAGTATAACACACCTTTGATGGTAACTTTCATATTTAAGCTGTAAGAAACTGCTTGCACTATTACTGCATTAACTTGAATAGTTCGGTGGTTCATCTAAGTATAAAATAAACCTTTATGGTACGTAAAAGACTTGAAGTTTCACTCAACTAATTTTCAAGAATTATGTACTTGTTAGGTATGAGTAGATAAATTACATGCGACATGAAAAAGATTTTTAGCTTAAACTTATTGTATATTCGTATCTACAGTTTTTCTTATTTTGATTTTATTTTCATTGACTTCCTTACTGGGCTCATAATACAGAGTTATTCAAATTCAATTATCAGTATCACTATAGGAATCTCGGAAACCTTAAGAGATAAAATGTTGGTTAAATGGGGGGAAAAGCTACGTAATTTGATGTAGACAAATACAAAAAAGAATAATAAAAATTTTCTGTTAGGGAGATCTTAGAAACAATTTGATATTTTGAGAAATACACATTTTACTTTTTTTCGGGAGTCATCTTCAAAGATATCAAAAAACTGTAAACACATTTTTATTGCACTTCCTTCTTTTTTACAAGATGGCAGTTTTAGATTTTCAATATGACGTTTTGGTTTTGAATTACCACCATCAACTCAAAATTTATAAAAAAATCCTGAGTTTTTTATTTCATTTTCATTAAATTTAGAAGAGGAATTATTTTTGTATCAATTTTCACTGCTTCGCCAATAATCCCCCAAGAGCAAATCTGCTACTTTTAACCACCCCGTAGAATATTCTCTTTATATTGCAATATTTTTTAATTTTAATAATTTTATTTTAAAACTTAACCCTAGGATGCATAACATGGGTATTCTATACCCATAAGAACATTCAAATTTAAATTACAGCTTCATTTTTCGAAACTTATTAATATGCTCTTAGAAACGCCTTCTTTGAAGTGTTTTTTGAGTGATTAATGAGTTATTATTAATCAAAACTAATTTTTTTTCTTTAAAAAAGCTTTTTTCGACTTTTAGTGCTTATTACATAACATGGGTATTTTATTCCCACAAGAACATTCAACTTCAATTCCAGCCCCATTTTTCAAAATTCATTAATATGCTCTTAGAAGTATCTTCTAAGTGGTTTTTAAGTGATTAATGGGTTAATCAAAAATAATTATTTTCCTTTAAAAAAGCTTTTTTAGACTATTAGCGCTTATTACATACAGGGTTAGTTAGAAGTGTGGAAACGGCGATTTATTGTCGTTACTGTTCATTTTATGACATAATATTCTATATAAAAGTTGTTTATGAAATTTTTATCTATATTTGAGAATGCTTAGAAAATTTTTTCTTCAATTGTTTTTGAGTTACGGCTTTCCACTAATATTTTTAAATGGGAAGGTATTAATTTTGTGCTACCATTCGATAGAAGATTTTATTTTCTTTATAATAGTATTAAAAAAAATTTGTTTAAAAGACTTTTTTGACTGAACGGCCATGTGAATTATTTAGTAATAGTAGCTATATCTAAGTTAAACAAAAGCGGAGCGATAAACAAACTTGTGGGAGTAAACAATAACCAATGACAGTTAACTCGCTCGAGTTTGTTTATCGCTCCGCTTTTATTTATCTTAGATGTACAACTTACTATTGCCTACTATTCGAAAATACTTTAACCGGCATTTTGTCGAAAAAGTGATATAAAAAAATTTATTTTAATACCATTGTAAAGAGAAAAAAATGCTCTATCGAATAGTAGCATAAAATTAACATGTTTTCTTTTAAAAAAATTTCGCGGATAGGCGTAACTCAAAAACAAATGAAGAAAAAATTTTTTGAAGTATTCTCAAATATAGACAAAAATTTTATATAGAACATTACTTCCTAAAATGAATATTAACGACAATAAATCACCGTTTCCATACTTCTAACTAACCCTGTATATAACATAGGTATTTTATACCCAAAAGAGTTTCAAAACGATTATTAATTGGTAATAAAAGAAAATTTGTGTGGGGTCTCATACACCCAGTGTGTAGTTCGAAGGGTAAGTGCGAGGTTTAAAGCAAGTCAAACTTGTTTCAATGAATATAACTTTCTGAGAAGTAAAAAATATTTTTTCTTTCTCTTGGGCAAAATTTTTGAAATAGAAGAAACTGAACTATTATAGTTAGGGAATAGTTACCCAGAAAACGCCAGAACACCACACGGAAAAAGTTGCAACCTTTCAGTATTTACGGTTTAAATTCAATATTTTTGGTGTTTTTTATTCTTTTTATTTGTTGTTGCTTTTGATACCCACCCATTGCTATTTACTTATCTGTTATTGTCCTTTATTTTTCTTATTTTTTAATCTTGCAAAATGACCCTGGATGGATTCTAAATTGTTTCCAATTCCAAAGCTCGCTTAGTAATTATTTTTATTATCTATTTTGACTAAAAAATAACCTATATGGTAATTCAAAACCGAAATATTGTATTTTGTATACTTGTAGAGATACATCTTGTAGAAATGAAAAAGTTGTAATAAAAATGTGTTTTCAGCTTATAATCACAAGCAACCTACACATAAAATTTTCCGGAGATATGTTGGAGAAATTTTGAAAAATACTGGGGTATTCATCTTGCCCCACAGTGGCGTCTTCCCCCGACTTATCTTATCTTTAAATACAACGTCAGAAAAGATTAAAATAGCTGTTAAGGTTCTGTCGCTGATGCTGTTTATTTTGCCACATACAGAGGATGGCCAAAATCTCACTACAATAGATATTAATTTTTTTATTAGAGATGCAGAGTTAGTAAAAGTGTCAAATTCGGTTAATAAAGTTAAAGTTTGAACACTCTTCTGTTAATTTTTATGTAGTGGTATCAGGGCAAGATTTCTACAATAGCGTATAATAACAATGATGCAAGAATAAATGCCTCTAGTAATAAAACTAAAAGCAATTTCGGAATATTTAACGAGGTTATAGGGCCAGGTCGCTCAATTCCTAATGTTACTTTACAAAGAGGAGAACGAAAAATAAGCGATGCGCAGGAAGTTCTCAGGAGTTTAGTGAGTGTTACCTTGCTTGCGCTACACAGATGCAGACGATTGGTGGTTGTAATTTACAACACACAAAAAGCGCAAAAATAGCTGACAATTTATGTCTCGCTCCCACTGATCCGTTTGAGATAGAAGAAGTAATAGCCAAACTACCTTCAAAGTTATCATGTGGCCTGGATGGTGTACCTGCTACCATAGTTAAGAAAGTTGTACAAAATCATAAATTCGTGCTTGTCCAGTGGCGTCTTTCCTGATCTGCTAAAAATTGCCAAAGTTCTTCCAATTTATAAAAAAGCTGACAAAACGGACCCAAATATTTACAGACCGGTTTCATTGCTCTCTACATTTTCTAAAATCTTCTAAAAAATTATTTACCGAAGAATAGAAATCATCTCACAAAAAATAAAATTATATCGGAATATATGAATTGAGTAAATTTTTGTAACTGACAATTGCTTAATATTTCGGATGAAAGCAAATAAAAGATTATTTATTATTTATTTTTTTATTTATTTACCACTCTAATATGCACTTATCTGCAAAGTGTCGAAACCACGATGTATGATGTGACCTTCTCAATCCCAAATTCAGGGTCACAGATAAAATAATCGCAACAGTTTACAGAATTATTAATATTTATAATTTCTTTCCAGAATGTATACATCCCATTCCAAGTGACATACTTTTATAGGTAACTTGTGAAAATCCCGCTTTTTCGATCATCTCTTTTATCGTTTCCTATTAAAAAAGGCAATGATGGCATGATTTTTTAAATCATAATCAATCCAAACCACATTTTACTTACTTTGTTTGGCATAGTGTCATGTACACGAACGTAGTAATTAAATGGTTCGTGGGTTTTCCATATTTTATATCCAAGATATGTGATTACCCTACTCAATAAAAATTTATGCACTCTAAAAGAAAAAGAAAAGCGAAAGAAATATTAAAATAACATGCAATAGACTCACCTATAAATAAATGGATTGTCAATGGGACTAACATCTAAACAATAAAACTTACTACCTGGTTTCAAAACACGATATGCTTCAGCAAAAGTCTGAAAATATATGTATTATAAATTAACTGTATACAACAAATAAATAAGCGCCCTCAAAAATCGTAAAAATGTAAAATTTACATTTTTCGACAAACCTTTGCTTCTACGAGTACCACCTTAGCCATTTGTTTTAAGCCAGTCCCACATTGTATTTTTTTCATAAAAATTCCTAAAATATAATCATGAAAATTTTTATAAAAACTTGGTGTTATTTGGGTATACCACACTGTAATAATTTGGTAAAAAAAAAATTACTGATTGTAAAATGGGTTGCATAACTCCAAGGTCCAAGAAATGCATTTAAGTACAAAAAATCTGCTACCAGACAACAGAGCAAGGCGCACGCTCGCATCAACAACCAATGGAACTCGTCTTTTCATAAAAAGAAATAGAATCGTTTCTATTAATGTGACGTCACGTCAAAATATTTACGTGCAGACGCATAATCTCATAAATACAGTTTTTATAAAAACTTCGTAAATATAGCCGAGCACACTGTAAAAACCAGTTTTATCAAAATTTTTGTCAAAATATTTGGTGCTTTTTTTACAGTGTGAATTCGGTATTACAGAATGGTATTGATAAAATTAACTTTTTTGCTCAAAACAAAGACAATTTTGACCCTGGCCGACGCTTTTTGACGCTCCTGATTTGGGAAAATCTCTCTCATAATCAGGAACCTAAAACGAAGGGATTGGTGATTTACAAATTACAAAAAAATTTAATTCCTTTCCGTTTTTGTTAAAATACTGAAATTTTTGTGAAAATGTGCAATATTATACCTTATCCAGCTGTATGCTTCTGAAACCCATGGATATTATAAACAAATTAAAAGTTTCATTTGGAAATGGTAAATTTTCGACACTTCCTTCCACCCAACTGATTAATTTTGGGTTATGTTGTTGAGCAACACATATTTGTTGTCCATGATTCATCATTGCAGCATTGATATCACATACAGTTACATGAAAGTCCTTTTCAACATCCGTATTTTTTATTAGATTTAACATTCTTAAAGCAATTGCACCTAATAACAATGTTTAAGTTACAATTTCAAATTAACAAGTTTCTATCTACCTTGTCCTCCTGCTGCATCTAGCACACGCGTTCCTTGCACCTTTGGAACAGCCATTTTTGTTAACCTGTCTTTCCAAAAATTATGTTGCCCAAAAGACGTGAAAGTTCCGGTTATATTGTAGATGCTTCCCACATTTGTAAATATTTCATGAGCTATTTAAACTAATTTAGCATTAGGTATAATTAATTCTAACATATATGTACTTTACCTTGTTTAGATTCTTCTTTAAGATCAAGTCCTGTGCTGTAAGCACGAAAATTTTTGACTTTATTAAAAGCAAATTGGAGCCGAAATATATTTTTATTTAGTCTTAGTGCACTCATTTTATTTTATTGACAAACTCTACCGTATATTAATGGTCAATGACACGTTAAGAGCTTAATATTAAGAATTTAAACAGCAGTTATCATAAACCAATTAAAATTATAACTAAAACAACCTTTCACCCAATGAAAAAATTAAGTTAATTAAATAATTATATGAACGATTATTGTTTTTAAAAACCAACAATTCATTACAAAAACTTTAATTGCGAACAATATTACAACTTTATCGTAAGACGTTTAATCTAAGAGTAACTACCTGAAGTACTTGATTACATCATATTTTCTAATCTAAGTTAAAAAGCATGCACTAATTGCTCATTATTAAATATAAATTTTATTTAATAGTGGAGAGACAGTGTCGTCTTAAAGTTAGCGCATATTAGAGCCGGGAATCGAATTAAAAATTTTAAGTTAATATTAGGTTGTCATTTGACATTCTTTGCGTTCGTATTTTTACTTAAACAGGTGCACCCCGTTCTAACCCGTCTATTATGCGATATTTCTATAAAATATATGAAAATTATCAATTTGGAGTTTTGAAATGCGATGCGGTCCGGCCTAATGTGCGCTAACTTACTTTTGTGGAAACAAAATAATTACAAGCATTTTAATAATTAGTGGCGTCGAATTACGGGAATTAATAGCTTGAAACTAAACTTTTGCTGATAGAAATGTTATGATTGAATAATGTTTAGAACAATGTCAGGAATAATGTGGTAAGTTTTGGACTTCGAACTCGCGCGGCGTCCTTTCGAAAAAAGCATTCCAAAGAACATTTACCCGTTTTCTTTGACGTTTTATTTCATTCCTCAACTTCTAAACATCGGATCGTAATAAAAAATTATGGGATTATGGGAAATTGACAGACGATGAATTCTAGACTAAAAATGTATAGTTTGGTTCAGTAGCTTTGGAGATAAAACTTCTTAAGCACCAAATGCGAACCAAAAATTGTTTTATTCAGTGCACTGCAAAGAAGTAATCAAAAAATCTTTTGTTCATGTAAAAGATACTACTTGATGAGTAGAATGAACTTGCCAAAGTTGAGATCCTCAAGTGCAACCAAACAGCCAAAAACTGCTCATGAAATCAAAATTTGTAAGGGTTGTCATTTAATGCGATCGCGATGAATAAAAATCTTTTTTTTATGAAAACATTCGTCTTTGAACGTACTATTTGCTTAAGGAAAAATTTTATAATTTTTCGCTAATCTTAGTGCACTTTTGACTCTTTTTTAGAAACGCACTTTTCTAAATCGCCAAGAATTTTGTCAATACTTGTTAAATAGAAAATTCATTATTTTAGCTTGATAGATCTTTTCAAAACCTTTGATTTTAAATAACAAAAATCGCGATTCTTCAACTTGGAGGCCAAATATGGATATTTTTGTATTTACAACTGCAGTGGTTAAAAGGCTAACTGTTTTTTAAATCGTTTTTGTCTCAACTGAAAGGCAAAACATTTTTTTGTTGATATATGATATCTAAGTATGTTATGCATCTTCTAATTCAACACCAGACTAAAAAGAAGAAGTCAGTAAATAAAATTAATGGTGCGTGCTTTGTAACTATAGAAATTATACAAGAAACTATCGAAAATCCGGTCAAAATAGTAACAGCCATGGAGTTTCTTATATTAAATTTGACACTGACAAATAAAAGTACATCTAAATGAATCCAAAGTCAGGAGTGGGGGAGCATACCACCTGCAGTAGCAAATACAAAAATATCCAGAATTAGCCTCCAAGTTGATGAATCGGAAATTGTGTTTTTTGAAATCAGACGTATTTTAAAAGATCTATCAAGCTAAAATAATGAATCTTCTTTTTAACAAACATATACCAAGTTCTTGGCAATTTAGAAAAGTGGGTTTCGAAAAAAGGGTCAAAAGTGAACTATGCAAGGCGATAATTTCTAAAATATTTCTTTCACAAAATAGTAGGTTCGAAAAGGAATGTTTTTTGAAAAAAAAAATTGTTTTTATTATGATCGCATTAAATGGCAATCCTTACAAGTTCTAACTTCCTATGCACTTTTTGGCTCTTTGGTTACACTTCAGGATCTCAACTTTGGCAAATCCTTTCTACTCATCAAAGAGTATCTTTTACATGAACAAAAGATTTTTTGATTACTTCTTTGCAGTGCACTGAATAAAACAATTTTTGGTTCGCATTTGGTGCTTAAGAAGTTTTATCTCCAAAGCTACTGAACTAAACTATACATTTTTAGTCTAGAATTCATCGTCTGTCAATTTCCCATAATCCCATAATTTTTTATTACGATCCGATGTTTAGAAGTTGAGGAATTAAATAAAACATCAAAGAAAACGGGTAAATGTTCTTTGGAATGCTTTTTTCGGAAGGACGCCGCGCGAGTTCGAAGTCCAAAACTTACCACATTATTCCTGACATTGTCCTGAACATTATTCAATCATAACATTTCTATCCGCAAAAGTTTAGTCTCAAACCGTATTTCGACCCCACTAAATGTAAAGATCTCATTCCAAAATTCCCATTTCCAAAATTTTAATTAAGGTTTAAGTTCAGACTGCGTTTTTTGAACCACAAGTTTATGTAATACCTACTGTTAAACAACTTGTAATTTTCATCAAACTCTAACCCGTGGTTTTTGAATAACGACAAGAAAACGGTAAAAAATAGGTTTTTTTAAATTCACTACCAAACTAAAGTACAGAATTTTCTTAATTTGTTTCTACAAAATGTAACCGAGTTTCTACCAATACTGCAATTTTTTTTAAATTTTTGAACTTGTGGTTTTCTTATACTGTCGAAGAAGTTATAAAAATGCACACAATTTGATTATTATTTAAAGTTTTATACACATCAATGTATAAAATGATGGACATTGGTCTATAGTAGGGCATTATACACAAAAACTGAACCAATTATTTGAATTTTCGAAAAAAAATTAATTAATTAATTAATTAAAATACTATGAACATGTTTTCTGACCTGAAACATAATTTTTTCAAATTTTTTCGAGGACCTCAAAACACGATTTTGGAGTTGTTTATGCTGATCGTTAACTTAAGCTTTAAGCTTTAACCTTGAACCGTAGCATTAGTTTCCCTATAGTCAACTCAAGGTTAAAGCTTAAAGCTTAAGTTAACGGCCAACATAAACGACCCCTTAATAACAATAACGTGTTTCAACGGCCTGTGTTGTTTGAAATATGAACTTCTTCTGTAAACTTTGAAAATCATTATCTGGGAAACGAAACCCGATATGAAAAAATTTATTTATTTATAAAAATATTTGACAATTTAACTACAAGTAACTGACAAGAGATGGTGCTCTTTCAAAAATCAAAATTTTCAGTATTACCCTTTACATTTGCAGAAAAAATATAATGTTTTATACGGAGTCAAAGTAGTTTTGTGTGACTCGCCTGTATTGCTAGACTCGCTCGCAACGCTCGCTCTTCAGCACAAACACAGTCTTATCACACATAACGTCACTTTGTCTCCTTTATGAAACAAATAACTATTGTTTTATCAATCGCCACTAAATTGCGATTATGAAAGAAAATAAAACTTTAACAACTTCTGAAGAGGTCTGCCGCCACTGCTGCCAGGATATGCTTCGGCAGACCAGCGTTTTGTTGTTCCTCACAATTGTTTCTATCGAATGGCACCAAAATTTAACGGTAGTCCTATGACGTAGGGTTTACTGTCGCCGCCGCTTATACTATTTGTCCACAAATTTAGACAGTTGTGTCATTTATAGAATAAAGACTAGATTCCATCGAGATTTTTCGATACAGCATTATGAACAATCGTTCGTACTCGGATCCACTTCTACTACTAAGTTCCTGTCAAATTATGGTAAAGTACGTTATTCTAATAAAGCGACACGTGTTTTCTGCATACTCAATAGAAGTTGGTCTATAGTTAGCTAAAGCTTGTGAACACATATTAGGAATGAGTGACTCTCTATAATTGTGAAATTGGGATATAAGTGGAGTAAACGAGGGTTTTACTGCTAAGAACCCACGCCTTGAACGAATTTTGATGAAATTTTTTTTATTTAGTTCTAAATACCCTAAAGATCAAAGTAACTAAGCAACAAGTTTACGGAAAAAAAATTTTTAAAAACGCATGATGAAATTCTTATTAACATTTACTTAATAGTAACTAATGAAGCACTTCTAGGCATCTCAGAAACTTCAAATTTGGCACCAATGTATATGATGTCCTCAAGATTAATAAAAAAAGTCTTCAGGTCCTGAAAACCCTCTGGGAGTCGATTGAAGGGGGAGGGGGGGACGCCCTCGTACTTTTTAGAGAAAATCGGACCTTTTTAGGGATCTCTAGATCCCTAGAGAGTAATGTACAACGACACCAAATTTCAAGTTCTCAGGATGCTTAAAAGTGCTTAAAAGTGATTAAACAAAATCAAAAGAATTGGTTAAAAAGACGATGAGGCAAATGCACACTTTTTCACAGTATAAACTTTGATTATTAGTGTATTTAGAATTTAATAAAAAAGATTTCATTAAAATTCGATCAAGGAGTTGGTTCTTCTCAGTGTTATTATTTTTCAGCAAATTCGTAAGATGACGTTACTTGGAGTTACAAGCACTTTTAAGCATCCTAGGAACTTGTAATTTGGTGTCGTTGTAGAACACACTCTAAAGATCTCTAGATAAGTCTAATTTTTTCTAATAAAAAACGGGGGTGTTGTCCCCCCTCCTTTCAATCGGCCCCAGAGGGTTTTCAGAACTTGAAGACTTTTTTTTATTAATCTTGAGGACATCATATACATTGATGCCAAAGTTGAAGTTTCTGAGATGCCTAGAAGTGCTTCATTAGTTACTATTAAGTAAATGTTAATAAGAAATTATTCATCATGCGTTTTTAAAAATTTTTTTTCCGTAAACTTGTTGCTTAGTTACTAATTATCCAACGCGTAGGCATTTGCACCCAAAATTTTGAAATAAAAATTCTTTTTTCATGATTTTGAAAATTCAGTTCACAAGAAGTGGTTTAAAAAGATGATGAGGCAAATGCACACTTTTTAACAATATAAACTTTGATCTTTAGGGTATTTAGAAATCAATAAAAAAAATTTCATCAAAATTCGTTCAAGGCGTGGGTACTTCGCAGTTTATGCTCTTTTCAGTCTAATATGACTCCATTATATAGCCTTTTTAATAATCAAAAGGAATCAAGAAATATCTTTAAAAGGTATCATACAGGGTAGTGACCGGACCTCTCGGTCATATTTAACATGTAAAAACATACTTTGGTAATTTCTTGCTTCCCAATGTATTTTAGAAAGAAAATCTTCAAATAAAAGTTTTAGAGAATAAAATTCTGCATCTAAATGAATAAACAAAATTAATTTTGGATGCTTTATAACGCCTGAAATTCAATTTGAAAATTCCCAAAATTAGCAGAAATAGAGCGATTGCCATGAAATATTCGCAATAAAAATTATCAATATTTGACATTGACATCTTTCAAAATAATTTTTGAGGGTAATTTAAATTAACTAAAACTAAAAATAAACTAATTTTTAGGGATGATCATCTTACGTAAATATTATTTATTATTAAATAAATTCAATAATTGAATAAGAAATGCAGAATTATTTTGACAGATATAGCATAAAATATTTGACAATTTTCAATTGTGTTTCAAGGCTATCGCTATTTCTGCGAATTTTGGAAATTTTCAAATTAAATTTCAGGCGTTATAAAGCATCCAAAATTAATTTTGTTTATTCAATTAGAAGCAAAATTTTATTCTGTAAAACTTTTATTTGAAGATTTTCTTTCTAAAATACATTGGGAAGCAGGAAATTTCCAAAGTATGTTTTTACATGTTAAATCTGTATGACCGAGAGGTCCAGTCACCACCCTGTATAAACTGCTTGCAATAAAAAATAGTAGTAGACACTGCACTCATCTAAAATCATTGCGCCGCCCGCTCGAACGTTATTAGAAGAAATTTGAACTTCACAAAGTGCAATAATTAATTCTAGTGCAACGTGCACGGTTATCGTTATCGTTAAAATTAAACACAACATAGTATTTTCGTTATTTCGTTAGTAATTTTTAAAAATTGTCAGGTACGCATCACCATGACCTACCTTAGTTAATAATAGTGGTTCAATTATAAACATTTTTCTGCATAGAATAACCATTTGTTACTAAACTCTAATCATCTCACTAAAAATTAACTACCTAGTTTATGTGCAATTTTGATGATAATTAAACTTTAAGATTTACAATGAGGGGATTAAATACAAAAATTCGTCTTGAATTTATTTTAAAAAAATTAAAGTGTTTTCGTGCTTATAGCACTCAAGTGTCACAAGGTCAAGACCTCAAAAATGAAGCCAAAAAAGGTAAGTAAGCTAGAATAAATTAGATAAAATGATATCCGAACAATTTTCTTTTATTTAGCTCAAGAAATATTTACAAATGCTACAAAAACTTGCGACGAAATGGGCGCGTTTACTACTTTCGGGCAACACAATTTTTGGAAAGATAGAATAGCTCAGATGGCTGCTCCAAAAGAACCAGGACAAAAAATCTTAGATGCAGCTGGAGGTCAAGGTATAGATTGTAGATTGTTTATACAGAGTGTTTTCTAAGCGTGTGTATAAAATTTACTGGTAATGTCTCTTTTTGTTAACATGTTTTTGTGTGTCCGTAAAGCTTTCATTTTCGATATTTAGGGTGATGAAGTTCAAATTTAGTGTGGGCATCATGGAGAGACAAGAAGTATTTTTTATGTTGGTGAAACATTTTTTGATTTACCAGTACTACTGGTCCAGTAGTATTTAATATGAGTATGAGAGAATTCAGTTATGAGAGCACATCAGTTTTTTTCTCTGAACTTCGTCGTCTTGTATTTTGAAAACAAAGATCCTGCGGACACTTATGTTGAAAAATTTTATTGGTTAGAACAGGGTTTCTCCAACTTTTTCTCTGAAGGAGTACTTTGAAGGTCTTTGAATTTTTACGGAGCACCTTGTGTAATTTGAAAGGTAGGTAATGAGACACATAATCAATGAATCTTAGAAACATAAAAAATAGCTTTGTTGGTAATATTTTTTCACGGAGCACTTGCTACCTTCCGGAGCACAGTTTGGGAAACCCTGGGTTAGAATAAGTTAAGAGTCATACCAGTGATTTTTACATGTAGATAGGTAAAAATATAATTTAAACGTTTTTATAGGTCCAATAGCAATAAGACTGTTAAATTTAATAAAAAATACGCCCGTCGAAAAGGATTTTCATGTGACCGTATGTGATATTAATACTTCTATGATGAATTTTGGAAAACAGCTGTTTGCAGCTCAGAAACTCAATCCAAATTTAATTGATTGGGTAAAAGGAAGTATCGAAAATTTGCCATTTTCAAATGAAACTTTTAATGTGTATGTAATATCCATGGGTTTAAGAAGCGTACACTTTGATAAAGTAATTACACTCACTTCCGAGGCTTTCTCAAAACCACTAGCAAACTTCTACAAGAAATTCCCGAGACCAAAGTAGAACATTTTTAGAAGTTTCACTTTTTAGAGAACAGGACTGCGCGGCATGTCTTATAAAACTTGTCTGTTAATATACTATTTTTTCGTTATAATGTTCTTATTAATTATTTCTTGTAGGTAAATGGTATTCAAATTTTCTATGTTCCTCTCAGGAATTCACTGTAGAAGTTTGTCGGTGGATACTTTTCACAAAAATTTAAATATTAACCATCGCTGTCCAGTATTTATTTTAGTGACCCGAATTTGGGTCTTTGTCCTTTGACTAGTCCTTTGACCAGTGGCAAAAGCACACTGAAAGAGCATTTCTAACCTTTAAGATTACACTGAAACTAGAATTTTTTTTTAGTTTCAATAACTGATAAACTAGTTTATTGTCTTAATTGTATATTGTTGCAGACTTTTTCTGAAGCCTATCGTGTTTTGAAACCAGGTGGTCGATTTTATTGTTTAGATCTTAGTCCCATCGATAATTACTGTATTGCTAGGTGAGTTTATTACTATTAAAACAATTTGAGTGCCATGCGAACCAAACGCGGTCTCACACATACTTTAGTTCAAGCAAGTCCAAAGTGTGATTTCTCACGACTTTGTATTTATTTTCGCTCTATAAGTCAGTCTTGGTCTAGCATATCTATTTAAAACGCATGACATCAATAGTAGACGTTAATTTTGTAGAGATTGCCTTGGCGGAGCCAATGCTCTACGACGAAAATGTCACCAATCACATAGGCTTGGATCAATTTTAGTGATATAGTTTGAGTACTCGCTCTCTCCACCTGTACTACTCAAGATATTGGCTCCGCCCAGGCAATCTCTAAAAAATAAACGTTTACATAGTCTGTAGTTCCTAAAAAGTTGTTTAGTGTCATCATAAGGCATCACAGGACCAGTATATTACTCTAGTGGCCTATGGGACTGCATTTTTTAATTTTTCGTAGATTTTATGTAGGTACAGTCGACCTCACAATTAATGACCACCCTGGCTGTAAGCCTAGCGCGAATTGTAGATGAAACCATCATAGCACCCCGTACTTCAATTGTGGGGTGACTTTATTTTGCCTAAAAGTAGTAAACCAACAATCTGCTCTTCTGTCCTTCTGTCGTTTTTGGCTTATAAACACCTTAGCGTGTAGCCAGGATGGCCAATAATTGTGAGGCTGACTGTACATACCTTGAGAATAATTTTTACTACTGCACGATGGCATTCAACTTGTTACTATAATAATTGTTACTCTTTTAATTTTAGCGTGCATAAATTTTTATTTGCTAAGGCAATGCCATATTTGGCATATAAAATATGGAATACTCACGAACCATTTAATTACTACATTCATGTGCATGCAACTAGACCAACTAAAGTTAGTTTAAATATTTATTTTAATTATTTATTATAATTTATTGTGACTTTTTTAATAGGCGAAAATGATCGAGTTGATTCAAGATGCGGGCTTTTCACAAGTTACCTACACAACTATGTTCTTTGGGTGGGGTTGTATACATTCTGGATATAAACCATGAATAATTAAAAATGTAGCAATAAGTAATAATTGAAATACATAATTGGAAATGGACTTGAAGGAAATTGTTATATTTTTAAATCTGAATCTAATATTTTTAAATTGTACTATAAAATTTGTACACTAATTTTTAACCCATACGTCTATGATTACTTAATTTTGTGCAATGAAACAGCATCATCTTTTCACGATAAAGTGATAATTCATATTATAAATTGATAATACTAGCAAAATATTCAAAATGTATTTAAAGAATGAATCCTCTCGCCAAAATAAGCAGAAAAACTACAATAATGTTTTTTCCTAAAGTGCTTGCTAAGGACACTATTGTAAGCGTCTGCAAAGAAAGCGTTAGGGGTAAAGGAGCGGGGCTATTATCTCTATGGAAACCATAGGCGCCGTGAGTTTGATTTTGACTGCTATCCCTGCTATCTTAGTAATTAATTTTTATTAAATTAAATTCTTAGCAACGCCAATGAAGTAGACGGTAAAGTGCAATCGTCCAAACCAGTCGTCATTATAACGTGGCGACGTTATCTTTATAATTTATTTGTGTAACTGCATTAATAAAGCGGCACAATTAATATGTATGTAAAATCAAGGAACGTAATGCAAATTGTGAGTTCCGCTATTTAATTATTGTAATAGACAGAACCCGCATTCCTTAGATATGTTTTCTCTCCAGATTCGTGCAATACATCCCTCTCAAAATAGTGTTTTAAAACTAATATTTCTTTAAAAATTTTTTAGCTTCTTTTTATATAATTAATAAAATTGGAGTAAATTAAGCTAAATTAATAAATTATAAAAGGTTTATTAAATTATTAACCCAAATCATCCAAACACTGCTTTAAGTGACCATGCTGTAGACAATTTTTAATCATTTAATTTTAACAATCCAAAAATTCCTAAAAAAGAAGTAAATTTAAAAAATAGGATGTATTTAGAAATTAAAAAACATAAAAACTCCATTAATTATCGATTAGATATTGAAAATCTAAATTTTATGTATTTTAATTTACTTCAAAATAAATGAAGTCACTTTTAAAAAAAAATTTCGACAAAAAATTTTTTAACCCTCCATCCAACGGGTGGGTCTAGAATCACACGAGCCAACGAGTGAAGCCTGTTACGCTCACTTTATATCTATAGCTAAAAAATAGTAAGAGTGCAAGAATTGCACTGAAATTTTTTTAATTGAAAATATACCTTATTCTTCATTATTTTACAGAAGAATTAAAGCGTAGGTCCTTTTGTTAGTTATTATTTTTTAATTTTAAATTTTTTATCCTTTTTTGACATTTTTTATTGAAAACTGTTTTTTATGGACATTGAAGGAAAATAAAGTTGATTATCATAATACATATTTAGTATATTGATCAAATAAGCAGAAAATTACAAAAAAATTAAATTATAAAATTCTCAACACAAACTGCAAGAGCCTAAACTTCACTGAAATTAATAGCAGGCTTCAATGTACTAAATACATAACCAAGCCTTACAAAACTGGAAAAATAATAAGAATTTTTGCTTATGTTGCACTTGTCACCTAAACAAAAAATTTACAAACAAGCATTGAAACTTAAAACCAATTATTTTTTATGGTCTGCAGATAAATTTTGCGCTTAACTAATGCTTTATAACAAAAATAATCGGTTATCACAAAGTTACACGAACCCACGGGTGAAGCCTGTCACAACAAACTGTGTCCTAGAGGATTCATTTTTTGAAAATATTTGAAAAGCAAATGCTGGTGATATGAGTTATTACAAGTTAAGAAGGTAGATAGAATATTACAGTAAAAAGTATTCCTTTTTTTAAGTTACAGACAATTTTCACTTTTGCTTGCACTCACAGGCTTCACCCGTTGAATGGAGGGTTAAATATTGTCATTTTAACATTTTATTTTTAATATTATAAATATTAAATTTTAACAATTTTATTTGTGAGTTACAATAGTTAATAATTAAAATATGTTTCATTTTCCTAATTATTTTTTTACAGATATCAATTTTTTATAATCATTTATATTAATTTCTGAAGAAGCCAAAATATTTTGACGAAACGTTAAATAAATCTTTTATAATTTATTAATTTAGCTTAATTTACTCCAATTTTATTATTTAAAATTAATTGTTCAAGAACAGAAAAATCTTCATTTACGAGAATAGTACTGACTTGCATGAAACGTTTAAGGGTTGCAAGGGCTTAAGATTGCAAAACAATATAACTAGGCAGTCGGATGGAATTTTGTAATTCAATTGGGCACTTCACAAGTTCACAAGATAAAAATATGTTTCATTTGACATCTTTAATTAATTTTGTAAAATTCTCTATTAAGTTAATCGGATACAAACTAATTTTGAACTACGTAATATTTTTTGCACTTTTTAATCTGCCTCTACCCTCAATTTGAATCAATTTTTTCTTTAATTCAAAACTGGAAAAACTGCTATTTAATCAACAAATTATAACGAGGAGTACACTTCAGTGCTACTTTCTCAACTGCTTATTTATACCAAGGCAACTTCGTAATTAGTTTTACGAACAAAAAGTAAGCCATGTTATTCAGCATCAGCGTGAGATAGTTGACAATACTAGAGCAAAATCACAGACATAAGTTTTCTCATAAAATTTGTAATATTTGTTTAACATTTATCTATTGATCTAGTCTCATACAAAACGGGCCCATAGGATAGAAAGCAAGAGGCCCAAAAAGTCAAATTTTACCCACCCTGTAGAATTCTTAATGTCAGATGCTACACATTAGGGTGGAACGAAAAATGGTGGTTTTTTAATGTGTTTTAAAAATGTGTCACAGTTACCAAAAGGTTCCTTGTGTAGTAATAAAAGAGTTCCTCCAAAATCTGAAATCAATATCTTGTTCAGGTTCTTCAAGGAGGTCAAAGTTTAAAATTTTTGAAAAATTAAACTTTGACCCCCTTGAGGAACCTGAAAATGACAAGATATTGATTTTAGCTTTTGAGTGAACTCTTTTATTTTTACACAAGGCACCTTTTGGTAACTATGACATACATATTTTTTTTAAATATTAAAAAACTACCATTTTTCGTTCCACCCTACTATACTTATAACTTTTTCACGCAATACGTATAATCCGTTTACTATTTATTTGCGCTATGGTTGGAACTTTTGTTTTTTAATTTGCCAAAATAAAAAGTCTCTATTAAGTTGACTGACAGTTTGTGACAATATCAAAAATGACAGACAACTATTAAAGGTAGGTTCATAACTCTCCACTGATATGTTTCCGTTGGTACGTTGGCCAATCGGAGCAGAGCATTTTTCAAATTCATCTGTCAAATTTTGAGAGCTATGAACCTAGCTTAATACCATTGAATAAATAGCCGCGGCTCTACAATACTTAACCTAACTGATTTTTTTTCTAATTTATACCGGGTGGAATCTGTCACCCTAATATGGCCAACCATAGCGCAAATAAATAGTGAACGGATAATACGTGTGTAATGTGTATGTGTAGTAGGCGTATGAGTTAAACGTGCTGACACCTACTACAAATCAATTGCTTAAATTAATTGGTAACTTAGAAGTCATTTTCTTAAATTATATACACAATCGAAATTTAACTGAATTAAGAAGTCTGAGAAATAATTATCATGTAACTACTACCCTAATTGACACAACAATAACCATAATATATGTTGTTGTTACGTTAATGGTATACCATTATCACAGTTGCATTGTAGCCATTTCGCCTTCTAAAATCTATTGAGTTACGTATTGAAACAATTTGAAAGTGCACGTAAATCTCAGTAAATATTTCTAGGGGTATAATTTTTTCTAAAAACCGCCCCCAACGTATTTATTACATCTTCTTGACCCTTTTATTCAACAACTTAGAGCACATATTTTTCTTTTTATGTTACATGCTGTCGTCATTCACTGTTAGTAGGGTTGAAGAAGATAATTAAATTTAATGTTCGTTCACTGTTTTACTTTCCCATTTTTACTGGGAAAGGTAAATAAAACTCTTACGTTGCTTTAAAAAATCTAAAATAACACTACATATCTCAAAAGCGATTTGAAAAATACTAGAAAATCAGTGGCATAACTAATAGTTTGGGAGCCCTCTCGCAAAATTCAAAGTGGGGTCCCTCTACCAATTCCTGTTTTAATAATCATTTGATTTAACAACAAATCGATTTTAGAACAAAATTTCATACCACATACGAAACGATGTTTCTAGAGCCTCCTGAAACGCGGGCTCTGCGGGCCCGTTATTTACGCCACCGTGTAGCGCTTTATGCCATCGATTTAAAATTTTGAGGACAGGTACAATAACAGGACGTCATTAAAGCTTCTGACTTCTAATATTAGAACGTGGGGTTCATTAAAGCCTCGGGTTTTTCCCGAATGCTGCGAATAAATTCATCTCAAAACTATTACTTTATATGCCAGGATTATAAAAAACAATGTTTCACTGGCTCAGTAAAAACGTTTGGCTTTGTTCAGGTGGTGAAAAAAAATAGTATGTATATTTTACACGAGTGTACAGTCAGCCTCATAGTTATTGGCCATCCTAGCTATACTCCAAAGTGTTCATTAGCCAACAACGACAAAAAGACAGAAGAGGGTTGTTAATTTACTACATGTTGGCAAAATAAAGTGTGCTCAACTTTTAAGCAGGGGGTGTTATGAGGATTGCATCCACAATTCGTGCTAAGCATATAGCCAGGTTGGCCATTAATTGTGAGGCTGACTGCACAAAAATTGGGCAGTCAGTCACAGGCAGTCTGTGTTCAAACTCAGAACAGTTAGCTGACCCCTCGATTTTAGAGATACAGCATTGTAGTCGGGGTAGCACCGATAGCAACACTTTGCAGCCATTTTTATTTTAATTCAAATAAAATATCAATTTTGAGCCTATTGTTAAAATTTTAAAACAAACATTAAAGGGACAGAATTATAGAATCTAATTTATAATAGCTAATATTTCAAAGTTTTAACGAGTCAATTGAAATTTACTTATTATGTTAAACCATTTAAACTAATAATTACGTAGGCTGCTGTTTAAATAAATGTTTATTTTGCAAATTTGTTGACAATCGGATTTTGGGCGAGTTGTGACAAATTTAAATTAATAATTAAGTACTAAGTCGGTTGAGACTAATTATATCATCAATATTGGTTTTAAAATTTTACAAAAAATGTTTACATTAAACGTTTAAAACTTTATGAAAGTTTGCTATAAAGTGTATTAAAATTTTAAATTAAGCTAATGAAATTTCATTGTACCCCTTTTTTGAGTTAACCATTACAAAATAAAATTTTGTAATTAGTTTGTTTAATTTACTTCAGCTTATTTTATGTAAATTTTAAGTTTTTAAATTATTACTTTTTAAAAGTATATTTTTAAGGGTCCCCCAAAATCAAATATGTAACTTTCTTTTGTTAGACCGTATCAAAAAGCCACACTTTGCGTTTAGACTATTGGGCGTTCAGTTAGTCTTTTTATCAACTTCAACATATCAGTAATGTCATAATTACATGTCTGTAGTTTTGCTTAGACGGATGCGCCATCTATTGACATTACTGTGAAGTTCTTATTCCTTTCCATAGGGAAATACCAATTTTATTATACTATTCTTATGCCAGAAAATTTGAGTTTATGTATAATTCATTTAAATATTGTAAAATGATCTATTCTGTATGACACAAAGACGTAAATTTTTTCGGTCTCAGCCGTTTGCGAATCTCATCGTACGCCTCGATGCGCTCCTTGCCTCCTTGCTTCGCCTCCTTTGCGCGTAAAACATATTTTAAGTCCTCGTATCATAATATACTATTATTAACATAGGTAAGGTGCACTGTTAGATTTTTCTATTTTAAAAATTTAAATTTTAAATAGTTATTGATAAAGTCCAGGTGAAAATTGTTATCAAATATCTACCTGTAAAGTAATTATACTGTATTAATTAATATAATTAAAATTCTATTTATTAACATAAGATGTCACTACATGGGTATTCTATTTTTCTATTTTTATAATTCCAGTTTTAAATATTAATTTATTGATAACGTCCACAGTGATACGTTTGGATGTTAACAGTCAGTGACTCTAATTTTTGAGATTTCAAGTAACGTCAATGTGCTCTTTCGAAATAATAATAAAATAACTGAACCTATTATTGTAGTTGTTTACTTCGTATTCTATGCACAAATTGAATAATCAAGCGAAGTTTCAGTATTACTTTGTTGTAGCGTTGTAGGTCAAGAAAGTTATCTGCTCTTTGCAAGTTGTTTTTTATTGCGAAATCTCCTTGCAGTTTGATGTTAGTACTTTGTGTTTCTCTAATAAAGCTCTTGCACAAGTAAGCTGTCAAAATCAAGAAACTTTACAATTTCAGAAGTAGTTTACTTTGAATTCGTTAAATAATTTAATAAGATTTCATCTACGTTTAACAGTAATTTATAATCTGCCATCTTAATTTCATTCTGTAACATGCGCTGTAGAGCATAGTGCAATGGAGAGAGTATTTTGTAAATCTTAAACACACAGATGCTTTTAAAATTCTATTAACAAATACGATTTGCTTATACTTTTTTTGTCTGTACCTTATAGAATTGAACGAACAATAGGGACTAAAGTACACTCTTGTGAATAGAATAGAAATCATAAGTTAATCCAAATAGGTATGGTGCTTATATTAGCTTTGAATTAATTCCTTCTAAATGTTGGAATAGTTTTCTCGTCGTTGCAGTACGATTTTCAAACGTACAAAAAATACGTAGATAGTTGGTTGTTATGAATGTTTAAAACCATCTTTAGAAACACAATAGCAGCATACATCTATGCTACCTCTAAATCTTAACAGTCACACCCTTAGAACATAAAGATCCGGAAGAAGGGTTAGCAACCGTTGCCTATAAGAGAAAGTGCAACTTAAATGACATTTTAAAAAACCATGGATGACTCATTCATTCGGTCGAGCTTACATTATCATTGGTTGTCATGGCCTTTCCTTATAAGTGGGAGTATAAGCAACCATTTCCATTAGGGATGTGTGATGTCGTTTGCTCTAGTGTGGTGCTCTAGAGTGCACTAGACTAACCTACTAAGCGCTTCGATATGGGGTCTCGTGTGATGTGATCTCTAGACCGTAAAGTGGTTGCCATAGTATCAAAATAAAAATAATGATATCTTGATCAAGACTTTTATTTACGTTCAATATTATACTAAATTCAAGGAGACGAGATAGTGTTGCATGCGATGTTCACGTGCACGTGCAAGTTCTCACGAGCGCGGTTTTACGTAAATTTAAATTAAATACGGTGTAAATTTTTCAAAAATTATTAATAACAGCCGGTTTCATAATAATTCCCTAAAAGCTCCTTTAGTTAAAGTTGTCTCAATCATTTATTTATTTATAATCGATTACATTTTTCCTGTAATCGTCCCAGCTCTAATTGCCACTATAATATGAGTTATCCGCATCAACGCAGTTAAGTAACCATGCAACAAGCTTAAAATAAGTTTATACGTTAGAGCCAATCACAGCGCTAAACAGAAGTGTTCACGTGCACAACACGCGCGTTGTTTGTTTACATTCACTATCTCGTCTCCTTGAATGAAGTATAGAAACATAAGGTCTGTTTGTTTGACTTGCTCGGTTGTAGTTGCTCGGAGCAGTCTGTGAACCAATGACTGAAGACTTTATTCTGTATTCTTTATTCTCATTGGTTCGCAGACTGCTCCGAGTAGTTAGTGCAAGTCACACGAACAGAGCTATAAAGTACAAGTTTTTTGATGCAGTCGTAAAGCTTCACTTGAGTCTCGCAAAATTGCGAGAATCCTGAACTCTCGTCTCGCAAAAAATAGCAAGATACAAGGCGAAAAACGCTCATTTCTCACGAGAGATCTCGCAAGTGAAACTCTACCTATACGGGTAGACAAAAAAAATTAATTTTATAAGCAAAACAAAATTTTTTTTCAAAAATTACGCAGGTGCTGTGATGTGGTATAAAATCATCGTTGAAAGGTACTTGTACTATGGAAATTACGTTTACACCACAAAAGCTAATAGGATGGTGTTGTGGAGCTTTCAGAAGATAATTTGGTCACATTTCCTTCAATAACTTCATTTTTGCAAATGGCAACATATCGGAACAATACTACCTCAAATAAAGTATTTTTTTCTAAATACAATGACAGAGTTGTTCCGATATGATGCCATTTGAAAAATTGAAGTTATTGAGGTAAATGTGACTAAATTACTTTCTGAAAGCTCCACAACACCAACCTTTAACTTTTGTGGTGCAAATAATTTCCATAGTACAATTAGCTCTCACCAATGATTTTATACCACATCACAGCACTCTAGATAACTGATTATTAGAGAGCGGATTTTAGGCTCTTAAAAATTGAAAAAAAAGCCTCATAAATAAGCCACAAAAAACTCGAATTAGGCATTAACCTTTTCAAAATAGGCATTAACCTTTTCAAAATAGGCATTAACCTTTTCAAAATAGGCATTAACCTTTTCAAAATAGGCAGTTACGTTTTTAATAATTTTTTTTCTAAAAGAAACGTTTTAAACGAAATTTAACATTTTAACAAGCTTTTATTATATAAGAGTACGTAAAAAAACGTTTTAAACAAAACTTATAATTTTACAAATGCAATAACAAATTTATTACAAGTTTATTACATACGAGTATGTAAAAAAGAAAGGTTTCAAACAAAATTTAAGATTTTACAATTTTAAACACGAAATTAAAAGAAAATTAACAAGTTTATTTTATACAGGTAAAGAGGTCCAAAATTGAATATCGTTGACTAAACTGCAACACCTCGTATATAATGCGATTTTTAAGCAAAATAGGATTCACCTTCACCTATTGGTGATACAAATTAACAAGAGATTGCACTTTTTCAAAAAACTTTATTTTTGGTTTTTATAAATTTTACTTTTGAAGAAAAAATTAAATGTTTCATACGGAGTATAAGTACTTTTTTAAAAAAAAGTGACACTTTTACTCCTAATAAAACAAATAACACATGCTTTGCAAAATACTTCGTCTAAATTATGTAGTTCAAAATTTTCTTTTTCCTTGGTTAACAGCGATAGCCGCTGTTTGATTTTTAATTTTGTTGAAGATTTTTGTGATTTTGCGGCTCTATGCGAATATAAAGAATTAATTTAGTACATTTTTTAATAATAAAATAAAAATAATTTGAAGCAGATAGATTTAAAATTCCTCAAAACAACCAGTTTATTTAAGGCCAGATTTATTTACTTTTTAGGCAACTATATTTGAGTTTTAGGCGCTTATTTCGAAATTTTTCAATTTTAGGCATTTTAGGCAAAAACAAAGGCACGTCAAATGATTCATTTTTTTGCGAATCGTACTTATCTATTGTTTAATTTTATTTATCTACATTAATACCGAAAAGGCAATTGCCCTAGAATCCGCTCTCTACTGATTATGTTTTGGAAAAAAAATGAATTTTGCTTATAAAATTAATTTTTTTGATGCATTCAAAATTTAATGTAGGTTTCAAAAAAGTAAAAATATTTATATGGTGTTCCATTTAAAAATCAAAAGTTTACTTCATTTCCGGCGTCATCGGAAGTAACAGAATGTTCACAAGTAGTTAAAACAATTGCAATTTATGTGAATACAATCCACACCAAATTTCATTTTGATAAATATGTTGATAAATAGCAGAGTGTTCCAAACCCCTGTGTCACCCGGTATACAGTCGAATAAAAACGATATTTCAGTAAATTGTTTCAGGAACCGAAATGGTTCTAAATTATACTTTTTATCAAATTATGTCATATCATATCATGTCATATCAAATTATATTATGCCACTCTGCACATACATGCAGTAGAGTAATAAAATTTACAAGCAGAAACAATTTGACTTTGTTATTAGCTTTTCACAATTTCCAAAAATAAATTAGAAAATATACTAATAAAACCATTATTATAATGTTCAAATAATATTTTGGAAGTAAGCATATTTGTTTAACACTCTGAACACGTTTCTATATTCCAATCCTCTCAGGTCTTGTTTTGTTGAGACACGCACAACAATTTGACTTTTATGATAACACTTTTGAATCTTTACTTGACACAACTTTTTAAAATTTTTCAACCATAATGCGTAATCACTATAATCAGATTCAAGTAATATAAAAAAAATTTAATAACAGCTCTTAGGCCGAGTTCAAAAATCTTTGCATGTTAAATAATAATAATAATAAGTAACTTTATTTAGTAATAGAACTATTTTGAAAATTTACAATAATTATTATTTAAATCTTAATTCTAGATATAAGTACACAATTATAATTTCCTGATTAGTAGTGTTGTTATACATATTCACTTAAATTCCTTTGAAAGTATTATACCATTTATTTACTACAGGTTGCATATTCTGAAGGTTGCTGACACACATTTTTAAATTGTTTTCATTTTTAAATTGTTTTTATTTTTATTCCAGTCTTGCATATTTTGTTTAGAAGGTCAGTTTTCTTGTAACGCATTTTTCATTTCCTCATGTATTTTGAAATATTTGAATAGATAATATCTTCATCTTTTTTTTCGTTTACTCTAAAAAATCAATTTGATTTCTCAATTGATCCACTTTTCTTTTATAAACTGGACAGTCCAAACTCCAAGCTGCATGTGCTGTATCCAATTCAATTTTTAATTTCTCAATGGTATGCAAGCAATTTATACATTTAAGGTTGTCCTTGGTTTCTTTGCACTGAGTTACATCATGAGGTCCGGCACATTTTGGACACGCTATATTTGCTTTGCACTGACTTGCCTTATGATTGAATCCATTGCATTTAAAACATCTTGTAACCTCAATGGCATCATATATTTTACATCTATCCCAGTTTATATTTAGTTTTTCCTGAATCATCATTGACCTATAAATATTTGCACTGACTTCTGCAATTGCTGTATAACCATTTTTTTATTTCTTGCTTCTTTAATATGTACAATTTTTATACTTGCTTGGTCCAATTTTAGATAAGTATTTTGTGCCCAGATTTTCATTTCTATCTCCTCAAAAGATAATTTCTCGGATAGGCCGACAATTTTAACCCTAGGTGTCCTTTTTTTGGGAATAGTTACCTCGTAATTTTCACCAAGTTTTTTTATAGCCGTATCTTTTACTTTATTCATTGCCTCTTTATTTTTGCACTCAATCAAAATTCCTCCATTGCTTACGTTTCGTAATCCTGAGATTTGCAGTTCTGTCGGGTCAATTGATTTCTTCACCTCATTCTTAGTTTCTATACTTTTCTGATTATGATTTTTAGGTTTCACAATTATTACTGGTTCATGTTTCTTTAGTTTCAATTTTTCAGCATAACTCGTACTGCTGCACGCCTCATTAGTATAAGTATTACTACCTTTATTTTCTTCAAAATCTTTTTTAAGTTCTTTTATAGATTCTTGCAGTCCGCTTACATGTTTCTCATTTTCAAATGCTCTATTTAGAGTTTTCATACAATCTAACATCCCGTTTTGTAACACTTTCAGGCACCGATCACACACCCACAAAAGATTTGGTCTGTGTTGGTAAAATATAAATTCATCCCCTTTTACATTAACGCATCCAATGTGAAATTTCTTGTCACAAAGACCTTTGCACAGTATTGATTTATCAGTTCTTTTAAGTTCTATATCACATTTACCACAATTTTCCATGATTAAATATTTTACAAGTCATCAACAAATTTGAACTTGAAAAACAGCAACAAATGCAATGCTTTACAAGCACATTCATGTGCTTGCAAAACACGTCCGTTCCGTACGAAGTACACAACACTACACCAACAAACAAATATATGATGGGGCGGCGAGTAAGTAAATACAAAATATTATTTAGTTTGTCTCAAAAACGAGTATACGTAGGATAATATTAAGTTTGCACAAAGCTTTTTGACTGCTTAAATAAATTTACTTTTTGATTTAATTAAGCATTTTTGATTGCTTTCGGTGTTCTTTAATTGGTAGGTATAAAAACAGAGATTTAAATCGATTAAAATGAGAAAGGCGGTCTCGCATTAAGTCAAGTCACATTAATTAGTTAGAAAATCAGAATCATTCAGGCACGCACGAACGCCCTCGGTTAGTTTTTTTCAGTGATTTATTTACATTCCTGTTTGCATCACAACACTTCATTTCAAGTACAATGGGGTTGCTTGACTTCCTCTCCTATACCGACAATGTGAATACAACACCGCTCGCTGCAATATTAAAGCTTTGGGTTAGTAGCTCTCAAGGGTCACACTAAATGTATTTTGATTTTTTTTTGTCGCATAAGTAAATGTTGAAAATTTTACAATTCCACGCTAAATATCTCTTTTTTATTCTTGATATTTCAAAATGTTTGTTAGCACACAACTTACGTCAATAGGATTATAATTATTCCAGCTACAGCCAAACCAATGTTATTATAACCTCTCACAAGTTACAAGATATTTAGGAATTATCCCAAAAGGACGTTTTCGCATCTAACTTCGAAATAGATATCCGTGGTTTGCATATTGATAACTATATGCATAACGAATAATTTTGAAATGCAATTTTCAACTACTCCAAAATGGATAAACATATTTTGTTCTCTATTTTAAACTTTTCTCGACTTTTATACTACCAGAGCTTTTGGCAAAAAGTAAAAAAAAACTATTATGTATGTAGAAAAGTTTATACTTAAAAAACGACCACCTTTTTCTTCAGCTTCTTATAAAGAGTTGATAAGAAAGCTAACAATATCTTTAACACGTCGCATAAACAAATTTTACATAAGGTTTTGCTTAGCTTAAAAGTTCTAAATTGAAATTCACGTATCATAAGGGATTAAGTTTTTCAAAGTAATTTACATTTTGTGTATAATCGATTTTATGAATTTAGATATTTCTTATTAGTCTAGTTTAGGAAGGGATTCTAGAGGAACATGGAAGAGGGTGAAAATTTTTTTTGAGAATGTGTTTGTAATAGTTAGAAGGTAGAAATACTAAAAGTCTTTGCTCCTAAGAAATCAGTACACGCTCTGTAAGCGATGGAGGGGTAGTATATTGTAGTGTTGTGGTAGGAGAGAAAGGAAATGAAACTGCAAATATGACTGAACCCAATGGAGAACTTCTGCGTAGAAGACGCGGTTATCGTCAATGGTTTTATCTACGACGCCGAGGACGTGATGATCCACCACGTGACGGTCTTAGACGCCCAGAAGAAGATGGAAAGGAAAATCCCAAAGGTATCGTCGAATGTGGCGGTCAATCGCCCCGTAGTTATAAGCAGGTCGAGACGTGGACCTGGCGGTAGTGGTTATGGAAGAGCAGAAAGAGAAGCTGGTGGCGGTAGTGGTGTATATTATTCTACTTAAAAAAGTCCTCAGCAAGGGAGTGGGAGGAATGGTCCCATTTTTGTTGTTTTTGCTTATATCTCTAGAACGGTGGGTCCTAGAGAAAAAAGTATTTGTAGCAAAATAAAAGCATAGTAAATTTTCTACAAGATTACTCTTATTTTTATTTTATCCTTTATAGCTTTAAAGACATTTTGTTACATGTTAACATGTTATGTTGACTACATGAGACAACTCGAATTAAACACTTCAGCTAGTTTCTGTCTCTTTGACTGCACTGAACATGAAATACTGGGTATTCTAAAGTCTTTAAAGCGAAAAAATACGACAGATATCTATGATTTATCATTTTATCAACTATCCACCTAAAGATCGTTGCAGAAGAATTGGCAAGACCTTTGAGTATGTTGGTTAATATGTGTTTTCGACAGGGTTGCTTTCCCAATGAGTTAAAACGCGCAAAAGCAACACCAAAAAAAAGGGCAGCAGAGAGGAGTGCAACAGCTAGACCTATATCAATATTACCAGTTATCTCTAAAATATTTTAAGTAGCAATGAAAACCAGAATAACCAAGTTCTTTGAAAAAAAGCAACTGTTCAACAAGGGACAAGACGGATACAGGAAAAATCTAAACACGACAATAGCAATAGCAGATATTATAAAACAGGTTTCACAGTATTTTCGTGGACAGGTATACGATTTTCGGGAAAGTTATCTAAAAAATAGAAGCCAAAGAGTTCAGTGGGCTAACCAAATGTCTGAAGAGAGAGAACTGGAATACGGAGTGCCCCAGGGTTCCATCCTTGGTCCCATAATGTTTATTGTATATATGTGTATGAATGATCTGCGTATACCCGGGTGTCAATCATATATGTACTGCGACGACACTTCGTTGATTGTGACTGGGTGCGACGATCTGAATATGACCCTGAAAGAACAGCCATCCACAAAAAGTCTAGAAGAATGGTTTGCAACAAACAAACTTAAAGTGAACATCAAAAAAACTGAAAAATTAAATTTTAGTCATACGGACAATACCATCATCTTAAGTTCTTGGGACTACATCTGGACTCAAAACTCAACTGGACGCAGCACGTGCAAATGGTAGCGAAGAAACTCTCTAGCAGTGTGTATTTGCTTCGGAAACTAATGAAAAAGGCAACGTACCAGGTAGCTAAAACGGCGTATTTTGCAAATGTTCAGAACCTCCTAAATTATGGAATTTTGATCTGGGGTAGAGCGGCAGAGGTGAAGAAGCTGTTTATCCTACAAAAAAAGTGCATTAGAATACTGGAAGAATTTGACAGCCGGGTGAGCTGCAGGCTACTGTTTATAAAGAACAAAATACTTACCGTTCCATGTCTATATACTATTAATGAGTGTCTGAAATATATCCACCAGCACCAAAGTGATCTACAGAAACGAAGTGATGTCCACCCACCTAACACGAGGTTGAAGCACCACTTAACCATTCCCAGACACAAAAAAAAAAGCAACACAGCAATGCTTTAACTACTGGGGGGTCAAACTTTTTAATAGATTACCAGAGAGTGTCAGAAAGTTGTCGCCGGGGCTATTTGGAGGTTCACAGCCCCTCATCAACGGTGCCTTCTACAGCGTCGAAGAATTTTTAAACAGTGATCTAATGTTTTAAATGTATTTGATGTTATTTGTGTGTGAATGTAAATGTTTCTTTTATCATGTCTACTTTGTAAGTGTTACACAGGTAACTATTTATCTTTTTATCGTTGACTTAGCATGAATTATTTGATGTGACAATAAATATGATTATGATATTAAAACTAAAACATTTATTATTCCTCTTATCATACAACTTTTACTAAAGTGTTTTGATATTTTTCGACTTCTTTTGACATGTATTTTCATCCCTTAAAGGAAACAAAAGAAGACCGTAAACACACTGTATAAAAAGAATTATTTGTTTCACAATTAAAAATCTTTTTTGGAATTTAAAAGCAACTTTATATTTCTGAATAATTGCTCTATCAAATAAAAAAAAGATCAGCCCTATGCGTTATTTAGTAACTGAGAAAAAAATGTTTATGAAAGAGTTAGCGCATGAAATTTACAACTTCATTGTAGTCAAAAACCAAGATTTATGCAGTTTTTTGAGTTTAAAATGACTGTATCTAAGTAACGGAATGATATACAAATTCGATAATTCACTATTATGTGCATTGGTCATCTACCATTAAAAACTACTATTTAACTCAATTTCGCCGATATATAAGGTAGGATCCGGGACTTTAAGTATCTTTACCTCCTAACTAGACTATTTTATTTGTTGTGCATCTAAATCTAATCCGTATAAATAAATAAATGACACGGTCATGTGAATCAGAATTTCAGCATAAAACAACTATCAGCCCTGTAGCAATAAACATTGCTATACATTCTTTAAGGACGCGTTACCATACCTTTGTAGTATGTGATTTCAGGCAATATTTTCGATAGGATGATTTAATAATAAATGTCTTTATTATTTTAGATTTAATAAGTAATGGAATAAGAGGAGATCTTCCGAGTTGCAAATCCCCGTCTCTTATTTTCTTATTTCAATATACAACTTTCAATCCCAATTTCGATAAAAATCTCAACAAAAGTTGCATAAAAGGAAATTACAAAAAAAAAGCAACAACACTTTTAGTAGTTGTTTGTATCAGTTGCACAACTATTTTTGTAGTTTATGGCTTTTCACAGTTGTAGTATTCTTAAAAGATTCTAAACTGAAGAAATAAAGTTGTTGGATAGTTTTCTATCAGATCTTATTTATACAAATAAATACTCCTTTTATTACCTTTTATTACCACAATACATTGTTTCAAATCTACATATTCAAAAGCTTGTCTTGCAGTTTATGGAAACACTTTGTCGTTTATATACATACAATAATTTACATTCAAGTAGCATGTTATTCCAACACCCTATAATTGCTTCTTAAACATAATTTGCATCAGTGATGTTAGAGAATGCGAACACAATATTAATAATATTCAAGTTTACAATAATTTCAAATATAAATTAGACTTGTTGTCACAAACTCATAAGCCTTAAGCCAATTTTAATTAAAGAGAAGACATAAAGAAATATCCAACATAAGAGGGTGGTTTGTTATTATATTTTTATATAAAAAAATTGTAAGACGCGAATAGTAAACTTATTATCAATTTCTCATTTTGCATTCTAACCCCACAACCGAGTCGAAAGAGGAAAAAAATGTGCAAAAACTTAAAACTAGTAAGTGAAAACAAAAAAGAACGTGATGAAATTAACGAAGAGTGTGAAGAGCTTTTCAAAAAAAATGAATAATAACTGTAAACATTATAATTTAATTTAAACATTTTAAAAAAAATTATGGTTTGCTGAAAGTATAATTAAAATTAAATTTATTCCTGTTTACATTAATATAAATTATACTTTTATGTTTTTATTTGTGAAAATAAATAATATTTTGCTTTTGTTCAAAAAGCTTTTATACGTTTTAAAGTTGAAAATTATCTTAATTAGTCCCATATAATGAAAATTATAAAATTACTTACAAATTGAAGAAGCCGTTCAAAGATAAGGGCGCTATTTGATGTCACAGAAATTCAATTTAATTTAAATAAATCTCTAAACGAATAATTATTTAAAAGTTTTTATAAAATTATGAGTGATGCTCTAAAACATTGCCTATAACCTTACCCCAAACGAAAAATATGGATTATATAGCCCAGCGGTTAAGTATATTTTACCTAATAAAAAGTCATGGTTTGCGAAATGTTGTATGTATAGTTCGGTCAACTTACAGTCGCTTGTGACTCATAGCAGTATGTTCCGGATGTTCAGGACCCCGAGCTTTTTTCTTGTCGCAGTATATAGCTCTAAAAGGCATAATAAGCCGTTTTTGAAAATATTTTTGTGAGACTGATTTTTAAGTCCAAATATTTCCACTTATTTACTTGAATTCAACAGCCGGTTGTTAAGTACTAGTACATCTGAGTCAGTTGTGGTTTTCATAGACTAAAGTATGGGTTATTATGTGTCAATTTCATAAACGAAAGTTGAAAAAACTTCAGTACTTTAAATGTAGTAGGGATTTTAAGAAAATGTCGTCGATATTTCCACTTCTCAACTGTATTAAATATAAAAAGTAAACTTGAGATTGTAAGTAAATTATTATAAGTGCATCAAAAAGTAGACTTATTTTCCTTCAAAATTAGTCATAGTTTTTTTTCAACACGTGAAATATTAACGATTTTACAGAAATTTTTAAATGGTAATATTTAAAAAAATAAAATTTTTTAAAAATCCAAAAGTTTTAAGTCACTACGCTTTTATAAAATAATGTATAATCGATGTTTTATGCTGTAACTTTAAAAAATGATTCATAAGGAACGATATGCCTTAAGGAAAAATTTCTAAAATAATTCATCCAACAAAATATCTGCAACTATTTAATAAATGTTACAAAGAAAATTTCATTTGCTGTTTAATAGTACAAGACGTAACAAAAGTAAATCAAAAATATATAAAAATGAAAGCCAAAATCTTCAGCTTCAAATTAAAATTATTTTTGTAATTTTATCATTGTTCGTCTAGGAGTAAAACAGTTTTTCGTCCATCGGCGTGCAATTATTTTGTACGACATTGATTCGCCTGCTTAAAATTATTTTTGAAAACATATCTTTCTTAAAAGGAATTTTGTGGTTACACCATTGCTCTAACAAAAACTTTTTATAGAACATTTGTTTTGTAAAAATGCTTCATCTATAAAATTGTACTCTAGTCATTTTTCGCTGGGTTGCACCCTTTCCGAGAAATTTACGCACAAACATTTTTTTTCCTCTTCAAGTTCATTTATTCACGCGCGCGCCTGTGACCCAGCTCGGGACTCATCGGATTCTTAAAG